>JBAIAC010000061.1:3307500-4015000 GCA_037349315.1 Chelydra serpentina | reverse complement strand
AATGAAATCCAAGAAAAATTATTATAATAGCACATTATTAATGTTTTAAACAAAGGTGAACCTGAAATGTTAAGGTGGATGCTGTAGACATAAAAATAAATGCATTTTATCTGTATGCTTGCCAAGATACAGGGGAAAATATTTAAAGATACTGTACATAGTAAGCACCATTTTTGCAAATCACCCTTTTCATGTGAAGGATGTAATTCTATGACCTGGAGGGCAGTAGACATTGTAACTAACTCTGCATCACTCTTACACTTTTGTTGGAATCACCTGGCTAGACAAAACCCACACAAGGTTAGTTCAAGGTACCAGTGATGAGACCTTTTTAATTTTTTTATGTAAATTCAGTCCTTGTGAAAGGAGTTGGATTTGACAACACTGGAGATGGATGTCCTCTATGCAGAACAGGTACGACACAGGTACCAGTAGGACAAGCTTTCCCTGCTAATGTGCCTCAACCTGACTTCGAAGGATCATCCCTAGGCTGAAAGTCAAATTCAGGCTCCAGGCTTCCTGCATCTCTGGTCTCTCTGTTGACACCAGGGTGTGAGCTATGTTGACTTTTGTGATCTGGATACTTCTCTGATGGAGGCTCACATCTCACCAACTCAGTCCATATAGGTTAAATTGCTTTAAATCACACCTGAATTGGATTCAGGTCAGTCACTCTGATTTGAAAGGGGCCAAATCCCAGTATCACTATGAATAATAGCCACAACATGTCTTAGATTATAGAGGGCCACATCCTGAAATTCAATAACTACAGTGTAGGATATGGCCCAATACTAAGAAGTGCAGATGGCACTTACATGTCAATTTTTTTAGTAGAGAGACAGGTGGGTGAGGTAATAGCTCCTATTGGACCAACTTCTGTTGGTGAAAGAGCCAAGCAGCCCAGACCTCTGTGTAAGCTCAAAAGCTTGTCTCTTTCACCAACAGAAATTGGTCCAGTAGGAGATATTACCTCTCCCACCTTGTCTTTCTCTCATCCTGCTACTTAACAACATTGCAGACAAATTATTAAGTCATAAACTACTGATTTCAAGGAAGAGCCTCCCTTTTTTCCTATTGCCTAGGAAATGATCAGATTCATACTGCTCATCCTCACACCTTCAAGGCCTTGCACATCTTGTCTCTAGCTGCACACCTAGACCCTTCTGCAACCTTTATGCTCTGCCAGTACAGTCCATCTTGAGGCTTCCCTTATGTGCTCCCACAAACAGATTCAGACATTTCTCCTGCTGCCCTATGTGCTTGAGACATCCTCTTCTGAACCTCTGCAACCCCACTCTCCTCCTCCAAATCTCTGCTCGCAACTCATTTCTGACAGTTGGCCTTCCAGCACTGATCTCCGTCCCAGCCTTATTCCATTACCTTCAAAAAGGTCCCAGCATCATCTAGGAACCATGGCTTCAGGTATCAAGAGAAGTGACTGGCAGCAGAGCCACAGGGAAAGGAGAATAGGGCTAGCTGAGCCCCCATAAAGATGTTAGGACTTTGGGCCTAGATAGTCACAACAGGCCCTTAGTTCGCTCCCAGAAGCACCAGTGGGCAGTGCCTTTACCTCAGGAATCAGCAGTTCTGAACTCTGGGAGCTGTTATGATATGGAAAACTACGTATTGGGTAAGAGAAGCATATGGGGCACTGAGTTTGGGGGCTAGGGCATGGGAAGCCCCTGGTGGTACTTCCAGAGCTTTGCTCTGCAAGGGAACAATAGACATTTTGCTTTCTTGCAACTCACACCTGAATGGATGATCCTCTGCCCACCTTCACATCAGGAGAGAGTGTGAGAGAAACGTGAGGATCCCAGTAACCACTCACACCTCTGTGAGACAGGCACCCACAGACAGAAGGAGGTGTATGTAAAGGGAGGGACCACATCTTGTTTGTTAGTCACTTCTTGTGTCTTGTCTTGTAGATTCTCCTCCCTATGTGTTTGTACAATACATGGATAATGGACCTCCAAAGTGCATTAGGGCTTTTGCACACTCCTGTACATAAGTAATAAGAATCTTTACCCCTTGTCTTTCTGTCTCCTCTGCTGTGCCCTCCTTGTTGTCATCCTTGTTGTGTTATGTCTACATTTGACTTTAATCTCGTGGGGACAGGATTCTGTCATTATATTTGTCTGTAAACACAACACACACCTGTGGTTCTGTATAAACAAACCTAAGCTAGTTACCCCAGGTCACATCAGCAAAACCTTTATGTATGGATCCTATTACTCTGGTGCATTCTCGGTCTGTTGTCTGGGTTATGCAGCTGCTCAGTTTAAGATCCCCAGTTATCACTCCATTTTCCCACAGTCTTCTGTTGCTGTGTATGACATATGTACATACCAAAACCAGACCCAGAATCTACCAGATTCGAGGGCTATGAACAACACGCGATAGTCGGTGGCTCTTACAGACATTCCCATTGTTAGAACCCCTCTGTCCACAGATCAGGTGCAAGAAACAGAAATTTAAAATCTAATAACCTGGGTAAAAGAAACACCATCTTGCGCCATGAAATCAGGGCAGAATACCTACCAAAAAGAGTCACCTCCCTTTCTTTTCTTATTCATTGCAGATTTGAATGAGGAGATAGATGCTTAAAATGTACAGCTTTCCTTTTGAGAATATTGAGAGAGTATTTTCAGGGTGTTTATATATATATATAATACTAGTGTTGCTTTGCATTGAATGAACACAACATTTAATGCAGTGTTAAAGTAAATGCTGAGCAAATAGAAACTGCAGTTGGTTACATGGTTAATGGAAAGGATAACAATTGTTTTATAAGCAGTGTTCTGAAAAGTTCATTTTATGTCAGAGCAGCTTTTCTAGAACCAGTTTTAAAGTTAATTATCAAAGGCTGGCATCTTCTATCCACTGTCTATGGATCCCTGCTGGGTTTGTTGTTTAGCTTTCCTTGGGAAAGAGTCGCTCTACAGAAGATCATCTTCATGGTGTCACAGTCCAGGGAATCCAACACGTCCTAGCTAATCAGTTTAGAACATCAGTACCATCTTAATGTGGGATTTGGGACTTTCTAGATACAGGGTGAGAAGCTGAACTAGTCTGCAAGCACATCACTTTATTCCTTTTGCTTTAAGCAAGAATAATTTGCCTTTTTTCTCTCATCTTTCTTCCTTGTTGTCTTGCCCCTGAAAACTGTGCAGCAAAAGCAACCTCTAGGGTGGACACTAAATCTTCTGATGCAGGCAGAGCAGTGATAACATCTGAACTGAGGGTGCTTTTCCAGGGCATGCTTGACAGATGTAGCAGGGCCTTTTAGGATTTAGTACTGGAGCATATCTATTACCCGCGCTGCAGCACAGCTTGGCAGGAGCTGCGTGGTAATCTCCCATGAATTCTGTCTGACTTATCAGAGCATCTGAACAGGTTCCTGCAGGATGCAGAATCACTGCATCAAGTTTGGAAGAGACAGACCATACTCTTTGAACTCCTTTAACTCTTTGCAGCCCAGTATCTTTCCACATCCAGGGTGACACGTTTCTTTCTGGGGTAGTGTTCCATTTCCCTCTCCCCAACACAATCCAACAAAGTATATGATTTCAAGGGACAGAATCTAATTTCTACATATGTAAGAGAATAAGAGTAATTGCTTTAATGGTATGGCAGGCTGCCTCTTTCTTTGGCAGAGCACAGTAAATATGATACACGTGATGGAATTTTAGCTTTCTCTGGGTTACAAGCCCGGGACTTTGCTAGATGTAGGAGTGTGCTTAACAGTTTTATCTTGGTCTCACTGAACATAGTATTTAATGTTCTGTCTTCAGCTGTGATAACAATTACTTTGGTATTTTAGAAAAAAAAAGGAGGGGTTGGGTGAAAGCAAGATTGATCACAAACACAAAATTGTTTAGATCACAGATTAAAGTTTAATTTTTGAGTTTTGCTTTAGGGTTAGAATTCGCTTCAGAGTGTGAGTTGCATAGGAGGTGCCGTAATTTGTTTTAAGGATAAGGCCTTCAGGCTGCTGTGCATAAAATGAGCATGATTCCTTATTCCCACGGTTGATTTTTGAATGGAAGTGCAATTAGAATTTTTTCACCCAGAAGCGCATACAGTACAGAACAAAGATAATACCTTGAATGCATATCAGCTTGGGGAACTTCTCCTGGAATTTTATTTATTGTTCACCTAGTACTAATACAAAAAAGATCCATGCAAGCCTTAACAATACACTTGCTCTTTAATTTGGAGTCTCGTGTGTTTGTAGAGACTCTTGGAGGGGTTTTATTATTACTGAGTGAGATTTCAATGGTGAATTTTAATGTCACAGGCAGAAATGTGTAACCAGTTATTTCTCATAGAATGGAAACTGGAAACAAAACATGGGTGTAGCAGTGGCCTGCCTTAATCCTCAATTGCTGCAGAAATTTTCCTGTCACGCCAGGAAACTACACTACCGACTGGTATTGCACAGCAACCATCTGCATATGAGAGGTATGTAGATGATATTTTTTCTGATTATTGATGCCAATCACATTCATCCTCCACTACAATAATTTAACAATCAATACCCACAGAATATTCATTTAACCTATGAAACAGAGGTGAAATCCTGCTGCAATTTTTAGATGTCATGGTCACTAAAAAGCCAAATTCTGCCATTTCCACTGCATGATATCAAGAAGACATTGTCTCAGGTAGACACATGTTAGGTATATATCATCTCACCAGCCGTCTATGGAAAGAGGACTGGAAGCAGGATTTTGTAATACAGAGTTCTAAATGTCTGTAGTCTTAAAGGTATTAGGGCTGTGTGTGTTTCTGTATGCGTCTGTATGTGTGTGTGTAAAATCTTCTCCTGTGGCAGAACACTGTGTGGCATAGAAAAGGGAGCATCTGGGAGCCAATTACAGCCCCCTGATTCTGGCACTGACCCTGATGATGTTTAGAGCTGCTGCTGGGCAGCTCTAAATTGGACCATTGATGTAGGCTCCTTAGTTGATGCTGAAGCAGTGGAGGATTGGTACAATGTGCTGCAGCTCTACTGCTCTCCTCCCTGCCTTGTCTGGCTCCCCACACGCTCCTTATGGTGGGAGGAGTGCTACAGACACAGGGCCTGGCTATAGTGCAGATGCACCTGTAAGCAGTTGCCCTCTGACAGGAATTCTCTGCTGTGCATTTGCAGGCCGGGATTATTGCACCAGGCTAGTAGCATAATGAGGCATAATGTGTATTTACAGGAATTTTCACTCAAACCTTGTGACTGTAATAGGATCACCAAAATGTGAGTAACATTTAAGAGGGGAGAACCTCGTGTACACACAATGGGAAGCGATGATTCAGACCAATGAAATTGGCAATGTTGCTGTCCTTTATATAGTAAATATTTGCATTTATACAGCTGCTTTCACACGAGGATCTCCAAGCACCTCTCGCATATCAGTCAATGAAGCCTCACAACATCGCTGGGGACTAGATAAGTATTATTGCTTAGTATTCCAAATGGGTAACATACAGGCAAAAGCTGACTTTCCAAGGCTGCACAGTGAGCCAATGACAAGATCCCCAAGTGTCCTCACTCCCAGGCCCCTGATTTAGCCATTAGGTTACATCTTCTCTTTGACCATGTAGCACTAACACTTACTAAACATGGCCAGTGTTCCATGTCTGCCTGGTGGCAGTGTTCAATTATCTTTTAAGCTATGTGGCTGGACAGGATATATAGGGGAGTACAAATCTCTCTGGCCCTCCTGTGGGAGCTACCCGTTGGATCTATGGGCACTGTGAGTCGGGGGTGAGTGAGTGGAACCCAGCTCAACTGGCATGGACAGTGTCATAACTGGGCACTTGTATAGATAAGAAGCAAACTACTACCCCACCAGCATGTGCACTAACACTGTGCTCGGGTGCTTTGGGAATGATTGTACCTCGTGAGTACAGCACCAGTTCATTCACAGGTGCCTCTGTGTGCCAGCTAACTGCCACAATTAAAGACAAAAGTACAATAGAATGATGTTAAGCATCTGTCTTGGATTACAACAAGGGGCGTGAATTTAATAAGTCAGTTTTTCTTAACTGAGCCTATTGAGCCAAAATAGAGGAGTATCAGAATAGCTGGCATGCATTCCCTGCTGTGACAAACAACCCACGGATAAATACTTGCCTGGTTATATAGCTTATGTGAGTTGCCAGGTTTAGAACTCACCTCCTTCAGTTCCAAAAACACAGGTGTCTATCCACTGAGTTAAAGGAATAGCTTAATTAATGTAGCCAGTATAGGGAACTGATGTATATATGAGTGGATGTGATATTGGTCCTCCAGACAAAGTTGGTTTTAAATGTACACACAAGCTAACACACTACAATTCAATGTGGTCTCAATTGTGTCATCATGAACTATGCCATTAGTTGGTGAATTTGATTTCTGTGGGCTAGATTCTGTGACCTTACTCACCCTGAGCAGTACACCACTCAGTGAGTAGACCCATTTTCTTCAATAGAATTACTCTGGGTCACTGAAGTAAAACTAGCTGTTTTAACTCAATTCCCTTGTAGCCCTAACTAGATACTTAATATAATGTTAACATAGTTTTTGTATTTAGTTAAAAATAAAAGTGGGAGGGTGGCAGTTAGCTGACACACTGAACTACCAATGAGTTGACTGATCCCACAGTTCTCTGATTTTACTCCAGCTTTCCCATAAGGCAATGTGAACAATGGTGCTAAAAAGGGGACAGGAATAAAGAGTGAGATGACAAAAAGCAAAAAAACCCAACAACAACACATCACCTTTAAGGGGAAAGAATGAAATGGAGAAATGGCAGACATTAAAAAAAATCTTGAAAACTAAAATTGCTTACCAGGGTTTCAGATCATTTTTGGAAAGGTTCTTTCCTGAGTTGTTTTATAAGTTAGGATCAGCTGTCTAAGTTAGAAAGTGGCAAATCTATATACACTAACAGAAACCTACTGCAGTTATAGTAGTGGCTATTGCTTCTAAAACCATCTTTGTTATTTGGTTTCTAACACATTAATTTGACTACACCAAGCAGTAAAAAATGGATAGGCAGAAAACACTAACCCCCCTAACTCCCAAAAACAAACAAAAAAACCCAACCACAGATACTATTTTGCAACAGCTTATAAGTTTGTGTTTCAGGTGAATTGTCAGATTTTTTTTTCACTAGGGCTGAGTGCTTATCTTCAGGTACATCTTAAACTGGAAATTAGGGACAGATGTACCACAGAAGGCAAAATGGGAACATCTCCTCCTGCTCTTTACTCTTCTCTATTTTTAGAACCAAACTCAAACCATAAACTTTTTTTCAGGTTCTGAAATGTTGTTGTGATAAATAGACAGGGTGGGTTTTTTTTCCTTTTCTTTTTTTCCACTTCAGGTTTCCAGCCAGGATTTAAAGTAAATGTGCCAAAGCACCATGACAAAGGCTGTTCTCATGGTATTTCCATCTGGAATCCAAAGTAGAAATGCCAGAAATCTTGTGAGAAAGCCTGTTCTCATGTGGTTTCCTGCCCAGTACAATATTCTTGATATGTTGGGAGAGTTTGGATTAGTGGCAGATAAGCATATTAAACTTGCATCTGAATGCCAAAACTTTTGAAATTTGTCCATCCCTACTGGAAATGTTTAGAGGCCAAAAGGCAGAAAGTATCCTATCTCCTCTTCTGTACTCTGGCTTGTATAAGAGCTGGTTGAACAGCAATAAACAAATCCATGAATATATTCATGAATGAATAGAACTTTGCTCTGCTGCTGTTTGGGAGGTCATTTTATTCAGTTTTTGTAACAGTAGAACTTCCAGCTATTTGTGAAAATGTTTGCACATCCAGAAAGTTAACTCAAATTCAAAGTGTGCTATTTGCTCTTCATTGGTTGCTATTCATTATCCTCCTGTTCAAAAAAAAGTCAGTCATCCAATCAGGAAACAAAAACAAATGTCAGGTGTCTTATGTGATTAATTACACACACTACAAATAGTGTCAAAATCAACAACCCATAGACTGAAAATTGTCTACACCATTTAGCTAATACTTAGGAAATCTGAAATCCACATGGGCTTGTGGACAATTCACAAACAGAAAAAGGGCTATGTTTAGAACAGGTATTATTCACAATTAATAGTTCAACCTTCTCCTTCTAACCCCTTTCTGGAGTTAGCATTCTGTTCTGAAGTGTGACATTCTCAAAAATGCTGAATTTCTACTGTTCAGGTGATGCTATTTCCTGGTGGACCGCCTTCTACAGCTGGTACTAGAACTGAGCAAATAATTAATTTTTTGGTTCACCAGCAAATCTGAAAATAAAATGGTTTGGCTTGAACTGAATCTGCAAACTTTCAGAGTTTTTCCTAAATTAAAAAAATCCATTTCCAATCTTTTCCAGGGTAGAGACTCGATTGGAACTTGGATCTCTCATATCCCAAATGAGTGAGTGGGGAGCATTGTGACTACAGCACCACCACCTCCTTCTCCTCCTCCTCTTCGTCTTCTGGCTAAAACAACTTGTGTCAAATTCGTGAAAAGTTTCATTTTGACTGAAACGGCATTTTTTCATCAGATACATGATTTATCTGAAAAATGTTGCCTGACTCCAGTTGCTACAGCTGGGAATGAAATCCCGACATGGTACATTTTGGGGAGATCCAGATGTACCTGTGAGGGAAGGGTAGAATCCAAATGCCAGATCTTCACCCTCCTCTAAAAGGGGATTAACCCTTTTACCAACCAAAGATACTCTTCTTGAGTAATTCAATCGCCCAATGTAGAAAATACCCACCAATGTTTTTAGGTGTCAAACAGATTTCTTAATCTTTTAGTCTAAAAATATTTCATATAAAATACCTCCTACAACACTCAGCACTTTCCTCGGCTGTGAGAACACCTTCCCTGACACCTGAGAGCTGAACAATGTGTCCTATTGTTGTTACCTCATCTGCTGAGCCCATGCTACTATTGTTTATGAGCTAGCTAAGTGTCCAATTGTGTATGCCACAGGCAAAGTTAAGCGTAAATATGCTTGCTTGTCTGTCTAAACTCATGTCAAGGCATGCATCAAGGTGTTCCTTGACCCACCTGGTTGAGAATGTCATGATACAGAGCCCGGAAATGTCGATACTCAAAGCCCAGACAGACGTGAACTGACAAGCAGTCTGTTTTGTCTTGAAGGACTCTCATTCACAGTGAGCCTACAGTCATCTTTCAGCTCTCCTCCCCTCTGTGTGTGTATTTTAAATAGTTTTACTGATGTTCCCTCTGAGTACTTTTAGTTCAGCTCTTACCATGTCATCCATATGAGGTAATTTTCCTACTTGGTCACACCGGGAGGTGTATCTTCATGTTCTATGGCAGTCTGGTGGGAGTAGCTAAGGCCAGGTACATGAGATCTGTGGAAGCAAAGGAAGGGAGAGATATAGATATAATATTTTTATCTTGTGAATCAGCTTTAGTCTCTTTTGATGCCAAACCATAGAATTCCGTAGATTCCCTGCTTCTGGCACCTTCAGAAATTGAATTTCTGCTGAACAGAACCCTAATGCATTTAGTCACTTGTATAGAACTACTTTTCTCAGTATATTCATGGGAGAATATATGCTGGGGTCTTTCTTTTCTTAATGCAGCTCCAAGCAGCAGCTAATTATAAAAATGGAAACATTTTTACTTGCATGGTATGAACACGAACACACATACACATACACACAGATATATTACATTTGTGTAGACTACAACTTAACTGTGAGAGAGATGTTTATTTTTCATCTCCATCAAGCTCAGTCCAGTATTGTCTCTCGCTCCCAGGGATAAGCATTAGCCCACTGCATCAATTGCTTGTGGTGATCAAAAGATGTGTAACATGTGTATTGCATTTTGGAGAACTAGTCAATATATTTACCAGAACTATTTAACGGGAGATCAAGAGCAACTGCCTTTCTGTTTGTTTTAATAAAGCAAAATTGGTTTAAGCAAACATTTTTAGACTAGAAAAACTAGAATTACTCTACCTTTTAATTAGGAAATGCAAAGAAAAAAGGGTTCAGATTTACGTTCATTCTGTAGTTATTAGGCTAAGGGAGTATTAGATGGTTTTTGTCACAGAGACACAGTATCCCCATAAAATAAGAGTGTGTAGTGGAACTTACTGGGCCTGATTTATGGATGTCAGCTTCTTTGTGACAGTGTCCTGACAAGCTCTGCAGCCAGTGATATAAACTTGTTCAAGCTTGAAGAGATACTTCTGTGCTGCAGCTTTTACTCCCCCAGAGAGGAAACTGTTCTAGATCATCAGATTTTTAAGTGTCATGAAGGATTCCGTTTAGCTGGGTTTCCTTTTCTGTGATTGAGCTGACATCAGGAGCTTGACTGGTAATTTTTTTCCTAAAATTCTATATTGGCATCTAGTTTTGAGACCTGACACAGTAAGTTCCAGACCATTTGTTGGCCCATTTTTGGCTTCTCTTGGAAATTAGCAAACCCACCAATCAGTAGCTGAGAAGTTATATCACTAGGAGACCTCGCTAGCATTGCGTCAGTGGTACAATGTGGTGGTGTTGTACAATGGCTTCAAGTACCTGCTTGATTGTTTGCAGTTGAAATAGCTGTTGAATTTTTTTTTAAAGTGTTGAAACCACAAGTGGCACAAATTAGGCAACTCCATAATTTTCATTTTAAAATATTCCTAGAATACATTCTGAGAGGGTTTTCCCCCCATAAAGGTACATATAGGCCTGGATCCTGCAAACATTTATGTACAAGCTTATGCTTAAGTGTTTGTGGGATTTGGGCCATAGTTTCTATCTTAACTTTTTAGACAGCAGGTGTTTTTCTTTCAGTCATCCTCACCTCCAAAATGACCTGGTGTATTGACTTAACAATGTCTCACTATTCGTTATGAAAAATGGAATCAAGTGGACTCCACTTCTGGAGATTAACAGTGCAGGCACGTGACACACTGTAAATAAATAGTAGTCTATTGGCAGTGGCTGAATAAATATAAACTACAAGCCCCCAAACTGCAAAGACATTAGTAAAGATTAAAGGGAAGAGCTAAATATGAGCCCAAAGCTATCTTTGTGAAATGTATGGATGGAAGGGCTCAGGAGAATGTCAGAATGATGATAGTAGAATTTACATGTACAGACAGAATGTCATGCCTTTGCAGTAATGTTCTTATGGGCTAAAGTCCTATTTCATCCTCAATTCTCCCTTTTGTGTCTATGTATATTTTGGCTCAAGTGGTACTGTTTCTTAAGATCTGCTCTCAAACATTGCAACATGGACAAAAATTGGCCAACTTGGAGACACAACAGTTCAGACACATAAAGATGTGATATCTACCCTATAAAATTAACATAATAGAAAAGGTACTGCCATTTAAAAAACCAAATTAAATTAGACACAATTAGGGTTCATAAACCAAGATATGGGTGCTCCAGATACCGGTGTGAGTAGTTGCTCCTGATTCTTTTCAGGGAGTCAGTAGTTTGAAACTCCACCCCTTTAGATGGCAATCTCCAAGCAAGCAACATGCCAAGTCCCTTTGGAACTGGGAGAGAGCTCTGCCCTGGAAAGGAACATGTGCAGGAGTTAGGCTTTTCAGGGACCATTGTGATCATCTAGTCCGACCTCCTGAATTATGCAGGCCAAATGACTTCCCTGAATTAATTCCTGTTTGAATTAGAACATATCTCTTAGAAAAAACAGCACATCCGGATTTAAAAATGATCAGTGCTGGAGAATCTACGACCACCTTTAGCAAGTTGTTCCAATGGTTTATTGCCAAATCTACCACTGTTAAAAAGGTGCATCTTATTTCAAGTCTGAAGTTGTCACACTTCTACTTTCAGTCATTGGATCTTATTATATCTTTGTCTGCTAGACTACTGCTTTGGACTTTATTCAGTTGCACACAATGAATGTAATCAAGTCACGCACCTCAAATCAAGTCATGCACCTCAGTTACCACTAATTTGTAGTTCTGTGATCAATTTCTCTTTATATGTCAAGATGAGATCTACCATGTGTTGGATGCAACAATTTTTGGGTAAGGAAATTGGCCTCTATACTTTTTAGCAATTTCAAGGATGTTTTAATACTGGCAACATGAGACCTCCAGCATATGTCACTCAAATTGAAGTCCCCCATGATAACACAGGTTATTTCTCCCTACACCAGGGCCGGCTTTAGCGGGTGCGGGGCCCCACATGAATAACAACGGCGGGGCCCCGCCGACTTTGTCGGAGAAAAAAAACACCTCCCACCACCAATCGGCAGAGCAAAAAAAACAAAAACGGAGCGAGGCCCCCTTGGGCATGGGGCCCGATTCCGAGGATTTGGTGGTCTGTAGCTGACATGAACCAGTATCCCATCTTTTGCTTTTTCTGTTAGAATATTGATCCACAAGCATTTAAGATCATTTGTTTGAGGTGTCAGTGACTTGGAAACAGGTAATGCCATTTTTGACATAGAGTGCTACTCTTCGTCCTCTTTTGCCCACTTGTTCCTTCCTAAATAGGTTATAACCATTGATTTTTAACATTCTGGTCATGCAAATCTTCCCACCTGGTTTCACGAATACCAGCTATGTTGAGTTCATGCTCATAAATGAGCAATTCCAATTCCTCTTGTTTATTACCCAAACTCCCAGCATTGGTGTATAGGCAATAAAAGATTATTTTCTCTTTATCTCTCTTGATGTCTTGATTTATTTTGTTTTCAACATCTTGATTTTTTGCTAAATGAGTTTCCTCCCAATTTCACTCCCCTTTTGTTGTTAGTTTAACATCCTCCTGATTGATCTAGCTGGCATGTCTCCTAAAGGATTGGTCTGGATTTTATGGGGAAAGGAGGCTGTACAGTTTGGTTTCCCTTCTCCTCAGATGGAAGCCATCCAATATTCCACAAAACCAAACTCCTTCATCTTGCACCACTTACCTAGCCTGGTGTTCACTTCCAGATTCTTCTGCCTTTTCCTTCTTTGCACACAGGACAAGAAGGATATCTGAGAAGACCACTGGGACTTTCTTCTCCTTCAGCATCCTTCTCAGTTCCCTGAAGTCTTCTAAATCTGTGAGGTATCTCATAAAGCTGTGGTATTAGTGCCAATTAGTACCATCAGTGCATTCTTGTTCACTGACTTTAGAAGCCTATCCAATCTTAGATACATCTCATGTCTTGGCTCCAGGAATACAGTGCAACATCCTGTTGTCTTCCTATCCCTTGTGGAATGTCCTTTCCATTCTTCTTAGTATGGAGTCCCCAACTCTCTGTCTCTCTTGGATGGTTGGAGATCACTTTGTGGACGTGCTTGATTACCTTGCAGTCTGAGCTGAGAAGCCATCCTTAGGTATGTCCTGCACATTCCTATGTTCCACTCAGCCAGCTGGATCTTCAGAGAAATTTACTTCAGTTCCCATACTGAGAACATGATAATAATCAGATACTTCTAGCTGTATGGAATTACTCCTGATTCTCTTCTGTCTGGTGGAAACAGACTGCCCATCTTTATCCTCTAGCCATGTAGAGTGCCACCTGGCCTCTTGCCTCTGGCAGTTATAAACTGCCAAGCCTCCTCTCTGGTTTCCTCTCTCTGGCTCCTTGGTGGCTAATTCCTTTCTTTCTTGAATATGGGGTGGTGATGCTTCCTGAATCTGACTATCCAGGAACTCCTCAGCCTCTCTGATGCTCCATAGGGTATGCCCGTGTTCTTCCAGACCACATATCTTTTCTTCCAGCACAGCCACCCGCTTGCACTTCATACAGAGGAAATCCCTTCTGGCTCCTAGTAGGAAAGATAACATGGCACTTCCGTTGTAGATCACAACCACTGTTTCATTTCTGGCCATCACAGTATTGAGCTTAGAACTGTACTTAGAAAGATAGCCTTTCATCATACTCCTCCCCAAATTCCCTCTGAAACTCACGTTTGCCTGTTCAGGAGTTTTCCTGACAACTGACTCATATACTGAAGGCATGACTATGTGAACGGTTGCTTCATGGCAGGCCTCAGTATAAATCTGCAGCGTTCCAGCATGCCTCACATCAACTCTCCGTGTGGACCTGCCCTTAGTCTCTCTGCTTAGCTCCACCCTCTCACTGACAGCGAGGCATACATCACTCAGACTTCAAACACTGGGTCTGATCAAAGATGTAAGGGTTCAAAGCACATGCTCCTCACAGACACACGAACACACAGAGCTCTCCCACCTGGCCTGTTCAGGGTCCCAAAAGCCCAGCCACACAGCCCTCACAGAGGCAAACAGACAGACCAACTGCACAACTCACCAAGTCCTACTCTCCCAAACTCCCCTGTGTGCTGCTCTTTAAGCAAGAGGAGACAGTGAGTGTGTAATGTACTGAATTGTTATTTATAAGGGTCACTCTAATTTGATTCTTGTGTAAATGTAGTGGAAGAAATTCTTTTAAATCTGTGTCTCCATGAGGTATTATTCTCATCTCACCAACTCCCGCAGTTCACCCAGCAAGATGATTTTCCAAGGGCTCATTCCATGTTGTAAATAGAGCTGCCTGTCTCCTTCTACAATATCCCAAAGAGGAATGAGATCAGTGACAAATATATTACAAAGGGCCAAGTTAGCTGTGATTGCAGCTTGTTTAATGTGGTCATTAAAACAGCTAACTCTTGACTAAGTGTCTGTTTTTATAGCTATTGCTGGTCAAATTTGTCCCTGGTGTAACCCCAGGGACCACAGTGGATTTGTGCCTGCTTCTGCCAGGGCTGAATTTGGCCTCGCATCTTTATGCAGCTGGACTGTTCCCTTTCTAAACTGTTATAAGCTGTGATTGGTTTGGCTCAGACAGGTAGCAGTAGTGTCCTTTTCCTATCCTGGCTTTGTGTCATTGCCATGACTTTTGGCGTGAAGTTACCTGACAACACAAGAGCTGTAGAGCTCAGTGCTTGGACAAGCTCAGTGCTTGTACCCACTGGAACTGAATATAATCTCCTTTAAATGCTAACCTAAGAGTAACAGCATGTGAAAATGAGTTGCTTGGCCTATCCTGTTCCCTCACAGTAGCTGCTGTTTCTCATGTTCCCTCTTGCTGGGAGGTGTTTTGCTGGGAGTAGAGTGATGTGAAAATGGATGATTGACCTGGGGTAGGATAGTCAAGTGGCCAGGGGTCTCCTGTCCTGAGTTCAACTGGCCCTGTGGGCAGTATGGGCACTCACCATGTATTTTACCTTTCACCTGCATTTTCTTCTCTGTATTTCATTCACTTTCTTTCCCCACAGCTTTCTTTCCCTCTGCTTTGTTTTTTTTATTTTGCATACCTATTTTTTTCATCTTCATCTGCCTCAGCAATGCCTTCAGGCAAAGCCTTCAGGGTGAGACTCAGTAGTAACAGGTGTGACCAATATTTCCCTTGCTGGGGGAGATGCCTCTGGAACTGGGAGTGAAGCTCACCACAAGTGAAGGATTATCGCAGACGTGTCTTTACTCTGAGTGCTGCTGATTAATGCAGCAAAGCCAGATGTACACATCCTTTTCTGTCACAGATAGACTGTTTTCTCCTTCAAAGTATTGCCTGAGTTTAACCTATGTTGCTGCTGCTGACAGTGTATTAGAATATGAAAATATCCTGCCTCTTGGAAGTGCTATAGAATAGCACGACTCTTCTAAACTGGACAGCCCTGCCTGACTGACTTGCTTTGGGAACATTTGAAATAGGATTTCATAGTAACAAGGAAGAAATAACCATTTGGGGGACATTATAGTGAAGGGGGGCTGTAGCCATCCTTTGGTTAACTAGTTTGGGATAATGGAGTTAGATTGTACTTCATTCCCCTCTCTGTTCACAGACAGAGCAGAGAGGTGATGGGACATTGCTTGTACATGTTCATAAAGAAAATTGTAGTTGATAGGTCCAATTTTAGGCCAGCCAGCCCTTACGAGTGTCCCTTTAAGTATTTCTTATATGTGGTTTTAGAGATCTTTGGGCACGTGGAAGCATAACAGGTGAAAAGTTAACAAGGTTCCAAGGGTCTGTGAAGTGGCATCTGACAAGAAAGTAAAGGAGCTCTCCATGACTAAAAATATAGTAGTACTGTAGTGAGAAGCTGGGAATCTTGTTATGGTCTAGGAAGGGCTGTTTCACACATACATACGCTGCTACACAGCAAGTCTTCATTTTGATGAGCTGAACTTCTTCATGAGGCTTCTGATCATTTTCAAAAGTGTATTTTTAAAAGCAGTGTGGAGGATAAGTCACTTTTTAAAACTCGACTAGGTCCTTTGGAAATGTTTTGATTGTCTCAAACTGGGATTATAAAAACATGGGGGGGGGGGGGGAGAACACCTCCCTTCAGTACACGGAACTAAATATGTTCCTTTAATACCCATCTCCCCTAAAAGATACTCAAGGTCTGTTTTCACTCCAAATCTTTACAAGTAATTAGCATCAATGATTTGTCCTAAAGAAGCGGCTTTGGTCTTGCATTTAGAGAGAGAGGTGGTTATTTCAGGCCTAGCTAGTGTGGTTTAGGTTTTGATCCGTAGCTTTGGTTTTCTTGTTATTCATATTGATTGCTCCCATTTGTATGCAGTTTTGCTCTGTGGGTTGTTGATCGGTTTTGTTTCTGTTCTGTTTTTTAACGGCTATAGCTTTCTAATTTTCTATTTTCTTTTCTTCCTAGATTTTCAGTGTTTGAATTCAATGTGTGCTTTCCTGGATATTTCTTCCTTATTTTGGCACAGCACTCCCTTGTCTATGATGGTGCCTTTTCCTTGGCCTTCAGGGTTAGCAGACATTCTAGAAGAGATGGGGAAAGGCAAGCAGAGGGTAATCAGCAGGCATTACTTGATATGAGTCTAACTGCATAAGATTCTGCACCCTTTTTAAAGTTGAATTGCACATAAACTATCAAACTACAAATACAATAGGTGCACTTAAAAAGTCAATATTTACTACACAGAGGTATTTTCACTTTTCTGTGGACTCTCCTATGTTTAGGGGGCCAGATTGTGAGTGCCGGTGAGAGGTGTAGGCTCAGTACCTCTCAGGATATATTCCAAAATGTATTCCTCACTAAGGCTACTGCACTTTATAGCGATAAATTGTGGTAAAAATATTGCCTTCTTAAAACCAGCCATGGTAAATCAAACTCCAGTTTGCTTGGAGAGGCTGGAGGGCACTTTCATAAACTGTCCTGAGTAATAGCTAAGGGTTAGGTCGTGATGCTTGGGCACAGTCCAGTGTAAGAATGCTTTTCAGTATGCTCTGGTTAGATTCTGTGAGCAGGTCCTGCCTCAGATCAGGCCTCTGATACAAGGGCTTATGTCTTAGGCTCTCTTCCTAATACACATGCCTGCTACTACATCCCTTTAGGAAGTGCAGCCTGCTCCCCTCAGTAGCCCATTCTTGCTCTGAAAGCTGTTGTAGAGAAGGGGCATGATCTTGCCACCTTCCTATCCCACTTGGGGTGCCATGCACCCCCAGAGGAGTAGGCGCTGCAATTCTTCATGGACTTTGTGCAAAACTCCTTGCTCTCTCCTCCCGACTGTTCACCAATGTAAAGGTCAGGCAGAATCTACCCCAATCAGACTTTACCTATAGGCCAGCACCATACTCCAGTGAGTTTCCCTTGCATAGTGTCTGATATATATAAGGGCTTCACTGCAGTGTGGAAGCCAGACAATGTATGTTTTTGGGGGACAGATTGAAAAAAAAAGAAAAGTTAGCATTTGCATGTACAACCATTGCTTGCATCAATGAGGACATACTCCTGCCTGTAGTCCTACTGGGACTGAGCTGTTCACAAATGTTTTTAGAACTGCAGAATCCCCCTAGACAGCCACTCACATAAGAATGTTATCCCCACTGTGTGCTGAAAGCTGAATTTGGTAGCAATTAAAACTGATGGCTCATTGGAAAAAGAGCCCAGACCAGTTAAAAGAAAAAGACTGTATCCTGAAAACCATGGTGTCTGTGCAGGCTGCCCTGCTCTGCTGGCGTTGCTCCACAGTCATGATTTTAAAGAATAATTGCCAATATTGGCATTATCCGACTGTAATGAAATCAAGGTAGCTTCGTGAATAGTCACTTTAAACACTAATTGTGGAAAATCTACAGGTTATAGCTCTTAATCTAGGGACTGTTGTCTGAAGGCTGTGTGTGTGTGTAATGTGTATTGGCATGTGTGCATGCACACGTGTGTGTGTGTCCTCTCTCCTTTTCTTAAAACTTGAGAATCAGTTTTTTGGCTACTTTAAAAGTTCCCTTTTTCTCACTCAGATTGCTCACTGCCTTCCCAGCAGAGTGACATATTGTTTACAGTGGAATCTGACAGGCTCAGATGATTCTAGCTGCTGCAAGTTTTTTTAGCTCTTATTAGTGCTACGACAGGTCTTGACAAATTCACTCGCCCACTCACCATTGGTGAATAAGAAATGTCTCTGGTGAGTGGTGAATTGGCCCACTGATTTAGGCAAAATCTCAGCTTTCCTTTAAACAAAAAATGCAACAAACTCTACCCTTCCAAATGTGACCCAATGCACTAATGCCATCCCGCAAGCACACAGCTTGAGACAACAGAGATATGACCTGCCTAATGCCCATACTCTGGCCTTTTAATGCAGCCTAAGCAAGTGTGGTTTGTACTGGGGAGTTCCTCTGCATTTGTAGGGAAGGAATCCTTTCCCCCACCCTCAGAAAATCCATGTCTACTAGTCTAGCCCATGTCTACTAGTCTAGTCTTTGTCATTTGCATCATCCTCTCTATATAAGGGGAATTGCCAGTAGCACTGCAGATCCTTTGATCCAGCCCTGAATACCCACTATACAGTGGGGTGCAAAGACTTGGTCTCTGTAGCAAAAAGGATTCCTTACATGGGTTCCCCAAATCATTCTATACCCCTTTCACACTGTAACTATATCAGTTCTGCTAGAAGATAGCCCACTGTAGCTGTGAAACAGAGGACACAATTTTCTCCTGAGAGACATATGAATTGCCTCCATCCAATCAAAAGGCAGTGCCTCTGGAATTGATCCATCTCTTCGAGTCTATCTTCATGTTACTCCTCAAAAGCTGGTATATAACTGCACAAGGGGTAAGGCAGTGGAGAGTCAAACCTTAGAGACCAATTGGAGAAGTGCATTCTCCAAGCTGCTAAGTACCCTCCCCTCTCCCATTGGCTCAGGACTTTGAAAGATTAGGCCATTCTTATGAAACCATAAATACTTTTAGTTTCTGCTGTATGTAGTTTGTTTTATGGAAAATCTTTTTTTTTCTCTATTTGTGAATAGCTTTTCCTCGGGTATTCATTTTAGTTGATTTTCATCTTTTTTCCCCGGTCAACCCATCGTATTTTTAAAATGAGCCATTGCTCATTGATCTCCTCATAAAGAAAAGAAGAGCTCAAAATGGTGGGGGCAACTCTCTATTTCAGGTTTAATATGTTACTTTGGGTTAAAACATAGTGAAAATACTGAATAGCAATTCCAAAGGACATATCAGGTACAAAACCTGGGCCCAGATTGAGTTGCAGCTGAGCTATGCTTGGCTCAGTATGGGGGCAGAGAGAATTGCAGAGGTATTTTCAAGCCACTTTAGCCTTCCCCAGTCCTGGGGCCATCCTGATGCTTGGCCTATATTTGGCATAAATTGGAACAGACTGAGCGGTGCTTTAATCTATGCCAAAGGCTCTTGCAGCAGAGAATCAGTGGGGTGTAGGGATGCCCAGCCACCTCATCTGTGTCATTGATAGGCATGGTGGTGTAAAAGTCACTGTGGCAGCTCTACACTACCTTGGAATTCCTCAGGGTAGGGAAAACCCTCAAGAGACCAATTAAGTCGGCTTTATTTAGGACTGATTTGTGCCATCAGAGTGTACAAAGCAGCCTAAATGTACCAGAGGATCTGGATCCTTATGCAACATTTAATCATTTTCTCTAGAGAGTAAAAATTTCTCCAGGAATGTTTTAGAAAAAATTCAAATCTATGTGTAGCTTGAATGAGCTGACAGTCATCTTCAATGCATGTTCTGGAATGCCGCTTATTTTACAACAATCATATTTACATATAAGAAAGTGAGAGGGCGCTCTGGCAGTAGCAGGAACTTGGACAGTGCCTTTGCTGCTGTTGTGCCAGGGTGGAGGCTTTAGTGCAGGAAAATCAATTGTATCTATTTATTTGTCCCCAATCACTGCAGCATCTGAGCACCTAAATCCACGCGCAACAGGAGAGGTGGTGCTGGTGTCAGGTTCCGCCATCTCCTTTCACCAGGGTTTTCCTGATGAACCAAGTCAGCAGAGCCTGTCAAAATAGAAGCCATGATAAGAGGGCGGTGGATGTGGGGCTGCTGTAATATTCGATTAGGACTGTATGTGTCCTGGTTATTGGGAAGTTTACTATATGACTAATCTGGGTTAGATCAATGGGACTATTGGGAAACAAATAGGAAGGCAAAAGGATGAGTCAAGATGCCCCTAAACAAACACTTACAAGACTATGGAAAAGTAACGGGCCCTGCCGAGACTAGCTCAACGTCCCATTGTGCCGACCAAACTGATTTTGGACAGTACGGCTGCAAACCCTCAGAGAACAAAAAACTCTTTCTGGATAAGAAGTGTCTGTGTGTAGGGGGAGGCAGTTGTCCAGAGAGACAGTAAAGGAAAACAGACTAACATGCAGACCCTGAAGTTTAGGGGTGGCTTGGAATGTCACAGGCTTCCATCGGGGGCAGGATGGGGGGGACAGTAAGGCTTTAGTTAAGAGACATGCATGTAGAACATTTGTTGATTTAAAATTCTCTCTCATATTATGCTCTATTCCTACTGTTAAGATTAAACAATACTTTGGTTTACAAAGGCTGTCTGGTCATGCTATTCACCAAGGGTCATAAGCTTCTGAAGGGAAGAACTGCAGGTACTAAATCCAGTTGGATCTGCTGGGTAAGCACAGTAGATACACAGAATAGTATAGCGCAGAGCTTGGTCTAAGAGTGGGAGAATCGTGATTCCACCACAGGGAAGGTAAAGGCACAAGGCCTGAAATCTGGGTGGGTGCACACAGAGAGACCAGGGAGGGGTCAGAGATGAACTGTGACTGTACTGGCCAAATTACAATTTTCATTCTTTTCCACTCTCTGAGTCAGAGCATTGTTGTAGCAGGCTGGTAATCTATGACAGTGATATAATAATAATGAGTGTATTCAGATATAAAACACTCTATAATAACCTCCCTGCTGGTGTGTGGTGCAATTGTCCCTAACAGTAAGCATGGCCTACATATCCCATGGCTGCATTTTGTCCTTTAGCGCCTTGCCTAGGAGAGAGAGAGGATGAATAAGGCAATTCCTCTCTGTTGTATATGAGCCCCCTCTAAAGACTTGTCTGTGTTTACACAAAATACTTTTTTTTGTTTACTCTTAAACTTTATCATTTGCCTCAGTTAGTTGGAATCTGATGAAATGGAAGTCCAGCTAGAGGGATCTCATAATTACAACACACACTGACTATAAAACATTACAATGTGGTACTGGTAGATACTGGTAGGTACAGCTAAAGTGCATCATGAAAGATGTAGTATCGCCAAGAAGCCCAACCCACAGAGATGAATGGAGGCGTGACAGACCTAAACTACAATTCCCAGAAAGCACTGTGGAAGCTCAGGGAGAGAAAGATTAATGTTGAACCAAACTGAAATGAAACATTTTGATTTGGGAATGTTTGAACCAAAACATGCAGACATTTCTGAAGTTTTTTTTTTTTTGAGCTTTGAGTTCATGAAAAATTTCAATATTACAACTTTTCCTCCTGATTCAGGATGAAAACAAATTTTGAAATAGCAGGATTTCCCATGAGATGGAAATGCCAATTTTCGACCAGATTTAGAAATGAATCTCAGTGCAATTCCTAGAGGATGGCTCCTTATCACAAAACCCAGCACATTTTGCAACCTCGCCAGCACTCTCATCAAAGAGGACAAAGTGGGGATAGATTGAATGGGCAAACACTCTCATTTCCTACTGTTGGTCTCTACAGGTCCAGAGTGAGGCATATTGGCTGCACAGTATAAACCAGTTTACATTGCCACTGCTTTTGCTGTACCTGGTCAGTGGCTAAATAGAGAACTTTAGTCTCCAGGGCCATCAAATCAATAGCTTTTATAACTACTAAATTAACAAAAAAAATTAAATACATAACATAGGAATGAGAAAGCCAAGCCAGCCAACCCACTCACCTGCAGTAAACTAGCAATAACAGCCAGACGTATTAACAATTAGCTCATTCTGTGCTGTGGGGTGTCAGCAATGGGGCTTTGACAAAAACCCTTTTTATAGTAGTTTTAAGGAAAATTTAGTAACAGCTAAGTGAACCACTGAAACCAACTGAGCTGAACAAGGGAATAACAACTAAACAAAAAGCCCAGCATGCGTCTGTTGCCTGGGGCAAGCTACAGCTGATGGATAAAATGACAGACGACTCCTCTCCTCATTTCCATTTTAATCTCTGTCTACTAATTGTCATCAATATCATCAGGGTCACAAGACCACCAGTGCGAGTCTGCAACCTTCCACAGAAGCAGCAGCAGCTTTATCTCTGCTGGTCCTCTGGGAGTTTGCCCCTTTGCTCACCCAATCCATGTTAGGAGCTGCCTCAGAGGAAATAGGGAAGGATTGTTGTGGTGAGCCAGCTCTAATGGATGGTGTGGGTGCTGTTGTCTAAAATGTATTGGAAGGAGAGTCTACAAAAATATGGGACTTTTCCACAGATGTTTGGAATGAAAATTATCTGCACTCCCTCTCCCCAAAGGGCCTGATCCAAAGCCAATAGGAATCATTCTACTGCCTTCAATGGTTTTTGGATCAGGCTCGAAGAAAATATGGTCACGGTCAGTGCTTTGCTGTCAGTTCTCTGTTCTGTAATTTTCCCTTGACTTATCAAATCCTAAACTTAGACACACACACACAACCTGAGTAGTAATTCTGTATGTTGCCTTGCATGTTTCTAATGTATTATTTTCTGATTAGCTGAAACAGTATCAGGTGACCAGTTAGAATTCCGTAGTGTCATCTTGAGCCTCAGCCAATAGCTTCTTTTTTTCTTTTTCTTTTTCAAAGGCAATAGATGACTGCTCATGCTCAGGGTCGAATCCTGGTCTCAGTTCAAGTATGAGTTGTGCACAAGGAACTACATGGCAACTAGGGTGGTTGGAAATCTCCTTTCTCCTGCTAAGATGCACCCATGTAGTCCCTTTGCATTTACTGCTTTTATATAGTAGTAACAGTGTGGCTTGCTTTCCAGCCCCCAAATATACTCCTGGGCTCTGTGCCATGGTCCTTACCTCTCCTCCAAATCCCCCTCCACAGCCTCACCACTAGGCAGCTTCCATGTCACTTGTGCTTTTCCATGTAGGGAGTCACCACATACTTTCATTCAGCATAAGTGTTATATTAAGTGAGGAGGAAAGGAAAGAACAAAAGGCTTATACAAAGTCTGTTGTGCACATACTTGATAAACACATGTAGCAGTTCCATAATCATGGGTTTGGGCAACTGCACCTTGCACCTCATTTCAACTTCTGTGCTGGGCTTGAGTTCAACTTTTCAGGGGAACCAGGTGGTTCACAGGTTAATAGAATCTATGTTAATAGGTCCCTATGAGGGACCCCGCAGTATGGTTCTAGGTTAATAGGTCCCTATGAGGGACCCCGCAGTATGGTTCTAGGTTAATAGGTCCCTATGAGGGACCCCGCAGTATGGTTCTAGGTTAATAGGTCCCTATGAGGGACCCCACAGTATGTTTCAGGCTGCATCTGAATACAGCATGGCAGAGGTCTCTGCAGCAGAGAGGGGGCTGTCTCTCCATTTGAAGCTGTAGTACATAGAAGGCCAGTCATCTAACCAATACAAGCCACACACCACTTCACTGAGGAGGATATTGCCAAACCCAAGACTTCAAAAAAGTAATCTGACCGTCCCAGAATCAAGAAAATGGCCTTGAGAACCTTCCAATTCTCCTCTCACTGCTCTCTGCTGGTTAGGCACAGGAAGCAGCGGCCAGGGATCAGAATAGGGAGGAGGCAGTCCTGACCCACCCCACTCCCCATGACCTAAGCATACCCAACTCCCAGGTGCTCCAGCACTCACTTCAGGCACCTTCCATATCTAGATGCCCTGGTAAACATCTCCAACACCCAATTGCCCTGCCACACCACCAGAGTAGCCCAGCTGCCCTTGGCTTACCCATGTATCCCTCTCCCTGGGCTGTCCAAGTGTGTGTGTGCTCTCACGGGCGACTTCTTGGGACTGTGGGGGATATAGGCTGGGTGGCATGTGGATTTGTGTTGTTTCCTCCACTGCTAAGGTGGGGGAAATCAGTGACTCTCACCACATCTATCTTGGCAGCTTCATGCTACTTGCAATAGCTACAGGGTAAATGGCATCTATCTAGACTGAGGACAGCCAGTTGCTTTAGCCTTGTTTGAAAGTAATGAGCGACGGAGGAAATTTTTCAGCACAGGAAAAAGTTTGTGCAGTTTCTGCCAGAAATCTGGAGATCACAAGAAACTGAAAAACAGACCAACACCCCTCCCCCCAAAAACAACCCCAACCATCAACAAACAAAAGAACCCCAAAGAACTCTCAAACCAAAACCCCACCTAATATTGTGATCCTCATGTTAATTTTGTAAGAGGTAATTTGCAACTCTACTTCCTTTCCATTCACAGTCTTGTGCTTCTCATTTTATTTTGTCCATTTTAGCCCCTCTCTCTACCCCATTTCCATGGCCCCTGCTCTCCCTTCCCAGTCCTCAACATCCCCCGGCCTGCTCCCTGCCTCTCTCTCCCTGCCTCCCCTAAGTTACACTGCCCCTTCAGTCTCTCTCATGTCTCTATTCCTTTACCCCCACCCCCATCATCCTCTGTCATCTCACATTCTTCAGATCACCCTTACTCCCCCTTCTCTGCCCCAACATCCCCCTGACTGCCCCCAAGTCTCTGTTTCTTGAACAAGAAACACAAGGATAAAGATGCACTTTTCTTCGCTTTGCTGCTGATTTGGGGTCACCTGTTCACTCACACAAACCTTCTGCTGCTGGGCACATGGCATCTATAGCTAAAAAAATTGATTATGGTCACAGAGCGTTAAAATATATATCCTTTTGCTTCATGGTGACTATCGTGGGATGGTTTCAGTGTCTGGTTTTGATTTTGCATATTTACAGCATGGTGTAACCTCTGACAAAAATCTGCTTTCCTGTGGGGAGCCATCTGACTCCTTTAGTTATGATCTTAGTTTTATTCCTATAAAGTGATTTCCTTTTGATTTAACTAATGTAGTAGATAGTGACTGTTACAAGATTATAGCGCTGTTCTGTATGTGTCCATCTTTCTGTGATCAGGTGGGAGTTTACCACTTTGGTGTGCTGAGAATTTGGAAGGAGTCTTGCTCTGTGCTGAAAGGTTTGATGCCGTTTCACCGTTTGTGTTCTTTTGAGAGCTTAGCTGTCACGGATTCCACTAGGGTAGGGAGTGGCACACAGGGAACAAAAATGATGATTGTATGAAGCTGTCTGCTGCAAATCTTCACAGAGACCATCCCCCGGCTCTGACAATGAAAATCTTCAGAGAGGCCCTTGCTTTGTAATGTGCAGTCCCTGTTGCTGGGATTCCAGATCTTCTGAGCTTATCAGTAACATATTTGCAAAGCTGCCCTGCTGTGATCACTGGTCTTTGCTAGCTTAAATTTTGGGAAATGCTTTGAACAACCTTTCCCCTCAGCCCCTGCAGGTCTATATACAAGAAAAGAGAGATTTAGTGTTTGAACATAGGCACTGGTCAGCCAATCTGTGGGGTATCTTCTTGAAAACCCAAAACAGGTGCTCTTGGGCCATCAAAGTCTTGAAGCAGTTAAACTTCCTTTCACCTTTGTTGCAGTGCCTTTAAAAGAAATAGAGAGATCTTCAAAAGGTGGAAGGGTGGCAGGCCAGAAACGTAAAGTGTGTGCAATCACTCAGATACAAGTGGCACCACTAAAAATTGCCTTCATATATCAGCTTATGGTTTACACACTGTGGCAGAAAGGACGCTAAAAGGTCGGCAGAAAAAAAATATATATGTCAAGCCTGGAGCTGTGACTCCAAAGGTGTGGAAAGACACGGTCTGAGAGAGGTTCTAGAGGGACTGGATAAGTGCTTGATATGGCAGGATTTTTTTATTTTATTTTATTTTTTTAAGGAAGCGGCTTGCAGACGTCAGCACAGAAGCCAAGGTATATACTCATAGTAACCTCTTGCTACGACCCCTGGTGACAAGACGGATAGTTCCATTCATCTGTGGGTGAACAGCAGAGGCTCTCTGCATTTTTTTTACTTGGAGCCCTGGATGAATTTGTTTGTGGAGGGGAATGTCACCATTGTGAATGCCCTGATCAGTCATGTGCCCATAGTGAAGTCAGCAGTAGGGAGAAGGGGGGGAAGAAGAAAAAAAAAAGGCCAGCTTTACTCTGGGGGCCTCAAGGATGCCAGCTCATATCCAGCAAAACATCTCCAACCAAATGCTAATGGAGAATGTGACTTCCAAACAGAGAGATCAGCAAATATGCCGTAAATTAATAATGTGCCCTTTTAGTAGCAATTGCTTAGTGAAAATTGCTGGGTATTTTTTTCCTTTGTAGAAATAGCTCTGAAATAAGTGGGTCTCACTGGAGTTTTGTTTAAGACTGACCCCCTACTTTATTAACCGTGTAACATTTTAAGGTTGTTTTTTCCTCTCTGTCTCTTCCAGCAAGTCTCTATTGATCACTGTTTACAGTTATAATCCCTTTCAAATTTATCATCCATGACTAACACCACATGTATTGATTAGTGCTGACGGATGTCCCTATATAGTATATACCCACAGTGATTCTGGCCGGTGAAGTACAGTAGATATATTTTTTTCTCTCCTTCATTTGCTTTTTATAGCTGTCTGCTCCCTCCCCCCTCCCCGACTTTTGTTCTCAGAGTGGCTAACCTATTTCACACAAACGCTGTGGGATTAACATGTCTAAATATAGGACAATTTCTTTATTCCTAAGGTGGTCTTGGGAAAAGGAAAAGGAAGGTTTCATTTCTGGATTTCTTTACTTTTTTAAAAAAAATGTTTGGTTTTTTTGCAACTGGGAGGCTCCTGGGTACAGACAGGCCCTGTAGGAGATCAGATTTATGAGGGACATCCACACGTCTTAACCTAGAGCCTAAAGTAACAAAGATGTAAGGGCCAGTTTTTTTAGGGACAAATTAGATGTCACTGGTGACTAAGGACAAGGTGTCCGAAATCTGGACGATAAATGGAGTCATTTGTCAACAATGCACTTTTTGCTTGCCGACTGCAACATTTTCTCCACCTCTTGCTGTCCAGAAATAGAGTTTAAGGTTAATCTCTTTACTCAGCCACCTTGATTACACTTGAATTTACAAACTGAAAAAACCCCAGCCTCAAATGACCTTAAAGATTTTTGGTGTAGTAGCACCATATAATGTCTTTCCCTCAGGGTACTGGCTTCCTAATGTTCTTCACTAAGCTTCCTAAGGTATCACAACTCACATCACATTACTTTTTGCAACTTGGGAGGCATTGCTTAATTTGTCTATTGTGTGAAAATTGACCTGTCTAATACACAGCCCGAAAGAAGGCAGAGACTGGTTTAAATAGAGGACATGTCTTGCTCTGAGGTGTGGCATTCACATGCTTATTTTAATTAAATTGAAAAAAGAGAGCAGTCCAGAAAAGGAGGTATGTGGATTTGCTAAACTGACAGCAAGTTACAGTGGCTTTAGGTGAATACTGACCATATAATGATAGTAATGCCATAACGTTGCAATGCTCACCACCAAAATGCATAGAATATATTTTGAAAGACACTCATTGCAATTACCAATCTGCCAAGTTGCCCTGCGTACGTTTTCTGGTTAATACAATGGCTTAAAGGATACCTTTCAATGGCAATGTTCCTCCATGTTTTAACAGTCCATTTGTAGTAATATTTTTTGCTTTTATGCAATAGTTTAAGGTTCTCATATATACATTTTATCCAGGTGCAGTCAGGCAGTAACTGTATGACTTACTTGTTAATCCTTAGTAAAAAGATTATAATAACCATTTGGCATTTATTTAATATACAACTACTGTCTTATTAAATCTAACTCTTTAAATCCAAAGAGTTAGATTTAATAGGATAGTTTATTGTATTATAGTGTTACAGTAGCGACGCTATAGTTATGGTTGAAGAGGCATTTTCATTATAAACTCCTGTTTTCAGGCACTTATAACTTTCTGAAGTACAGTACTGCTTTTATTTCAAAGTAAAATCACTTTCTCTTTCTTTCTTTCTTTCTTTCTTTCTTTCTTTCTTTCTTTCTTTCTTTCTTTCTTTCTTTCTTTCTTTCTTTCTTTCTTTTAAACAAGGACATTCGAAATGCAAAAATCTACAGTTACACTAGAACAATGTTAATGTTGAGAATTTAAATGCACAAAAGTCAGGAAAATCATCTTCACAAACCCTGAGCAAACCACTTTGCACTCATTTGTTGAAGTCAGTGACGTTTTAGCCTGAGTACAATTCTCAGAAATGGCTCTAATATGACCAATAACACAGTGACTGTGGCTGGTTATAGGGAGTTCATGTTATGTTAATAAAAAGTCTGATGAAGAACAAAGAGAACCTGCCATCGGAAATGTTGCCCCCATGAAATTAATAGCTGTGTGCTGTAATGGCCGGGCTGCACCAGGTAACACGCATGAGAGGCTGCAGTGTCCGGGAAGCAATGTATGTTTGCTCTGCTGTTACTTCAGTTGAACCTTCCAACTTTACATAACTCTTCTAAATCTAGTATTCAGTTGCTGTCAGGGTCGGGAACCACTTGTAAACAAAGCTCAGTCTCAATGGAGACTTTATGGTTAAATAAATAAAAGCTGACAGGAAAAGGAAAGAGACAAACACAGAGACAGAGAGACAGGAGTACCGTACTAAACTGCCCCATAAAACCCGTGTAAATGGCTAATATCTGCCAGTATTGCAACAACAGAGATTATTTCATGGATAGGATTCACATATGTGACTAACCTTCCTTTATTGTCACTTCAAGCCCATGAGTACTAGAAGCTGTTGGTGTAGTAGAACCGAGAAAAGGCTTTGTGGGGGTCCCATAATCATTCTGTCTCACTCAGCCTCATGGGCATTGGGGAAGTGTAGACAAGAACAGGTATTATGCAGTGATTCAAGAGGGTGCAGGCTGTTCCTCTACTTGTGCTGACTCAGCTGTGCTGGCTGGTCTAGAAATAGGGCTGAGCCATTGCCATGCCCTTGTTCCTTCCCATCCTTTAGGCAGTGAGTGGTGTGTCTTTGTGTTCTCAAGGCACGGTCTCACACTCACTGAGAACAGTGGCAGACGTTCCATTGACTTCAGCAGGGTCAGATCATCGCAGTTCAAGGACTAGACTGGTAGCTGACCCCAGCATAGGGAATGCTCCTTACTCCATCTTCCTTGCACACTCACAGAGGGACAAGTAGCTTATTAAGTAATGATGCAGAGTACAGAAATAGTAGAATCCAGGGAAAGATAAATAAGAGCAGCAAGACCCAAAGAGTCACACTTAAAAGGGTGAGCCATCGCAAACGGGATTGGGTGTACTCCTTTCTAGACTGTACACTGTAATGCGCTACCGAACAATGGTCCTCCAGTGCATGCAAAAAGAGACCAACAGCCATTCATCAAAACATAGCTATCGTAGAGTTTGGGTCTCCTGCTCTTATAATCAATTCCAATTTTAGGAACTGGCAGCAGTTTAATAAAATAAGAAAGTCAGCCCTCTCCCACCCACTTGCATGTTACTGTAAACCAAACTTCTAATAGAGGGCCAATATTGTCACCCTTCTGCATGTGAAACTCCCATTGAAGTGAGTGGAAGCTGTTGACAGAGAAAATTTGCAAGACTAGGTCCAAAATAAAGACCTGATTCTGTGAGGTGCTTGTCACAAAGCTGTGGGACACGAGTACTGGAATGGAACTGAATTTTATTTCCTGGCCCTGGTCCCATGTCATTGATTAATGCTACAAAAGGTGATAGAGGTACATAGTCTCTGTGTCTAGGAATCCCCGTGGCTACTGTTACATCTTTCCTTTTGAGAACCAAATGCTCATTATCAATTCAAAAATAGGAAGCACAAACGAACACAACCAGCTAATATATTCAAAATGGAGGTCTAGGGAGTAGATGAGTAGCTCTCAATAACTTATTTCTCTGAACAAAATGGTTTTCTGATCACATGACCACTTCTCAAAATGGCCCACTTTGCAATGGCCTCTTTGGCCACTGAGGTAGATCCACCCTCCGGAGCCACCTTTACTGTTCCTGATGTTTTTCACTGACTGTGTGGGCATGTAATAAGTGTCAGCACACAAGCATTGTCAGTAGCATTCTGGGTATCCTCAAGACACAGAGGGCCAGTGTTCTCCTGGACTTCATTTGAATGTCTTCTATTGGTAATAAATAGCTAAACTATTCAGAATAGGTAGAGCTAGGGAATTTCACTATTTTTATTTTGCAGACACACATTCACAGCTCCGTTTTGCATGGTGCTGCACAGAATTGCACCCTTCAGATTTTACTTAGTTACCTTTTAAATGAAATGGCTATTTTCATATTGGAAAAATGTGGAAATGCAAATTTTTGCATGGTTTCAATGGAAAAATACCCTCATGCTTGACAAAAGGGTGGAGATTTGCTCAGAAATGGGCTAACTTTGACTTGCAAAGTGGCCCATTTTCCCTGGAAGTTTTACTGGAGCATTTTTTTTCTCAGAAAATTAATGAACCTCAGTTGAAATTTGCTGGGGATAGTGACCCTTTTTCAAATGTGTAATGAAATGTAAGAAAATCAAAGCAAAATTCCTCTTGAATGTTGAGTAGTTTTGTGTAATTTGTAATTTGTTGAGTAGTTAGTGGGATTTGTAGATGGGACCTTAGGCACCAAAACACTGATCGCTACCATTTGAGATAAAAGAATAATTCCATTAGCTCAGAGGTGGGCAAACTCTGGCCCATGGGCCATATCTGGCCCACAGGACTGTCCTGCCTGGCCCTTGAGCTCCAGGCCGGGGAGGCTAGCCCCCAGCCCCTCCCCTGCTGTCCCCTCTCCCCTGCAGCCTCAGCTTGCCGCGCCGCCAGCGCTCTGGCCCGCCGCTCCTGCCAGGCAGCGTGGTGGCATGGCTGGCTCTGTCCGGGCTGCGAGCTCCTGCTGCTCTAAGCGGCATGGTAAGGGGGCAGGGAGTGGGAGAGTTGGATAAGGGGTAGAGGGTCCCGATGGGGGGGGGGGCGGTTAGTCAGGGGACAGGGAGCGGTTGGATGGGGCGGAGATTTGGGGAGGCATGGTCAGGGGACGGGGAACAGGGGTGATTGGATAGGCGTGGGAGTCCCAGAGGGCCTGTCAGGGGGCGGGGGTGTGGATAGGAGTCAGGGCAGTCAGGGGACAGAGAGCAGGAGGGGTTGGATGGGGGTTGGGGTCCCGGGGGGCGGTTAGGGGCGGGAGATCCCAGGAGAGGGAAGTCAGGGGACAAGGAGCAGGGGGGGTTGGATGGGTCGAGGGTTCTGAGGGGGGCAGTCAGGGGGTAGGAATTGGAGGGAGCGGATGGGGTGGGGGCCAGGCTGTTTGGGGAGGCACAGCTTTCCCTACCTGGCCCTCCATACAGTTTTGCAACCCCGATGTGACCCTAGGGCCAAAAAGTTTGCCCACCACTGCATTAGCTAGTCGCAGTTATAGGTTAGTATTCTCTATGTAGGCTAAGGAAAGACATGGCCCACACTTTAAAAGCAAGTTACATTTATTTCAAATATTTTCTACCCCTCTATTAAATGTTAAATATTGATATTATATTATGCTATGAAAAGTTTTTTGTTTAAAAAAATGAAATGAAATGACCATGATGATGATTTTGTGTTAGCATGTAGGAACCCCCCAGTCATGGACCAGGACTCCATTCATAGAATCTCAGGGATGGAAGGGACTTTAGGAGGTCATCTACTCCAACCCCCTGCTCAAAAGCAGGACCAATCCCCAATTTTTGCTCCAGATCCCTAAATGGCCTCCTCAAGGATTGAACTCACAACCCTGGGTTTAGCAGGCCAATGCTCAAACCACTGAGCTGTCCCTCCCCATTATACTAGGCACTGTACAAACACAGAACTAAAAAGGTGGTCCCTGCTCTAGAGAGCTTACAATCTAACGAGGCCGTGATCCTGGGAACTGCTCTGTATGAACAAACCTCTGTGCCCACATGGAGTCCTATTGCTGGGTGTGCTCACCCACGTGGAATAACTTGCAGCCTGTTACATTAAAAACCATGGGCCCGATGTAGCCCTCTCCATTCTCACAAAAATCTCATTGATTTCTGTGGGAGTTTGGGGCCCTTCCAACAGGGAAGGATTGGGCTGTATGTATAGAAATTAATTTACAGTTCACAGCACATAGTGGAAGCTGATTGGTTAGAGTTTGCAGTGGCTTCCTTGGTATGATGAACATTTACCAAAAATGTGTATGAAAATGCTTTATAATCATTCAGCTAAGTTACAGCACCAGCTCTGAGATTTTTAATTTTTGTCCTTCCAAAGAAGAAAACAAATCCTCATAATAATCTGCATTTTTCCCTCCCAAGGTGTGACATTTAAATTTCTTTCTTTCAGACATCACCCTGGTAAGCTATGTTTTACCACAAGGGCAGAATGTAGAGGTCTCTGTGTTGTGTGGCTTCAATCAGCAGTTCCTATAAACTGCTGGTTTTATTCCCTTGGGAAATATGTTATTTCCATGTTATCTGTCCTGTTTTTTCTTTTCTTTTCTTTTCTTTTCTTTTCTTTTCTTTTCTTTTCTTTTCTTTTCTTTTCTTTCACACCTCAGAGGTAGCAATTCTATTGCTATTAGCAAGATGTCTATTATAGTGTCATTAAAAAAGCTATAGTCAGAGCATGGAATGACTCACATCATGGAGGAGTTAATAATTCACTGTAATAAAAGTATAAAGTTTTATGATAAACCACTCTCAGGGGAGTTAAATATAATCCTTAGTGGGTCACACACTGACTACAAAGCTTACATTTGTAATGGTAATTTGAATTTACTACATCGCCTTTAGTTTTTAAGCGTTTGTGTGTCATTAGACCTTATAAATTGATTTATATGTTCAACTCCAGTATAATTCTACATAAAGGTACAATAAATTTTATGGATTATAGATATGGCATCTAAAACATTTTAGAAAAATAATTCTATTAAATTCACTTAAACGGTGGTGATGAAGAGAGAGAAGAATGCCAGGATTTCCAAACTTCTGAGAACAAAATGAGGTGGGAAGGGAGCTGCAGGTGTGAGCAGGGTAGAAGGAATAGAATTCATTACATTAGAACTTGTCACCCTTCTTCTCCATAAAGGACTTGTTCACATGAAGTGCTAAATGTTTTACATGCCATATCTGTAATTCAGTGGGAGTTGTGTGTGCTCTGCGCCTTTCAGAATCTGGCTGTGTTTACGAATATTTTGGGCTCTTCTTTGACATGGACCCCATTGTTGTTCCATATACTCCGCTGGCACTTCAAAGCCACAGTTAATGCACTGTTGATGACTTTGCTTACAAAATGATAAGATTACTTGCAGGAAATGGAGTCTACCTATCATCTGTACAGTAAACACGACATTCCCTATTTACGGGCAAGCAGAGGGCCCAATCCTGTAAAGTGCCAAACTCCCATGGCTAAGGTCTGATTCTCCTTTCACTTACATGGTTGCAAATCTGGAGTAATTCCATTGCAACTGGTGCGGAATGAACATCATCCCTATTGATTTCTGGAAGAGCCGAGAGGGCTCAGCACTCGCCAGGAGGAGGCACTCAGCACTTGAAGCACTCAGGAAGGGAAAGATGTAAATGAGACTTCTGCAGAGTTGTATGCACATCCATTCAATTACTGAGAAAACAGAGACTTTGTGAGATCTCCTGGAGGAGCTATTTCTTTTAAATTCTGCCTTGAAGATGAGACAGGTGGAACTGTGTGTGCACTGTTTATCTGTTCATATCACCACTCTGCCTCATATTCACTCCGGCTTTGGCCAGACCTACTGCTCTTTCGGGGAATGTGTCTCCACAACGGTCTCCCTCCTCTGCTCTCATTATCAGAAAGATCAAGGTCAAACAAGGTAGATTGTGGAAAATGAAAACTGCTATTTATTTCACCAGCTTCAATTCAACAAGTGCAAACATACAAATGAGAGGCCATTCAGAAAAGCCAGTATTAACATTTCCTCATTTGTATAATTTCAGTTTAGCTAGCGATGAGCAAGTGATTCATTATATTTTCCTTCTGACTTAGCAGATTCTGTTAAGATGCCTCACTGTCTCCCATCCTGTTCAAACGTAGTTTACATTTGCAAGTGTGCTTTTCAATCCCTGAAAGCAGCACAAAATCTGGCTAAAACACTTGATAAACTTTACCGTCTGTTTTTAAATGGTTTTAAATAATCAGCCAGCTTTTTAATGCTGCTTTTCCTTAAAGCCGATGTAATTTCAGTGCTGATCTTCAAAACCCTTTTGTCTAATCCTGTGTGTAAGCTTTCCCATAACGAAACTTAAAAAGATCCTTACACTCCCTAGTGGGCAGTTATCATTGTATTCCCCATAGCACTCACACATTAGCAAAGCTTTATCCCATCATCATACACAGCTTTTTGTTTTTGAAAGCACTGAGGTAAATCTCAGGTGGCATTCTGCACTCAGAGGGTGTGTCACTTACTCAATGACCCAGCCAGCTGGACAGGTTTACGTACAATTTACTGGAAATGTATTAAATGTGTCTTGGGAAATGATTCTTTAAAATGTTCCCGCTGCCAGTGCAGTGCAGATTAAAACCTTGGCAGGAAACAGAAAAATTAAATATTTTTTTTAAAAAGCTTGATGTTAAAATCATGGTACTAGGTCTAACTTAAGATGGACATTCAGATGGAGCAGCTACTCCATTCTGGATTAACCCTATTGTGCATCCATGCTGCAGAGGCCTCTGAACATTCCAGGCTGAAATCAACCCTGGAATAAGCACGTAGAGTTCTATTTTATCCCCACTATCCATTACAAATATGGGACTATACAGGAAAAACAGGTATTTAGGGTGGTCAAAGCTGTTGGGCTCAGTTTGGAAAATGTGGCCCTAACTTATTTCATTTTAATATATATTTTTTGGTATTCCATTTCCTCTTTTTAAATTCAACAGAATAAAACATTGCAAGGACATAATTTTCCATTCTGTCTCAGACATGTACTGTCTGAACTTCATAGGCCAGCTGAGAACTTTCCATCTCCTTTTTAAGTGTATGGCTTGTTTTAAATATTGATGCACACATATTTTTTTATTTGTGCCTTCTCTATCTGTTCTTCAGTGTGACTGTTTGATTTAGTAGGAGCACAATGATATGCTGTTCCTTAGTTTTATCCTGCTGAGAAGTGGTATATAGAGGCAGATTTGTTTAGTGGTTAGAGCAAGAGATTGCAAATGAGGGGGTCCTGAGTTTTATTCTTCACAGTTATACCACTAACTTGTGTGAGCTTGGTCAAAAGCTTAGGAGGGGTTTTCAAAGGCAGAAAGAGCAATGTTGGTGTCCAGCTCACAGAAAAAGCCCTGCCTCTTAGGCTGTCTGTTCTTTAGCTGGCTAATGCTGGATTAGTGTTAATAAATAAATAAATAAAAAGGCTCACATGCAACCTTCCCACCCCAAAATATGAAATCTGGAATGAAATGGAAGTCGTAATGGACCCGGTGGCAAGATACTAGATGCTCCTGTGCTAATGCACACATTTATAGTATGTGCCCTGCATTATCATGGTAAGAATCAACAACAGAAAAATTGGAAGCAACTGTAAGTTTCAATGTCGAAAAATATATTTGTCGAAAACAGTTTTCGGCACTATCCCTGAACTTTCAGTCCTCACCAGACAAATGCACTAAACCGTTCCTTTTTTTCCAAATATACAATTAGAAAATAAAAGGTAATACCTGACATTATATCGATACTGAAATTTCCATTCTTCACAGATTAAAGTATCCTTGCTGCAGATCATGAAAAGAACCATTAGTGTGAGAGAGAAGAATTGGAGAATGTTTTTCTATACTCTATACAATAATAATAACAATAATAATAATAACAATAATAATAATAATACATAATTAATAATGGGGTGGGGAAGCTATTAGTGAAGCAAGGGATTTAAAATCACTATGGTCATCAGGAAGAAGGTTTTTATGGTGGGTGGGGGAATTGATCGGTGAGGGTTTGCAAAAAGCATGTAAATCCTTTGAAAGCTGACAGTAGCCATGTTCTTTCCTTTAAGTTTGAAAGTTTGAAATCCTAAGGGTTTTTTGTGTAGCATTTTAGCTTTCTCAGACAGGTTCTTGGTGATCCTCTCTTCATGACTTCAGGCACATTTTGAAGTGAAGACTTCAACCACTGTTTCACAAGTCAATAGTAATTATTGCTTTGTCTTGGATTAGAGACAGGCTTGTGGAATTAAACAGAGATGTTAGAATGTCTTTGCAGCTGGCAAAGAGTTAATGACTGCAAGATGAGATGAAGTAGTTACTGCCTAGACTGATTTATTATTTTATTTCCATTATTTCTGAAAATCTAATAAATCACTTTACTTTTATCTTGATGGTTAATTCTTTCATTAGGAAAATTAGAAGCTTCACTATAATGTTTATCACGAGCTGGGAAGCTCTTTTCGTTTTTAGTATCATGCAGTCCGGTCACTTCTGCCAGGCTTTCATTTCTTTTTCAAACTTCCTTAATGAATCCCGAGCTAGTGAAGAGTGTTGGATTAACAGTTGGGGCCTGTTTTAGAGGTGCTGCAGCCACCGTTCACGCTGACTTTAATAGGAGCTGTGAATGCCAAGCACCCCTGAAAATCAGGCCAGAAGCTCTTTCTGTACATTCACAGCTGCATCAATTTTAAGGCCACAGTGGATCATTATGATCACCTAGTCTGACCTCCCATATAGCACAGGCCAAGGAACCTCACTCAGTGATTGCTGCCATCAAGCCTGTCCTCTTTATTAGTGACATCTTTATTAATCAAACTGGTAACACTTGTGTGCAACAACAGTTTGACTACCAATCCTGACCCGCGCAGGGAAAGGGGGGAAATCTAATCATTCCATCTTCATGCCCGTCTAATCTTTTGCTTCTTTATTAAGACAGTCAACAAATGGTGCCAGCTGATGTGTTCCCTTATCCTTTAGGGACTGGACTGAGAACCAGCTCTTTGACTGAAATGGGCCATGCCTTTTACCTCAAGGTGGCTGGCTCTAATCTGTCCAAGCAGTGTTGATGGCTTGTGCTCACTGCTGCCCCCAAGTGGACTTGCACTAGTTACCTTGAAGTAAAAGTCTTCATTTCCCATTACTAATCCCCAGTATCATCCAGTCCTTTCATGTTAAAATATAGACTTTCACTGCAGATGGACACAAGTATACAAATTCAGTGATAGAGTCTGGCTGGCCCTAATGCAAGTGGGCAGGGATAGGGGAGGGAATAAGGAGCCCCCCCACTCTCTCTTCCCCTGGACCAGCCCACATAAGACTGACCAGAATTGCTGTCCTTGAGGGTGCACAGGGCTGTTACCAAGATGCTCATCATACTGACAGTCATGAGGCCTCAAAGGAGTGAGGGGATTAGGTGGGACCACAGGTCTGTCCCTTCCTTTATGGCTAGCAGAACTGGTTGACTGTACGGGGAAGAGTATGCTTGCACCCCTTAAACAGATTTAGCCACCTGAGAGTTCCTAGGTGCACTGGGGAGCCCTAGGAGGCATTCTTGCTTTCTCAAGCATAATGCCTCTAATATTCCCCTAGGGCTGTGCAGAGTTGCACCACCCCTACCACAGGGCAGTGCCTACAAGACACAATTGACACCTAATGGCATAATTGGCTATGGAACCTGTTTCAGCCTCTGGTGCTAGTTACATAAGATTTGAACTATTTTAATGTAATTTTACAAGAAACAAACATCAAAAATTATCTACTTACCTAAAAAGACACCTTAGTCTCCTAGTCATACGATTTATTTAAGAGCACATTTGACAGATTTCCACCTTATATTTTATTACTTTGGTAATTAATATATAGAGTTTGCAATGCTGAAAGTAACCATACACTATGGGCTAGAAAATGTATATAATATTATTTTAAAAGCAATGTACATAATCTTTAACCTTGATACAACGTAAAGATGCAGAGGATCAATTATAGATAAAAAGAGGGGAGATCTCTGAGGATTTGCACACATATCAGTTTCTCTAGGTACAATTCTAGATCTGTATGTATTGGTATTTAGCTTTCCAAGGCTCAGACAACTAGAGACGTTGTAATTGATTTTATTTGGAAGCAGGAGATGGGGCCAAAGGGCAACTTTTGGTCATGAGTTTTTGCTTTCAACTCCTATAAAGTAAGCATTAGTACCAGAGGTATTTAATGGTGTTCACATTTGGGGGGGGGGGGGCGAAGGGGAGGGCGGGCGGGGGACAAATCTGTGAATGGGAGCCTCGGGCAAAGCAAACTCCATCTCTCATAACTTCAAAGGAGCTGGGAAAGATCCTTGTCCTGCCAATTCATCCTTAATTGGCCTATGCTGTAAGGAGCAATTAAAACTAAGGGCCTGATTCATAAAAAATGTACACACCACTTATGTGTCTGTCTGTGTGGGTAGGAGGTTTTCCTGCAGTTCAGTTAGTGAAAGAGGCATATTATTTTTCCAGTGCCTCATTTTGTAATTTACTCATTCCCACCTTTTCCTGAGTCACAAATGACCTCCTCTTTTTGGCACACCCATGTGTGTGTGTGTGTTTGGGAGCAAATTCCACAGACAAAAGGTAAAGTTTAGAATAAAAAAAATGAGTTGCTATAATGTGCAAATGGCTATATAAAAGGTAGTGGTTTTGTGTAAACACCACTAGCTTCCATTATTGGATTGATTTTTAGCAAACTACTGACTTGCTAGACAGATTTTAAAAGATCCATGCCTGCCCTGCTGAGTATGCAAAGTCTGGTTTTTAAAAAAAATTATTTTTGTTGTTGGATTTTTGTATGTGCGGAAGAGTATAAAAAGGAACTTGAAATGGTTTGTGCAGAAACAGTAGGTGAGAGTGGCCCATGGAAAAAGCCGTAACTTAAATCATACCTTTTTTCTCCCTTGCCTTTACCTCTACATTTCTCCCATCCTCTGTTGACTGAATGCATTAATTTAGTCATCGTACAATGCCTTTCCATGTCTCCCATTCATAAATTATTTTTCTGCTGCTTTGGGTTTTTGTGTGTGTGTTTATATTTTTTTACCTCTGTAAAGGATTTTGGGATACAATTTAGGAAAGATATTGTACAGTATGAAACGATTATATCCCATTTGTTATGAAATAATTGTAACTTCAGAATGCTTTTTAGGACAAACACTTTCCCATAAAGTGAGGCATCTTTCATAGGAAAGGTTTATATTTCAACAAGAAATTGCAGTCTTTGCTCTATTATGTTATACCCAAACTTTCTTAAAATATAAGAAGAAGGATACTCTAAAGTATATGGATTTTATCTCATTTTTCATGGAGAAAAATATCCAGAGTCCTTGTCATTTTTCTGTGGTTTCCAATTTGCCACTTAAAGTGAGTCACATGTAATTTTGACAGTTATTCTGATAGTGAGAAAGGCGGGTATTTTCAGAAGGGCTCAGCTTCCACAATTAGGGCCAGATTTTCAAACGAAACAAGGGTCTGAATTTTTAAAAGAGCTCAGCAGCACTGTGTAAATTTGGCTCTAACAATGCAGTGAATTGCACAAAGGAGAGGGGGGCTGGTTTGGGGAAACACAGGTGGCCTAAAGTCTACTTTTGGGACAACCTGTGGAGCAGAATTCAGATAGGTATTTTCAAATATCAGTGACTGGGAGCAGTGCTGCTATTATAAAAGTGCTCTTTCCCAGTTACCCAGGATTCAAAGAAACATGTGTAGAAGTGTTGCTTCATAGGCAGATCTATCTCCATGATTAAATTCTCAGTGGATTGAGCCCACTTTCATGTGTAGAAACGTGTGTATAATTGCATTCCTGTATTTGCATGTGTAATTACCAGGATTGCAAATGCTTTTGTGTCATTAGTACATGCATTCATGGTAAATGCACATGCATTTGTAGGCACACAATTGGTCACACATTTTTGCATGCAGATCTTGAGCCCTTAAAATTTGTCCCTTTGCATCTAAGGAGGAAAAGGAAATGACCATACGTAGGCTAAGGTTCCAATTGAAGGTGCTTGGTCATAAAAATATGGTTTTGCAGCTGTCAAAACAACGTAAAATCTGATGCATGCATCCGATGAAGTGGGTACTAACCCACGAAAGCTTATGCTGAAATAAATTTGTTAGTCTCTAAGGTGCTACAAGTTTTTCTTTCTTAAAATCTGAGACTCCAAAAAGCCCCTTTGGATTAATTTGTCCTTTTAGAAATTATTGAAAACAAATTATTGGTAATAGAGATAACAATAGAAGCCACCTTCTTTTTAAAACAAACATCTTATTTGCAGTGTTGATGTTTGTGTCTTAAAAATAAAGGAATCAGAACAAGAGTGTTTTAAATGTTCTGGTGAATGAATGCCTTCAAAGAAGTTCTGGAGCCCTTTTCTATCCAGTTCTGTAGAGGTCAGCAAGTTTGAGGGATTACAGGCACTAAGTGAAAATGAAAACATCAAGAGGCTTGCTGTCTATCACAAGTATCACTAAATCTTTTTCAACAACCCTGAGCAGTGAATTATGGAAGCATGGAATTGACTTACAGTTTATTTCTAGTAACAGTCAGTTACTATGTCAAATCTAAAACCATTCAGAAAAGCCTATAAAATATATGACAAACTAGCCAGAAACCTCTAGATCTCTTTACATGTGTGTAATTGTAAAGAACACTGGGCTAGCATTTGTGGAAATGAACAGATAGGACATATTCAAGAGGCTATTTTTTTCTCTCTCTCGCTCGTGTTGTTTGGCATCACAAAAAGCCTCTGGAATAGTTGTTGCTGGAGGAAGACAATATGGTGTGTGGGCAGCAGTACAGCATTGCTATTGCTTCTGGCTCTGTTGCTGATGCTGTTGTTCGATATTCAACATGAAGCTAATGAGCATTCTCCTAACAATCTTCTGAACTTACTTTGTTGGCCTTATGGACACGTGGGAACTTTTTACTACAAATGTTTTGTAAACCTCAGTTTAGGTCTGGGGAAGCCTGATTCTCCATTACTCTATACCTTTGACAGCCACTTACACTAGTCCAAAGTGAGAAAGAAGGGGTGCAAAATATTACCAAATGAGAATTGTACAGCACTTTGCACTGGTATAAATCATTACACAAGGTGCAAGACAACAGAGAATCAGGCCCGGTGTGCACTCATAAAGTTGCACCTGTATCTCATTAGAATGATGTCTACTGCATCTGACTTGCATTTCTTTATAGAGCATGAGAGAGGTGTCTTCTTTCTTCTTCTTCTAGCTTTAATCCCATCTATATTGGGTCAGCTCTTTGAGACCTTCTTTTCCATTCTAGTCTGTCTTAAAGCAGTTCTTTGGGAACTGCACAGCTCCTTTTTGTATAACATCCACTCATTTGGTTTTGGATCTTCCAGGCACTTCTTGATGCCAACTGGCAGATGGCACAGGGGGGCATAAGATTCTACAGGGATCCCCTGGGATGAACATATGAATAAAGGGTGGCATGTGAGGTCTCTGCTGAGAGCCAGAAGCCCATTGGTCATCATAATGACTGTGAAATGTATGTAAAGATTTATGTTTGTACTGAAAATTACATTCATAAGGCAGGTAACCAGGAGGTGATGTGTCTTTGACAAGTTCCTTTCAGGTAGGGATAACACAAGTTTCTCTCTGTGTCTGGTCATTGTGTGTCTCACAATATATACCTATTGGCATACTGACCAAGATGCTGATTAAAAGATTGTGAAATCTACAAGAAAGGAGTAAACAGGAAAAAGCAACCAGCAGGGGGCATCCTGCTTATGAATAAGGACAATAGATTGTTCTGATGTGTCTGGGAGTGCAAACAGACATCCTGGATCTTTCACTGAGGAGGCAAGCTGACAGCATGACTTGTCTCATGAACGCAAGATCAAAGCCAAGCCTGGCTGTAGAATGCTATTATGATTTTGTTTTATATGTAACCCTTTGTTTCTAATATTTCTAATTGCTATAACTTAAATTTCTATATTTCGTTAAGTAAACTTGTACTTGTATTCACTGTAAACATGTCTATGTGCAGTGTGGTAAGTGGAGCCATGATCTGGATGTTATCTTTGAATTACGATTGCTTGTTGGGAAAAATATAGTGAAAAGAGGAAACCCCTGCACATAGAATTCATCCATTTTGTGAAGACTTTTGCCCATGTTCCAACAGAAGTCATCTGGTGGTGTATGAGAATGAAACAGATACCTGAAGAATATATCAGACGTATCCAGGACACACCACAGGCCACAGTTAGAAGGCCACATGGAGAAACTTTCAAGTACGAGTTAGAGTACATCATGGGGTGGCACTTAGCCCCTTTTTGTCCATATGGATGCTCCATGTACTTACAGAAAACATCTAGCGAGTGGTGCCCTGGTGCGTGTATTTTACAGGTGATGTAGTGCTAATGGGAGAGAGCAAAGACGAAGCAGAGGAAGGTTTCGAGAGATTGAGGAGTGTACTTGAAAGCAATGCCATGAAAATCATCAGAAATTTGACAGTGTATGGTCTGTAGATTCAATGATACCTTGCAGGAAGACCATGAGCCACTACCAAAGGTACGGAAGTTCAAATATCTAGGTTCAATCTGTACTTTCCTTTTCATCAACACCAACTCTACACTTTTTCCAGTTACTGTCCCTACATTTCAAGATACCAGTCATATTTTCTGCACTCTCTTCTTTGACTGCATCCATCCAGAGTGAAACCATCCCTTCGCGTCCAAGGAATGGTCCAGTCATATGGGGAGTATAAAGGACTTATTTCACGGATTTCTTTGGCAAAGTTTTACATCCGGCTGCCAGCCAGATGTCAAATCTCCTCCTTTTTCAACTGGACTTGGGGCTGGCTACGGCAGAACATGAGGGAGATATAAGGTTTTATTTTGGCTGTTTAAAATGGAAGACAACAGACAGCTTAAGACTGTGTGTGCCATTTCTAAAAGTTGGCTAGAAAGGTTTGATCCTCTTCAATGAGAGGGCATCTCAGAGGTTCGTTGCAGAGTAGGTATTTCAAAACGATGCCATTACGTTGCCCTCATGTTTTCTCATTTCCCCCAGAAATAACTCCTGTAAAGTGGTACTTTGCCAAAAGATGCTACAAAATCTGAAATTCTTTGATTGGCTGGCATTGTAACATCATTTTAGGAGAGACCAATTTTTGGAAGTGGTAATTTCAGAAATAACACCCCAGTACAGGAATTAGTGCCTTAGGGTTTGAGTGTGTTCTTGCATTTGGTTTTACATTGGTGCAACTCCATTGATTTCAATGGAAGTACCCCTGTTTTACACAGTTGAAAACAAAAATGGACTCAGGGCCCTGAGGAGCCAACAGTGGTGTAAATCAGGACTAGATCCATTGATATCAATGGAGAAACATCAGTTTAAACCAAGTGTTAGTCAGAGGAGAATAAGGCCATTAAGAATGTCATTGCCTAGATAGCACAATGATTGGCACATAGGCTATTTCTAGATGATTAGACATACCTATGAGTATTTGGGGAATTACCCAGTGAGTTCCAGCAAATAGCTGATATTTATATTCTGTCTCATCTGTTTTTTTCTCTGCATACATGGCAGGGGAGAGTTTAATGTTTAAATACTTGCCATACCAAAAGTATACGAGGAGTGTCATGGTTCACGATAGCCATATTGCTTTCTTTTTGGCGCTTGCCTTGGGAAAGCATCCAATAACAGAAGAGTGTCTTATGAGAAACCATTTCAACATCATTCTCCTGGCAATTGTATTTTAAAATGAACACAACCTAATAAAGTTTCATTTGTGAAATCATCAAAGTTCTCTTTACTAGCTGAACAGTTGTTTCAATAAAAATACTTTATACGCTAAGATTTGGGTTTTTATTATTTTACATTTATTGAGAAACAAATTGCAGAGTAAAGTGGGGCCACAGAATAAAATGCTCCCATACAGTCATAATACAATACAAAATGTAATTAGGTAGCATATTGTTAAAAGTCAGTCCCAAAGTCTAACAATGCAGTGTCACCGATTTGTAAGCATGTAACTGTATAATACATAATTGTCAGCTGTTGCAAAGAGATCTAATTTTGATAATGCATATTGAGATTGGTTGTCTGTTTGTTAATGAGTGGTCTGAAAAATACTTATGGCTCTAGAAGGCTTGACAATTCTGAACGGAATACAGCTCAGCCAAAGAGCACAGAATTAAAAGGGATGCAAGCAAATAAATAAATAAATACATAAATATATAAATAGTGAAATAAAATAAAATACAAAAATGAACAAATAGGAATATTCCCAGTTACAGACTCTATTAGCATCACAATTCTCCTGTTCATTCATATTATATTTACACACATAATATAAAATATAAGCAACTATAACTCAATAGAGTGAGTCATTGTGATTAATGTTTATATGTATATACTTGATGTGCGCATATTTGGTTTGAAGCTAGCATTCCAACAGCTCAGTTGTGAGCTCAGCTTCATGCCCATGTAGGGTGCACTCTTTTGTGTGGACTACTAACTTTGCCAGACTCAGTGCAGTGGTTGAGAGCAGCTGCTGTGGGACTGCTGCTTCTCCTGCACTGGTGGCCCGGGAGTGGGTGGGTAGACTTTAGCTTGCCAGAGCAGCCAGTCAACACAACTGAGCCAGAACAGAGGGGAAATCAGTTGTACCACCAAAGGGGCTGGTGCAATGTATTTCCTCCCTCGAGCAAGCAGGTGCTTGTAGTGTCACCATTCGGTTCCTGCCCAGCTGCTGGGATAGTGTGACCACATGCTGCCCCTTCCTCGGGCTGGGTTGTAAGGTTATAATCCAGCCACAAGTAAGGTAAACTGAAAAAAACTATTTTTTTTCATGCCACGTGTAAGACAGTGCCTGTACAGAACAGTATTTTTTAAAGCATATGCTACTTAATATTGGTTTCAATTCTGCCACCTTTTGAAATCAGTGGGACTACTCAAAGAAGGTGCCACTCAATAGCATAATCTATTCTCTTGGTAGTACATCCCTTTTCAGCTGTTTTATGGCTATAGGAGCATAGCTATTACTGCGCAGAATGGAATATTGTGACTTAGATTTTAACCAGTTAGGGCAGGGACTGTCATTTTCTTCATGTATAGTGCCTAACACAATGGGGTCCCGATCTGGTTGTCTTGTAGGTGCTACTGCAGTATAGATGTTAAGTAATAAGAGATTTTAGTGTACTCTCTGCCCCAGTCCCTTCTGTAACTTTCCCTGCCCAACAGAGCTGTGCAAAATAGGGCATTTGATACAAAATATAAAACACATTTAATGTACACAAATAATCAGCGTTTGATGCACCTTTTTTATTTTTCCCAGTTGGTGAAATTTTTTTCAAAACTTGAAAACATATTTTGGGGCTATCTATATGCTCAACAAGACGGCCTCATGCAGTGAATTTTCAATTACTGAGCTGAGCTGGGCTTGGCTGAACTTACATTATGGTTGAACTTATTCGGTTTCCCTAACCTGCTGGGCTATCTGGGTGTTCAGGAGGCTCAGCTGAGCCCATTTTGACTTGTTTCCAGAGTGAGTGATTCTGTGTTGTATTCCCTTCCTTGTGATAGTCAAAAAAGCTAGCGGGTCTGATATCTTTCAAGGTATTGTGGTATCTGCAGAGATAGCTCTGTGCTGCTCCACATTCTGGAAATGTGGGTGGGATATGGTTTATGCCTCCTGAGACAGTAATGGAAATGGTGGTGCATTCAGGAGACTCCCCAAGTGGGAGTGTGCCTGCTCTCTGCAAGAGATTCTAAGGAAGAGGGTGGCATACCATTGGCCTCTATCTTCACTCCAGAGGCAGTGTAATGGGACTATGAAACACCATGTCTGGAAATGAATGTTTGCCAGACTGGGCCCTAGATGAGTTGTAGTGACACTCTGGCATTATGTTACACCATTTGAGCCAATGTAATAATCTCACCATCCTTGGCTAGAATTTATCTGACGTTATGGAGAAAATATTTCACTTTAAAGAGAAAGTTAAGCACAGAGAGACGATAAATATTCTTTCAGTTTTTGATAATTCAGCAGGACCGCAGGTGACAGACACTAATGGCCTTAGTGCTGACTATATGTAACAGGCCATCAAGGTAGAAGAAAGCTAACAGCAAAATACCACCTCCAAGTAAAAACTCCTTTGAAGAATGTGATCCACTTGGTTGGAGGGGGAGAGCTGGTCCACCCTCTAAATTTCATTTATCACACAAAGGGAAGAGAGCTCACACTGAAGGAGCCGGGAAATAGTGTTCCTCCCAAAGGAGTAAGGAGAAGACAGCTGACATGTTCTTTCATTCTGTTCTCTCCCGGGCAATGGAAATGTTTGAACAAACGGTCTGTAACTCAAGCCAATATTTTCAAACTTGGGTGTTTAAAGTTAGGGACCTATAGAAAAGGGGCCTGATTTCCGGGAGTGCTGAGCACCCATAGTTCCTATTGTAGTCCATTGAAGTTGCAAGTCATTAGCACTTCTGAAAATCTGATTACTTTCATGTAGGTGCGGAAGTATGAATTTAGATGCCTAATTTTAGACATTCACGGTTGAAAATTTTGGTCTTAAAACAAATCCACCCATGTGTAAGTTTAACAAGCCCAAACCAATCAATGGATGCTGAAGTGTGCTCCAAGCCTATTCAAGGTTGATTTTCCTGGCATTTTGTTCTCCAGCTTACAAATAACTGGGGTCTAATAGAAGAGCAAGATATGAGATAAATTCTCTTCTTGGTGTAAGTGGATGCAAACTCCTCTGAAGTCAATGGAGTTACAGCAGGAATGTACATACAAAAACAAATAAGCAGCTGGGAATTAACTGCAATAGCAGCTATTTTTCCCCTTCTGCTGGTGGGCCTTTAAAGAAAACTTTCAGAGTGTTCTCTCACTTTCCTTAGTTACATTTAGAATTGTACAACAACTTAAGGAGCTGCTCTCTGTTATAAATGCAAGGTATGCTGTAGCATATCACTGTTTAGATACATTTCCTATAACAGTCAGTTCTGCAAGCTAGCATTCTAAGCTAGAGCCTCAAAGGAGCCATTGCTGCTGATGTTGTAGTGTATTTTTACGTCTTCTGCTCTCTAGTCTTCATCTCTCCAGTTCAGAGCTTTTGTGTCATACTAGCAACAATGTTCTATTCTATTCTTGGGATGGTTGGGGATGCCTCAGACTTATGTGAAGTTGTCAGAAATAATTTCACTTATACCTTTTGTGCTGTCAGAGGGGAAGGAAGATATTAAGGTCCCTAGGAAAACTGGATGTGAACTAGAATGGACAGTGGTCTTCAGACATTATAGCCTATTTCCTCTAAATTTTTTTAAAGATGTATATACTATGTCATGCATTATTAATTTTCTTGTGAGTGATATGACTTTCAAGGCTATCAAGGGACTAATCTATTTTTTACATGGAGTAGAAAAGGATTCTAGGTTTGTACAAATAAAATACTCCCTGGAAGCAATACTACTGAAATGATATCTGCAAACAGCATAGCTTTATTTCTCTTCTGAGCAAACATCAGAGTCTCTATAGAAAGTTAACACTTTAATTAGACAATATGCCAAACAATCATGTATATCTGCCATTAAATTGAAGCATTTGTGCCCTTTTTAAGATTTCTTCCTTTGTACAGCATTGAGCTAGGTATATGGAGGAAAATGTGTCTAAATCTTTAGTCTTAAACTATTTGGGACACACATCATTAAACAGTCACTAGAATTAGCTGAAATCCAAAAAAACTGGGTTGCTGTGGGTATAGTATACTTAGTTAATTCTAGCTGTTTGTTCCTTGCCTGAAAGGAAAATGATGCATGGCCGCAGAGTTTTAAATATGTTTTTTTTTTCAGGGGAACGACAGCTATATTGGCTTCGCAGGTCTAAGTGTGGAGATAATTTTGGTTTGTGGATGTTAAACTGCATTGAAAGTGTGTGCATCTAGTTAATATAAAATCTTGTGGAAGTAAATAAAATCCAGTAAATGTTTATTTGTAGTTTATTTTTGAACTCTGGAATCATATTAACAGAAGCTTTGATGTACTGGATTAGATGTTTTTTTAATATTTGAAAAATACCATGGATACAGTGAGTGGTCGTATTGAAGAGTCAAGCGGAGACTAGAAATGTGCTGTCATTAAAACATGTGGTGTTGCATGAATGGTGAATATTTTAAAACGATTCACATTTCATGGATATCTAGTTCATGAATTATCCACCAGTTTTTTGCTTGGATGTTAGCTACGAGAACCAATATCAGATAGGACGTCTGATCTTAAAGGAAACAAAACAAAAAGAAAAAAAAAGAAATTCTTTAAAACATTTTTAGACCTGCTCTCCTTGTCATCCTGTACACAGTGTAAAGTTTACTACACAACAGCCTCAGTGGGTGGAAAACATGACAAGACCAGTGGTGATTGGGATAGCACTAGGAAAAAGGGATAGAGAAGCAGTAACTGGGGGAATGAAGGGGTAGTTGCTGCTCTCCAGAATCTCTAGCTACTCATTGGGCAGATAGGAGAGGAAGAGAGCTGATTTGGTCTCTTGCAATCCATTAAACCCTAGCCCGGGCTATGTGGAGCCTTGGTTTGCTCTGTTTTGGAACTCCCCTGTCCCCCAATACTGATAGCTTCTGAGCTGTGTGTTACGGATCCTGTGGGCCTGACTGATTGCCAGTTTGGGGATCAGGAAGGAATATTTTCTTCCTGTAGGGGCCAAATTGGCAGAGGTCTGGTGGACTCCTTCCTCGCAGCATCCTGGAGGCACAATTAAGTTAAATAGGAACAGGATTTAGTAATTAGTGGTGGTACTTGGTAGGATGTTAGTTCGTCACTTGTGGTGGGTTTCCCTTGTGGTTAAAAGGAACAGTTCTTAGCAATGAGACCTGGGATTTTACTGATGGCCCTTCTGCCCATGGAATAGGGGGAAACCTTGTAGCCTTCATGGGCCAAGGTCTGCCCCCACTTTTACTACTGTTTTCCCCCTCGTGGCAGGGGGGAGAGGATTCAGAAAAGTGGGCTGAGTCCTAATGGCAGGCTGAGGAGAATCTACCCTGAGTTGCAGGTTATGTGGTAGAAGCCCTGTAAGTCCTGCCCTGGAACCACATAAAATAGCTGGTAGGTGAGAGTTTGGATGACAGGGTGGGTAGTGACCCTCCCCGCTGTTAAGTTTAATAATGGTGTGGTTTATTAATGCCACTTGAAATCCCTCCCCGTGTTTTTCTTCATTCGCTGCCGTGTCCAGATCAACATGCTGTTGTTTAACTGTTGCAGGTAGCTACGTATGGAAAGGTGCAGAGAATAGTGGGTGCAAGATGTGGTGGAAATACTTTTCCATGTCACAGGAGCAAACAGAGTGTGGAATTTGCTTTCAAAATTCAATACAAAGGCAGCAAGCTAGTAATGAGAATCTGATTACCCCTCCTCCAGGGTCACCCCCTTCCTTGGGGGGATTGCTTGCTTGGTTCTCAATATGCTCAGAATGTTTTCAGCTCTGCATTAAGATAATGACTATAATCAAATCTCATGCTTCAGAGTTTCAGCCAATCACCTGCAGGGGTCAGGAAGGAATCTCTCCCCCCTCCCCCCCACAATTGACTATATGTGTATGGGGTTTTTTTCCCTCTTCTTTTGAAGCATCAGAGATTGGGCAAAGGATGAGTGATGGAATACCTGACAGGATGGACCAGTGCTCTGATATAGTGCAGAGCATCCTAGATGTCTGGCTGGTGTGTCAAGTTCACAGGCGCAGAGTCATGCTGATCACAAGATTTGGGGTTGGGATGGCATTTCCCCCCAGGTCAGATTGACAGGGTCCTTGAGTGGTTTTGGTTTCTTTGTTTTTTCACCATCCTCTGCAGCATGGGGTGTGGTTTGCCTGCTGGGATCATCTGGGCGTATCTCACCTAATGCCAAGGCAGGGGCCTTGAGCGTTGCTGACCCCTTGGTCTCTCCCATTTTCTCTCTTTCCCTGTGGTACACAGCTTAGTCCTCTGAGCACTGAAATGTTCGAGTTTAACTAAAGCCTCTGGGTTTAGTACCGGGATATCTGGGTGAAATGTAATGGTCTACAATATACAGGTCAACTAGGTGATCTAATGGGACCTATTGGCCTTAAACTCCATTAAACTAATTGTTCTCTTTTTTTTTTAATCAAAAAGGGGTCAAGTGGAAATAAAAGCATAATGCTCTACTCAGGCCTCAGCCCAAATCCCGAACCTCTTGGGCTAACAGAGGACTTTGAACTGGAGACAGTTAGTGTTAAAGGCATGAACAGCTTGTGCGAAAGGAGTAACTCTTTTACCTGGCAACTCTAGAGAATTTTAACCTCTTGTGTGGACTAGCTAATGAGGCGGGGGCAAAAATCCACACTCTGCTCGTGTGATTTGTACCCACAGCCCTAGAACTGGCAATGTTTGAACATTTGCATCTGTCAAATGATCAAGTGTCCAACATCCATGTCACCATTTAAATGCCCACCATTAGGCTTTAGAGCTGAGAAAAACGGGACAGTTTGCATGTCTGTCCCAGCTGTCAGCTGAGATCCTCAACTCCAATTGGTGCAGCAGGAGGGGTGAGGGAGAAAGGAGATTTGAAGCCACCTTTGGGATCTCCCAATCCTGGGGCTGGCTCAATAGCTGGTGTGACTTAGAGCACCATAACGACAGCTGTAAATGACACTCTGCTGCAGTGGTCCCCAGGTGGCACTTCCACAGCTGGGTAGTGCTGCAACGCAGCTGTGCTTGGCCGTATCCCTTTCCACCACCCACTCCCACTAATCCCCCCCAAACCAGGACACCAGAAAGGGTGCTACACCAGTGCTATTCTCGTGTAGCCATTTTAAAGTCTGTTTTGTGTGGGCCTAGAATCTGGCCTGTCATGTGTCTGCAGACGCATTCAGACAATACTACCTGGTTTCCAATTTGGAAGGTTCCTCTTCACAACCACAAAGGCTGGACAATATTGGGTTTTTTTTAAATGAAAGTTTAAATTCAGAAGAAATCTTTAGGGGCCACCTGATAAATGCTGGTATTCTGGATCTCCAACTACCACCACGATTCAGAAACTCATCTTCATGCTGTGCTGGCCAGCCCACATCCTTTAGGGAAGCTTGTGCCAATCAATTCCCCATTGCAAAACTGCTCTAGAGCCAGCCTGGTTGACCACAGAAGGATCTCCCCACAATAGTGATAATTATACCTTGTTATTTTCATCAGGAGTCTGAAGGTTCTTTACACAAGAGGTCAGTGTCATTCCCATTTCACAGATGGGAAAACTGAGGCACAGCAAGTTGAACTGACACATCTAAGATCACCCGGTAAGCCACTGGCAAAGCCAGGACTAGAACTGTGGTCTTCTGAGTCCTATTCCAGTTCACCGAGCCACCCCCTCACCTTGAGGCTGGTTCAGGAGGCTGTAGTAGGGAAAATGGATACATCACTATGCCCAGCCATGCTCGACTGTTGGTATGGCCCCTAGAGTCTATTGGCAGTTGGTGCAACCTAGACTAGTCCTGATTGAACACAGAGGCCCTAGAAGCTGCCTTAAAACCACTCCATCCCCCTATGAGCAGTGGGAAGCATTCCTTCACCATAGTTTAGGATCTGCACGGGGTGCCTTTCACCCCTTACTCTGGCATGTAGGCCAGCCTTGGTCTGTCGTTAACTCTGTTATAAATCTAGTCCCCTATTGGTAACTTCTTTGCAGGGCACACAGTTGTTAAAAAAGGTGGAGGATGAAAATATTTTCCTCTTCATCAGGTATATCATATTGTAATTGGCTAAGTGGACAGACCCCTGAATGTGAGCTCTAGGCCCCTGCTCAGCTCATTTGTCGTACTGCACATAACCAGTATGTGCTCCTACTGTTGATATTGCAGGAATAGAGGAGCGAGGCCATCTGAAGAGCTGTGACTGTACTGTACTTCAGAGGAGAGTGCTACATAGAATGTTTGCCTGCATGTCAGAACATGAAATGGCCAGAGCTAGTGCAGGGAAACATGAGAAACTGCGTGATTCTACGACTTCCCTAATTAGTATCATACAATGAGGAGAAGTACCAAAAATATGCCTGTGTAGTGAACTGAGAGCCAAGAACTCCTGCATTGTATGCCCACCTCTGACACTGACTCCATGGCCTTGGGCAAGTCATTTAATGTCACTGTGTTTACTCATCTGAAAAATGGGGATACTACTAGCCTACTTCACAGGGATGTTGTTAGGATTAATTAGTTAATGTTTTTAAAGTGCTTTAAAGACATACTGTAAAGCGTTATTGGCCTCGTAAAACTCAAGTGCTGTTAATGGTTAAATTCTAATTCTACACTTTTATTGAAATTTGTTAGTTTAAAATGTGAGTGTTTATGCTTCTCTTCCACATGCTATTAACCCACATAAAATTAGTGAGCTTTTTGTGTGTGTGAGAGAGAACTCCTATACGTTTACATTTGTATAGCTGTAAATGTTGTAGAAGGGATTTGAACTTGCATTTTAACCTCAAAGCCTCTGGCAAACTGGTCACTGACATAATAAATATCCAGCATGTAATAATGCTTCACTTTGCCTCTTTTAAAACCATTAGTTTTTTCTTGCTTGACTAAGAAGAACTTCAAATTCACTTAATTAACATTTCTTTAAATAGCCCTTTTAATACAGGTTTGTTTTCCCCTTTATGTACCATCACTAATAATGGTTTTTACTTCTAACTTGTTATTAATTAAAAATAAAACTATATCTTTGTTTTAATTAGTTTTAATGCCTTTTTCCTTGAACTGCAAAGAGGGTCTCTTTAAGTGTAGTGTTATATAATTGTTACCAGAGTAAATAATTTAGCTGGTCCGAGAAAGTGCACTTCACTCAGTCTTGAGTGGACAGCCCAGTCACAGGCAATCAGGCATGCCAAATCCAAGGCAAAAAAGAATCAAAGCTGCATGAAACTTTCATTAGAGCCAAAGAGGGAAAGCCAGCCTCTCTGACATGAATTCTAAGTGACCCCTGAAGCTGCCCATGTCCAGAGGGACCCATCCTCCGAACATCTGCAGACAGGACCTGCACTAGCCAACACAGACAGGGGCAACTTTTCACAGAAGCTTAAAGACTTTGCCATGAAGGACAAATGAACAGACACAGATAGTCTCAACTACCGTAATCTTTTCTTTCCCCACTTCAAAGCCTTCTATGTTGCATCTCAATCTGTAATTACCCTTGAGGTATTTTAGACTTGAAGCGACACCAGGAAAATTGTACTTCCTGATAATGGGAGTCCACAGTTGTGTTTAATCAGTTATGTAGTTGGTCATGAGACTGGCTTTTTAGTAACAAGAATCATGATAAGGCCAACCCCTCTCTGCACTGGCTGAGGAGAATGACAATATAAAATTAAAGAAACATTATTCATTTGATGTAGTTTAATTTAGACTTTACCTGCTTAATTAAAAACATGCTGCTGATACCCACCCACCAAACAGCTACTCTTATGCCATACTGTAATTTAAAAAACACAACTGTACAAGTTAGGTGGAGCTACAGCACTGATTTTACAGAGATAAACAGACACTCAGCAGCAACTGCATCTCCAGGTTTCTCCGAGTTAGTGGCAGTGCAGTAGCACAGAGCTACAAGGGCTAAGAAAGCTAGAGAGGAAATGCAAGTCAAGCTGGGAATTGCAAACATACAACCTCACTAACTTGCTTTGAAAGATACATGACAGGCAAAAGCTTTGTTCCTCAGAGGTAATATAGTTGGTCCGTGTGTGTGTTGGGGTTGGGGGAGTTCCTGTGAAGTGAATTCAGATCAGCACTACACTGCTAAGTCTCCAAGCACTTCTGGACATGCAGTAACCGGTAGTGGCAAGGTCCTGCTTTGAGAAACTTGTAGTGGTGTTTCAGCCTGGCCAGTCTACATCATGGTAACTATGTACACTAATGTTGCAGACTCAACACAATAGATCGCTGTGATAAACTGCTGCTTTGCTATGCTGGTAAATAGAAGCTTATAGACTTTAAGGTCAGAAGGGACCATCGTGATCCTCTAGTCTGACTTTCTGCACATTGCAGACCACAGAACCTCACCCACTCCTGAAATAGAGCCCTAACCTCTGGGTGAGTTACTGAAATCCTCAAATCATGGTTTGAAGACTTCAAGTTACAGAGAATTCACCATTTATACTAGTTTAAACCTGCAAGTGACTCATACCCCATGCTGCAGAGGAAGACAACCCCCACCCCAGGGTCTCTGCCAATCTGACCCCGGGGGAAATTCCTTTCTGACACCAAATATGGCACTCAGTTAGCCCCTGATCATGTGGGCAAGACTCACCAGGCAGATAACTGGAAAAGAATTTTCTGCAGTAACTCAGAGCCCTCCCCATCTAGTGTCCTGTGACCAGCAGTTGGGGATTTTTGCTACTGGCAGTCGCCGATAGGCCACATGCCATCATAGGCAGGCCCATCATACCATTTCCTCCAGAGACTTAGCCTGTCGAAAAGGCTGGTGCAAGTGATCTCATTTCATGCATTCAGTGCATATGAGTTATGTGACTTGGCCAGGTCTCCCAGCACATGGGGCCAGATTCTGCCTGGCCCTTATGCCAATGCAGAATATTGCAGAGGACAAAAGAATCCCTCCCCTCCTTCTATGGTCCATATAAAGGCCAGGCAGGATTGCAGTTTCTGCACTTTTAGGTGCCCAGAGACTACTGTTTCCCTACTTACCTATAGGTGCTCAGTTCCCCAAAGAGGGAGGGCAGAGCCAGGACTCTGCCCCTGTACACAGAGACCAGAAGAGCAGGAATAAGCTGCCCCCCATAAAGGTTTTTTTTTCTTTTTTAAAGCACTTTAAACTTCAATTTGATGTTTGCTTTCAGCAAATAGTCATCACTCCCTATATCTGCTCCTCTGAATACTCTTGAATATAACACTGATGTTTTCCACTTCTGACTAACACAGATATAGTCAATCTCATTTTGTGTATGGCCATTTGGTGAAATCCATGTCTTTTTGTGTATATTTTCATGTTGGAAGAAAGCATTACAGATGCTAAGATTGTTTTCGGCACAAAATTCAAGAAATCCTGTGCCATTGTCTGTCATTGTTCCAGTTGAATGTGGGCCGATGACTGTTTCCCAACCTCTTCTTTCATTTATGATCTGGGCATTAAAATCTCCCATAACCAGGACAAGACAACAATCTGGATTTAGACAAGGGAGATTGTGCACAGATGCTATTTTCACCCTATTTTCACCCTATTTTCACCCAGTCAGACGGATGATTGAGAACACAATTGAATTCAAAGGCAGTTTTGCTATCAATTTTGTGGACTTTCAAAAGGCATTCACTAAACAGAGAAACAATGTGGAAAATTGTGGAACAACATGGAATTCCAACAACATTAATTAATGTTATGAAGGCATTCTACACCAACTCAAAATGCTGCATTAAAATGGAAAATGGATTGAGTAAGCCTTTCAGCATCAAGACAGATGTAAGGCAGGGGTGCATCCTGTTTCCTTTTTTGTTTATGCTAATCTTCGACTATGGATTAAAACAATGCGACAGTGATACATATGGCCTAAAATGGAATAATTCAAGGCTATTTGATCTAGACTTTGCTGACAACATTGCTTTTATCAGTGAAGATGCCAATGTGCTACAAAAATGCACAAACCAAGTAAAAGAAGTAATGGAGAAGATAGGTTTGAGATACAATGCAAAGAAATGTAAAGTCATGTTAATGGGGACTATAGGGACAGAAATCAAAATTGAAAAAAATAAACTGGAGAAGGTGGACAATTTTACGTATCTTGGAAGTACCATCAGCGAAGTTGGTACTAGTTCCGAAGAAATAAGAAGAAGAATCGGGAAGGCAAATGCTGCATTTGGAAAACTAAAAAATATCTCCCTCAAAGCAAAACTTGAGGGGGAGGGATAGCTCAGTGGTTTGCGCATTGGCCTGCTAACCCCAGGGTTGTGAGTTCAATCCTTGAGGGGGGGATCTGGGGCAACAATTGGGGATTGGTCCTGCTTTGAGCAGGGGGTTGGACTAGATGATTTCCTAAGGTCCCTGATATTCTATGAAAACTGAACATGTACAAAGCAATTGTTATCGCCATCACAACATATAGCAGTGAGACATGGCAACTTACCAAGTAAGATACACAAAAGCTGGATGTGTTTTATCACAAATGTCTGAGAAAAATATTGGGAATAACATATAGCAATAGGAAGACAAATGAAGAAGTCAGAAAAATTACTGGACAAGGCCCCCTCTCACAAATAATCTACAAAAGAAGATATCTGTGGCTGGGAGATGTGCTGAGAATGGAAAAAGAACACTTAACAAATACCGCCCTTGAATGGAAGCCAGAAAACACAAGAAGAAAGAGAGGAAGACCACGAATAACATGGAAACAAACAGTTCTGAATGACATCAAGCACCTCAACATGAAATGGGAAGATTTCGAGAGAAGGACAGTTGACAGGCAAGGATGGCAAATGTGGGTAGCCCAATGTCCAGCAAAGCATGGGGTGGACTAAGGTCTACGGTCTTAAAGGTTTGTAGTGGTGGGTGTGCAGTCTCTGGAGCTCTGGGGAGCACTCCATCTCCTCAAGGCAAAGAATGTCTCCTAGGGTTCCCTGCTGGTGGAGGTGGCTCCACACCTCTCCATATGATGATCTGTGTGTGCAGTCTGCATGATCCAGCCCTTGGTGATTAGTGATGAGTGAACTGCATATGATGTTGGATTCATATTAGCACCCAAATATTCAGATGCATAGTTTACTCAATTTTTTGAGGATGGGCTCCCTTGTTATTCCATCTTCACCTCTTACTATTCTCTTCAGCACAATCAGATCTTTAGCCCTTCTTCATTTCATCCTTCCCTCCCCTGATCTCTAGATTCCTTGTCAACAATGCCCAGCAGGCTTCCTGACACCCTCAGCTTGTCTCTCTCTGCACCTCATCTGGCCCCATGATATCCCAATTACTAACTTTTGTTGTCTTTCAGGTAGGGGAGGGGTCTTGGGTTTGGTGCTCTTCCAGCTATGTTTTTGTGGGTTGCTCCATTCAGCAATTGCTCTTTCACTTGTGGTGGGTCAAGGGCAACCCAAACTTCTTTGCCTTTCTCTGGCCTTGAAAACCATGGAATTCCTGTGCTTGAACGAGAGTAGCTAGCCAGAGAGCAATGATAGACTGGCTGGGACTCTGTGGTGGATTCCACTGGAAACAAAATCCCTTGTGGAGATTGGAGGGGGGAGTGACCTGAGCTTTCTTAAAACCTGAAAGAGTTTTGGGTTCAGTTAATTTCAAAGTAGGAACTGAGGTTCAGCCTTATTCTTAATTAACAGATCCAATTTGATTACCCTACTAGCAATACCAAGAAGAACAGAAGAAAAAAAGGCCGTGAGGATGACTGTTATAATATAGTAACAGTATAAATTCACATCCTTCTTCAGGAACTTTGGGTACCTCTGTACCTGACAGTTGGTAGGTTCTTTGGTATAGGTCTGCCCTCCAAATACTCATGCTGTTTTCTCAGTAGAGGAATTACCATTTTTGAATCTAGTATGTCTAGGAGGGACAATGATAATTGCAAGTGCATTGATTGGCAGATGCATTGATGTCATTTTTGGAAATACTTCTTTCACAGTCAGTTTTACTGGTAGCAACATCACACGAGAAAGTAGCTTCAAGTACCTGACATATTTCCCTAGGAATGGATGGGATATCTACATATAGTGCAATACTCTGCCCTCAAAATTATCTGTTTCTTTTTAGAAATATAATAACAACCTCCAATCCCCTAAGCATATCAAACACTATAAACATCCTTTCAGCAACAGACTCAATTACTAGGTCTTGTCCACCAATATCAAGAGAGTCATTGTTGCTAGTTGTAAAAACCCAATAAGCCATCTAATTGGGAATCAGCCATCTCCCAAGCCAATATTAGCCATTCTATTAACGATATCATTAGATTTCCATAGGTGTACATGTCACTTTATAGACAGACCAATAACAAGGTCCCTCCCCTCAAAACATTACAATGTAACTGAGACAAAATACAATACAGAGGATAACAATTCAAATGCAAGAGGCTGTAGGGGTAAAGTCAGCTTTGGGATTGAAGCTGAAGGGCTGGAAATTCAGTCAATCAGGATGCAAGCTGGCTATACAGTGAGCCTGTGTATAATGCAATTATGCAGCCACATAAACTGTTGTATAACTGTGTTACAGAATCTTAATTTTCATGAAAAAAAAAGTCTTTAGCCCTTATAGTGACAAAGATAATCTTCAGAATTTGAGCTGAATGTAACCAATGCAGTGACGTCTGGCTAATATGATCTAGGTCTAATGTGCTGCATAGTACATGAGGCCTTGACAGTAGTTTTGACTAACTGTACCATATGCAAATCCCTGCACTGTTTAGTTTCATCCTAAGAACTTGCTAACTACAGGCCCAGGTCCCCAACAAACGTGGCCACATCTGCTTTTTATTCCTAGATGAACAATAATAATTGTTTTCAACCCAGTTATGCCTGAAAGATATTTAATTGTTATGAGACATTTACATATATTAAAGTCTTTAGGAGAGGATTGTGATAACTCATCAATCACATTTTGGGCTAGTAATGCCCCCACCAGATTTTGGAACTTCTTGATCACTTTGGGTTTTCTCTTATTTCAGGCATGTCAGGCCGATGCACTTCGCTGTAATATATGAGAAAGTTAGAATGCAGTATAAATTGGAGTACCTTGCCATCTAACCCTAATGTACCCAGCAACAGCCCTAGCTGTAATGGGGCCTTATGCAAAGTAAAACAAGCAGGACTCAGTCTAGTTCCCCCTACCCCTAATGGGTTATCCTCAACTTCCTCCAGCCATCTCTTGCTATATGTGAAGCCACTCACACTATGGCCACCCTCCCATACTCATCTATGGACATAGAAGTGTCCCCAAGCATCCCCATATGAAAGGACACTGCTCAGCATACGCTGGCCTTTAGCAGCTCTGCAGACAAGTGTTAAAGGGGCTCAGACCATTGCCCCTATTGTCCCTATATGGACCTAGAAGCCAAGAATTGGAAATGAAGAACTTTGCAAGAGGGGACAAACTATCAGCTATGGCTCACAGTGTTGGGAATGGACAGGGCCATGGAAGACAAACAGAGATGATGTTGTAGATGGAGGATTAGGTGAGTTCATGTGTTACAGGGCCTCTGTGGGGATAGGAAAGAATGCGAATCCCACCAAACAGCTGCTTTCCACCTTGTGCCAGAGCATCATCCATGGAACGACTACAGCCTTCAGCTAGCATTGTGTTAGGAAGTGAGATCACAGCAGAGTTTGAGGGTTTGGGGATATCTGAGATTAGACAGGCAGGTTGATAAAGAACTTGTCCGTAGAGTAGCACCTCTGCACCTCCATATGGTTGAATTAGCTATAAAACTCACTGTGACTAACTGTATTGAGTATGGCAGGCTGGGCCAGCCTAGGTAGTTCAGGATGTTTTTTTCCCTTCTGAAAACACATTTAAATGGTTTGTAATTCTGTATATAATTAATAAACATCACGGTACCCATCTACAGCCATCCATGTACAGTATGCTACTCGAACACTAGATGGCACTTAATGAGAGCGTTGATTTGTAGCCATATTTGTGGCATTTAGCCACTTGCTTTGGGGGCACACAGAGCTGCACCACTTTCAGGGAGAGATGATGCTGCCACAAGCATCCCCATATGAAAGGATGCTGCCCAGCATGCACTGGCCTTTAGCAGCTCTCCAGGCAAGAGGCCCCATCTTCTCCCTGTTCCCCTGGGGATGAAGTGCCTCCCCTGAGCACACAGGCGAAGTAGACCCTCTTTTGAACACAGGGACTTAAATAAATAAATAATAAAATAAATTATTTTACCAACTTCCACTGAGATGGGCTGTTGCAAGGAGTTGAGGAAGCTTTTAGTATACTCCCTATGTCTCTGAGCACCCACATAAGGTCCAGTCCCAATCTCATCACTATGAGATCAAAGCATCTTGCACAAGAGAAGAGGCAGTTGGTGTAGAATTAGTTTTCTCTCTCTTCCACTGGCATGGAGCAATGTTTCATAGAATATTAGGGTTGGAAGGGACCTTAGGAGATCAGCTAGTCCAACCCCCTGCTCAAAGCAGGACCAATCCCCAATTTTTGCCCCAGATCCCTAAATGGCCCCCTCAAGGACTGAACTTACAACCCTGGGTTTAGCAGGCCAATGCTCAAACCACTGAGCTATCCCTCCCTCCACTTCCTAAAGAAGGCAGTGAATTTTTGTCCTGTCCAGGTGGCCTATCCAGCAACATCACCTACTAAGGGCCTTGTCCAAATGCCTTTAAAATCAATGGAGAAGTTCCTGTTGACTTCAGTGGTCTCTGGAACAGACCCTCAGGGTATGTCCATACAACATTTTGCAGTTCACAGGAGCGACCTTCCCATCCCAGGTTGACAGACTTGGGTTGGGGGGGCTCATGCTAGTGCTCTAAAAATAGCTGTATAGACAGGGCTTTGATGTGGCAGCTTGGCTCGTGCTAAGTCTTTTAAGTCTAAGTGTGTGTGGGGGAGAGGGGAGGTGGGTTTAAGCACCAGCCTGAGCCACAACTTCAAAGCACTGTCTATACAGCTATTTTTAGAGCACTAGCGTGAGTCCCCCTAACCCAAGTCTGTCAACCTGGAGTGGGAAGCTTGCTCCCAGGGACTCTACATTTTTGTGTAGACCTACCCTAAGTTGCAAACTCAATTATATCCATCTGAAACAAAATAATAGTTGATTGGCCCTGACATGGAAATAGAAATAAAGCTGCCTGTCATAAGCAAAAATAAACACTGCTATGGAATGCACTGCTAAACTGGCATTAAATTTAGTTACTAGATATTGCCACATCACCGGGAACCCTTGGATTGCCAGAATAGCCCACCCTGTCTTGCACATAGCCTAAAGTGTATTCTTTTTAAACCAACCAAGTGCCTGACCACATGTCCCAGAGACTGAGTGTCCTAGAAACCAGAGACCCCTTCCATTTATAGCCCAGCTTGGCTTTTATAGTCTAAGGACCAAATACAATACTGGTGAAAGTGATTCAACTCCAGTCAACTTCAGTTGGAACTATGCCCATTTATATCAGGGCTGAATTTGGTCCCAAATGTCAGACTCACTATTAACATTTTGGGATTACCTCCTCCTCTGCTAGGTAATCCTTTTACAAACATATTTTCTTTTCAGCTCATGACAAACTTAATTAGTGATGTTTTCAGTAATTATGAATATCCACATTCAAAGGCTCTTTTCAAATAGAGATTTCCCCTCTACTAGTAATACTTAGACCTTCCGTAGCATCTTCCAGCCAAGGATCTCAAAGCACTTTACACATACGCACCTCAACGCTCATGAGGCAGGTAAATGTTGTTATCTCCATCTTACAGACCTGAAAATTGAGGTTCAGCAAGATTGTGTCTTAGCGAGTCTCTGGTATAGCAAGAAATAAAACCAAAGTGTCCCTCTCTTGATGACTTCCAGCCTTCTGTCTTACACACAAGAGCCCCCGCCCCATTCATCCTGGTCTATCAATGTTAGTGTTACTGCTTATCCCAGTCCATCACTGCCAACTCCCATTTATTTCTCCCTTGCCTACCTCCCCATAATTATCTTAAAGGTTCCAAAACAGCAGTCTGCCCAGTTATAGAATTTTAGAGTTGGAAGGGACCTTAGGATGTCATCTAGTCCAACCCCCTGCTCAAAGCAGGACCAATCCCCAATTTTTGCCCCAGATCCCTAAATGGCCCCTTCAAGGACTGAACTCATAACCCTGGGTTTAGCAAGCCAATGCTCAAACCACTGATCTATCCCTCCCCGCTGTCCTGATTAGCATGAAAATTGGACCATCCCTCTTTGCTGTTTTCCAAACAGTAGTCAAAGTAGGAGGGAATATGGGGAAGTGCAGCTCTGCCTGTTCTGAGAAAAATATAGTGAGGACTCTCCCTCTCATAACAGTGTGAGAGCAAACCTTCCTCTTTAACTGGTGGGCCAAGGACGCAGGAAGCAGAGGGGAATCTGAAGTGTGAGGAGTTGGTGTATGGCTGGAGAGTTTCTGAGGCTCACAGCCTTCCTACCAGAGGTGGAGCAGCAACACTTGATGGGAGAAGAACTTGATGGGAAGATGTGTCCCTCTACTAGCTCCTCCCATCCTTCAGGTGGGAAACTTCATATAAAATCACATTTGAAACATCTTCAGAAATGCAGGACTGTTACTGGGGGAAGAACCCCTGGTATCCTCGTTGTTATTTGTTTTATGTTAATACAGATTCTTCATGCTGGTTAAGTCTAAATGTCACCTAGAAAAGGGGGAAATAGTTGTGCAAAGTTCCATGCACTGTGCACTGCATACACACAGGAAAATGTAGACATACCTCTTCTTGGCTGGCTATGGCTTTCATGGGGGCATGAACTCATCTCAGATCCATCTCTTACCTTGCAGCTGTAGCCCCTCAACTACCATGGCGATGGAGTGCAGTATAAAAACACTGATAGTCCCCTTGCTTCATCCGGTCACCTCTATCCAATGCTACACCTTATCACCATCTCACACTGGGACCTGGGACAATAGACACCAAAACCAAGCTCCTTCTCCTCTCTGGATTCACTTTCCCTGCTGCTCCTCAAATGTAAAAACTTATTTAGACAGAGAACATGGCATTTCAATTATTTAGATAATATATACTAGGTAGAATTACACACCAGATAACCTGGACCTATTTGTCACAACCTTTTAGGAACTTTTGTTGTTGAAAAATCTTGGTTTTTACATACACACATCTCTAACCGAAGAGGAAATTATTCTGAATCAGAAAGGAGAGCCTAGGAAATCTTACGTAAAGGTAGCACTGATAAGGCCTCCCATGTTTGTGATCCTAAATGATGGTAACTAAGGTGTCATTTTCTTTTGCTCATTTGTTTCCCCTTTGTTGTGTAAAGGCTTTTTCTCCACTACTCTGTCTGAATGGGAGATGGAATATTTTAAACAACAGAGTGGAGACAACGCTGTTGTTCTTCGTTGGCTTTCCCAGCTACAGTTATCCCACCTATGGGTCTTGTGAAAACCGCTAGACCACACAGGATTAATGAAGAATCCCTGTTAGGAAAGGACTGTTCATATTTTTTTAGCAATATTTCTATCACTTTTCCACTCTTTCTCGCCCTCCCCTCACTCTCGCTTATTTTCCTGTCTTTCAATGGAGATAAAAATAAGTTTACACTTTTCTTCCTAAATGTCGCTATATATAGCTTTCGTGTGTTGGATCATATGAAGTGGTAATTACTCTCCAAGGGCTTGATCCAAAGTCCATATAAATCAATGAAAAGAACCCCATTGACTTCAGTCCTGATACTGGTACTTGGTCACATTAGAAGTTCCCAATCCTCTGGCACCTGCACAGTCTTTTCCTTAGTCAAATTACTGAGGTCAAATTCTTTAGGTTGCGCAGGAGTGGGAAGTTAGGGTATGGAAATGAACTGTAACTAACCACCTTAAGAAAGGAATTATTTCAGGGAAATTCTATGGCCTATGTGATGCAGGAGGTCAGACTATATCATCACAGTGATACCTCGTGGCCTTATAATCTATGAATCTAAGAATATTCTAAATTTCTACTGCTCTCAAAGAAATCCAATCTGGAAATCCAAAGTTCTGACAATTTCAGATCTCAAGCTGTTCACCTTAGAAGTTAAAGAATAAAATGTGAATGAAAAAATTTGATCCCCTTTAAAGAAGTGGGAACAAGTACCCCCACCAAACAGCAATATATCAGAGCAGCATGTAAAATGTCTGGCTGGGGAACAGTATTAATGAAGTGGTGAACTTTAAGTCCATGCATAACATGCCTACTAGGAAGGTTCTTATGTCCAATGCCTAGGGTAATATAGAAGAATCCTAGCTATATCTTTAATGAACATAGTAGACTATCAATCAACAAAGGGAATGATACAAGTATTTAATAAGAAACAGAAATCAAGGCAAAGGCTTACCATACTCAGACAAGCAAGTAGTTGTGAATCTGAATGTGTCTGCTCCAGGTAAAGCTAACAATAACTAGACGGTGGTTATTTTTAGCACTAGTTTAAATTGCTGGGATAGTGAATCTGCACCGTGCAGGGGTAACATCTTTAAAATGTAATTCTATGGTAGGTGGCAACAATCAAGCTGAATTACTGACATTGTAAGGAAATTAAAAGTCAAACTGCTGACCATGTGTATTTTATGGTATTTAATTAAAAGTAGATAACATAGAGTGAATGAACCACAAATCAGATAAAAATGGCAGTATATTCTCCTATTTAACACATATTTGACTTCTGGTTGTTTGACAATTTACCAGAACAGGTCTATGACGGTCTCCAAATATAAAATCAGGAGTGTAATTAAAAATACAGCAGGGAAGAAGTAATATTAACTTCACCCCTGAACTGTGTTAATCACAACCACAGCTGTAGCACTTCCATTCCCTTTAAGAAGCGCCTCCTTTGTAAATCAGAATGTCAGGTTTAAATAGGCAAAGTGCTGTATGTTCGGCAAAGAAGATGAAGCGGCTGGAAGTGCTAGAGGCCATGGTCCTCTATTAAGAAACCTGGTCTGGTTGTGTCAGCTGCAATGCAGAGCTCCCTCACAGTCCCAGCAATCTGAGGGACTGACTAGCTATTCAGAAGGTATTCTGTAGGGTGCATTGTCATTTAACTGGAGAGGAATTAGACATGCAATCTTAATCCCTCAAGGCCAAAATATGCACCAGGATCAGAGAGGATGGATAGTTGTGGGACACTTGACTGGTTTTCAGGCAATCTGAGTTTGATTCCCCATTCCGCCATAGACTTCCATTCTGACCTTGGGAAAGTCACTTCATCCCTGGGTGCCTCAGTTCCCCATCTGAAAATGGTGGGAATCATCCTTCCGTTGTCTATTTAGAATAGAAGCTTTTCTACGTCTCTTACTATGGGTCTGTACAGCATCTAGTGCAATGGTACCTCTAGGCACTCCTGTGATTCAAATAATAACACCCATTTTAAAGGTATTACTCCAGTTCTTCTCTTGGGCCCAATTATATGTGCTGTCCTCTGCTTGTCATTGTTACAGATCAGTAATACCTTGCATCAGATTCAAATTTAGATGCGTGTTTCTAACAGAAATGTGAGCAAGTGCTTTTCTTTTGTTGGCTTTGCCGTGCAAAGTATCACAACAATCTGTATTAAGCTCTGCTGGGCTATGTTATAGTCTCCCTATGCACCACAGTTATTGATGGACTTCTATCTTGTAGGCAAGTAACTATTCCATGCTCTATTACATTGAGAAAAAAGTTTTCTAAGTAATCTTGCTTTTACTAGAAGCAATTTACAAAAAAAAAAAAAAAGTCTCAGGTTATCCTAGTGCTGAAACACAGCTGAAGATATCTCTCTGAGCACCAGTGTTTAATTCAGTTCTACTTGAGGTCTGTCAGCACAGATTTCAGCCCAGATAAATACTGTTAGGCTCTCCTTTCAAAGGGAGAAGAAGGAAAAAAAAGATTGAGTTCAAATGTCTTATTCTCACCTTCAAGGTTCTATATAGCTCTGTCCCTGCCAGCTTCTCATCTGCTCCTAGCTCGTCTCTCCCTGGTGGCCTATAGGCTGCCCATTCTTCTCTGCTTGAAGCTTTGGTTGTTTTCCATCCATCTGTCTCGCCTTACTTTTTTCACTATAGTATCTATGTGTCCTCCTGCAGGAACCTCTCTTCCAGGAGATGGAGATGGCAGAGCATGGCAAAGGAAATATGCACAGAAAGGGAGAGGAGAAAGCTTTTCTTAGGTGCCTTTTGATTGCTGAAAATCTTCTGAGATCCATGCAGACCACAGAGGAATGGTGGATTAAGGAGGCAGAACTTCTGGCCTCTTCCATATTGTGGGAAGGTAGGCAAAAAACAAACCAACTCTTTCCTGGTGGAAGAATTCACTGAAATTCTGTGTGTTGGAACTCTGTTTTCTCTCGTTTATATGGGTTGCCCCTGACTAGGGGACAATGGAACAAACCTCATCACCTATAACTTTTTATTCTGAGAAACGTAAGGTGCCAAGAAAATTGGAACAATTACTGCTAGTCTATGCAGATGTTATTTATTCATTCACAAGTAGCTGCTGTTGCCCTATTTTCTTGTGGAGTTATATAATTTCCAAGGCTCTTTTGGGGGCATTTCTTTCTATGGTGTCTGGTATAATGCAATATTTCATGCCCCTCAGTAGCAAAACCAATTGTAGCACCTTTTATTAAATCGGGAATTGGGCTATTTCTTATCGCTTTTCAAAAATCTGACTATTTTAGCTGATTCCTGACTTTGCTGTCTTGCTGCCTCAGAAAGTGTAATGCAACACAATGGACTCAGAGGCAATCAATAGAAGCTTTGGAGGTCAGAGACAGTATTTGACAAACGTACATTCATGATTAAATATTCTCCAGCAAGAAATACTGTTAGTTTTTAAAAGTTAAACTAAAGGCTTCCCTAGGGTTAGCACTCTGTACAACCATGCTAGGGACCTAGATCTCACAGGACTGACAGAGGCAAAGAGTGCTGGACTGGCCGTGCCCTAATCCTGCTCTCAGTGAAATCAGTGGCCTAACTCCTATTGGTGTCAATGGGAGTACGATCAGGCCCTTAGTCCCTGGGGCAAAGGAGTGTCTCATCCAACTCTGCAGTGACTCCTCTGAGCTAGAAGTAGGGGTGATGTTAATTCACTGATTCTAAAGCCAGAAGGTGCCACTCTAATCAACTAGTCTGACCTCCTGCATATAATACAGCCCACAGAAAATGGACCCTGAAGAGAACATTCTAGATGATCATGCTGAAAGATGGTCACTGCAAAGAGGGGCCCTGATAGAGCAATACAAACTGACATGGATGGATCTGTCTGTCCTGGGCAAAACCCCTGCACCCAGAAATGTCAGAATCTGAAGCATCGCAGAGCTTGACATCAAGTAAGGTCAGGACTAAATAGCTCTTAAGTGACCTGGAAACCTTCTGACATGAAGGAAACTGCTTAAAACCCACAAACTAGAGCGTGGCTCCCAGACACCTAAATGACACGAGTGAGCCTTTCCACGGACTTCAATGGTTTTAAAATTGTGCCCTAATTAAGGAGGTCTTGGAACGGCCCCTCTAGCAACTGCGTTGTCTAAGGAAGTGTCGGTGTCCAAGCTGAAGTGATGAGGATGCTACATCTGCTGTGGAGCTCCTGGTTGGAATGTGTACCACATGGCCTGGACCTTTGGAGCCATTGACAGGGCATGAATCCTTCATGTGCAAGACTGCACTGCTGCGCTGTGCATTTAACAGCTCTGCAACTGGAAGTGACATGTATCTGATTTTGATTTTCATTTTTCATTTCCTGAACCTGCAGTGTCATTGATGCTCCACTAGTAGAACAGCAAACACTAACTATAGTTACTGAAGCTATCAGAGCAATTTCCAGCTACCTGACAAAGGTAACATAATAAACCTTCCCATTTCCAGCATGGAGTAATCTTCATCATCTTCTCTTCCTTATTGCCTAGCAATGGACAATAGCATGCAGGGGATGATGGTCTGTTGGTGTGAATGAGTCTCTCTCTATATGACCTAGTCTCCTGAACGAGAGTCATTTACTGAACACTAGTAATATCTTAGACTTGCATAGCACCTTTCATTCCCAAAGGATTCCACAGCACTTTGCAGACTGCACATAGTATATAAGTGTTAGTCTTCCTCAAGGCAGACATGTCTAGAGTGGAATGGCCACTTTGCACCAGCAAGAAACCAACAACAGAAGATTTTTTTGGACATCAATGGGAAAAATATATCCAAATGAAACTACCTGGACAAAACTGAGGTAGGCAGAAGGTAATTGTCTCAGTTAGAATGTGACCAGGACATGGAAATAGCATTAGGAATGGGGAAAAAAGACATTGAAACAATGTTTTGAAAAGACAAAAATTGCAGGATTTGAATCACCTAGTACTTTCACACCCAGTTGATGATTTAGTTGATGTTGGTCCTGCTTTGAGCCAGGGACTGGACTAGATGACCTCCTGAGGTCTCTTCCAACCCTAATATTCTATGAGTCCAGTTTTAAGGACTTTGGAACAGTGACACTTTCAGGGTTGTTAGAATGAGTAGATTGTGGTGTGGCACACTTCACTCTACTGCCAGGGGCTGCTTTTCTGCGGATGAATAAGGTGTGAAAAGGTGCATAATTTGGACTAAATGACAAGATTCAATAGCCAACAAAGTCCAAATCCCTGTATCCAGATGTTCTCCCCAAAGTCTTGAGGAGAGGTGGCTCCGCCATTGCTTTGTCTTCTGCCATACATCGCTTCCCTGAATCCAAGAGTAAAATAAATAATTTAAGATGCATTGTTTCATTTCTAAATTTCCCCTCTTTTTGGGGGGTGGATGGAGGGGTGCACACTGACAACATTTGTTGGCTTGCTCCTCTGGTCCCCCACCTTCCATCAAAACATGGGGGAAACACAAACCTCTGCCCTTATTTGCAGTCTACACACAATACGCTGCCTCAAAGATCTTAAGGAAATGCATTTCAACTGTTCTTCCTGTTATAAACCAGCTGCAAGCCCAGTCACCCAACCGTGCTAGAGAAATCCATAGGAACAAAGATAGACCTGTGTAAATCAAACATGTCAGAGTTGGGTTCTTAGAGTTTTGCAACTGCAAAACGAGCCATTTACAATAGAATGCAACATATAATGAGTATATACTGTACCATGTACAATAGCATGACAAATAGCCTTGCAAGCACAACATGGACTTCATTTCTACTATTGCCTTCCTGCCTTAGGATGGAAAGTCCATAATGCTCTAATTCTTTGTCATACTAGTGAGTACCCGTTCTGTGAGGAGAGTTGATTTGGTGTGTTATCGGTGCACGCTCTTGGGTATAATACAGAGATCCACAATAATTCAATAAAGCCAGAGCTCAGCTATAGTATTATTGGAAAGGATTTACTATGCTATCACAGCATAATCACCACCCATTGGACAAGGTTCAGGTAAAAACTGTCAGTCTTTGCACGTCTTTCACTGGTGCAGGTTGTGGACTTTATGGTATGCTGAATGTAGTTAGAAGTCTTGGAAAATGAACAGGGAGCTGGGGGACACTCCGCTTTTTATTTCGAATTGACACTTTTTGCCTTTATTGCTCATTTAGTTTTTTACCTTGTGACGGGGAGAGCGGCCCCGCACTGGCACCGCAGGGGTTAACCCTTCTTTCCTGGCAGAGGAAGCCCTGCCCCGGAAGCCCCGCTGGGCATGCTCCAACTGGAGCCTAAGTATAAAAGCCTACAAAGCAGCTCAGTCTGGGCTGACCACCGGAGGAGAAGGAAGCACACCGCCAGCTCCCGAGGCGGGACAGCCAATACCCCAGGATCCAGGGGCCAACCAAGCTGGGATGCCCTCTGCGCCCCGGACGGAGGCTGCGACAGGAGGGGATGGACCAGAGAGCCAGACGTTGAGGGTAGGAAGTGACCCAGGGGAACTTTAGAGGCCGGCAGTGTTAAAGCTGCCCTGACACTCGGTGTGTTGCAGGCAGATCCCCGCCGAGCTAAGGGCAAGGGGGAACCCCACGAATAGGAGAGTCCTGGGTCGGGACCTGGAGGAGAGGGCAGGCCCGGGTCCCCCTACTACTCCGGCCATTAGGCTGCCCCTCCCCACTGGGGAGAAGGAAGGCTATGGACTCTGGCTATTGGGCCACACAGCCCTGATATGTGGGGCGAGTTGTAAGGACTACTTACAACTCGCCCCCACATAGTTGGGAACTGTAGTTCCCAACTAGGGGAAAAGCTCTTCTTGACCTGCTGCTCACAAACAGGGAAGAAATAGTAGAGGAAGCAATAGTGGATGGGAACCTGGGAGGCAGTGACCATGAGATGGTCGAGTTCAGGATCCTGACACAAGGAAGAAAGGAGAGCAGTAGAATACAGAGCCTGGACTTCAGAAAAGCAGACTTTGACTCCCTCAGGGAACTGATGTGCAAGGTCCCCTGGGAGAATAACATGAGGGGGAAAGGAGTCGAGGAAAGCTGGCTGTATTTTAAAGAATCCTTATTGAGATTGCAGGAACAAACCATCCCGATGTGTAGAAAGAAAAGTAAATATGGCAGGCGACCAGCTTGGCTTAATAGTGAAATCTTTGCTCGTCTTAAACACAAAAAAGCAGCTTACAAGAAGTGGAAGATTGGACAAATGACTAGGGAGGAGTATAAAAATATTGTTCAGGCAAGGAAAGTGTGGGCCCCTTGCTGAATGAAGGAGGGAACCTAGTGACAGAGGATGTGGAGAAAGCTAGTGTACTAATGCTTTTTTTGCCTCTGTCTTCACAGACAAGGTCAGCTCCCAGGTGGCTGCACTCCGCAGCACGGTATGGGGAGGAGGTGACCAGCCCTCTGTGGAGAAAGAAGTAGTTCGGGACAATTTAGAAAAGCTGGACGAGCACAAGTCCATGGGGGCCGGATGCACTGCATCCGAGGGTGCTAAAGGAGTTGGCCGATGTGATTGCAGAGCCATTGGTCATTATCTTTGACAAATCATGGCAATCGGGGGAGGTCCCGGATGACTGGAAAAAAGCTAATGTAGTGCCAATCTTTAAAAAAGGGAAGAAGGAAGATCCGGGGAACTACAGGCCAGTCAGTCTCACCTCAGTCCCTGGAGAAATCATGGAACAGGTCCTTAAGGAATCAATTCTGAACCATTTAAAGGAGGGAAAAGTGATCAGGAACAGTCAGCATGGATTCACCAAGGGCAAGTCATGCCTGACTAACCTAATTGCCTTCTATGATGAGATAACTGGCTCTGTGGATGGGGGGAAAGCAGTGGATGTGCTATTTCTTGACTTTAGCAAAGCTTTTGATACAGTCTCCCACAGTGTTCTTGCCAGCAAGTTAAAGAAGTATGGGCTGGATGAATAGACGGTAAGGTGGATAGAAAACTGGCTGGATGGTCGTGCTCAACGGGTAGTGATCAATGGCTCCATGTCTAGTTGGCAGCCGGTATCAAGTGGATCGGTGCTGGGGCCAGTTTTGTTCAATATCTTCATCAACGATCTGGAGGATGGTGTGGACTGCACCCTTAGCAAGTTTGCAGATGACACTAAACTGGGAGGAGTGGTTGATACGCTGGAGGGTAGGGATAGGATACAGAGGGACCTAGACAAATTAGAGGATTGGGCCAAAAGAAATCTGATGAGGTTCAACAAGGACAAGTGCAGAGTCCTGCACTTAGGACGGAAGAATCCCATGCACTGCTGTAGACTAGGGACCGAATGGCTGGGCAGCGGTTCTGCAGAAAAGGACCTAGGGGTTACAGTGGACGAAAAGCTGAATATGAGTCAACAGTGTGCCCTTGTTGCCAAGAAGGCTAACGGCATTTTGGGCTGTATAAGTAGGGGCATTTCCAGCAGATCGAGGGAAGTGATTATTCTCCTCTATTCGGCACTGGTTAGGCCTCATTTGGAGTACTGTGTCCAGTTTTGGGCCCCACACTACAAGAAGGATGTGGATAAATTGGAAAGAGTCCAGCGGAGGGCAACAAAAATGATTAGGGGGCTGGAGCACATGACTTATGAGGAGAGGCTGAGGGAACTGGGATTGTTTAGCCTGCAGAAGAGAAGAATGAGGGGGGCTTTGATAGCTGCTTTCAACTACCTGAAAGGGGGTTCCAAAGAGGATGGATCTAGACTGTTCTCAGTGGTAGAAGATGACAGAACAAGGAATAATGGTCTCAAGTTGCAGAGGGGGAGGTTTAGGTTGGATATTAGGAAAACCTTTTTCACTAGTAGGGTGGTGAAGCACTGGAATGGGTTACCTAGGGAGGTGGTGGAATCTCCTTCCTTAGAGGTTTTTAAGGTCAGGCTTGACAAAGCCCTGGCTGGGATAATTTAGTTGGGCCTGCTTTGAGCAAGGGGTTGGACTAGATGACTTCCTGAGGTCCCTTCCAACCCTGAGATTCTATGATTCTATGACTGACCGCTGGGCCACACTGCACTGACCCTCGGGGCGGGGTATATGGACTCTGGCAGTTGGGCCACACTGCCCTGATCCTCAGGGCGAGTTAGCTGGACTCTGGCCGTTGGGCCACGCTGCCCTGATACACGGGACAACGTATATGGACTCTGGCCGTTGGGTCACGCTGCCCTGATCCTCGGGGCGAGTTGTAGGGACTCTGGCCATTGGGCCATGCTGTCCTGATACGCGGGGTGGGTTATATGGACTTTGGCCATTGGGCCACGCTGCCCCAATACTCGGGGGCGACACACGGACTGTGGCCATTAGGGCCTGCTATCCCAACCAAGGAGCGAGTGAGGGGGGGAAACCGGCCATTAGGCCACAACAGGACGCCCTTAAAGGAACAGGCGTGGGGACTTAAGAGTGGCGAGGCTCCGACACCTCAGCCACCCCTGCCACAAAGGGGTGCTGTGGTGCCGGACCCGTCACATACCTTCACAGATGTCACCAGTGGAGCTTCCCAGGCATGCTTAGTGCAAGTCTGTGGGTTGCCAAGACAGCCCCCTCTCCCACAGATCTCAAGTCAGGTGTGATGGCAGCTCAGCACTCCCCAGGACTGAGCCCATCATGAGCATGGAAACACTTAGGAAAATTATTAGTACTTCAAGAGCTTAATCCTGCTTCATTGATGTAAATGGTAAAACTCCTATTGACTTCAGTAGAGGAGGATAGTGCCCTTAGCTAGCTGTCCATCATCATGCAATATAATATGATGATAATACCTTCCACTTACAGTAGCTCCGTTCATCTTAGGATCTCAAAGCACTTTGCCACCATTCATTAATTGATCTTTGCAACATCCCAATGAGGGAGATAAATATTGTTTATCCCATTTTGCAGACAAGTAAATTGAGGCAGCTAGAGTTTAAGTATATTTTCCAAGATTGCATAGCTACACCTCAGTAGCAATATCCAGGGAATGTAGCCATCCTAGCCTGAGCCCATGATCCAAACTTGAGAATGCCTGTCTCTGTTTCCTGAAATGGAATGTTAGTGTTCAGTTTTCAAGAGCAAGAACGTTGAGAACTCCCAGTTTCTGTGATTATCATTTGGCAGCCTTTCCCCCTCATGGATTGGTTGGGATATGGTATCCTCTCTTTTCCCTGCAAAAACAGGCTGAAAGGATGGATGAAAAGGGGGCCGGACTAAGCTGTGAGTTAATGCATTAGCCTTTCACTGCTGGAGACCGGGGTTCAGATTCTTCCTTTGTGCAAATGTGAAAATGAGTTTTGTAATCTTGTTCAACATCCCTAGTAGACATTTGTCTATATCATACAACAATGCAGTTTGGAAAAGGAAAGCCAAGGATTGGAATGTCAAGTCTACAGCTGGATAGAACTGAGGTAGATTGGCAGAGCTGTGTGGAGAAACTACTCTTACCTGCCTCAGGTCATTTCTATGACGTCCACACTTGCAAGTACACTAAATGCACCCACTAATTAAGGACAAAGAGAAGACATGATAGCGGAAAAGTACGACTAGCTTTTTCCCCGGGAAGTGCTTTAGACAGTTGGAATGTACACAAACATAGTCCTACGATTCAAGTTAATTTACACTCACTCCCCCAGTCCACCACAGGAATTTATGAACCTGGAAGAGCTGTAAGTCCCTTAACAAAGTAAACATACCATAACTCAGTGCTGTATACTGCCAGGGACTTACTAGTAGAGGTGGATTTTTTTTTTTAACCGAAGGTGAAAAGATGATTCAGTATATAGCAGCGTTTCTGTTTCAAAGAGGCAAACAATTCACGTTACTTGATTTAGACTATTACAATAGACTTCAAATGGTGAAACTCAGCAAGTAAAATTCACCAGCATCCAAGTAGACTTGTCTTTTTGACTAGGTGAAATTTCTAGTGAGAGCATAGCACGGCATTAGTTTATTCTCTTCAAGTGTACAGCCCTTTTTGGGTTCTGAGTGGTGGCATTTCCCCTTCCTCCCCAAAAGTTAAAGCAACAACAGCCAAAAGATTACGCAAGTGTGACTAAACTATTCATCTGTCAAGCCTTCTTTTTAATCTCCTCCAAACAATCTGAAGCATACTTGTTTGTGTGTACAACATATCTGCTTTTATGAATGTGTGAGGCACTTAAAGAAAGAAAGTTTTCACACTGTATACCAGATGACCTTGATGTGATAGACTGCAGGGTTTTGTGACACTGCACACTCAGTGCTATTCAACACTTTGCCTGAAAGGAAGGAATGGATTTATTGACTTGTGACTTTGACTCAGGCCTGTGTATCAGGACTGTTATTATGTGGAATGATTAGGCTGCAGTGTCAGGGACAACTTAAACTAGAACAACAAAGGACCTCCTTAACCTTTACCTGGACACAAGGCCATTCATAATGACTTGCATGGTTTAGAAAACTAAGTATATCTCACAGCACTCAATACTTCTGCAGCTACAGCAAATGAACAGAAATGGAAAAGATGGATTGCTGAAGGAGGTGAAATGTAATTCAATTCTGCATAGTCCTGTTTAGAATTCTGAGTTCAGGTTCATGTCAAAAAGTGGCAAAGGCATAATCATTTTCTTCGGAGTGAAGCAGAAATTTAAAAACTGGATACAATAGTTATTCACTTGGAAAACTTCTATTTGTTATACAGTATAACAAATAATACAATCTCTAGGAAATATTTCTCCTCGAGCATACTTGTAACTAATATTAATGCTAAAGGGAGTAGCATTTAACATCAAGAGAAGGATACTCTATATGCCCTAACGGGCAGGACTCCCTAAAGCTACAGCCACAAAATATCACAGTACTAATTGTAGTTATTATTATGCTTTAACTGTATTATAGAATGCAGTACTGTGCCACGTTTTTCAGTGAGCTACATATTTCTCTTTGCAATTAGTCTAGAAACACATCCTAGTCATGTGATAGGGGATCCTTCATATAAATGTCCATTTGGGGCCTTGTATTTCATTCATAATACAGCTCTCCATTTCCTAATGGGCATTATAGGATAGTGTTGTGAATGAGATTCAGTGAAAGAGAATAATCCTCACATACAGCTCAGATCTTCCTCCTATTCAAGACAGTATCAGTTTTGCCATTTATTTGACTAGGAGCTGGATTAGACCGTTAGGAGTCAATCCTGTGAGGTGCTGAGCACTCCTGTTGTATATGGAGTAGCCTCTCCCCCCGTTTCTTAGCAGTGCTTAGCACCTTTCAGGAACCAACCCTTAATGATGCTATTTATTATTTATATGACACCATAGGTGTATTTACAAATATGCAGGAAGGCATGGTCCCTGCCCCTAGGAGATACTGTATAAATAAATGTAGAGAGACAAAATACAAGTGATAAGTATTGAGTGTGGGAGCTGGAGCTGACAAAATTGGAGAAGAGATGGAAGATAAGTGTTTTAAGGGCAGATATGAACAAGGATGCTGCTTAGGAAAAGAAAGACTAATCCAGAATGAGCTGTGTTTTCTTTCCCATGTTTATTTTTGATGCGCTATGCATTCAAATGGTTCAGAGATTCTCAGGCTGGAAGAGACCATTATGATCATCTCGTCTACCCTTCTGCATAGCACAGGCCGTATACCCCCACCCAGTGAGTCCTGCAGTGGAGGAAATTTTTTTCTCTACTACCTAAGTGTAGGTCATGGTTCAACATAAAACAGAATGAAAACTTGAATGGGAACTTGCATTTCAAGGCAAATGTACCTGTTAAAATTGAAAACGTGGAGTTCTGCAACTGACAGCTTCTTTGGAGCATACATTAATGCACACTCTTTGCAGTTGGGTGCAAAGTGCTTTGGTAGATGGATATTTGCAGAAAGGTTGGAATCTGGCTTGACAAGCTGACACAACATTGTCTTGTTCCAGTATCCTTTATTCTACAGTTTCTTACTCAGCAAACAAAGCTAAATGCCCCTCCTAAACTCTTCATCCGACTCAGTACACTGCTGGTGAGGCCACTCCTTTTGGACACCGAGCCAGCTTATGGAGCCGTCTTCATCAGGGATTTCATCTGCTTCCTCAATGGTGCTGGTTAGAGCACTTTCCACGACAATAGATGCTGAATCAAGTTCAGCTGTTCAGCTGCCAGTCAAAGAGGAAGAACTGTTGAAAGCTGAGCCTGGTCCTTTCTCCCTGTGGTTTGCAAATGTCCCTCTCTCTCTTTCCTTTTTTGTTATTGTTAACAAAGTCAGCAATAAAAATGTAGGATGTCTATTGATAGGCTGAATTTGGTACATGGATGCGAATCAGTTTTCCATTGGCTGTATTCTCCTGACTTTTTTTATTATTCTCATCATGGTTGTTGTTTTGTAGCTTTTCGTTGTGCTAGGTGCTGGACAAAGTCCAGCGCACATTGCTTGCTAGAAATGAAAAATTGTATTTTTAAAAACAAATAAAGCAGTGTCTGAGCTGAGCTTCAGGAAATTAGGGTAGCTATTAGTGATGGGCAAACCTAAAAAGTTGGGATTCATTTTGAATAAGCACCCCACAAGTTCAGATGCTTTCCTGAGTCTCTAGGGTCTGCCAATCCGTCTTCTTCCTCAGATTTCAGAAACCTCCTGCTCTTGCTTGCTGTGAGTTTGTGGACTCTCTCATGCTCCTTTTTTTTAGGCTTTGTGTTCTTGTTCACACACAACTTAGAGATGCCTCCATTTAAACTGCTTTTATCACAGGCCATCTTTAGAGCCAGTTTTGTGCAGTTTCTCTCATATCTTTGCATAAGCCTTTCACCAAGTCTGGCAAGTAGAGTTTACTGTGTAGACCTTTATGAAGTGTTCACCCATTTATTGATCCTCTGAATGACAGTGAGTTTCTCTTCATCATTCACATGCTGCTTTCATTTTGTCAAAGAAACGGTTCAGTAAATGAATTACCTTCTGCTCACTTTTTTTAGTCATGGCAATCAAAGAGTGGACTGTCAAGAGTTACAGGATGGGACTGAAGGTTCTATTCACAACTCTACCATTGACTGTCTCTGTGGCCTTATGTAAGTCACCCAGGGGCAAATCCTGTCCCTTCCTTTGCAGATATGGAAGACTTCCAGTGTGGCAAACCATAAGTGTGGTTCAGGATTTGAGGACCCTGTGCAGGAGGTCCACATCTCTACAGGCCACATATCCCACTGCATTAGGTTTTAAGAAGAAGAGCAAGATCAGTGGTCTGGCTACATGGATCCACCAGCCATTTCTCTCCCTACGTTCAGCATGTGGCATAGAAAATTTCAGCCTGAATGGAAAAAGTTATAAGCAACTGAAAACCTGGCTAGAGGAAGGTGCAGAGGAAGTTTCCTCAAACAGCATCACCTATAATAATACATATCATATACAATAACATGTGATCATAGGCCTCAGTTCTTTTGGAAAGACAAGGTAAAAGTGCATTATGTCTCAAATAGCACTGTACAAGAGAGCATTATGTGTGCTATGCGAAGGCATTTTTAGAGAATTGCCAAGCTTTCTGGTAGATGGCACATTGGGTAGGTTTTCCCTGGTATGGTTTGTTTTAATCGGAATCTGCCATGATTTATTTATTTATTTTTTGGAAGGAAGGCGTTCATATTTGGGTTCAGACAAAAAGAAAAGAAAGATTCTGAAAACTGTAATAGACTAAGCCAGTCTGCATTTTCTTGGATGAGTGTTTTTTCTACTAATAGCTCTTAAAATGTCAGGATCTTAAAATGCTTCTGGTGTTGCAATGGTTCCTTGCTGGAGTGTGCCAGCAGAGAGAGAAGCTGCTAGATAGTGCAGGTCCTCTGTGTGTAAGACATTCACTTTCAAAAACCCGTGGCTCCTGCAGACACTGAACGAGGATCAGAGATACCCAAAAGATTTTGGAAGACTCACTCTTGTGTATCAGAAGAGTGCCAAGGGAATGTTCAAAGTGGCATGGTAGAGATAAAGCACACAGCATCCCATATTCACTGGAGATGGGTGGACACATTTTGTCTAATTTTGCACCCACTTAAACATTAAATATTCACAACTGTGAATCAGCCTCAAATTGCACTGGGCTTTCTTTCTGCTGAAGAGAGATCATAAAGAAGAGTGAAGAGGTGGGAGAGAGAAAATAATCAATGAAAATAGAGTAGGCAAGGGAGCAAAAAGTGGGCAGAGGATAATACAAATAGAGAGAGGGAGAAAGAGATGAGGGATTTTAATTCAAAAATAGATTGCAAGATTTACCCTCAGGACTGCTAATTTGGTGCACCGTGCATCTTGGAGTGGGGACGGTGGCTCCAAAACTGGATTATACGCCACATTTGCAGCTTCTTGATGATGAGCTAGTCCAGTCTGCTGTGATTGCACTGGCTGCAAAGGGCCATTCTAGCGGCTGGGGGTTGTTGGAGTGCATGGTTAAAAGGACTGGTGAAGAGTTGGCTACACTGGCTCTATGCTACTGAACGATTCCCAGCTGGCTACTTAAACTGGCTATAAGGCTAGGTCTACACTAACCCCCCCTATCGAACTAAGATACGCAACTTCAGCTACGTTAATAACGTAGCTGAAGTCAAAGTACCTTAGTTCGAACTTACCTGTGGTCCAGACGCGGCGCGCAGGCTCCCCCGTCGACTCCGCCTACTCCACTCGTCGAGCTGGATTACCAGCGTCGACGATGGAGCACTTCCTGGTTCGATTTATCGTGTCTTGACAAGACGCGATAAATCGAACCCAGAACATCGATCCCGCACCTCCGACGCGACGGGTAAGTATAGACATACCCTAAGACTGTTTTGCTCTTCCACAACTGCTCAAAACACAGTTCAGAAGGCAAGGTTCTGGATCACTGTATATACACACACCGTATTTTATATATTACGGGACGCCAATTGATGCTAGTCTAGTTTTTGGGAGGTAACTACTCTCCTTAACACAATATAGGCTTTATTTTGGTTGGAAGGATGTTGGGCTCTGTTATATTTTGAATGAAACACCCTTGGAAAAAAATTAGTTTAAATTGCAGGAAAGAAGGGTCACAAGCTCAAATTGATTTGGTGACCATACAGAACAGCTTGCCATATTTACTCATTCCTAATACTGACACCCTCTCCAAGCAAAACAAGCAGTTACTACTATGCAGAATTTCATTTTGACACAAAAATCCCAAATAGGATATACAGTATTTGTGAATGTTACTTGCGAAAAGTGTTACACGTTGGATCCTTACAAGAAGAAGGCTCCCTCAAACTAGTACACTGCTTCCACTTAATTATGACACATTTATCAGATAACACCTTATTATTTACAGAACATATTGGGAGTTTTGCCAATTTTTTTGTGGCAGGGGCTTTGTCTTCTTCCCATGTGTTTATACAATGTCCAGCACAAGGGGGTCCTGATCCTAACTGGGGCCTTTCTGCGCTACCACAATACAAACAATACAAGAAGCCACAATAATCACAATATTTTTGCAGGAGTTGCTTGAGATATCTCAATAGATGGCTATGTATTTCAAATGGGTTTGTCCCTAGTTTACTTCTAATAAGCGTACTATGCTAACTTACGTATAACTAGGAGAATAACCTGAACTAGATGTCTAAAACTTGAGCTAGCTCTGAAATCTACTCTGAATATGGCATACATCTAGCCTTGGAGCAGCTAGAGGCATTCCATATGCACTGTCAGCATCAAATCCGGAGAATAAAATGGTCCAACTTTGTGCAAAACATCATAATCTTGCAAACATCTGGTCTTCCTTCAGTTGTTTGTTATAACTGTTGCATGCTTTTTGGCCATGTTGCCAGGATGCACAAGAACACCCCAGCACATCATGCTCTCAGACTCTCCATCAATGCATGAAGGGATGTATGCCCTGACCGTACTTAGCATTGGCTTGCTAAACCCAGGGTTGTGAGTTCAATCCTTGAAGGGGCTATTTAGGGGTCTGGGGCAAAAAAATTGGGGATTGGTCCTGCTTTGAGCAGGGGGTTGGACTAGATGACCTCCTAAGGTCCCTTCCAACCCTGATATTCTATGATCTATGATCCTCCTGCTATGCCCTACAGATTTGTGGATTCTCAGCATTGAGCCAGATCTGGGAACTTCGATACACAATGCCTGGTGTGACGCCATCAAATGTAGTCACTCTGGCTAGTCCAACGGTCCTCGGCAGACTACATGTGTTTGATGATGATGGTTTGGCATTGAACGTTCTTTTGCCATAAATTGGATGCCTTGACTAGAGATAAGTTTCCAGTGTGTGCTCCCCAACCAGAAAGCACCAAGTTTTAGCTTCAAGACACTTTATTGAAGCAATGGCTCTTATTAAGGGTGCGAGTACATCAAAATATTGCACAGCTTGGCAGGATCATGGAGATCTGGTGCTGCACCTTCTAATTTTTCAAATAGCACAAAGTGCAATTCCAAATTAGCTAGCACACCTCCACCTTAATTTTTCATTTTACTTAACCTCTCTGTGGATGTTTTCCCATCTGTAAAACTGAGATAATACTTACCTACCTCACAGGGATGTTATGAGGATTAATTAATTAATGTTTGTACAGCACTTTGAATATGCAAAGCGCTATATGTACTAAGTATTATTATTTAGTTTAAATGCTGCTGAACAGTTTTTAAATGCTTGGAGAGAGATCTATCACTGACACCAGTCTATCACAATGTGGCTTTTGATACAGCTTTGGGGACGATGCAGAAAAAGGTCTTATTCTGCGCTGGTTTTAGGCTTATTCTGTGCCATAATTAGCCCATATCAGTAGCCAAAAAAGTCTTGGTGCATTGGTCATTGCAATAATTGCAATCCCAGGGCCTCATTGTGGAATCAACCAATAAAACTAGACCACACAGAAAACACTTGGCGTTCTAATGAAAGGGGATTTAACATTATCTGTAGGGGTTAGGAGTGCAGTGATTCACTGGAAAAGTACGTGCTGTCTGACAACAAAGCATGTATGGACTATGAGCCTGGGGAAAACATTAAGGGGCAAAATCTCTCCTCAGATGCACCCATGCCACCACTGTTGACTTTCACAGCTGTAACTGAGAGCATAATTTGGCCCAGTATGTGTGTAATCTCTGGGTCAGTCAAACTCTGCTCTAGCTCACCAGTAAGTGATTATGGCCTCAGCAGCAATTTAACTGTATAGCTGGTGGTACAAAAGGCTGGTTTAGGGGGGGATATCATCCAAGAAATACTAGGAGAAGTTCTATAATTTTTCTCCAGGACAAAGATTTATTTCAGTTTTAGTAGTTCTTATTCAAATTCGTCAGAGGTAATTAATGAAAGATATAGGAAGACCGGCACACACCTAGGATTCTGTTTGTAGCTTGAATTATGTTGAGCTGTTTGGTCTATTGGTTCACTACCTCAAGCCTAGTGCAGTATTGTCATCCTTTGCTTTACAACACAGTCATTATATCCCTAAACCACATTGTGATACACTGTGGCTTCTGTTTACGACTCCCGAAACTCCCACTCCATATATCACCTGCCATAAAACCCATCAAACTGCTGCTAGTAAAATGGTGCACAGTGGTCTAAGTAGGAGCCAGGCAAATTGTGTGATACCCTACTGTGGTTAATGAGTGTGAAAATGTGGTTAGGATTTTATTCTGGCGATGTTCATTTGCAGGGCCATTGTAGTGAGGTGGCAAAGAAAAGAGTCTTTTGTTAACCTGAATGATAATATATTTTCTATTGTACAACGTAGCTGAATGCAGAGTTTGCCACGTTATACGTCAATTGTAAATAAGTCAAACTGTGACCTTGAATGGCTACATTTTTATGGCTTAGGGGTTTTGAAAACGAATTAATATACTGAGCTGTTACAGTGAGTAGATGAAACCTGTTACAACATTTTAAAACATAGCAAAGCAATTCAGACTAGTTGTTGACAACCACACAAAAAATAAAACGTAATCAGTGTGCATGGATGAGTATTGGACAATTTTTTTTTGTATTTCCTCTGCTAGGGGATTATTTAGAGGGATGCTTCATGTGAATGTACAGAGTTCTGCAGGAACCAGAAATTCTGACAGGGAACCTCGCTAATGTCTGTGACAGCTATGGAGCTACTGAACATGGAATTATAAAGGCCTTTGCTCCTAAATAAAACCAACTGAAATATATTTTAAAGTACTGTTAGAGATGTCTTCTTAAATTCATAGTAGCAGAGAGAGTTTACCATAAGAAGAAAGCTTTTAAAATAACCCAAAATATAGGTCTGTATCATTCTCTTCATCATTTCTCCCCCCTTCTTTTCCTCTTAAACTGTGGATGGTGGACAGGCCTTCCTGGTGGGCCACAGAAAGGAACATCTTGAGAGTGAAGGATTGAGGCTCTGGGAAGTTGGAAGAGGAATTGATGGGTATGTTTCTTCATCTCTCAAGCAGTGGCCTGCTGAATCAAAAGGTTGGTGAACAGTACTGTCCCAGTGTGTATATGGCCTGTTCTCAAAGGGACTAATGACATGGTATGGAAGATTAAAGTTGTTAATACGCAGTAACACTTGCTTACCGTAGATTTTGGTCCGTCCATGAGAAAACAACTACAGGAATGTTTTGACAGTTTTAATAGAGGCTATAATTCAGCAAGGTACTTAAGTGTGTGCGTAACTTTAAGGACATTAGTCAATGAGACTATTCACATGCACAAAAGTCAAATGGGAGCCAAACTGTACAAGAAATTTGAAGATAATTAGTAGTTTCCACCAACCACCATTTACAATCCGCCTCTTCTTTTCATATTGTATTGTTTCATTCATTATGGTACAGTTCAGGGTTGGTTGGTATTTTCTTTATAAAACCACTTCTTCAGGGATATATAACTTGAAAGAAGGGGAGTGCTACACAAGATTAAAACTTGACATATGTTGTCTCTCAGGTGAGGAGAGAAATTTCCATGTCCACTCAAAAGAAAACGAAGGAGTTTGTGTAATGAAAGCAACATTTTTGTTATTGTCTTTAATGATTTCAGATGGGTTTTAGCTCTTCTGAAAAAAAAGGCTTCCTTATAAAACAAACATTTTGCAAGCAGAGAGCAAATAGAACCATAACAAAATTGTTAGTCTCAGCAGAATGACAGTATTGTACTGGACTTTCGTAGAAAATCGGGCCGGCTCCTTTAGAGGAAATCTGATTTCAATTGAAGAGCCTTCTTGTGGAAAACAGCACCACAAAAAAGGAAATTAAACTATAAAAAGTGCATTAAGATAATGTTAAGGATCTAACTTACCACCACAAAAACAAAGCAATTAAAGGTTAAGACAGACATTCCCTCCTTAATGCGCCCTATTGGTACTAGGTTTTGCAGATGTCACCAAAACATTACAATAAGCATCTAAAGCATATGCAAGTCACGGCGACTTCATTGAACTGTGGATAAAGTTAGGAAAGGGACTATGTAAAAATGGAACCTGCTTACTTCACAAATCTGCTTCCTTTGTGTGTTCTGAGTCATAGCTGCTTAATTCACTGAGTAAGCTTTTACTACTTGTTCCTCCCGTTACAGTAGTAGAAGTTGTGGAAGAGAGAACTGGAATCTTTTGTGGCTCATGCATCATTGAGAGAATTTTTAAGTGAGGTCTGTATCTTGCAATCACCTCCACTGATTTCAATGAGAAGTAAGTCTGCATAACAGCGGGATTCACTATCGATAGGTTTTATAATGAGAAGTCATTTTCAGAAGATTTTTTTAGTACAGTATGAAAGTCTTTAAAAACCCATATGTTATTAATTTGACATTTTATAGCATATGCATATCTGTAGAGTTACTAATATAAAAATCTGCTTGCAGAGCAGCTTTTGTCATGTTTATGATATTAAAGCCAAAGAAAGTCCTGTTTCCTTAGAGGGGGGGAAATCCTGAACCTTGAATTTGTGGGGCAGTATCGGAGGACCCATGCTGCATGTATGGACCCCCTGCCTATCACAGAGCTGAGTTCTGTGTGCTCCTTGAAGGGGTTTCTAGGCAGGGGTAGGCTGGGGTAAGCTGGTGATCTATGGGACCAGACCCATCTGGGTGGAAAGTGCTGTTACGAGTACAGGCCTCTACAGTCCATAGGCCGCAGTGATAGCTATGGAGTGACCCTGCTGCTGCTCATGACTGGGGGAAGTGTTTCTTTCCTGTACCCTATGGAACTCCCCCATCCACAGCCTAGTGGCCCAGGCTTTGTGCTGGGATGAGGCTTTGGCTCATAACCAATGAATCTTTTTCTCAGACAAGTATGGTACAGTGGTGCCATCGAGGTGTTTTTGTAGTGCTACTACAGGGGTTGAAGGGAGGGCACAGCTTTGTGTAGGAATGTTCAACCACCCACGGTACCTTTGTGATGTATTGCTCTAATCAAGTTAGTGCTATTACAGCCTTATGGGTTTCAAAGTCAGTCTCAGAATGCAAATGGAATGGCTCTGCCATTCTAGCGCTCTAACACAGCAGCACTGAATGTATCAAATATGGAAATGACAGCAGCTGAGAAAGCCCATTGATTTTCTAATATTATGTATTATTCTATTTCCCAAAACAATGGGGTGTATTTATTCTCTTGGGCACTTCTCCGCTTTATCAAATGATTGTCATAGGCACTGGAGCGGTGTAACGAGACACCCCGGGTGTGCACTCTCATTGTACATGCTCTTCTCGCTCCATGCTGTAGTATTGATTACAAAAGGTCTCAGAACACAGAGGCAAGGCCTCTGTAGGGCTTCTTGGTACGTCCACTGCTACACCCCTTCCGGGGATGGAGCACATTGCCCTCTGCATACCCTGGCTGCTTTCCTGGCCATTGCACAGTGAGAATGGGGACATCGCTGTACCCAGCCCTATCCCCAGTGAGCACAAGCAGCCACTATGCTCCAGAGACTGGAACTGTGCTCAGTAGCTGAGACAGGGTTCCCTGCACCCGCCCCTTCCCCTGAACACTCCCAGAACAATAAGGCAAAATCTGGCTCCTGCTCACTAAAGATGGGATTTGCAGTGTTGGTCTAGTTCTGCTCCCACTGAAATCATTATGGTCATCACTGATTGCTTTTAGAAACCCCACCCTAAACGTTGCTGATTGCTATAGAAATGCTATTTATGCACATTACACATATTCATTCATCACTTCCCAGCACCCTTGTGCAGTATAGAAATATTTCCATTTTATAAACGTAGAGCCTGGGGCACAGAGAGATTAAAGGACTTGTTATACAGGACGTCAAAGGCAGGGTTGGGACTAGCACTCAACTCTCTGGATTAATCACATACACCATCGTAGATACCTAACAACTGAAAATACTTTTTCACTATTTTGAAAGGAGGACACCCAGGTACAAATTACAAAACAGAAAGGAGTGATTGATTCTATTCTATTCAGAGTCTCATACCAGACTCATCATAGTAGTATCTGAACCTCTCCAGCAGTGCGTTTAGTGATGTGATCAACATCTGTCATGTGTTTGTTTTCTCCTCCTCGCCCCAGTGGGAGAAGTGTTTTGTTTTGGTAGTGTAGATATAATGCACATGTTGCTATGTGTTTATGTTAGTGAGGGCAAGGTCAGAGAACTGCACCTTCCACTTATGGAGAAATGTGGTGAGGCTGTATTTGCACAGATACTGTCTCCAGAATTGTCTCAGAAACTGGTGCAAACATGGTTGCATGCATGCTTTTGCCAATAAACACAAGCAATGGTTACAACGACTAGTTTGAGTGAGACTCATAGATTGAAGTTTGTCCAGAAAATCTATTTGTTAAATAATAATTTCAAGATAAACAAAAGCCCTTCACTGATATTTTTCAAATGGAAAGTGGGGGCTATGCTCCCAGAATGAACTGGGATTAGGTTATTAGTGTTTGAGAATGTGGAGAGGTTGGCTGGAGCATTTGGGGAACAGCCACTCTAGGGAGCAGGCTTCCCTAGCAAAACCAAACAGCTGCCAGTAAAAGTCCCCCCAACAATTATTGCAGCTCTTTGTGCCATTAACTTCTGATCTGCTGTGTGTAAGCCCGTCAGAGAGAAGCCAGGGGTGGGAAAGACTCCAAGAGGGTCAGAGCGCCAGAGGCAAGAGGCATCCCAGAAGAATGCATGGCTGGAACTCCTTGTGAGTCACCTGAGATCTGAGGGCTTAGGGGATTTTAAGCTTTGTATGATTTTGAAGCTATGCCCCGTGGCCCATCCCTACCACTGCTAACCCCGAGATGCAGTCAACATGCCATCAACAGCACAGATCATTTGAATTCACTTTCCTCTTCCACACGCTTTGTACATAAGGGACAACTACTGTATTGCCAAATCATTCTAATCAATTGCACTTGCTTTTGGCTTAAAAACATGGAGCTAAACACTGCAGTTGTTACAGGGGGGAAACTCCCATTGATGTCAATAGGAGTTTTGGCTGAGCAAGAACCGCAGGATTTGATAGAATCTGTTCCTCTTTAAATTACATAGAGTAAAAAAAAATAGCAAAAAATAAATAAAGCATTAGTATAACCCCCAACCCAAAACATATTCATACATTTGCAATAATCAGGATTCCAGGATATAGAGATGAAAGAGATTTCAGAGCATTGAAAGTCATAGCACTAATAGCCTTGGGACATTGACTGGTCTATTCTATTATGTAGAAGTCTTACAGCCTTGTAATAGTCCCACAGATTAAGAAGGGCTATGTACAAACTCTAAATATTTCTTTAAAATTAAGATTTGCAAAATCTCCGCTGAATATTACACTATAATAGGTGCCCTGTTCCCTTTGGATAAATAACACACTGAGTTTTTCTCTAGCTGAAATACCTGCATTTTAAAAAAATGCTGCAATAACTTCAGACTTCAAAGGTCTAACTTCAAAAGATTTCTTGCATTCTGCTTGATGGGACAGCATCTTATGCACACATGCTTTTTTCACTGCTAAATGCCTTAATAATGAGCTTGGGTTCAGATTTTGTGAATCAGAGCCAAGAAACTCTGTTTTATTATATTTGCTGGGAAATGAACTAGCTCAGGGTAATTAGGAAAGCAATTTTATTAGCTTCTATTTCATAAAGATTGTTTTTTAATCAGTCAGAACTTACTAGAAACGATTCCTTTATTTTTATTGCATGGATCTTTTGAATGGTACAGGCCTTCACGGGTCTTAACCCCTAGGAAAGCCTGCACATTGAAGACAGTAGCATCACTATTAATCTATAATAATGTTGTGAATGCCGTAAATAACACTGCAGAAGCTAGTAATTACTGCAGTGTGGTTTACTATATGATATCACCTCAGGGCTGAAGTACAGCTGGCCATGCATACGTGCACTAGAAGGGCGAAAGGAGGCAGGGAGTTCATTCTCTGGACAGCCCATAATGCACCAACACAGAAGGCGGCCAAAGTTCAGCTGACTGAGGTGGGAGTTGTGTTTGGACAGAGAGGAGCATAGCCTAGTTCCCTCAGCACTCCAGGCAAGGGGAGAAGGCACAAGCCACACTTTTTAGAGGAGTGCTGAGGCCTGATGGCTAGTACACTTCCTCCCTACTGTTAGGGTATGTCTATACTTACCCGTCGCGTCGGAGGCGCGGGATCAATGTTCTGGGTTCGATTTATCGCGTCTTGTCAAGACGCGATAAATCGAACCAGGAAGTGCTCCGTCGTCGACGCTGGTAATCCAGCTCGACGAGTGGAGTCGGCGGAGTCGACGGGGGAGCCTGCGCGCCGCGTCTGGACCACAGGTAAGTTCGAACTAAGGTACTTCGACTTCAGCTACGTTATTAACGTAGCTGAAGTTGCGTATCTTAGTTCGACAGGGGGGGTTAGTGTAGACCTGGGCTTAAAGAATTACGCAGGTATAGTGGCACCACCAGTCACGGCTCGGCCTCTGAGACAGGATGTATCCTTTAACATACCAGGGAAGTAAACCTGTTGTTTAATACACTACCATTTCCTGGGTTAAATCCTATTGGTTAGGTCTGTTTGCAGGGGAAATAGCACTCAGCACACGTATAAAGTGAGAGCATGGTGTGCTAATTCAGGAAAGAATTTGGGGTGATAGTAGATAACAAATGGGACAATAAAAACATTTATATAACATGTTTCATCTTCAAAGTACTTTATAAACAGCTAATTAATCCGTACAACACTCCTGTACACATTTTCATCTACCTTTTATAGACAGTAAAAATGAGACACAGGAAAATGATGTGTAACTACCTCAAGACCATAGAGACAAGGACAGTACGAGTTGGGATAAGAGTGTCAGAGTTCCTGGCTCCCACTCTTGAGCATGGAACAGTTGATGAAACCTTTTTCTAGAGCAGTGGTTTTCAACCTGTGGTCCGCAGACACTTGGAGTCCGCAAAAGATTGTTGTTACCATAGAACAGTGTTTTCTGCTGGTCGTCCACAGATCTCTGGGGGTCCGCAGATTACGTCTAAGATTTCCAACAATCACCTCCAATCAAAATTTTGTAGGGGCTGCCAGTGAAAAAAGGTTGAAAACCACTGTTCTAGAGAATGTGATGAGGATGAAGGAAAGAGATATGGCATTCCAACACAAGTACTACTGCTTCTCTATCAATTCAAATGTGGAGCATTGTAGTCATTTTTGGGGACAGACGGATTGAAGTAATAATATTTGGATTTGGATCTGGATCCAGATTTAGCAACCCCAGCATTCGGAAGGATTCAGATCCAGGGTTTTTACTTCAGCTATTACTAGAGCCCTACCAAATTCAAAGCAGTGAAAAATGCGTCACGGACCATGAAATCTCGTCTGCCCCATAAAATTTCGTCTTTTGGGTACTTTGATCCTATACCAGTAGCTCTCAACCAGGAGTACACCTACCCCTGAGGGTACACAGAGGGCTTCTGGGGTGTAACGGGGTTGGACTCACCACAGCAGCGCCTCCTGATGGTTGGTTAGGGAATTAGCTCTTTCAGTGGCGCGCCTTCACTAGTGGTGTCTCGCCTGCCGTTACTTTCTTGGTCTCTATCGTCCTCATGGTCAGACCCATGTCACTCCCAGACCGCGGCATCCACTTCTGGACACTAAGCCCCAGCTGTGCCCACTCTGCTGGCTCTCCCCGCCCCTTTCCAGGGGATTGGCAGTGTCTGGTTCTATCACTCGCCTCGGTGGCTCACTGCAGTCCTCAGTCTAGTCCCTTCCTTCAAGGGCAAACTGCAGTCTGGATTAACTACTCTCATCACTGGCAAGTGGGAGGGAAAAGAGGGGGGGCAGGGACCCTTTAGCAGCAGCCACTTACAGCCCTCCTCCAGCTCTCCTCTACTGCCTACTTCCCTGGGCCACTTCCCCATAGCCCCAGCACCTTCTCTGCCCCTTTGTGTCAGGGCCCCAGGCTGGCAGTCATCAGTCTAGAGCTCTCCCAGCCTCTGCTGACCCTTCCCAGCTCTGCTCTGTCTTAGGTGCTTCTCTCTCTAAGAGATAGCTCTTCTCTCCTTACCCTCCAGGGGGAGACTCCCCTCCTTGCTGCCCTGCAGCCTTCTTATAGGGCCCAGCCTGGCCCTGATAGGCTGCTTTCAAGTCTCCACTTGAATGGCTCCCAATAAGCCCTTTCATGATTGGCTGGGGCTCTGCACAGCCTCTATGGCTTACTCTAGCCCATGCCTGCACAACATGCGGTCCGGGGGACGCATGCGGCTCGCGTGGGCTCACTGTGTGGCCCGCGGGGGCGGGTGGGGGTGAGTAGGTGGGCTCACTGTGCGGCCCAGAATCTGGGACTGTGTCCATTGGTCCCTTTTGCTGCTTGTCTCTGGGCTGGGGGTTGTCCCAATGCTGCAAAGAGGGTGTCCCCAAAGGAAGGTGCTTGCTTCTAACCATAGGCGCCGACTCGGTGGGTGCTCCGGGGCTGGAGCACCCACGGGGAAAAATTAGTGGGTGCTCAGCACCCACCGGCAGCTCCCCACCAGCCCTGTGCCCGTGACCAGAGCACTTACCTTCGCCCCGGACTCCGGGCGACATTGCGGGGCCCCGCCCCCGACGCACCCAGTGGAGCCAATGGAAGTCGGCTCCTATGCTTCTAACCCCCGAGGCCGTCAGTATGTCGCTCTTCTCTAGTCAGCCCACTTGACAAGTTTGATTGTCCTTGGTCTGGTTCCCATCCCCTCTCCAAGGGTTGCAGCTGTCTGGAGGTGCCTGCCTTCCATGCCTTCCTCATTCACACCTCATTCATTCAACAGGGCAACTGAATACAAAGTGGGGGGAAGATCTTATTCTACTTCTAGCAAAAAGACATTTTTCTTTTACCTTAATTATACTACCTTAGGGGCCCGCTATAACATATTACCAAGGTTCAATACAAAGTCATATAAAAGTTATACAAAAATGCATAATGCAGAGATTTATCTACAACTGCATTGATTGACTATTGTGTGCAGTAATATAGTGACCCCTGCGGGGGTGAAGAGGGGTGTGATGGTGGGGCCGAGCGGGGAGGGGGTGGGTCCTATTTTACTGCTGTGATCTGGTCACCCTATGCGCGCTGTTTCTTCCCCCCTCTACAGGCTTCCACATCCCAGCACTGGGGAAGGAGGGGTTGTTTCCGTGGGGCGGGAGGCGCTAGGGGGTGGGGGATTTCCGCGGGGCCAGGGGGTTTCGGCCCTCAGCTGTTTTCTTTGGAGTAATATGGCCCTGGCCGCTTTACGAGTTGTGCAGGCCTGCTCTAGCCCCTTCCATGCCAGAGTGGGGAAGCTGCCCCACTACCCGGGGGTACGTCAACTCATCTAGATATTTGCCTAGTTTTACAGCAGGCTACATAAAAAGCACTAGCGAAGTCAATATAAACTACAATTTCATACACACAATGTCTTGTTTTTATTGCTCTATATACTACACACTGAAATGTAAGTACAAAACTTATATTCCAATTGATTTATTTTATAATTATATGGTAAAAATAGGAAAGTAAGCAATTTTTCAGTAATAGTGTGCTGTGACACTTTTGTATTTTTATGTCTTTTTTTGTAAGCAAGTAGTTTTAAAGTGAGGTGAAACTTGGGGGTATGCAAGACAAATCAGACTCCGGAAAAGGGTACAGTAGTCTGGAAAGGTTGAGAACCACTGCCTATACTATACAGACTTCATGGGGGGAGGCCAGCATTTCTCAAACTGGGGGTCTCAACAGAAATGGGGGTTGAAAGAGAGGGGTTGCAAGGTTATTGTAGGGGGTCACAGTATTGCCACCCTTACTTCTGCGCTGCCTTCAGAGTTGGGTGGCTGGAGAGCAGAGGCTACTGTCCGGGCACCCGGCTGTGAAGGCAGTGCCCCACAGGCAGCAGTGCAGAAGTGAGGGTGGCAATACTATACCATGCCATCCTTTCTTCTGCGCTGCTGCCTTCAGATCTGGGTGGCCAGAGAGTGGCGGTTGCTGGCCAAGGGCCCAGCTCTGAAGGCAGCAGTGAAGAAGTAAGGGTGTCAACACCATACCAGGCCATCCTTACTTCTGTGCTGCTTATGGTGGCGGCTCTGCCTTCAGAGCGGGGCTCCTGGCCAGCAGCCGCCGCTCTCCGGCCACCCAACTCTGAAGGCAGCGTCACCAGCAGCAGCAGCACAGACGTAAGGGTGGCAATACTGCGACCCCCCCCCTACAATAATCTTGTGACCCCTCACAAGTCCCTTTTGGGTCAGGACCCTGACAGTTACACCACTGTGACATTTCAGATTTAAATATCGGATACAATGAAATTTATGAATTTTAAAATCCTATGACCATGAAATTGACCAAAACGGAGCGTGAATTTAGTAAGGCCCTAAAAATACCGAATAGTACTGGATGCAGGACTGTCATCCCTGTTTGACAGTGAATCATCGATAATTACTCATTGAATACCGTCTTACAACCAGTTGTGCACCCAATTTACAGCAATTTCATCCAGACCACATTTTGCTACTTTGCCTATGAGAATGTCATGTGGGACCGTGTCAAAAGCCTTACTAAGATAAAGATATATCATGTCTAAAGTTTCCACCTGTCCCCTAGACCAGTAGTAATCTAGCCTTCTTTTAAAATACTTTCCGTGGCAATGCCTCAGCAAACTTCCATAGACAGATCATTTCATTGCCTAATTATCCTTACTGGTAAGATTTTTTTCTTTCTAATGTCTCACCTACTTTTCTGCGTTTTTAGTCTCAAAACTTTGCTCCCTGTTCAGGCTGTTCCAAATTGCTGAAAACAATCCCTCACTGCTCTATTTGTTGCAGACAGTGTGTCTGAAACAAAGCCCCAGTTTCAAAGACATCTGAACTTTGAGGAAGTTCATATCCGGTTACAGACTTTATAGCTGGTTCCTGTCACTATAATTGGCGGAACCAAACTTCTGAACCTAAACAGACTTGATCTTTGGGGAAGTTTGTCTTTTCTTTGTGCTTAGGGCCCAGCTCCAATTTGTATGTGATATACCATACCCCAATTTTTGTCTTTTTTCCTGAAAGCTATATATCTTGGAGCAAATTTGCAGGGTAGACTTCACTGTTGCACCTGCAAAACCATGCTGTTGCATGAGCAAAGAAGGCAACTGTGCACATATGAACACTTATTTCTCCATGTAACTATCTGTTATGTGTGTGCACAAATGTCTCTCTGTGTGAGAAAAGAAGTCTGTTTCATGGGGGCTCACCCATTGTCCTCTCCTTTGGAAATTTAGCCCAGTCTGTTCTTTTAACCTTTCCTGTTGTGTAAGATATCCCTAATACTTCCATCATTTTATCAATCTTCTTGTAAATTATGACTAATTTAGTGTGATGTCCTTTTTATATAGCCTATTGTAAAACTAGGCAAATATCTAGATGAGTTGATATACCCCCTGGAAGACCTCTGCGTACCACCAGGGGTACATGGACTCCTGGTTGAGAACCACTGGTAAAAGTACACAAAAGACCAGATTTCATGGTCTGTGGCGTGTTTTTCATGGCAGTGAATTTGGTAGGGCCATAAATATTTTCATTAATGGAGTGAAGAGTATGCTTACAAAATTTGTAGATGATGCCAAGCTGGGAGGGGTTGCACGCACTTTGGAGGACAGGATTAGAATTCAAAACAAACTTGACAAATTGGCGAATTGGTCTGAAATCAGCAAGATGAAATTTAATAAAGACAGGTGACAACTACATGTAGGAAGGAGAAATCAAATGCATAAATACAAAATGGCTAGGCAGTAGTACTGCTGAATAGGATCTGGGGGTTATAGTGGATCACAAATTGAATATGAGTCAACAATGTGAAGCGGTTGCTCAAAACCCTAATATTATACTGGAGTGTATTACAGGAGTGTTGTATGTAAAACACTGGAAGTACTTGTTCGGCTCTACTCAGCCTTAGTGAGGCCTCAGAGACTCTTGTGTCCAATTCTGAGATGGAACAAACAAGTTATTCAAGGAAAGGACAGAGTTAAATTAAAGGAAGAGGTAAGGAGCCAGGATGGGGAGAGACTGGGACTTAGATGGGGAGACTAGGACTAGATGACAACTTGGGGGTGCGGGAAGGGGAGACACAACTGGGGGCAGAGGGTGGCAGAGCCCCTTAGTCTGAGATAAGCCACAAAGTCACTGAGGAGGGAGGAGCCACTGGACTGTATCAGGCTTGGGAACCACAACAGGTATACACGTATACACAACAAAAATACACTATATACAAGAATGCTTATGGCCTTGGGTTTGAATATACATCTATTGAAATATGTTTTTGGCAGTTGCTTAATATATTTTTACAATATTTACCCCAGATAACGTAAGCTTTCTAAAGCACAGATCCACAGGGCTGGAAAATATACCCTGGGTCATCTAATGCAAGCTCCTCTGTATGGAGAAGGACTTTCTTTTACACCAGTCCCTCAAGCCGGGGGAGACAGGCTTGTGGAAGGGACAGGCAAGAAGGGCCAGAAGTAGAAGGGGCCAGCCTTGGTGGGAACAATGCTAAAGACTCTGTGCCCATTAGAAAACTGTTCTCTTGGAATGGAATGGAACCCAAGATACCTGAGTCTGTGAAACCCATCGGCAGTGTGTAGCTTATTCCTCTCCAGTGCTGGTCCACATACAGGATGACAACCTACAATTGCTGTCTGTTACTCCTGAGGGGTCCTGTATGTGATGATGTAATTAAGGACTGTACCATAATTAATACTTATGAAGGGGCCAAATTAAGATTGCATGAGCAACCTTAGTTCTGGCATTCCCTAAAGTTTGAGTGCTTGATTTTGTAATCTTAATGTTCTTTTAATGTAATGTTTTGTGTGTGTGCTCTCTCTCTAACACACACACACACACACACACACACCCTTTACCTTGCAGCCGTTAGGATATTTACATAAATAATTTAAACAACATATTCCAGGGTCTGAGCAAAAAGAAAAAAAATATACCCACTGATGAGCCAGTGCATCTAAAATAAATACAGTAGTTTGACTGTGCTCACATGAATTTCTTTTGTGCAAACAAAGTGAAAAGCAGAAAATTGCCATGTTTTATCATGTAGGACGAGCCGGCACAGGTGACACCCTGATCAGGTGTGCGTGCATAATCGCTTCCAAAAATAATCACCATTTTGAATAATTTCACCCCAAATCTTGCAGTTTCAACTTATTCTCTGCAAGTGACTCATAAATCTTTACCATAAATGTGAATCAAGTTTCAGAGCTGCAGGCTCAGGAGCTTGTTGGATTTATTCAACTTTAGTCCTTATTTATAGACATAAAAGTGTATTATTGGTTGTAACATCCAAACAAAGGGAAACAGATTGTAAGCATCCATTAACATTTTCCCAAAAGGGAAATCTGAAGTTTCTCCTGAGTCTTCCATTCTCTCCCTTGTAATATTAAGATGATGTCATAAACTCATAATTACTTTGTGATGCTCTTGTGTATTCTGTAGTTCCTTGTTCGGAGATGCTTATTTCCTTTCTGATCAGAGCAAAATGAATGATACAAACAGGTGGAAGGAGGTAGATTGGTCTTTAGTGGCTTGCAATTTAAAGAACCCCAACATTTTTATTTCCCATTATTGAAACAATCTTCTCTTGTGTTCACACACATGCAGATGTTTTATGGATTAAGTATCATTATTAAAAACCTTTTCATTAATATTCAGCAGTAAGATGCTTTGAGACTAACGATCATAGCAAAGAACAACCCCAGGATCATTATTCTTCCGTCCAAAACTCCTCACTGCCAAATCAGACCCATAACCTACACAGGATCCTTTCAAGAGGGTGTAAATTCATATTAGTGATGGACCTAAACCACAGTCCTGAAACACCCACAGACCTTGGGGTGGGGGGAGGGTATGGTTCATGGTCTGAACCCAGAGCCAGATCCACATTTTGCATGTAGATAATGGGGACCCCAAATCCAAACACTCTGAGTTTGTGAGGGAGCTCAGAAGTCTGAATCTGGTTCAGAATTTTGCTGCTGAGGCCATATCTTGTCTATATTTTGTAAAGAACCATGCAAAGTTACTGTGCTATAGAAATGTTTTATTATAATAATAATCTCTTCTTTGAATGTGTTGTAGAGGTTTGTTTTAGAACTGTTTTTATCCTGTAATGTTTGTGACTTATAAAGAGTTTGATGGAGAGTGGAGTGAATAATTTGAAATGAATAATTGATCTGGCCTTTTTTTCCCTGCTTATGAAATAGCTTCAAGCAGATTGTGATTCCCTCGGATTTATTTGTTATTCAAAAGCAGTCCATACATTTTTGCTCACTATCTGGATTGATCACAAACAGTTGTTTGAAGCATTCACTGTGGACACAACTCACTGCTGTACAGAAGACCTTCCCCAAGGCCTGTTCATCACCTAAATTGCCCTTAAGAACACCTTAACATTTGACTTAAGTGGTGAATGGGTCATCTGTACTGGAGTGAATTTTACCCTTTTGGAGCTGCATTGATTGGTTGTGATTGGTCAGATAAATGACATGATTTTACTTTCCTCCCTAGATTTTACTTCTGGTGCAAATACTCGCATGGGAACATCTAAAATTCCCTCTCTGCCAATATTCTCACAGAGGGCTTGGAAATTTTCTTTCTTCTACTATTCCTGCCAGTAACACTGGACCACACCAAGTGCTTGTGGAATGTGTGTGTGCAGACAAAGTAAAATTCATTAAGAAGTTTGAGAGAATATGCACAAGCAAATTTTTGGCGCAATTCAGCAGGATCCAGTCTGCTGGAGTAGAGAAAAGCCCCTTCCTTCTGTGGAAAGGCTCATAAAGTATATATTTCAAACAACTGTTTAAGCCTCTAAGATTTCTTATTACTCATTGCTAAGCATTTTAATTTCTGAACTCTTCTGCTCGACTAGGTACAGACCCATTCACTGACCCTTTAGGATTCCCAACACTGTGATTTATGTCCTACCCCAAATTCATGTGAATTACTAGTGCACTGAACCACTGATAGAATTAGAAGCTCACCTTCTTGCTGTCCCGTAGTACATGGCAAGGTATCATCTGCTTGTTGTCCTCACTTTCCCTTCTTGGTGTTTCATTTAAACTTGATGTGTATAATTTTAACCATCCTCCCTCTCCTCTGCATGATCACATGTAAACTTTTATAATATTGCTTCCAGTGGCTGATACTGACTGTAAGAAAACAACATCTACATAAACTGGGGTCTTTCTGCAATTCTGGATCATTAATTCTTTTTTTAATAGAAGTTGTTGCTGAGCCTTTAAATCTAGGATCCCAGCCCAGTCAATTTGACCTCATTCTTTCTTTTGAATCATCAAAGAATTACCTTTGTTTACCGTTTCCTTTTGGTAAACTAAAAAGCCATTTAGCATACAAAAGTTGCTTGACTTTGAGGGTCCTCATTGACAATAGGTAAATCATCGCAGAGTCTTGATTTGGTTCATATGAACACACAAAATTCAGATGCTGCTCAGAAACATAACCCCCCAAATTTGGACCACATTCTGGCACTGCACGAACTGGCTCCAAAATAGGTATATAATCTTCATTAATGTGCACCCATATTCTGATCAGTCACGTCCTAACCCACAGATTCTTGCCAGGATGAGAAGTAATTTGAGTGTTTACTGGTAGCAGTGCCTAGGGCCCATTGCTGAGGTCACAAATGCTGTAACACATGAACCACACTCCCTGACTCCTGTTGGTAGGTCCTGCCTAGGAACGCTCTGCCATGACTCTGGCCGAAAAGTTCTTCAGAGATGGGGAGGGCAGAATCAGAATCTATTCTCTTCTCTCGTCCTCCTCTCCAGAAAGGCATTGCAGTCAGTGATAGTGCTTAATCGGGGCCCCTGTTAACAGAATGGAGGAGGACCAGAATATCATACAAGATCTGGATGACCTTGAAAACTGGAGTAATAGAAATGAGATGAAATGTAATAGTACAAAGTGCAAGGTCATGAACTTATGGACTAACAACAAGAATTTTTGCTATAAACTGGGGACATATCAATTGGATGCCACAGAGGAGGCGAAAGAGCTGGGTGTATTGGTTGGTAACAGGAAGAGTGTGAGCTGCCAATGCAATGCAGAAAGGGTGCAAGACTAGGATGCATCAGGAGAGGTATTTCCAGTAGAGACAGGGAAGCGTTATTACCATTATACAAGGCACTGGTGAGCCCTCATCTGTAATGCTGTGTGCAATTCTGGTCTCCCATGTTTAAGAAAGATTAATTCAAACTTGAACAGGTGCAGAGAAGGACTAATAGGATGATCAGAGGAATGGAAAACCTACCTTACAAGAGGAACCCCAAAGGGCATGGCTTGTTTGGCCTAACCAAAAGAAGGCTGAGGAGAGATATGATTGCTCTCTATAAATACATCAGAGGAATAAATATTAGGGAGAGAGAGGAGATATTTAAGTTAAGTGCCAATATTTATAGAAGAACAAATTGATATAAACTGGCCATCAACAAGTTTAGGCTTGAAATTAGATGAAGGTTTCTAACCATCAGAGGAGTGAAGTTCTGGAACAGCCTTCCAAGGGGAGCAGTGGGGACAAAAAACCTAACTGGCTTTTAAGACTGAGCTTGATAAGTTTATGGAGGGGATGGTATTATGAAACTGCCTATGATGGCAGGTGGCCCATCTGCGACTGCTAGTAGCAAATACCCCCAATGGCCAGAGATGCAACTCTAGATGGGGAAGGCTCTGAGTTACTACAGAGAATTATTTCCCAGCTGTCTAGCTGGTGGGTCTTGCCCACATGCTCTGGATCCAAATGACTGCCCTATTTGGGGTCAGGAAGGAATTTCCTCCCAGGTCAGATTTGCAGAGGCCCTGAGGTTTTTTTGCCTTTCTCTGCATCATGGGGCACAGATCACTTGCAGGTTTAAACTAGAGTAAATGGTGGATTCTCTGAAACTTGAAGTCTTTAAATCATGATTTGATGTCTTCAGTAACTCAGCCAGAGATTATGGGTTAATCTCTCTGTGGGTGGGTGAATTTCAGGGGCTTGCAATGGGTAGGAGGTCAGACTAGATGATCACGATGGTCCCTTCTGGCCTTAAAGCCTATGAGTCTATGAGAACAATTATGCAAGCAGCCAGACCTCTATCTGAAATTGTTTCCACTATTTTGCTGCTGGCTAGGTATTTTCCATTAAATGGCTGTGACTCTGGAATTTGCTTTCACCTTTTGTCTTCAAGAACCTAACAATCTAGACAGGCTGCAAAGCCAGACCATCTTTTTTCAAAGGTCTTTGGGAAAGATATAAGTAGGCTTGCAAATTGTAGGATGTGATTGGAGTCCTGAGACTTAGTAGTGTTTTTTTTCTCATGCAGGTGTACTACATGTGGATGAATAGTGATAGGTTAGTCCAAAGAAGAGTTAATTAAAGAAATTAAGCAAATAAACCACTCCTGTTGAACCTTGATATCAGCTAGTCTTGACTTTCATAACATGTCAGCTCAGCAAATCCTTCACTACACTTTCAACCAAGCACAGTGTATAAAGACCTGCTTCCTCTTTCACTGACTTGGAAACTTCACATTTGTACATTGTTCAGATCAGAATAGTAGTATATGTATTAGGGAATCTCTTTGTCATTATGGCAATGTGCCAATCACAGTGGTGCTGTTTTATTATTAGAGATTGAAAACTTAATCACATACCATAAGAAAAGGTTCTGATACAGAATTTTACTTCTATGTGTTCATTTAAGATTTAGCCTGAAGTATTAATGCAAAATGTAAAATTGTGTCCTCTTCACTGAAATCCAGTGTGGTTACAAGGTTCTAATAAATATTATGTCCTTCCATCATGCAATTAAAATTTTCCACCTCATTTCACAATGCAAAACACTCACATGTTGTCAATCATTTTGAAACATGATTTTTTGACATCATATAATTTCACTTCATTTTTTAGACAGATATCACACCAGGAAATTGTATAAGAAAGAGTCCTATTATATCTTTATTTTTCCACCAAATTTCACCTTCAAATACAGGCATTTGTGTATATTTCAGTAATTCTGACAACAAACTTTCAAGGAGAAGCGAATGGCATCTCGGTGGAGCGAGATCAGCATATGGAGTTTGCTGCTCTTCAGAGACGGCTGCTCAGTCGCAGGCACCTGGTTAGGAAACGCTGCTGTAGCCACAGGAAGTTTACAAGTCTTGATGCACGAAGTGAAAAGGTTGCTGCTTGAAACAGATACCACCTGGGAGGCAGGGAGGGAAACATATGCATGGTTTTGAACTTTCTTGTGTTGAACAGTTAGCAGACACTAATGAAATGCCAAACAGCCTGCTTTAAAATGTAGTAGTCCAAAGCAAGGCTACCTGCTGCTTGTCAGGTAGTCCACTTGTTCGACAAACCAAAGTGGTAACCTGCCCTGTGCCACGAGAAAAGCTGTTCTTTTAAACGGCTGCTCTCCTGTGCATGTGTGTGTCTATTTGGGTTGGGCCACATCATGAGTTAGAAACTTGACGCAATGGAATAACAGTCTTGCTCCAGAGGTCTCCTGATAAAGTGACCGATTCTAATTACAGCTATAAACAGTTGTAAATCTGGAGGAGCTGCTGCTATCAGCGTAGCTACGCAGGCTTTATACCAGTGAAAATGGGGTCAGACTAAGGCCCAAAGAAGTTTTCTGTGGGAGGAACAAATCAAGTGTGTAACAGTCTTAAAGGAGATGGGTAGGACTCAGCTGATTCAGGTAGTTCCTGAAAATCCACCCCAGCTCTGAGCACCTCAAATCATCTCCCATGGAGGTTCATTGTATCAAAGTGTCCTTCATCAGTGTTGTGCAATGTGTGATTCTGTGATGTCCTCCCAGTTATAATGCTAGGATGGGAATTTTGCTTCTCTTAACGGGCCGCCACCCCACTTAGTGCTGACAGAATGTAACTGGAGCTGCGGCTGTTTGACATGTCTCTAATATTATCACTGCTAATTCAAGATTGAGTTATTTGAAATTTTGCTCACCAGGGAAACTTTAAATGGATGCCGTTTTTTAATTCTTTGTTCCTGGGACAGCAGATAAACAGAACTATATTACACACAAACATATTGGTGTCAGTTGAATCACCCAGCTGAGCTGCACTTGGTGCAGGATGCATGGGTGGTGTGTACAAAAGTAGTTATATGCCACTTTTGCAGGCCACTAATCCCCAGGCCTCTCTAATTTATGTCCTCAGGTAATGACCCTTATGGACCATTATGCCAGCTGGGACTCAGTGGAGCTCAGCAGAGCTCTTGCCACACCCCTACTACACCTCCCTTCACTGAGGGCTCCACATGGGAGTTTCCCGACCACAGGTAGATCAGCTGACAGGTTTATAGCCCCTTTGCGCTTCCAGACCAGTTTAAAGAAGCCACGTCATGTCCCAAGGATCTGGTCCACAGGACATTTGTATATAGACTGTATAATATGAGCAATCCTGCACTGTCAAATGCCTTTATTTGTGGAAAGAGCAAAGACAGCCTTTCAAATGTTTGTACATATTAAAATTAATGTCTCAATCATCTATTGATTTTTTAATGGTCCCCAATAGTTTGATCTACTATTTGCGTGCCTTTTTTTTTTCTTCTAATCCCTGTAGCTTTATAAAACAAGGGGCCAAGCCTTCAGGTGGTGTAAATCTGCACACCCATTGAAGGGATAGAGCTTTGCTGATTTAAAGAAATCAGAGCAATGAGCAATGTAGGCCTGATCAGCTCATGTCCAATGTGCAAAGAAGACACAATAACCTGGCGAGTTACAATGTGTAAATTTCTGTAGTAAAATGAGTCACTGGGAATTCCTGTGCATGGATGGGTGCAGCCAAGTGAGCTGATTAAGTCACAATGGTGTGAGGTGTAATCACATGAAAGAATGAGCCAGCAAAGCTTATTATATAGACTATCTAGCCAGGGAAGGATAGATTGCTGTCATTGGGTGTAAAGTGGATTTTAGGGCAGCTGTGATTAAAAAAAGAACATAATGTGGGAATGGTGAACACTGTAGGGATGGTAGATGTGGCTCTGCTTCCTTCTTTCACCAGCTAGAGTGCCATGTGTGGGTACTGGACATGATCAATTTATAAGTAAGGGGATTGGAAGGTAACCCAAAAATATAGTGGGTCATCACCTCCTCTTCCCTCCTTCTAGTACAATAACTACAGCACAATAGCTTAGAACTAGAGAGGTGCCTATTAGCAGCACTCCCGCAGCGAGGAATCCAGCAATGCTTCCATTATAAATCCCACTTGTTTATACACCTGCCACAAAAACTTGCACTAAGTCAGTAATTGGCATGGTATGAAAGTACATTTCCAGAATGAGAACTTACTTTATTGTGTCATAAAATTCACTTTCAGAGATGAAGTTATTTTTAATACAGGGGTGCAGAGGGATAAATACAGCTCTGGTGTGAGCAGGGGCAACTCAACTGTGACTGGCTTCTAAGGGCCCAATCCTGACGTCAGTGGGACTGCCCACACGAGAAAGGGCTGCAGGACCGGGTCTAACACATTATAGAGCAGATATTCAAAGGATTACTTACAGACTTAATGCTAAACGTGTGCTTATGGGCTTTGTTGAATTGGAGCCCCTTGCAAAACGGAATCCTAAATAAGCATAGGTCCACGGCAGTTTACACTAGCTGGGGATCTGGCCTATCATCTATATCAAAACTGCACTTCTCTTCACAAGGAAATGGTGTTCACTAAGAGAGGTAGATTCATAGATATGTCCTTCAAAGAAAGGAATTATTAGGTAAGAAATCTTTCAGTGTATTGAATATATATGTGTATACATATAAATATATATGAGATTATTCAAATGCAATTTGAATATATTTTGCCTAATCCATGCCGAGGTTTATCAATATTTCTTTGTTTATTCTCTTTTTTGCCAGCTGCTTTCTGTGTATATTTCTGTTTTGTACATTTTTCAGAGTGATTGGATCATGTTGCACACACTTCTACTGAAATATTAAGTGTTTGCAGTCCCCATTCATAGGCACTAGGCCTGTTATTATGATCTATCATTTCAAAATCCACATATTTAAAAAATAAGGCTTTGCTAGCCCTTGAATAGTAGGAGGCATTACGTCCAAACAATCTCATTCATCTTGTCAATAATCTATAGACTAACAAGACCGAAAAATAGCTTTCATTGGCATAGTCTTCTTGTATTTTTTTAAAGGAAATGAACACACAAAAGGTACATTTAGAGCACCTCTCATTAAGGATGCATGTATTGCCAGGAGACAAGGAAAAATAAAATTACTAAAACAAGCTGAAGCCATGCTAAGGTGTTGCAGGAATCTCAAGACTGGTGTTATTTTTTATTATTAATTATTAGTACTATCCACTTAGGAGCAGGAAGTGTGGTCCAGTGGTTTGGATGCTAGTTTAGGAATCTGCAGACCTGGGTTCAATTGCCTGCTCTACTGCAGACTTCATGTGTGAACTAGGGTAATTCACTCTTTGTGCCTCAGTTCCCCATTTGTACAATGGGGATTGTAGTGCTTCTTTACTTCACAGGTGTGTTTGGAGGATAAATACATTAAAGATTGCAAGGGACTAAGTGACGAGGGTATAAAAGTACTCAAGATAGATATAAGTTCACATATTCAAACCAAAGACACCTCGGTACTCTACGGAGCAAAAAAGAACATTGATTCACCCCCAGATGTGCCTGGTGTGCCAGTGATAATCATTTGGTGACAAAACCCACTCCTCCCTGCAATCTGTGTAAAAAATGGGGTAGGCAGAAGCGGAGAGCTCATGAAGCAATAGATGCAAACTAGAAGGATATATCAATTCTGAAAACAGCCACCCAGAGATGTCAGATATTATATAGGAGAGAATTACACAAATGGAGCTACCCCAGCCTGATTCAGAATGAATGTGAGCATAGCAAAACAAGGACGAGCCAGTTAGTCACAAATGCCTTGGTGGGACAGAGGTAGCACAAATACCTCAGATATAGATTACGTATAAAGTATATACTAGAACACCGAGGTACAACAGGCATTATGGGTTACTCATTAGAGTTAACTTTAAGCATTTGTGTCATTGTGCGTTTCTGTCTCAACCATAACATTGCTGTCAATAGCTTTTTATATTGGCTCTATTTGCTCCTCAATAAAGTTTCATGCACCCATTGTTTTAGAATTACAAGCAAAATCTGAACTAATACGAACCCCATGGATGAATGCTGTAGAATAGTATAATCTTAGTAAGGCTGTAAATAAAAATTACGATCCTTTAATTGTTAAAGTTTACTTCTTTCTTTGCAGTCTCTTTTTGTATTGTTTTACAATCTAGGTATATCTGTTTAACATGAAATGCAGAAAATGACAGGGCTCAGACAGCTACTGCATCGAGTGACAAAGATTACTGTCATCCAGGCTCATCAGTTAATTCATCATTGGCAATGGTCCATTCCATTTCCTTGTAGCCTAGCAACAGCCAATCAAAGTGAAAACATTTCCCCATGTGATGATGGTATGTGGTACTTTCCAGAATGCCTTTACATAAAAATAGGATGATAATATATACATTTACATTTTTATTTTAATAAATGAGAATATTTTGGTTGTAGGATTGAAATTCAAAATAGAGATAATTTTATTTTGCCACCTCTTGACTCTGAAGTGCTGGACTAGTGACTAGCTAACAGGAATGGAGCTATCAATTTCATGCATACCAGGGTTTAAAGTTGAGTCTGACATTGTACAATTGCCTTGCCATGTTTTTTTTCCTCCCAACAGATGTGCTGTAAAAATAATATAGTTAAATTGCAGGGTGGGCTTTTTTGTATAACTTCTACTTTTGAGGCTGAACTTTCAGGTCTATTTTTTTTTAATCAAAGGAAAGAAAATGTAAAGAACTATCTGAGTATAAATTATTCCTTTCTCCACTCTTTAAAAATACCTTTAAGAATCTAGTAGTCCTATATTGGTGATTCATGGTGCCACAACTCATTGCAAAATATGCTCATTCTTTTTAACTGATTGAATTTACCGATTGTTAATGTGTCTAAAAGTGTTATGTACTTTTGAAGTAATCTTCTGCTAAAGAATTTATAGGAAACACTATTTAAATGTGTTAGAATTTTCTCTATTGTTATGACAGTATTATTGAGTAAATAGTTTAATTTTAGTGCCCTAGTTAAAAAAAATCTATAATGACCCCCACATAAATCGTTTGCTTTTTTATTCCTATATTTAGTTCCATCCACAGAGATTGGAGTTGAAAAGAGGCTAGTACCTAAGACATGAATTCAGTTAAATATTAAAGAGATCTCATCAATGATTTTATTAGTCTCAGTACTCAGTAAAGGCCTCACTGACATCTAAAGCCTAATGATTTTTTTAATATATTTAAAGCCTTGTACTGCACCTTTAAATATTGAACAATATTGAAAAATATTGAAGCACTTTTTTGTATATTAGCTTTAGGCAGAACTGTTGTATGATTTCCACTCCTTTCATGACATTGTAATGATGTTACCACATACAACTTTATCTTGCATGAAAAGGTGAAGTCATGAGTGATTTCTCCAATTTAAAAGCACTCAACCCTCACAGTGCTAGAAATGAATATTTTGCATATATTCATGCAACAATGATTCAATTTAAGATTTCTATTTTCAAACATTGCTTGAAACCTTCACTATGTTAGTAATAAAATTGCCAAAATGTGTAATAAGATTTATTATAGATGAGTAGCATTTTATTTAGTGTTTCATGTTAACACGCTTTTAGGGTTACCCTAGTTTAGCAGGAGAATTCATCTTTCTTTTCTAATCAGAGCTAACACTTCATTGTATTATTAAGATACACTTACTGTGCAATTGTATATCACTGTTTGAGCAGAATTTTCTCTGCCTTGCAAACATGAATGTTGTTGATGGACTATATATGCATAGTACACCCTAACATGAAAGCTCTATAGTACAAGGCCCCCCTTTATAGAGTTACTTTACTCTAGCTTTCCACTCCAGTAAGGACCTGTCTCCATCACCATGCTTACTCTCACTCGGTTATGACATGCAAGTTCCTGGCTCTCCAGAACAGCCTTATTGAGAGAGAATGTTGCATAGAAATACTGTAGGGGATCAAATTCTCACCCTCTGGTGGGTGGAAATAAAGGGAAAATTAGCCCCTTATTCCCACTGGTTATGGGCATCTACATTGGTCTCACTGATCTGTCCCTGAGGACAGTCAGGCTGAGGGGAAGGGAGTGGTGGACCCATGACCGTCAAGAAGAGAGCAAGGAGCTGGCTGAGACCCTACCACTCTGCCCATGGATCTCACCCCTACTTCCTCCGTAGAGGGACCACAAAAGCCACTGCACAACTTGAGCTGTGGAGGAATAGCCTGTGAGGTAGGGGAGCTGGAGAGGACCAGAGATTGTCCAGCTCTCTCAGAACCCCTATCCCCAAAGAAGTGAGGTTGTGGGTGGGCAATGGAACTGGAGCGGTCACTGAGGTGGTATTTGCCCCCAAATCCTCTTCTCTTATGTTCCTTGGGTCCCTGCTGGGCACATTGTCCCTGACTGACAGCTCCATTTCAGAGTTACAAGATGGTGCCACAGGTTTTGGGTGAATCAGTCACTTCCATCCCTCTGGCTGTCATTAACCTGCCTCTCATCACTCCCAAGCCTCTTCCAGTATCAGGTCACACTCAGTACTCCCACCCGCCCCAGTGTCTCCCTTGCTGTCATTCAGCCATCACCCCCTTGGGAGAGGCAGGACTAGGTGGCTGTGGACAGTAGCAGCACCAGGTTTTTTGCCGCCCTAGGCGGCAGCGCTCCTTCATCGTAATCGGTGGCGCTTCGGTGGCAGCTCCTTTGAAGCTGGGTTCTTGGCGGCGTTTCGGCAGCCGCTTTTCTTGCCAAATTGCCGCCGGGAAATGAGTCGCCACTGAAATGCTGCTGAGGGCCGCGAAATGCCGCCCCCCCAAATCCTGCCACCCTAGGCGACCACCTAGGGTCACCTAGTGGAAGTGCCGGCCCTGACTGTGGAGCTTCCTCTTCAGCTGCTATGGAGATGGGACAGTTTTCACCCCTTCAGGATTCAGTTTGCTTTCTATGATTTCATAGTGCTGCCACATTGGAAGGGATGATGTTCATGATTGGTTCAGAGACAGGCAGAGGAATAGATGCATATTTATTACTCTGATATGTAGTGTTAACCTACTACACAAATATAATAGTGTTGCTGTCCACAGGAGATGCACCATGGAAACAAAATATCACATATATTGGGCCAAATTCTTCTCTCAGTCAAGCCTTCTGGGCCCACTTCAGTAAGTCTGACTGATAGGCTGGGGATGTGCCAGGAGCTTCAGAGTTTTTTGTTTGTTTGATTTGTTTTAAGTTAAACCAAAACTCCCATGCTGGGCACAGGACTTTTTGTTCATGTCTCCTCCAGAGCAGGCCCAGAAGAAGGGTAGAAGGTGTAGCTGCACATCCCTTTAAACAAAGCTTCCTTCCTCCATTTGGCCTCCTTGGAGGTTTTGATGCCCTCCATGTCACCACATACTACTCTACTGATCATGGACACCTGCTCCACCTAAGAAGAAGCATTGCCACCTTCATTGCTGAGTTGATGCTGAAAGGGGATCAGTCATGAGCCTCAATGCCTGGTAACCACAGATCATGGCTGCTGGTTTCAGTAGCTTATGATAGAGAGAGGGAACATTCTTAAAAAATCCCTGTGTTGTGGGCCATTGTTGTGGTCCTGATAAAGCTGATCGAAAGTCCTTTGGAGCCACTCGATACTTGTGAATTCAAGTTACTTATCTGGAAAGTAATTTTCACGCTGGGAATGACTTTGTGTTATACTTCATCAGCTGCCCACCACCCTGTGCATCAAATAAAACTTCCTGTTATTGCTTTAAAGGCCCTGAATTGCACAGCTCCTACCTAAACTCTCACCTGACCACTTACATCTATTTTGGGGCACCTTAGGAAGCCACCTGGTTTTTAGAGGGTGCTGAGCATCTGTGTCTCCCATTATATTCAATAGAAGTGGTGGCTTTGGCTTCCAGACTCAGGCCCTTCTCTAGACATGAGGAGCCCAGTTTTCCTCTGACTTGTACCACTTATGCAGCAGTGTTGTAACCCTTTGACTCCACTGGAGCTATTTACGATTTTCAAGAAGAGGATGATCAAGGCCTAGATTTGCAAAGTTAGGCATTTGGTCTTCTCTGCCTATGCTTACTAAGCACTACTGCTTCGATTCAGTACTTAGACAGGATTCTAGGTGTGAGTTATACATTACACATCCCAGTTTGTGGTGTCCAAATTATCCTAGAGTTTTGCTTTTCCTGGGCAGTCTTTTTATGCCAGGCATTGGGAAATATTTGAGGAGATATCTTGCTTTGTTTATTTGGTTGACTCTTCCTCCTGCTTAAAAGGAAAGGACCTTTGAAAACCAGGGATGACATAAGTGCTGGCACAAGCTACAGAGGAAGTTCCAGCAAGGTCTTCGGCAGGGATCAGAGACCCCCCTCCAACGCAGGTAACACAGACAGTTTCATATTTTTCAGAGAACAGTATTAAAAGTAATCTGGGGCCCAATCCTGCAACTCTTACTCAAGTGCTGCCTCTCTGAAGGCACATTCCCAAATGGGTGGGAAGGAGACAAGGCCATGATTTCCTCTTCAGTATACAGGTCAGCAGAGCTTGCTGCTGCATGGAAGAAGGGAACTATGCTCCACAGAGAGGTTAGCAGTAGCGGGCACACAGCCGCCAGAGGGAGGATGTTGATGGCTGAGGTTAGCGACATAGTTCTCTCCACTAAGGGTAGGTCTACACTTACCCGTCGCGTCGGAGGCGTCGGATCGATGTTCTGGGTTTGATTTATCGCATCTTGTCTAGACGCGATAAATCGAACCAGGAAGTGCTCCCCTGTCGACGCTGGTAATCCTGCTCCACGAACGGAGCAGGCAGAGTCGACGGGGGAGCCTGCGCGCCGCGGTGTGGACCAGGGGTAAGTATTTTAAGTTCAAAATAAGATACTTCGACTTCAGCTACGTTATTTACGTCGCTGAAGTCGTGTATCTTATTTTGAATTTTGGGGCTAGTGTAGACCAGCCCTAATTTTCATACAAGTCCTACTGGCTTGTTGGCATGTCCACAATGACTATGAATGTGGCTGTGCAGCTTGGTTTCCTCTAGTGAAGCACTCTTGTTGTTGATGGCTGCACACTGCCGCTTGCTATGACACAATCCAGCCCTCAGGCATGAAAATCTAGTCTGGTCTGGAAACTCCAGGCTCAGTCTAGCCCCCCACTTCAGAAAGGATATGGACAAATTGGAGAGAGTCCAGCAGAGGGCAACAAAAATGATCAGGGGGCTGGGGCACATGACTTACGAGGAGAGGCTGAAGGAACTGGGCTTGTTTAGTCTGCAGAAGAGAATAGTGAGGGGAGATTTGATAGCAGCCTTCAACTACCTGAAGGGGGGTTCCAAAAAGGATGGAACTCGGCTGTTCTCAGTGGTGGCAGATGACAGAACAAGGAGCAATGGTCTCAAGTTACAGTGGGGGAGGTCTAGGCTGGATATTAGGAAACACTATTTCAGTAGGAGGGTGGTGAAGCACTGGAATGGGTTATCTAGGGGTGTGTGGAATCTCCATCCTTAGAGGTTTTTAAGGCCCGGCTTGACAAAGCCCTGGCTGGGATTATTTAGTTGGTGTTGGTCCTGCTTTGAGCAGGGGATTGGACTAGATGACCTCCTAAGGTTTCTTCCAACCCTAATCTTCTATGATTCTATGATTGAAGTGCTATAATTCAGTCCAGCAATTAGCCAATCCTTTTGTCTCTAGTGCTTTCAGTGTGAGATTTTTTTTGGTAACAGCTGACATGATTAAATGAACTGATTTCTGTGGATCAGTCTGGAGAGGAAGGGTGGACCTGTAGTTTGGGCTCTAGCTAGAGACTTGGGTTCAATTTCATGCTGGTTGATCTTGGACAAATCACTGAGTCTCTTTGTGCCTCAGCTTTTCATCTGTAAAATAGGGATAATAGCACTGCTCTACCTCCCGGGGTGCTCTGAGGATAAATACATATTTTTTTTTAAATTGATTTTTGTATGGAAAGGCAAGGTTCCCAGTGACTTCTGCTCCCATGGATGACTTTGGGAGCTAAGGGTGCTCAGCACCTCTCAGGGTCAGATTTAATTAGCCTTTATTCACCGGAGGCCCCGATTCAGCAAGATAGTTAAGCACATGCCTTATTAAGGGTACATCCACACTACCCGCTGGATTTGGCGGGTAGCGATCGATGTTCTGGGATCGATTTATCGCGTCTCATGTAGACGCGATAAATCGATCCCAGAAGCGCTTCCTGTCGACTCCAGAACTCCAGCTCGGCGCGAGGAGTAAGTGGAGTCGACGGGGGAGCCTGCCTGCACCGCGTGGACCCGAGGTAAGTACTTTGTAATTCGATCTAAGATACTTCGACTTCAGCTATGCTATTCACGTAGCTGAAGTTGCGTATCTTAGATCGATCCCACCCCCTAGTGTGGACCAGGCCTTAGCCTGGGAATAGTTCTATTGACTACAAAAGATGCATCAAATGACTCACATGCTTAAAGTTAGAAACATGCTTAAGTACTTTGCTGAATCGGGGCCTCAGGTAGCTCCATTTAAACGAATGGGAGGTATAATTCATAGGGCAGGGGCGGCCAAAATTTCTGACCCTCTGAGCCACATACAATAATCTTCAGAAGTTCGAGAGCCAGCCCTGCAGCGGGGTGGTGGGGTTAGGGGCTTCTGTCCTGCGGGGAGAGGGGTCTCGGGCTTCAGCCCCGCAGGAGGCACCTGTGGAGATCGGGGCTTCATCCCTAGCCCTAGCACCCCACCATGGGGCAACAGCCCCAAGCTTTCCACAGTCTGGTATATGGAGAATGGGGGGCACATGGAGGGCTCCATGAGCTGCACTTGAAGTGTAAAAGAGCCGCATGCAGCTCGTGAACCACGGTTTGGCCACCCTATCATAGGGTGTGGTACTGTACTGGAGTGAGGAGTGACCTGGTCCTATTCCTGGCTCTGCTGCTGACCTGCTGTGTGACTTGGGGCAAGTCACGTCACCTTCGTATCCTTCACTTTTCCCACCTGTAAAAGGAGGGTACTGATACTTACTGGCCTTCGCAAAGCACTATGTAAGAGTTAGGTGTTAAGTGTATTATTTGGATAAGTGAGGAACACTTGTGTGGGTAAGGGTTTGCAGGGTGTGGTCTTCAAAATTCCTAACATTTTTGCCCTTCTAACCTAGGGTCAGAAGGGGCTCAGAAGCCCCTTTCTAGGATTGAACAGTACCTTCACAAGTAGCCCTAGTGAAACCAATGGAGCTGCTTGTGAAGTGAGGTGCTATCCGCCAAGGGAAAGGGCATCAGTATCTGACTCTCAGGGGACAGCACTATAAAAATAAGGGCAAAGGAAGCTCAGCGATGGCCTGACATGCTAAAGTGATAAATGTATTTACATCCATTAAAAGTTCCAACTCGGAACAGCGAAGCCAACATCCTACTTCTTATATTCATGCTCAATTCACAATATAAAGAGAATCTCTGCCATTAGGGAAGCTTTGGCTTTGGGCTGGGGAGTCGAAGATGATAGTGAGAGTGGCTTTCACAGATGAAAATAATTGTACACTTTTTGTATTATTATTTTTGGCAAGGAGCTTGTGTGTCAGCTTTCCAGCGTATTACATCATTACATTGTATAATGCATCATAATGATAGAGTGAATGGAAGCGAAGAAATGCCAGCTTCTGTTGCAAGTTTAAAGAGAGACACACATTTTCAGCTGGAAAAGCTGCTGTTCAGCTAAGTGTTTTCCTAGATGAAACAAAGCTGCAATCCCACTTGGCATTCACATTAATTGTGGACTTGCCAACAGGCCGGTTTCACTGGTGTATAAATTAGTGGAGAATTATTCAACTCATCTCAATAACTAAGAGAATATCCTCATAAAGCTTGCTGAGCTGTAAGACTTTTTCTCCCCCACCCCTTTCCAGTGAGTTTTGCACCCTATACTTAGAAAAATCACAGAATTTGCATGTTGTTAAAAAAACAAACAAAGAGAGCCATCAAATGTAGCAATATCACACTAGAACACAGTGGTGTCTGCCTGTGTAAAACAGCAATTTTGCATTGCTCAGACACTATCAACATTAAGAGGGAATTTTCTTGTTTGTTGTTTTTTAATCCAGTTGCCATTTTTAAGGGGATGCGGGGCTTGTGAAATGTGCCATCTTGACAGCACAAGATAATGAAGGTTCCTTTATCTCCTGGAAAGCTACGGTGCAGGCAGTGCAAACTTCCCCAAACTGTCCTGCCAACGTGCTGCTTTGACCTGGAGGGGGAGCACCTTTATGGTGACAGGATAATTTGATCTCCATGCCATTTAATCCTTATTCTCACTGCTGAGCCTGCCAGCAAGGGTGCCAATTAGTGACAATTGTGATGGTGGCTTTTGTGATGCAGACACCTGCCCACTAGGAATTGGACTGGTACCACCAACTCACATATGCCACTAAACAGCTGTCAGATGGTAATGACTTTCTAGAGGCAAAGAAGGGAGCAGAATTTCATTCTGGATACAATTTTGTGAATTTTTGCAATTTTTCAACTCCCCTGTTTCCCCCCCCCCCCTTTATCCAGACTTCACCCATCCAAATTTCAATTTAATCCTGACTTTAAATATGTCTGAGCTGTATTTCTTTAAAGGACCACCTCATACAAGTGACACAGCTAGGTGAGCAAATGTAATCTGAAAATGGTTTGAATTCACAAATATTTTTCCAGATCCAAAGTGATCAAGTTTATCTGATTCATTACTGGATGGGACTAATTTTTTGTCGTACAGGTGAAATACTTTGTTTTCCTTTAGCAATCTTCTGAAAAAGCCAGAGCCACTCCCCATTTTCCTGCCTTAAGTTAAAAGAATAAGTCATATGTGAACTTCAGACATTGAAATTTCTATTCATTTTTTTCTCATGGTAACGTCACGTGAAACACAGTACAGTTTGGTGCTCAGTACATCATAAATGCAGCAGTTCAGGGGTCCTTTCATTTTATGACTTTATTGTAGGTATTCTAAATTACTTTGAGTTCCACAGTATATACTTTGCTTCCCATAATGCAGATACTCACAAGCCTACATTTCATTTCATTCATGTATTTATATAATATGCATACTCATTCAGTAACTACTGCATTTGTTAGATAATTTATAATCACCCTAGGATATGGCCCTGCAGAAATCTTGGGACTGGTTTGGTGAAGAAGTTTCAGTTGAATGAAACTCATGTATAGCAATTGGGCTGCCTAAGCACAGATGTAATATAAACTATGGCTATGTCTATGCTGCGATTAGACACCCATGACTGACTCAAGCCAACTGACTTGAGCTCACAGGGCTCAGGCTAAGGGGCTGTTTAATTGTGATGTAGACTGTGTAGATGTTTGGTCTCAGGCCTGAGCTCTGGGACCCACCCACCTTACAGGGTCCTGGAGCCCCGGGAACCAGTCAGAACCTGAACATCTCCACTGCAATTAGACAGCCCCTTCACCCAAGCCCCGCAAGTCTGAGTTAGCTGGCACTGGCCAGCTGTGGGTGTCTAATAGCAGTTTAGACTTGCCTTAACAATCTTATGAGGTGCATAGCACCATAAACTCTTGTAGAAGTCCATGGAAGTTTAGGGCACACGTCATAACTCACAAGAGGTACTCAATACCATGCAGGAACAGGGTCTTTACTCCTGAAGGCAGTTTCATATACTCCTTATTATGGCAATCCAAATTGTTACTTGCAGTTCCTGCAGCCTCATTCACCAAGCAAAGGGTAGATGCTGGCAGTTAGAGTGCTCTTGTACTGCTCAGCCTAGTTTAATCAGACCAAACCAGGAAAATATTAGTAAGCAATGATAGCAACTTGTCTAATATTTTACATAAATGAAGATATTGTCACTGTTAATAACTATAAATAAAATAATGAATAAATAGCAGCATTTTAGTGAAAGACACAGGTGCAGGTCTTTCTTTTATATTAAAAGTTCACGTGAGGACAGCTGAGATAAAATGAAAACAAACCCAACTGCATCTGAGTCAGTTGTTCACCCCTACTTATTCATTGCTTTTTATCAACATTCGTTGCCAGGAAATCACTTGATTCATCATTGTTGAATTGTTGACAAAGACTTTTAAAGATCTACTGCAATTTTTATCTATCTATCTATCTATCTATCTATCTATCTATCTATCTATCTATCTATCTATCTATCTATCTATCTTTCTTCATTAATTCATTCCTAAAGCACCAACCACTATAGTGTGTCTGCAAATGGCTATGCTCCTGTATACAGGATTTTTCAGGCATTGGACACAGTTTGCAGAGCCACTTTCACCAGTTCTCCCCAGCCTGACTGTTAACTGCTCTTCCATGCTGCCAGGAGGGCTGCCACTTCATGATGAGTGTTTCCCCTGAGTGGCCAGAATTTGGCCTATATTACAGTAGGTGCAATTTGAAAACGTTTGAAGTGATTGCAAGGTGTAGGTTCTAGGGCAGAAAATTACCCTGAGTGGGATGTTTTGTTTGTTTTTAGAACATATAATTAGGTACTGATAGTGACAATCAACTATTTTATTTTGTTGCTAACTCTTTCATTTACTTAGGGCTGGTCTACACTAACGCCCCTGTCGAACTAAGATACGCAACTTCAGCTACGTTAATAACGTAGCTGAAGTCGAAGTATCTTAGTTCGAACTTACTTGTGGTCCACACGCAGTGCGCAGGCTCCCCCGTCGACAGCGCTTACTCCTCGCGTCAAGCTGGATTACCAGCGTCGACGGGGGAGCACTTCCTGGTTCGATTTATCGCGTCCAGACAAGACGCGATAAATCGAACCCAGAAGATGGATCCAGCGCCTCCGATCTATCCGGTAAGTGTAGACTAGCCCTTAGACGCACAAACTATTTGCAGGAGGCACCAAAACATCTAATGTAATTTACTAGGAATCACCAAAACATCTTTTCTAAATTCTGGAATATGCATATTTAAGTTACCCTAAATCTGCTTATTTAGAGATATCAACTGGGCAGAAATTTTCAGATGAGCTTGGCTCCCATTAGGAACCCCATATAAGAGGGAGATTTAAAAATCCTCAGCACCCGGCAGCTTCTATTGTGACACTTTTGGTCAGATTTTCAAAGGGGTTTGGCAGCACCCAACCTGCTGAACTCTTTTGAAAATCTGGGTCTCGTGTTATTCTTTTTAAATGTGACATATTATTCTAGAGAAACAAAATATAATGGGCTAGATCAGGGATCTCAAACTCAAATCACCACGAGGACCACATGAGAACTAGTAAATTGGCCCGAGGGCTGCATCACTGAAACCTTTTCATACAATAATACAAAAGTCAAAAATGAAGAGTAATATAGTATTCTATTAAAAGTCAATGTATTAACTTTTTAAAAACTGCAATGCAAAGAGGGGTTTTAATAAAATATAAACACTCAGTAATGTTTGGAGTTTGGCTGCCAGTGGAGTCGGTGCTATGGTGGGCCGCAGGAAATAACTCTGCGGGCCGCATGTGGCCCACGGACTGCGTGTTTGAGACCCCTGGGCTAGATTGTGCAATGTTTACTCACATGAATAATTGCACAACAAAATGAGTAACAAGGCACAATCTAGTCAATTATGCCAAATTCTGTCCTAAGCTACAATTATGCAAACCCATTTAAATCCAGGGAAGTCTATGGTTGTAGCTGAAGAAAGATCCTGCCCGATTGTGTACATACACTATTTTTGTTAATACTTAAAGTAGAGCTAACATCAATTAATCAGTGTTAATGTACATCCTATGCACATCAGAATATGTATAACTAGTAATGAATGTGTAACATGATTGTTAACGTATGCTAATCTTCATAACATATGTAATATTAAAAGAAAATTTGGTAATTCTTTAAATGTCCTATCATTGTGAATTCATATCATATTCATTGTAATAGCATTGATCAAAATGAATTCATTTGGTATTCATGTAGATGTCACATGTACTTCCATAGGTGTTTCATTGTAAATTAGCATTTCTCAGAGGACTCTTAAAATAAAGTGTTCCTGAAAGTTCTCATTACACATATTGCCGAGATTAGTACATTAAGGATCATGTACTTACATAGTACTAATGTATTTCTGCCACTTAAAATGCTGCATTACCCATTTCTGATATCTAGCAAATATCTAAAGCAATTTTGAGAATTACTGACATACTGAAGGAAGTGGTCCTTTTGTGATTAAACTGGTTTTGAATAGTTCACTGATCTAAAAAGAAAGAAAAAACACCATGGCAGATATATTTATATGATTTTGTGCTACAAGTCAATAACAATATTCAAATAACCCCAACATCCAAGTGAAAACAAAAAAAGTGAGAGTGGCACCTAATTAAAAAGAATCAAATGTTAAAAACATTTTGAGCTGGCTCTACAAAACCAAATTAACTAACTCTTAGTCGATCACACTATCACAGGCTTTCCGATACATTGGCTTTAAGACCACTACTTTTCTAAAAAAAAAAAAAAGTTTTGTGGTCTCAGTCAGTGTATTTTGACATATTGAATTGTCCATTACAGCTTGTTTTGTCTGAAGTTATTTTTGAGAAGATTAGGTTTAAAGAATACCATGGTATGTGATTTTATAAATTGATGACAAAAAGGTTGTTAAAGGAACTATAAAAGAGGTAACAACATTGTATGAGTCCTAAAACTCCCTAAATCTGTCTGAAAATGTTGTGGATTGTCTATCCTCAGAAAAGAATTGACATTGTTACTGTGTAGTTCCTTGTAGCACTAATAAAAAGTAGCTCAAGTTCAACAATGGGCCTGATTCTAAAAGATGCTGCAGGCCTCTGAGAAAATGCTCAGCACTCTGATAACCCTTTGATTTCACCTTTACTGATTCCTCTTAGTAAATACATCAAATATTTACTGGTTTGGGTTATAAACTAGCTTTTGTTGGGAATATACTTTTTAGGTTTTCCTATGATCGTTGTCTAGCAGCCCTGAATCACCATGCTTTGCTTGAGGAGATTCCATGGGGATGTTGACAGTGGCTTACTATCCACAGACACTTGGAGGCATCAGGGTTGTGGTGAGAGAGAGAGAGAGAGAGAGAGAGAGAGAGAGAACCATACAGGCAAGAAAGCTTTTTCTTTCAGCTGTGGACATGAGGCCCAGAGTGTTCTTCCACCAGCATGAGATTCAGAGCCCTCCCCCCACAACAAGAACCATCTAATTATGTTTGAGAAACTGAGGCTTCCCCAAAGAGCAATACATCTAGTTTGAGGCTCCAAGATGTCTTCTCCCTCAAAAGTAAGAAAATATATCATCTCCCTCATGTTTTGAGACACTGCCTCATACACACCAATACCTCCAAATGACCTTCTCTTTAGGAGCAGGAGCTTCTCCTTAGTTTCCTCCAAAGTAGAATGTACCTGTTTCCTCATCAGGAGGCTGGGTCTTCTTTGAATTGAAAATAATAACAAAGGAAAGTTGACCTTGTGGTTAAAACTCTGGATTGGGAGGCAGGATATCTGCGTTCAATTACTGGCTCTGCCATAGACTTCCTCTGTAATCTTGGACAAATTGCTTAATCTCTCTCTGTCTTGGTTTGCCCTCAGTAAAAGGGGAATACAGGCAGTCCTCGACTTTACGACGTTCGCGTTACGATGAATGGCACTTATGACACTTCTGCATTGACACCCTGATTCAACTTATGAGTATAGGTTTTGAGTTTATGATGCTCGGTCCTGCAATGGAATAGATTGCGATTCCGAGTTACGACATTACGACTTACGATGCAATTCTAAGGAACCAATTGTGTTGTAAGTCCGAGGACTGCCTGTAATAATGATTTATTCCCTTCTTCCCACCCTTTGTTCTGTCCATGGAGATGTATGTCCCAGGTGAAGAGGAGGAAGCAGTATGTAGGAAGGGGAGCACATGGAGGGAGGTATATCTATGATTGGAGGTCTTCCCAAAAATCCCTGTGACAGCATATAATTATCTTGTAGAGAAGCACTCCTTAGAGCTGGGAAAGTTTGGAACCAGATCCCAACTTTTCATTTGGCTCCTATCTCTACAGTGGGCTGAACCCAAGCTCCAGATCAGAACACTCTACAACTTTTGGAAAGATCAAACCTGCATCTGGAGCAGAATTTTGTGTCTCTGGCTCATCTCTAATCTCTTGTTGTGCTTATGTTACCCCGAAGTACCAGGTACTAAAATGTTTCCCTTATTTATTATGCAGCAGACTGGTTTGACAGTTTACAAGATGGTAAGTGTCAGAATACAGTGTGTAATATAGAAATCTGTTGCAGGTTAGAGCTATAATTAGCTAATGTAACATAAACAGATAATAAAATCACATGAAATATATGAAGGGGCTATAAAGCCCATTTTTATAATCCTGCTCCTCCCCTTTTCCACCTCCTCAACGTAACAAGACCCTAATAGGCTTCATGTACAAGTGACTATTTTTATTAAAGACAAGTGTAATCTTTTGTAGTCTAAATGTCCCTATCATAAATGCTAACTGAGAAAAATATTAGGACTCATTTATTTATGAACCCGTTAATAATGAGGTGCAGTTATGAAAAAAGGCTTTCTCAGCACAAAGCCTACTGAACAAACAATGCACACTGGGGAAAAGGAGCTAGTTAGCCTTCCTGACTTAGATAAAGCTATGGAGAAATGACAAGTGCCAGTAATTAGCAAAGCCTCTTCAACAAGATAACCCTATACATCTTTGTCTATTTCAATCACCAAAGACTCCAATTCAGTGTAAAATTAAAGCTGGGATGCCATCAATTTCTGTTAACCTCTTTATATTGTTCTGTGTTCATGCATATGTGATAGATAGTTTTTGTCATTTTATTAAATGGTGACATCTTGGTATGCATGTGACTAAAACTGTTTTCTCCTTAGCAAAGTATTTTTAATCATCTCTCCATTGCTTTTATTAACTCAGTTATTCTTAGTCCCAACTGTGGTCTCTTCACACACTGGCATGGGCTACAGTTCTAGTGAGCACAAAAGGCATTTGACCATTCTTTTTAACAAACAGTATATCAGTGACTAAGAGATTTGTGCTCTTACCTGCATTCAGATTAGCATGTACAATAGCTCTTTATAAATGTGTTGCTGATTGGTAGGACTCCTTTCTTTGTCTTTATTAGAATGGGGTAAAACTCAATAGTTCAGATACAAATGTTTGGTTTTGGTTTATCTGGCTTTACATCTCCATACATGCAAATTGTCCCTGTCCAAGATGGACACTCTCAGTATTGCTTTAGCAATGTAGCTGCTGTTTACCCCACTTGCTGTTTACCCCACTGATCCAAACCCATTGAACTCAGCTGAAAGATTCCCATTGACTTCAAGACTCTTTGGCCTGGTCTACACTAGGACTTTATGTCGAATTTAGCAGCATTAACTCGATGTAACCCTGCACCCGTCCACATTACGAAGCTATTTATTTCGACATAAATGGCTCTTTAATTCGATTTCTGTACTCCTCCCCGACGACGGGAGTAGCGCTAAATGGCCATGTCGAATTCGTGTTACTGTGGATGGAATTCGACGCTAATAGCTCCGGGAGCTATCCCACAGTGCACCACTCAGTGGACGCTCTGGACAGCAATCCGAGCTTGGATGCTCTGACCAGCCACTCAGGAAAAGCCCCGGGAAAATTTGAATTCCTTTTCCTGTCTGGCCAGTTTGAATCTCATTTTCTGTTTGGACATCGTGGCGAGCACAGCAGCACTGGCAACGATGCAGAGCTCTGCAGCCGTGGTGACCATGACATCACAGAATAGGAAGAGAGCACCAGCTTGGACTGACCGGGAAGTCTTGGACCTGATCGCTATGTGGGGCGATGAGTCCGTGCTTTCGGAGCTGCGATCCAAAAGACGGAATGCGAAAATGTATGAGAAGATTTCCAAGGCAATGGCGGAGAGAGGATACGTCCGGGATGCAACGCAGTGCCGTGTGAAAATCAAGGAGCTGCGACAGACATACCAAAAAACCAAAGAGTCCAACGGACGCTCCGGATCGCAGCCACACACATGCCGTTTTTACGAGGCACTGCATGCTATGCTCGGTGGTGCTGCCACCACTACACCACCAGTGTCCATGGACTCTGACGACGGGGTCTTATCTACGGCCACGTCGTCTGACATTTTCACAGACGGTGAAGAGGAGGAAGGAGAGGAGGAGGACGAGGCAGTCGACAGCGCTTTAAACGCTGATTTCCCCGACAGCCAGGATCTGTTCATCACCCTCACCAAGCTCCCCAACGAACCCTCCCAAAGCAGAAGCCCAGACCAGGACCCAGGCGAAGGATCGTCAGGTCGGTGTTTTAAATATTTATTTTGAATAGAATAGGCATTGGTTTCTTATCAATGTGTTTTTATTGCTTGCTTTGCAATAGGCGCTTCAGTTTTCAATCTTTTCAAAGGCAACTACTCGAATAGTCTGTCAATATGTATGGGGATAGAGGAGAAATCCCCATCGGAGATCTCCGCGAAACTCTCCTGTAGGTACAGTGAAAGCTTTTGCATCAGGTTCCCAGGGAGAGCGGCCTTACTATCTCCTCCATGGTAGGATACTTTTCCGCACCATGCAAGCTGCAGGTATTCTGGTATCATTGCCTTGCATAGCATGGCGGCATACGGCCCCGGGGTTTGCTTGCATTCACGCAGCATGCGGTTTTTCTCTGTCTCCGAAATCCTCATCAGAGTGATATCAGTCATGGTGCCCTGGTTTGAATGGGTTTTTTTGTTAGTATAGTGACTCCTTGATTTTTCCTTTAAAGAACAACAACCGGCGGTTGGCAGACATGCGGGGGGGTGGGGGGAGGGGTGGTAGCAGTGAGGCTAACCGCTGAAACTTTGCGGTGCGCAGGCAGGGAGAGTTCCCTGAACCAGCCACGTGGAGGGGGTGGGGAAGGTAGGCGAGCCGTTAACACACAGGCGTGCGCAGGCAGGGAGAGCTCCCTGGACCGGCCACGTGGAGGGGGTGGGGAAGGTAGGCGAGCCATTAACACACAGGCGTGCGCAGGCAGGGAGAGCTCCCTGGACCGGCCACGTGGAGGGGGTGCGGAGGGTATCTGAGCCGTTACAACACAGCGGAGCGCAGGCAGGCAGAGTTCCCTGGAACAGCCACGCGGAGGGGGTGGGAAAGGTAGGCGAGCAGTTAAACCACGGTGGGTCGCGGGCTGGGAGAGTTCCCGGTACCGGCACCACGGAGGGGATGGGGGGGGGGGGGGGAAACGTGTGTGTGAGCCCTTGTAGCCGAGCGGTTTTGCCGGCATCAGGAACTGGCCACCGATAGGACCTGTGCTTGAAACATGGGACTACCGCACTGCTGTGAAGTTAGGTCACAGCAGTCCAAAGGCACTGGCTTACCATGGTCTCCAGGGAGCAGTTTTGCAGTGTCCAGGTCCGCTTGGGTGATCTGAACAGCAGGACCCCTGGCAGTTAATACAAATACATAATATTCGACCTTGTACTGAGTGCACATGTGATAGATAGTATGCATGGTCTTGTTCACAGGGAAAGAGTATAGGCATTGTTCGGGAAAATGTATCTTTCTGAGGAATTCACTCCCTTTCTCCCATCCCACAGCTGCGAGTGTCTCCCTCCCTACCCGTGGATCACCCTCCCAGAGGCTTGCGCAGATCAGGCAGCGCAAAAAAAAAAACCCGGGACGACATGTTTTCGGAACTGATGGTCTGTTCCCGAAATGATGCTGCACAGCGGAGAGAAGACGTCTCAAGGTCCGAGCGAGCAGTCAGCGAACGGGAGCAGAGGGCTGAAGCTCGCGCGGACAGGTGGCGGTTGGAAGATCAGCAGACGACTCAAACGCTGCTTGGACTAATGTGGGAGCAAACTGATACGCTCCGCCGCCTTGTTGACATTCTGCAGGAACGGAGGATGGAGGAAAGGGCACCTCTGTATGTTCTTTCCAACCGCCCTCCCCTGCCACAAAGTCCTATTTCCCACTCACCCAAAGTCAGTAGAACGAGGGGAGGCAGGGGCCGAGGAAAAAATCACTCCACCCCTGCGGACTGCTCCAGTAGCAGAAGGCTCTCCTTTCCAAAAATATAGATGGGACCTTGACTTCCCTCCAAACGCACCCCACCCCAGCCCCCGTCCAAGTGTCATCCTAAAATTTTGCTCTCCTTAATAAAAAATTGTGTTCTGAACAGTCCTGATTCCTTGACTGTCTTTCAAAGGGCTGTTGTATTGTGGGGGAGGGGAGGGGTGGTTTGTGATTTGAGACGATAGTCGCAGATAACAGGGTGGGAACAGGGGAAAAGGTTCATCAGAAAGTCACACTCACATTGTATTCACTAGGCACAGTTGCCATTCTAGGAGGGGGTTTTCCTATTCTCTATGGGGGGGGCTGTCACTTTCAGGTGGTGGAGGGTGGCTACAGATCGTTGGCGGCAGGCAATAGCCTGCATGACAGATCCATGCAGCAGGGGATCAGTGGCTGCAATCCCCTGCAAAGAAGTCACACAGCCCCCCCCCCTCACAGACTTCCGAACAGGAGTGGTTGCAGGCTCCGTTGAAACAAGCAGTACACCATTGTGGACTGCTCAGGGAGCAGGAGACTGTCATTCCCCAAGTTGGGAAGCGCCCTTTCCATCACTCCACCCGCTCCCCAACCGCGGTATTTGTCCCAGTCTCAGCACTTTACCGAGAAATCATTAATAAAGAAGACAGTTTTAATAAACAATGTTTCCTTTATTATACTTTTAAACCGGGGACTGAAGGGGGGGAAAGGGTGCTGGTAATTGTAGAGGATAGACAACGGTCACCGGGTAAAGAAACGGGGGCTGGTTCACCTTCAGTTTTAACAAGCGAAACAGTCACTGGTTACCCTGCTCGCTCTGGAATCTAGCTTTCAGGGCTTCCCGGATGCGCAGCGCATCCCGCTGGGATCTTCTAATCGCCCTGGTGTCCGGCTGTGCGTAATCAGCAGCCAGGCGACTGGCCTCAGCCTCCCACCCTACCATAAACGTCTCCCCCTTGCTCTCGCAGAGATTGTGGAGCACACAGCAAGCTGCGATCACAATGGGGATATTTGTTTGGCTGAGATCGGAGCGAGTAAGTAAGCTTCGCCATCTCCCTTTCAGACGGCCAAAGGCACACTCCACCACCATCCTGCACTTGCTCAGCCGGTAGTTGAAGAGCTCCTTTTCAGTGTCCAGGGCGCCCGTGTATGGCTTCATGAACCAGGGCATTAGCGGGTAGGCTGGGTCCCCGAGGATCACTATACGCATCTCCACATCCCCAAGAGGTATTTTGCAGTCCGGGAAGAAAATACCTTCCTGCAGCCGTCTGAACAGACCAGAGTTCCTGAACACACCAGCGTCATGAACCTTGCCCGGCCATCCAACGTTGATGTTTGTAAAACGTCCTTTATGGTCCACTAGTGCTTGCAGCACCATAGAAAAATAGCCCTTACGGTTAATGTACTGGCTGCCCTGGTGGGCCGGTCCAAGGATGGGGATGTGTGTCCCATCAATAGCCCCGCCGCAGTTTGGAAATCCCATAGCAGAAAAGCCATCTATGATCACCTTCACGTCTCCAAGGGTCACTACCTTTGAGAGCAGCAGGTCAACGATTGCATGGGCTACCTGCATCACAGCAACCCCCACGGTAGACTTGCCCACTCCAAATTGATTCGCGACTGACCGGTAGCTGTCAGGAGTTGCAAGCTTCCACAGGGCTATAGCCACTCGCTTCTGGATAGTCAGGGCAGCTCGCATCCGGGTGTCCTGGCGCTTCAGGGCAGGGGACAGCAACTCACAAAGTTCCAGGAAAGTGCCCTTACGCATCCAAAAGTTTCTCAGCCACTGGGATTCATCCCAGACCTGCAGCACTATGCGGTCCCACCAGTCAGTGCTTGTTTCCCTGGCCCAGAATCGCCGTTCCACAGGATCAACGTGACCCATTGCCACCATGATGTCCAGGGGCCGGGGTCCTGTGCTTTGCGAGAGGTCTGTGCCCCTCTCAGAGTTCATGTCCTCACGGAGCTTCCGTTGCCTCCTCACCAGATTTATCTGCATCTGCCTCTGGAAAAGGTGGACGATAAGGCGCGAGGTGTTGACAACGGACAGAAGAGCAGTGATGATCGCGGAGGGCTCCATGCTCGCTGTCCTGTGGCGTCCGCGCTGTCAATCACCAGAAAAGGGCGCGATGTAATTTCCCGCCAGCGCTTTCACATAGGGAGGGCGGGAGTGTGGGTCGAATGACGACAGGTTCCCAAAACCACCTGCAACACATTTTTGGCCTCAGAAGGCACTGGGGGCTAGACCCAGAATTCCAATGGGTAGCGGGGACTGCGGGAACTGTGGGATAGCTACCCACAGTGCACCGCTTGCATTGTCGACGCTTGCCCCGTTAGTGTGGACTCACAAACTCGAATTAATGTCCTTGGTGTGGATTCGCACGATCGACTTTGTAAAATCGATTTCAAAAGTTCGGTTTAAGATAAATCGAACTATTCCCGTAGTGTAGACATACCCTTTGTCTTCCCAAAAAGCTGTTTGTGCCCAATATATTTCCATGGAGTTAAACTGAGTGTCTGAATTTTTCTCTTCCAATTTCCAGTATTTGTGAGTTCACATTCATTGAGTTCAAGTTTGAACGGGCCCATACAACTAAAAGCAAAACTCCTCTGAAGTTCCACAGAAAAAAACATAAATCAGTCTAAATTTGCTTGAAATTGGACCGGGGTTCACCTGAAATGTTCACAAAGTTAGCAGTGAGCAACCTGACAAATTTCATGTGTATCATAACAAAAGTTCCTCACAGCTCTTTTCTTTTTCCTTCATTATATCTTTTTACTTGTTTTAAGTATTCCTGGCCTTGACTTCTGATGTTATTAGTCTTCATCTGTGATCTTTTAAACTTTACTGCTAGCACTTTTTTGCCTCAGATATGCTTTTATTCATTCGTTTCAGCAGCAATAACCTCTCATATTGGCCATATTAGGAAATAATTGCAAATAATGGGGATTCCTCTTTCAGCAGTACAATAAAGGATTATATATGCACTGTATGTGCAATATGGCTCATAGCATAAATACAAAAATATGGGCAACTATCAAAGAGGGATGTGAGGTGTGTTGTCTGTACCTTAATCTACAATTCCTCTTGATTCAGAGGTGTTTGCATTTAGTTTTCTGGTTTGGCCCATTACAGAGACAGGACTTAGTTATGAAGTCTGGGGAGGCCAGCCTATGCTCTGGTGTTCAGTTCATGCCAAAACCTGCTGTTTACTTACACAGACCATTTAAAAAAGTGTACATGAGACTGTCGACTAATCGGTGTTAAAACAGAGATGCTTGAATAATACTAAAAACAGCCAGTTATATTTTTGTGAATAAAAGCTTCTGGGTCAATTTGCTCTTATTTTTGGGTCATGTTATTCAGTTTTTTGTATTCAGAAGGCCTTTGGGTATTTGGGGAAATGTTTGTGAACCTCTAAAGTTTCAACAATTCTATCACAAATGATTGTTTGCAGAGGTACTGGAACAATTTGCATAGTGGGGGTACTGAAAGCCATTGAACTAAACTGTAAACCCTGTATATAATGGAAACCACTTCAAGCCAGGGGGTGCAGGAGCACCCCTACTTCCAGCACCTATGATTGTTTGGTCTAAAATCTGTAATGGATGTGAGTTATTGGCTATTCTTGATTTGTCATTTGTTCTTCTCTTTGAAAAGTGTCAGCCATCCAATCAGGGAGCTGAAACAAATACTGTGTGACTTGGATGACTGTCACTAGTCACACATCGCAAATAACCAAGTGAACCATTTGTAAAAAAAACAAACTCTCAAATTTGATTACATTGTAGTGAATGCTTATAAATAATGAATGTATCTGTAGGTCTCGGGATTCACCTGTGATAGGTCTGTGAACCTTAAAAGGATTGAATGGGGACTGCTCCCAGGTGTAAAGTTGCTCCCATACATGAGTTTTTGCAGGATCGAGGCCCAGTGACTGTTACTCACAACGAATAATTCTATCAGCTCTGGGAAATAAAAATTGGAGAACATTCATGTAGTGCTGCTGTCTCAGCTGGGGAGCATGGAAATATGGTGTGCAGAGGAGTAAGCAAAGCAGGCCCTCAAAGGAACACTTGTCTTTCTTCTTTCCAGCTGTATTTCTTTTAGGCTGTTGTTTCACTTTACAGCCTTTGCATTGTTTTTTCTTGTTCATGTGAATCAGTAAGGAACATTTCCCCCTCTTTAATTCAGAAGAAATTGCTGTTGCTCAGCTCCTGCTGGGGAAAAAAGTGCCAGAGTTCATCTCATATGAGCTCCTTCTCACTCTGAGCACTGACTGCAATGGCTCCTTTGGAAATGTTACAGTCTATTATATAAATATGTATTTACACAATAGTTTAAGATGCACATTATCTACCCGCTAGACCATAACAGCTCACCATTACAGCCTATCAAATAAAACCTCTTTGCACAATGTTTTAAAGCAGATATTATGTATGTGATAAATCGTGAGCCAGTTTCATACAATCATGAGTTCATCATGTAAGACCAGGCTTGGATACCTTATATTTTTAATTTAATCTCATTTTTATTTTTGTTTTCAACCCCCATACAATGATTTGTGCTGACTAAAGAGATGCACGGGGGGAAAACAAACAAAAACTTGGAAACAAGCCTGTGAATGTGAAATAGAAATAATGCAACATTATTTTTTAAAGGAGCATTTTAGATAATGAATGAAATTATATTGCTGATGAAAAAAATGATGACAAAACTGGGTGATTGGGCAACAAGATGGCAGATGAAATTCAACATTGATAAGTGCAAAGTAATGGACATTGGAAAACATAATCCCAACTATACATATAAAATGATGGGGTCTAAATTAGCTGTTACCACTCAAGAAAGAAATCTTGGAGTCATTGTGGATAGTTCTCTGAAAATATCCATTCAGTATGCAGCGGCATTCAAAAAATCAAACAGAATATCGGGAATCATTAAGAAAGAGATAGATAAGACAGAAAATATCATATTGCCTCTGTATAAATCCATGGTACATCCACATCTTGAATACGGCATGCACATGATTGCCCCATCTCAAAAAAGATGTATTGGAATTGGAAAAGGTTCAGAAAAGGGAAACAAAAATGATTAGGGGTATGGAACAGCTTCCATATGAGAAGAGATTAATAAGACTGACTTTTCATCTTGGAAAAGAGACGACTAAGGGGGGATATGATGGAGGTCTATAAAATCATGACTGGTGTGGGGAAAGTAAATAAGGAAGTGTTATTTACTCCTTCTCATAACACAAGAACTAGTGGTCACCAAATGAAATTAATAGGCAGCAGGTTTAAAACAAAGAAAAGGAAGTATTTTTTCACACAACATGCAGTCAACCAGTGGAACTCCTTGCCAGAGGATGTTGTGAAGTCCAAGACTATAACAAAGTTCAAAAAAGAACTAGATACGTTCATGGAGGATAGATCCATCAATGGCTATTAGCCAGGATGTGTAGGGATAGTTTCCCTAGCCTCTGTTTGCCAGAAACTGGGAATGGGTGACAGAAGATGGATCACTAGATGATTACCTGTTCTGTTCATTCACTCTGGGGGACCTGTCGGCAGACAAGACACTGGGCTATATGGACCTTTGATCTGACCCAGTATGGCCATTCTTCTGTTCTCAGTTTGCATTGCAGATGTTCAAAAATACATGGAAAATATTGGGACTTAAATTATTTTCTTTACTCCCCAACATGAATATGTCCAGAGTGATTTTTCTGAAGAAACTTTGCCAGAGTCAAAGCTGACTCCTGTTCTGAGACACTGAATGATAAGTTCCAAATCTAGAGCAAGTGTTCATAGCCAACTGAGCCAATTCATAGCCTTCCCTCCCACCGTTAAAATTAAGCATATATACTGGAAATAGCAGCCAACTCCGAATTTAATATACAGTGTTAATAGTCCTGATACAAAATTCTCTAGTAAAACTAATCCATCCAAAAGAAGTAAAGAAAGTAAACGAAGCGTGGATAGCTGGCAAAAGCACATTTTTAAAATTCCAGGTGCCTAATGCTGAGATCTGTTGCACAAGAGTATAAGATATGACGTAGTGGAAATTATACATTTCCACTCTCAGTGAAGTAAAGCAATGGGAAATCTATGCTTGGGAATGCCACACATCTCTGTGAACCATGCATGGGACAGTTGCCATGGGTCTCCACTATATCATCCCCACATGAGGCTGTGGCCAGCAGGTCTGTACATAGTTTGGAGCCACCCTCTCAAAGTCTCATATGGAAGGAAACCAGTGCGCCATGTCCAGTCTTTCACCATGCCTGGCAGTAGCCAGCTACACAGGTGCAGCATATTAGGCATAAACATTTCTTATCATGGACCCACTGCATTGCGGTGTATTTTTGCATAAGCAAAGCCCTTTTGCTCAAGTTTACTTGTCCTTTCAGGAGAAAATACTGGGGTGAAATTCATCCATGTGCTGAGAGCCCTTTATACCACTTAAGTTCTTCTTAAACCCTCAAAATAGGAAATAAGTGGCTCAGAGGGGGGAATTTCAAACTCAGAATACAATGAAGGTCTATCCGCCATAACACCATCAATGGAGTTCACATGGTGTCAATATCTGAGATGCCTGCTATTCCCTCTCCTTCCCTATTCTTCTCCTAAAAGGGTTGATGCACTATTGTGATCACAATTTCTCTGACATCATCTGAGTGTTTATTTTTTCCCTGGACTCAACTGAGAAGGAAGACCAGACAGCATGAAGTTGTGGGTTTTCTAGCTTTCTAGGTATAGCCATCCTCACTTTTAAATAGTTTATTTGGTTTAATTGTCATTATTTTTAGATGTTAAAATTTAGATCAGTGCAGTATGTTTTAAACTACTGTAGTAGAATGCTGCTTGACTCACTTCCAAATTGAAGACCTTTTTAAAAAAATTGAAGCAGTCCAATAATTTTAAATCACTTTACACTGTGCATTGCAATTTAAAATTATTGGAGTGCTTCACATTTTTATAAGTCCTTGAATTTGGAAGTGATCAAGGTTCTGGGCATACTGAGTGTACAGCAATTTAAAATTATAAGAGCTGTCAAATTTTTATATAAGCACTTCAGTTGGCAAAGGGATTTGGGTTCTGGGCATGTGCAGAGGGAGCAATTTAAATTATTAAAGTACTTCAAAAAAATTTCTAAGCACCTGATTTTGGAAGGGTTTTGGTTTCTGCAGCCTAAAATGACAACTTCCTTTGAGAGATTCTTATTAAGGAGAATTTCAGTCTTGCAAACTAAAGTATTCTTTAAAAATGTGAATTCACTGGCACTTTTTAAAGTTGATTTGCACTGAACATAATGCCCAGGACACCAATTTTATCTCTTCTGGAAGAGTCAAATATTGTTCATTTCAATCCTTTAAAGGGTGAACTGATGGCATAAAAAATCTACCTCTTTGAATTTAAAATCTTTTTTATCTATTGTAATGTTCCTCATATACAGTGGGAGGGAAGGAGTGAAAAACAATGAAAAATCCAGCAAAAAGAAGAGTTGTTTTTCCAAAATCTGTCCTGTCTGACCTACGTTGCCAGCAGAACACTTGGAAATGTGAAATATAAACAATTTTCAATAAAACCTCATTATAATGTCACTCAGACACTGGTATTAAAAGTGAGGTTGTGTCTATGTGATATTTGATCCAAATTTGAAGAAACAAAATCAGAAAATGCTTTTGTTTGCAATGCCATTCTCTATTCTGACATGATTCTTGCTGGGAATGCCATGTCTCTGAGTCCTTTATAGAAAAAGCCACATCCCTGAACACCATCTGATGCTCAACAGTAATGCAGGACAAAGAGCAGCACAAAGAGCAGCAGGGGAAGGGAAAACCAAGATTTTATTTCCACAAGTGTGGCTATAGATATACATGCCTCATAACCCCTACGGCTAAAATGAGGTTGCGGAGCAGTGGGCATAGACAAAGTTGTAGCCCTGGGACCAAATCCTGCTTTCTCTTGCAGTGGTGTAAATCCAATATAATGCTATTGATTTCAATGGGAGTGCTCAGATTTAGACTACTGTACTGAATGCAGGATTTGGTCCATGGTCGTTATAAGGGAGCAAAAACTGTGTTCAATGAATGGAGCAATAGCTGAGACTGATAATCATCTAAGTCACCTAACCCATCTTTGTTTCTAACTGCCTCCATTTTATACATGGAAAATATTACTAATCTACCCCCACAGGGGCACTGGGAGGGTTAATTAGTTAATGTCTGTAGAGTATTATGTATTGTAAGTACAGAGTATTATTATTAATGCATGCTACATACGTGTATAGTGTAATGCGTTACATCAAATGTCAATTTGATATTGAATTCTCATCTGAATGCTCTTTTCACTTGTTACCATGCAGGTGATAGGTGACCATTTGTAGTTGTTTTCCCTTCTGTAACATGAAGTTTTTGAATAAAAGCCAGTAATAGAATTAAGTAAGGGGCAAAGATATGTCGGAGGTGAAATTCAAAAGACAATACATAATAACTGGTTTTAAAGCAGGAACTAGATTAATCATACAGTCAGGAACAAAGGAAAAACTTTCAGAAGAGCCTGCTAGACTATTGATGAGAGGTTATTTTCTTAAAGGTAAAAATACAAAAATACAGTGGGTATTTAAGAGGATAATATATTTAAGTAAAAAAAAAGTACACAATTGGCTAACATAGCACCTCCTGTTGGACTTTTTAAGCTATTACAGAGCTGAGTAGTGGAAACATAAACAAAAGATGATGGGCGATTTAACAGAGTCTCTCTCTCTCTCTCTCTCTCTATCTCTCTCTCTCTCTTCACATGCAAGCATTGTATGACATAAAAGTTTATTGGCATGAGTCTGGGATGGACGTATTAGTTGTTCATCTACCATCTATCTACTTCTATACACATGTATACACAGTGTGTGTGTGTGTGTGCAGACATAGATTAGATTGGAGAGAGAGACTGGCATACAAACTATATGGGCATAATTCAGCCCTTTCTTAATTGTCATCTGTGGGAGTTTCACCCTAGGGCAGAATTTAAGCCCATATATATTTGAGTGTTTGTATACACAGCATATATATATATATATATATACATACATACATATATGCTGTGTGTGTGTGTGTGCGTGAGCGTGCATGTATGCAAAGATGGAGGGGGGGTATTAGAGATAAAGAAATAAATTAGACATGCTTATAAAATCCTAATTCTGCCACAGACTAAAGAGGGAAACTGCCATCAGCCCCAACCTCTCTTGACATGTCTCACACAAACACACATAAGTACCCAGGCTGCTTCTCTTAAACTTCCCTACCTACTGATTCACTTCAGACATTGCTCGCTCAAAACCCTCTTTTGGACTATATTCATGCTAATGTTGACAGTTTTTTCTCCTTTGTTACATTGTGCAAACCAAATAGAATGTGAGGTGAGCTTGTCTGAGCAGATGAAAGATGGCAAGAAATTGGCGCTTGGGGACCAGTGTCTTGGTGACATCGACTCTGCAGTCCTTTTTCTCTCTCTCGCTTCCCTTCTCCCTCTCATTCTCTCTGAAATGGTCTGTGCCTCCAGTAATTTACATAATACTCTTCTGACACCTTTACTTTAGTCATCAATCACGGTACCTTCTCTCAGTCTATCTTTTGTCTGAGCATGTCTCTTCTTTATCAGGCCATGCACAAAAGATTAATTTCACAGTTTTTCTCCCTTCTTTCTTTCCTTGCAAGATACAAAGCTCATGAAATGACAGAAGCAAGATAATGAAAACAACAATGCAAGCAATTTTTTTTGTTCTTGCAGGTTGGATCTCAAGATACTTTTTTTAACCTCATTGTGTGCCATCTGTCTTAGAAAAGGTCTGCTCTGTATTTTTTAATACTGTTCTGGTGCTGTTCTGAAGACTACCTGGGAAAAAAATTACATATTTAAATCAAGTCATAGGCATTGATTTTGTTTAACTCTTGCTACACAATTAAAGTAAGGGGTCCATTTCTAATGGTGGCATGGGCTACTACACAGTGCCTACACCCCAATTAATATTAATGAGCTCGTGTGCATAGTAAATTTATGTAATTTGATTGGCTCACACAAGTACACTTCAAACTGTCCTGTAAAGTGAAATTTATGTGTGCCATAGTTTAATTTGCATATGCACATGTTCTTAATATTAAATAGTTCAATGGGTTTGAGGAGAAGGAGATAATCTGAAGTTTGGGTGAAAACAAACAAAACAACAAACCCACAAAAGTGGCCCACATGTCTCAAAAGAAGTTATCCAAAATGCAAAATAAATGGCAAAAATCTCTCCTCTTTCCCCTTATCAGGATCAGCTGAATTAAAATCTTATTGCATATTAGGCATAGATTTGGTTCTGACTGCTACATTTTAAAATTTGAAATATTTAACATGCCAAATAGATTACAGAATTATATGCAGCTGAGTTCAAGTGCATGCTTATGGGGGTAGGTCAAGGTTACTAGATTTGCAGCCCTGTTCAGGGAAAGGACTATTCTGTTCTTGATACACCCATGTAACTCCCATTAATATTAATAGGAACTATGCAGGTGTATTGAGGGGCGACTGGATCCCTAAGACTTCATGATTTATGAACTATTTGCAGGATTTACACCAAAGCCAGATGCAATCTGGGTGTCCCCTGAAGAACAGAAAATAGAGGACTAGGAGAGTGTGGGAGAGTCAACCCCTTTTATACCCATGCAGAAAACCTACCCTGCTTTCTTTCTGTGGCTTTAATCCTCTCATGAGCTCAACCAGGCAGATCTAAGATGTAGGTCAGATTTCTCAGACTAGCAGAGGAGAATAAATATCAGGTGGCCTTAATCCACTGTTGAGGCTCCCTAGACTTTGGGCCAGCAGGTGCCATTTGAGTCTCCCCTCTCCCCCTCCCGGGCATTCCAACAGCCTTGGCCTTACTCCCTGCAGCATGGGGCATGAAAAGGATGATGTAGGAATAGTGCCCCAGAGAAGGGAATCCTGGCTTGGGACATTTAAAAGAATTACAGCTTTTTTTGCACTACCAGAAGGCACTGGAGAATCAGGCCCAGGGGTTACTAGATCAACGACAGCCCCAACTCCCTACCACCCATAGATATCCATACCTTATACACCATTGATGCCAAAGGAAATCATCTCCTCATTGGCGGTACGCTAATGCTGCTATTACTTGTTTTGCCTTTGGATGGCAGAACCCACAGTTAGACAGCCAGTTCTGACCATCAGGCATTGGCCTACTCCCATACACCAATACATAGAAAGGAACATGCCAGAAGGGGAATAGAGAGGGGCTGAAGGATGAGAAGAGGAGGCATAGCTCCTAGGACATTTCTGGTTGTGACAGCTGAGAGTGTGCCATGATGAACAAGGCCCTATATAGCTAGCCCATGGAATGCAGGGACAGTAAGCGACACTTTTCTTTTTAAGAAATTACTGATTTGGCAAAAGTTTGTTCCATCATTGTGCTTGTGAATGCTGATAAAAGTTAGTCAGCCTGATTATACGCAGGCAAAGATAAGACAGACATGGGGACTATGTGTATCCAGTAATCATGGAGAAGAACAACATATATCTACATATTCATGAAACACAGGAGCTGAAGGGCAAACAGCTGGTGTAATCACAGTCTTTGGTTTGCTCCTCTTACACACTGGCAGTAATGTTACCAGGGCAGAACTCCTGAGGACATAAGTGTCACCAGAGTCTGGACTTGCTAACTCCTCTACAGTCCAACCAACATCCTTCAGTTGGCTGAGGGTCCCAAATTGCTGATGACAGCCTGAGAAATCCCTGTTTTGGAGTGGGAGTAGCAAGGCAGCAATACCCACGAGTGTACATGATCGATGGCTTAATATTTTCAGTGACCACAGGTCTTGAATGCTGTTCACAGGGCTCTTAGGTGCTAGTAAGTACCAACCTGCTACCCACTGACTAGCTAACAGTTGCCGGAATAGAAGCTGAACCCTGACAGAGGACTCCAGTATGGGAATCTGATTAGCAGAATACAGGAGGTCTTGATTGGTTCACAGCTTCTGTATAAACATAGCACAGGAACAGGAAATTGGACTCCGCTCTCCTGGTAACCTGACCCTATCTGACTTTCTGTTTTGCCCTCTGGCTTTGCCTTGGACTCTGAGTACCTGATTCCTAACTCCTGCCCATGCCCTGGTTGTGACACATGTTCCTGAATTGCCACACCTCATTTATGAGCATGGGTATTGTAGTATCAGCTGTGATAGGCCTATAACAAATCTTCCCCTTTATTTTTAAGGTATACAGTGTTATCTGTAACACACTAGACAAGAAGGATTAGGTGAATATATTCTCATATTATATACCCATAGATACAAACACACATACACCCCTGACTATAACGTTGCCTGTAGACCTTTCATAATATTTCAGCAAACCTCTCCTTTCCCCACCCCCAAAAAACCCTGAGTTGTTTAACTGAAACTCACCACTGCAAATTTCCTAAAGTTACGTTCCATAATTTTTTTTAGAATCTACTGTGTTGCATTGCAAACTATCCCTAGCACTTGTATTAAGTATAATCACATTGATTTCAGTAGGTCTTTTTGCACTAAGAGTTACCTTAACAGGTAGCTTTATGATCCTAGTGTTATGTCACTTTAAGGCTTGTGCAAGGGCAGGAGTATATTTGCAGGGTGGTGTACCGGGGCTTAGCAGTGGCATAACTCCTCCAGGCTCCTTGAAGCTAAGCCTAAGTCAGGAGTTCTCAAACTGGGGGTTGGGACCCCTCAGGGAGTCGCGAGGTTATTATATGGGGGGTCACGAGCTGTCCGACTCCACCCCAAACTCCGCTTTGCATCCAGCGTTTATAATGGTGTTAAATATATTTAAAAGTGTTTTTAATTTATAAGGGGGGTTTGCACTCAGATGCTTACTATGTGAAAGGGGTCACCAGAACAAAAGTTTGAGAACTATTGGCCTAAGTGATGTGTATTCTAACTTTTCCATGTCATATCTCTGTGCAAAATGAAAACGGCAAGGGAAACAAGCGTGTGGGTGCACAGATATATGTGAGTCCATGTCACATTTATACAGCTGGTTTTAACGGTGCCAACTTGTGGATGTGTGACTACTTCTGCACTGTGTAAAACTTGGGTGGGGGAAGGATATGAGTGGAGCTACAAACTCACAATATTGTCATTTTCTAAGCCAACTGTATGGGCAGTTTCCATTAAGCCGAGATATAGAAAAAAGCATCAGCTGAGTAACTGTTGATTTTACAAAACGAAAATAAGAAAGAAAAACTTGTAGCACCTTAGAGACTAACAAATTTATTTCAGCATAAGCTTTCGTGGGTTAATACCCACTTACAGTGGAACCTGCCTGTGATCAATCTGAGTACAATGAAACTCTATGTATGGTAGCAATGGATGAGAACTGCAAAGGTCAGGATCTTATGAGGACTCCCCCAAAGTTGAGGAGTTTTTAGAGGTAGGAGTTTTGTTATGACCATTATGAACATAGAGGGCATCCATGAAATTCAGCTCTGGAGTCTTGCTCCAGGCAGAGTCTTGCTCCAGGCAACTCTCTGCGGTTTATTGTACCAAAGAAGAAAAGCCCCAGATCACAATGTACAAACTGCTACTCTGGTTATAGAGAATCTGCAGCTGCTGATCACCTCCTGTGAGGTGCTGAGGTGCTCTGATTCCTTGTCAGTCAGAGTTGAGGGTGCTCAGCTCTCTGCTGGATCAGGTCTAGAGTGATGTTGTCCTAAGAAAAAGAATGACTTGTCTTTAAGAGGACTCCACTTATAAACTGAATATATATAATAAAAACAGGAAAGCCTCTAGTCGCTCATTTTAGCTGCTAAGATGCCTTTAGGCCGACATTCCTGCTGTGAAAGGGGTTATGGACATGTCGTATGGGGGTCAGCAATGAAAAATATACCCAACGTTTGTTATTCTTAAGTCTAAATCAAAAACCTTTTTGCACAATTCACTAAGGGACGTTTTACTAGAAAGCTGAATGTGGTATTTGGTATTTCTGTGGGCATCCTTTTTTGTTATAAGAAGCAAAAGAGGATTGCTTGAGAATCAATAGCATGACTCCGTCACATATTGCTAAATAATGAAATACTAAACTTGGCCTAGAGTAAGGACTATTCCAGAGGCTTCAATTAAATCTGAGAACAGTGTTCAATGAATGAGAAAAGGACGCTTAAGGTACGACGATATATTACTGGATATTACATTAGTGCTTTGTTGTTTTAATAAAAGTGCTAGAGCAGATGGTCATAGAATATCAGGGTTGGAAGGGACCTTAGGAGGTCATCTAGTCCAACCCCCTGCTTAAAGCAGGACCAATCCCCAATTTTTGCCCCAGATCTCTAAATGGCCCCCTCAAAGATTGAACTCACAACCCTGGGTTTAGCAGGCCAATGCTCAAACCACTGAGCTATCCCTCCCCCCTTGTCATGTGGTGGCATTGTTCAGAGAGGACAGTTTATTGTTGCTTATTGTTTATATTTAACCCCCATTGTTTATATAAATTTATTCTGACTTTTATTTCATTATTTTTTGCTGTCATTTAAAAATAATAATTAATAATAGCTATTTACTAAACAGCTCTGCGGAAGTGCTCATCAATGTAAAGAAACCCTGAAACCAGTATTAGATTATAGTATTATTGCTTTGTGTTCTGACCTGTATCTGGTCAGTGCTGTATGGGATAGTGTAACATAAACATGTATCGTGCCTTTCAGTACACTATGCCTGCTGTGAGTAGGAGCCGTTTTGCCCATGCAGTGTTGTTGCATGCAGAAATCCTTGTGGCAGGTGGGAGACAGCAGCCCAGAAGTCACTACACTTTTAAAAAGAAATGTTCAGTGTATATACCCCCAGTGCCGTATACTACATGTTATCAGGAAGTCATGGGATTGGGGCCCTGGCCTGGCCCCCCATAAAAGCACCTCACTTGGGGTATAAGGTACTGTGAGGGCATCTAGCCATCCTTTGCTTTTTGTTCTCAGAAGAGCATTCTTCCTGTGCTTGGGGGGTGTGGGTGGGAGATGAAGAAATTCCTTCATATCCTTAAGCATGGGCCCAAGGGTCCATTTGCATGGAGCAATTGCAGGAGCTTAGGTGATGAAGAGGCTGGGTGGGGGGGTGGAAAGCTACATATCGTAATTTCTTGGTTTTTATTAGTAGTACCTAATTGCTTGACATAAGTGCTTATCACACATACCTCAAATTTAATGGAGCAAACTGTGTGTGTGTGTGTGTGTGTGTGTAATTTCTGAAGAATGTCAATTTCCAAGTGTTTTAAATGGTTGTCAGAAAAATGTCTCTGTTTAGATTTTCTGCTGTGACACGTCATTGCTGTGACTTGTCTGATCTGATCACATCAGTCATGTCCCATTATATAAGTGATGAAACCTTGGGTGACTTACGTGCCATAACCTGATGCATCACAGCAACAATGTAGCCACTGTCAACTTAAAAAAAAAAAAGTTGGGAGACCTGGAAAAACCCAAATCTGCTTTTGTTTTGTTTTGGTTTTGGTTTTAAATGGTCCCTGTTCCATTAGGGCGCCTAGGTGCTACCAAAGAACAAATTATAAGTAATAACAATAGCACCAAGCACCAGACTGGGGGAGGGCTTCAGCCTCTTGGGATTGGATAGTGCATGGTCATGTCTGGCCGAATAGCTAGAAACCACAGCTCCCCGAAAGAAAGGGTTAGGAGGCAGATTTTGTCAAAGGCACTATGTGCAGTTTAGCTCCTGCTGAAAGTCAGTTGGGTGCCTACCTCCCAGCTGTGCCTCTGAAAATCTCCCCCCAAAGCCTGAATCTCCTGAAACGATGCACCTGGGAATGGGTGGTTCAATGACCAATTGAAAAGGAGCATTTCTTTTTTTAGATCTAAGAAGAAAAGATGAAAAGTCTTGCGGGTGGTGCTGATTGGGGTTTCTAGCCAGAGCAGGAGACGTGCTTTGTGTGAGTGGGGAGGTATGGGTGATGTGGCTACAGCTTCTGGGGAATGAATATTACTTGACTCTTTTACCTGTAGAGTTTCTTCAGTAGGTTTCTTTTTTTCACAAATGTACAATCTTTTAAATGGTCCATAATATCTAATTGATGTAACACCATTTATTCACATGACACCCTGAGGCAATGTAGCTAGGAAGTGTACTGCTAGGTCTTCCTGTGAAAGAGGGTATGGTCAATACTTAACATTATATTGATTATAGCAAGCAACTGACAAACAATTAATTTTGTAAGTACAAGACTGAGAAGATGGTATGAGTCCCTGACACATCATGTCAGCTGGGTTTTCCATGTGATCATACAGATTAGGCATCTGAAGTATAATTAATAGTCCCAGACAATAGGAAGATATACTCTTTTCTATGCCCACAGATCATGCTCATTAATACTAATGTGAGTCATCTTGAAAGGTGACTAGAAACAGAATCAATAAAGGCATAATGGAAAAGCCCCATTTTCAGATGGAACGTATTGAGAATAATTTCTATTTCTTTGACTGGTTATGCAGTCAACTCCTGATCACCAAATACACACAGCAACATTCGATGTATTGGTCAATGGTTATGATATATAGAGTTCTATCTATATGTGTTTCCAAGACCAATGGGAGCTGTGTACCAAACTCCCCTTTGTTGTTTGGACATCACACCCACAGTCTATACTGCCTAGCTACATCACATGAACTAGCTGAGGGCTAGTAGATATAGTAAGAGTATGACTGTGTACAGTCAGGCTGTGTCTTTATAATAGGACCTATATAAAATCACAAGGTGGTTTAACACCTTATTATAGATTTCCTGCATGAAATTTTAAATGCATAGTTACCTAGACGTGTTTCTTAGGATGGTGTAAGTAGACAGTACTTTGTTTTTATTGTAAACATAATTAATTAATATTCTATCACACCACTTGCTCACTTGCTCTTAAAAGGAAAATCATATAAAAATCCCTATGTCTAAGTACCAGCTGATATAACGTCTTCATTGCTCAGGTATAATAGCAGGCAATCCCCCAGTGCTGCTCCTGCTCGCGAGTGGATGGGTGCGACCCTGCTCCGTGCCAGTCGGCTTGGCATATGTTCTGTGTGAGCAGGAAAGAATTATAGATATGAATTGGGCAATTGGTTCACCAAACATGCTGTATTTGTCATAGCTTCTTTTTCCAGGGGATAATATAATGTGACTGTGCTGTGTGCATATTTGTAAATTACCATATGATGAATACAGTTTCATACTGCAGCAAACCCTTTCTCTTGACAAAGTGCTTTGCCTATTCCCACTTCTCCCTGGCCTCTGTTTGTGTTAATTTTACACTGAAGGATCAACATGCCCAGGATGCATGCATGCATCCATCTCTCTCTCCCTCTCAAAGGAAATTAGTGCTTTCCTGTCACTGCAGGTGATGTGAAAAGAGGAGGAAGCACACAAACTGATTTATCTGAAGCTGTCAGCTGTTTTGAGGATGTCGACTACTAAGGGTGTCAGCGCCTCCTCAGTAGTTGGCTGGTTCTGAAGAAGACCCCATCCCTCATTAAAAGAGCACTGAGCTGCACTTGAAAGTGACTTTCCCACTTGTTCTCTTCTCACAAACATCACAATAACAGATTCTCTCTTTAAAGTGGCATGATCTTCATGCCAGGCCGAGGCAGCTTTGTAAAAGACACCTATGCAGTACTTGGTAGTACCAGTATCTGCTCTGCAAGTTTGACTTAAGGTATAAGCTAGACTCTATCATCGTAGATGACACTTGTAGAAAATCAGTGTGCCATGTTCAGTTTCATCCTTTATTTACATTCTGTATCACAATAAACATTTTCCTAGCAATGCAACTCAAGAGTCAAACCTAATATCCTACGATGCCGCTCCACAAATGAACATTAGAAATCATGATTGTAAGAACCTGGCAAAATTTGAAAATGAATCAACATTTCCTACTATTATTTTAAAGACTCCCCTTCCAATCTCCCATCCCAGCCTTATGAGAAATGTGGAACCTGAGCTCGAATGATTTAGTAACTCCTGATTTTGCCCATTGAGCAATATTCCAAACAGAAGCAAACCAGAGTGTTATTGATACTTGTATGATTAAATCGAAATAGATGGAAACCTTGCAATGATACATTCCCTAGGGGGAGTCCAATACCTTTCATATTAAAATTCCCTCAGCCAAGGGGGAATATCACCTGGTAATAAAGATGTCTATCCTCATTTAGAGAGGTCATACTATTAAAGCATTGAATTGGGATTTAGGAGATCTGGTTTATACATAATATGGAGATATGCCTGCCTCATAGAACTGGAAGGACCTTGAAAGGTCATCAAGTCTAGTCCCCTGCCTTCACTAGCAGGACCATGTATTGTCCCCTGAGAGATTTTTGCCCCAGATCCCTAAATGGCCCCCTCAAGGATTGAACTCACAACCCTGGGTTTAGCAGGCCAATGCTCAAACCACCGAGCTATCCCTTCCCCCCTTTCAACTTTTGGCTCTGCCGCAAACTTCCTGTGTGACCTGAGGCATATCATTTAATCTCCCTGGCCCTGATACAAGAATACCCTAGAAGTATGTGCTTAACTCTGTCCCAATTCAGGACAGTACTTAAGCATGTGCTTAACTTTAAGCAGGTGCTTAAATCCCAGTGAAATCAGTCAGTTATCAGTTAGTGCTGTCCTGAGCAAAGATGGACTATAGTGAGACTTAAACCCATGATTTAGTGCCATCCTGAATAAGGATACTTGCCTCAGTTAGTAATCCAGTTCCCCATCTGTAGAAGGAGATAACACAACGGAGCGCAGATCTCATTTGAGGCCTCTACGGTAATATCAATTATGAGCCAGCCCATAGGTGATACTTCTTAACAGTGAGAAAATGCCTTCCTTATATACTTCAGCCTGGAAGTCCTGGATGACAGAGAAGGAGAAACACAGTACAAATGATGTGAAGGTTTGCTGAGATTCACATGCTTTTTGAGGGGTCCTGAAGCCATTTTCAAAGTAAACTTGGTCCGAACTGGGTCTTTACCATACAAAATATAGAGGGCTAACATGATTCTTGTGCCAAAGCAGGTGAAACTCAACCATTCCATGTTCAGGTTTGCAGTTCATTTCAACCCCAACGTCAAAGCAAAACTTGGGGGACTGCTGAACCTATATGGATTGGCAGTAAAGAAGATAGTTTCATAACTCTTGGCCAAGCAGTTGAGTGTCACCACTCTTTCATTCTGAGACACAATGTTTACAGAGCAAAGTTCTCAGCACTGGTCGAACTACTCCCAGAGAAGTTAGCAGGAAAACTCCCATGGACTTCAATCGGAACAGAGTAAGGCCGTCACTGCGCACTTTTGAAAATCTCACCCATGTTTACAGAGCAATGTTCTTAGCTACTGTTGAACCCGTCTAAAATGGGATGGGAAATAGTTTATGAACTTGGATGCTGGGCTGCTGTACTTCTCGTGTCACAAAAGCACAAATGAATGGCAAGACAGACTACTAATACAAGCAGCAGGGTCTAAAATGTCGCCGTTGCTTTCAGAACACGTTTTGCAGTTTGCATGAGGTAAGAAGCACATCTCACCATGCAAATAAACATCTTGCTGGGCTAGGGTTGCTGGGGCATGGCCTCCTTTTAAGTGAAGAAGAGTGAGATATCAAAGATGGGCTTGAGCTGCAATGTCTGGCTAGCAATCCCGAACTGAGCACTCCCAAACTTCAGGGGCCTTCAGGTCTGTGCTTTGGTTTGGCCCATTATAGACACGGGGGCCATCCTTTGAGTCATATCTGGATTCGTATTCAAAATGTGGCGATATCTGGATCCAGGGGTTAGTTTAAGGCCCCTCTCTGCATAATTCAGAGCAGTTCTTTAAAAAGAGACTTATCATCACACCTTCTTAAATGCATCCTGGTTTTGATATTAAGGGTGAAAAATCACTTAGGGTCCCCTAGGGTGAGCACTCAGCGAAAAGCTGAAAGAAACATTGTGGTTATAAATCATATTTTTGTTAATACATTTTAATTCACTTTTACAGAATTGACCCCATTGCGCAACAATTAAAAAAAACCATATTGACTGCAGTGCTCCACCTCTGACCTAGTGGAACATTGCCTCAGTGATCCCATTATCTACACGCTGAATGCTGAGACCATGGTTAATAATTAGTTATCTGAGCTTAAATGAAATTGCACAACTGATTCTCTGCTATACTGGCAGAAGAGGAGAATGAAGCAGCCAGACCCTTGCAATGCTGGCAGAGAAACGTAGTGTTTCGTGCCAGCCTGCAGGCCTACGTGAAGTTCAGGAAAGCAGGCATGAAAAAGGCCCAGCCATGCCATTGGCTTTGCATTGCATTAGGGTACTGACACTGGATTGTAAACATTCACTATTGCAGGTGACCCCACAGCTCAGATGTCAGTCCTACTAACTGAACTCATTACTATGAGTATAAACATATCACAGCTACAGCGAAGTCAGAGCCATGTAAACATTTTCACACAGGTATGGGAAATGGGGGGAAAGGAAAGTTTTCACCATTTTCCCTCAAAAAGAGGAAGGGGAAGCCAATTTTGGATGAGGTTTTTTGCAAAGATGTCTTTCAGGTTAAAAACTGCTGTCTGTAAAACTGCTCTTCTGCACTTCACAGAGCCACCATCTCTACCTTGTCCTGCTAGCCTGACTTGTTCAAATTATGATAAATGAATATCATGAATAGAGAAGAAGGATGTTCTTGTGATCAAGGCTCTGGATGGGACTCGGGAGACTGGGCTTCAATTCCCAACTCCACTGCAGCCTCCCTTTGTGACTTTGGGCTCAGTTCCCCACCTATAAAATTGGGATAACACCACTTACTTTCTCCCACCCTATGTCTGTCTTGTCTATTTGCATTGTAAACTCTTCAGGTCAGGGGCTGTCTCTTACTCAGTGTGTCTACAGCATGTAGCAAAACGGGGCACAATCTTGGTTGAGCCTTTTAGCTTATACTGTAATTTGAATACCACTAGGACATTTAAAGAGCTTCTTAGCTGGCTTTCTTGCTAATGACTGTGTTCTCTTGGTAGTTCAGTGGTTGCACATTCCCACTGAGTGTGCTTTCAGAAGGTGCTGCTACGCATACCAGGCTATGGACGAGTTCCCCCCATGGGAGAGTGGGGGGCTTTTCAGTGAAGGGGGTGTTTTCAGTGAACATGATCTAACCTTCATCCGTGGAGATTGGGGTTAAAAACCTAGTGAGGCAAAAATGCAAAGAAGGTAAATGATCAAACAGCCCCAGGCACCGCCTTTGCTTCTGTTTGGCATGGGCATATTTCTCACAGTGAAATTTGGACTGTTATTTTATAGATCTATAAGTGGAAGAAATTCAATGGCTTGTATTATGCAGGTCAGATTAGATGATCTAATGGTCCCTTCTGGCCTTCAAATCCATGTATCTATGAAAATGAAAGAAAAAAGAGGGACTGTATTTTCCCCCCAATTAGCTAGTTCAGAGATGGGATGAGACAGCAGTGAAGCTGAGACCACAGCCGCCAACTTCCTGTTACGTCGGTGGGTGCTGACGCCGGGCCCCACCCCCGACGCCGGGTGACGTTGTGGGGCCCCGCCCCTGCCCCCAGGCCCCGCCCCCAACGCCACGCCCCCGATGCCGGGTGACATTGCGGGGCCCCGATGCCAACGCAACGTTGCCCAGCGTCAGGGGCGGGGCCCCGCAACGTCTCCCGGTGCTCCGGTGAGTTTGCTGCGGGTCCGGGGCGGGCGGGGAGTTGCCGGTGGGTGCGGAGCGCCCACCAATTTTTCCCCGTGGGTGCTCCAGCCCCGGAGCACCCACGAAGTCGGCGCCTATGGCTGAGACTGCAACTCAGGCGCCAGTTCTACCTAAGCCTATATTCATTTCTGTAGGCTCTGCCATCTTCCAAAGACTTTTGACATTAGGCAAACATTTGTGTTCCTATCTTGACTTCTGTGGTCTATTGCAACTGGTGAGCAAGTCACATCTTGCTACCATTGTCAAACCAGCTCCTGCCCCTTTTTTCATTTCCCCTCAAATATGGTTTTTTGGGTGTAGCTATTTATCTACAACAAATACATATCCTTAAAGTGACAAACACTTAAAGACCTTCCTATACCATGCTACTACGTATCAGAGTCACAATGAATACATTATAGATCAAGAAACATGATTACTCAATCTCTATTGTTTTCATCTGCACATGTGATCTATTTCAGTGGCTTGCAGTATATTTGGCTATAGTGTGTTTAGCTCCTGGGTTCAAAAGCAGTGTTTTGAATTGGATCCCTCCTGTGAGCATTGGTGACTCTCCTAGCATTCCCAGATTGCCTAATCTTGAATGTCTGTCAAATGTGGACTACCCCTTTCTGTGACATTGGTGTCACTGTGATATTGTGCCATTGTGCTGTCCTGTTGTTTCATCCTGTTATAAGGCAGCATAACAACATGAAGATATAATGTGATCAGATTATGACTTGTACCACAGTGTCACAATACATATTAGACTGTATGGGACAGATTTTCAAAAGAATTCAGCACATTGGGAAATGAGCACTTTTGAAAATCTAGTCCAAGCTCTGGCTGCTAAGCACTTGCAATTCTAGCCCTGAGCCCTTTAATTGTCCTGCCATGCAGCCATGTAGGGCATGGGCTAGACCCATGAGAAATCTTGGGAATTTCAGGCTGGGTGGATACATTTTCCCCCTTATTGGGGAACCCCTCGGACACAGGCTTTAAGGATACATAAAGCCAGCCTTGGAGTTAGCCATTCTGTTATAAAGATAAAAACAGAAGCAAAGAAAATCAGGTGGGTTCTAAAAGAAGCTCAGGCTGCCTTAACGCAAGCCTGTAAGAGGTTTCAAGCCAGCCAGGTTTCCCACTGATTTTATTTTAGTGCCTAGCACACTAACACTAAAGACACGCACACCGCAAAACAAAACCCCTACTGAAGTTGAGTTTGAGGGCCATTTAACACTACAAAATTCCCCCTTGTATAACAATTATGGAAACACACATACTAATTGACTTTGTGGTGGAACACTGTGACTACAGGAATAGTATTCAATAGCCCTCGTAATTTCTCATTTTATTGCTTCTGGTGGGGTTGTCTAGTGGTTGCATACACTAGCAAAGCATACTCAGTACCGGCTCTAAACCATTTTAAAAGGTATTTTTCCATACCCTCCAAGGTAACTTTGGGTTTATTTATCTGAGCACATTACTTTGTTTATTTTTTTATATTTAAAAAATGGAGCAAACTGATTTGTCTCCTTTTCATTGAAAGAGAGCTTACCTAAAAAAACTTACCTAAAAGAGAGCAGACATTTCTATTCCAGCTCCCCTTGGGGTAGATCCTCAGCTGGTGCAAAAATCATAGCTCCATTGATAGGAACACAAATATGGCAATTTACACCACATGAGAATCTGTCCCCTTGTGCCCTAAATTTAGGATAAGTTAACCCTTTACTGTGGAATCCTTTTTGGGGTTTCACAGGAAAAGGGAATTTTCTATTCCAGGTCACCCTTTGTATACTGATCAGCTTCAATGATCCTATGATAATTTTTTTTAGCACATGGATTTTGTCTGGGATAGTTTTATGTCTGATGGGGAATGTGTATTTTAATTCTATGTAATCTAAACAAGGTTGTTTTTTTTCATAAATCTAATTTTTCTCTCTTTCTAACCCATCATCATGGTATTGGATTCCATATTAGCCCCACATGTGGGAAAGGGGAAGGATAGCAGAGAAGGACATTATTCTTAACTTGTTTTCCAATCCTAAAGAGAGGAATTTCATTTTAAAATCTATCTATCTATCTATCTATCTATCTATCTATCTATCTATCTATCTATCTATCTATCTATCTAATCTCCTTCATTGGAGTACATTGCTTCCAGTAGAAAATGCCATATATTGTGTGTCTGTTTACAGTAAATCTAGTTAGATCAAGATAATTCTTAATATATGAATTATATTGGTTTTTAAAGTTATAGTACTCTAGCTGGACTGAGACCGCTTCCTTTTTTTTTAACCATTAATCTTACTTTTGGCCCTAATCCTCTCTTTGCTACAGTGAGCTTTTACCGTGGTGGAGAAAAACCCTGTATTAGATTATAACATTTTATGACTTGTCAAATATATGACATTAGCCACCTGACTGAGAAGTAAAAACCTTTGTGGTGTCACATAACAGGTTAGAATGGGCTGGTAAGCCCTTGTGAAATAAACAAGGTTAAAAAAAAAAAGAAAGAAATCCCTCCAAAATCTATATTTCCACTAGTGGATATATCCCCTCCCTACTTGTTAGACCAGTGAAAGCACTTTTTAATTATATATATATATAAAGTCTTCCAAAATCAGAAAGGTCTCAGATTTAATTGGAATGGAAAATGCTAACTAATTGGCATCCAAATTTGATTTGCTGTAGAAACCTCATATTTGTTTGAAACACAACACTGTGTCTTGGAACACAAGCCCAGTCCTTCAAAAATCATACACGAGAACCATGGAAGAATCAATTAAAGTTGATTTGGCAGATCTGCTTTTGACAAATATAAAGAAAATCTCTGATTAGGCTGAGAAGAAAAGAATCCCTCTTTCGTGCTCTCTCTATTCTCTCCCTCTTTAAAGGCAGTAGATGTCAGAAGGGGGTGGGTAGTGATATGCAAAACACGGCCTCCATAACCAAAGTAGCCTGCAAAATTAGGTGTCAGCATGCAAAGCTTATTGATGTATGAATGCGGAAAATGAAAGCCGGCAGTAGACAGACGGGGCTAAAGGTGAGACAGCCGCAGTGAGAGCAGCTGTACATCTACGTCAAGGTGTTGCTATATGAGCCTGCTTTTTTCTGGAGGGCCACAGCCTAACAAGCTATGCCTGGCCATAAAATGATGAAACAATACAATGTAGGCACACACTATGTGAATACCAAATACATTGACTTGGTCCCCCCTTCAGAGTAAGCCTGTGTATTCATTAATAAATTCATATTCTGAGTTTTCAATAAAAGAAGAAAATGCAGTGTAAACTGGAGTTACTTAGTGACACCCAGCTCATTGCTTTTTATTGTTGCTTGCAGCTACGAAGCCTTCACTGTGCACTAGTAGAATTTATTACTGTCTTTGTGGCAAGTTGGCGAAGTGAGCCTTTTGAAGAAAATTGACCCACACTTCATGAATATGATGAAAAATGCCAATAACACTACAAAGACAAAGCTCTTGACATTAGTGTGCAAAGAACTAAGAGGCAGTAATGAAAGTATTGCAATTACAAATCATTATAATACATCCTTCCCAACCAGTGGGTGCTGGGCATTTTCAGACCATTCTGAAGTCCTCTTATCTGTCCAGCACACTGTCTTGCACTGTGGTGGAAAATGGAGTGTGCTATTACACTACCCCGCTTTTTTCAGAGAGGAAAAAGAAAAGCAGGCTAAGGACTTAATCATGCAACGATCACCCTCAACTGCCCTGTATGGGCGGTGAGGTTGCTCAGAGGGAAAATACAATTTTGTTGCTGAGGAACATGACTGGGGATCAGGAGGTCTGGGTTCCCACAGACTTCCTATGTGACCTTTAGCAGAGGTCACTTCATCATTCTGTGCCTCTGTTTCCCCGTCTGTAAAATGGGGGTAATAATACTGCCTTTGTCTTATAGCCATACCAAATACAAGAGAATATCAAGGGGAAAGGGGGTATGTTTCTCCTCCTAACAGTTGATGGCAAAGCATAACTAGGAGGACAAAGAACACAAAATGTGAGACAATCTGGGCTTTGCAAATATTAAAGACAGTGAGAAAAGGTACTTAGCCCATGTTGAACATTTGTCATCCTTTGAACTTGTTACTCAGCAATCAAATTTTACCTGTCACAAAGACAAACTGGAAATGCAAAGCCCTTAGTCTGTGTAGCTATTGAGCGTTCTGCTCCTATGTTTATTTTAGGAGGTGCTCAAGTTTAAAAAAAAAGCAGTGATTTATAATAAATTAAAACATGACAGTCATGGGTATATCTTATCACACCAGAATACTGGTGCCACAACAAATCAAATTAGCTTTGCAGTTCTCATACCTACCATACAGTTCTTAAGAGCCGACTCATAAATTAATACAAACCATGACTGCTATCTCTTAGGGTCTCAGCCTTTTGAGAATGGTATTTGCTAAGATCTTCAATTTGCTCATCATCATAGTCTGTTGTAGGGGCGTAGACTTGTACCACTGTGATATTAAATGATACTGCCTTTAGATGGATGGAAATAAGCCTGCTGGACATTGGGCGGCATCCTAATACTGAATTCTTGATATTTTTATGCACAAGAAATCCTACGCCATTGACATGTTTGTCCTCTCCCTGGTGGGAGACGGATGGCACAGTCATTATTAACCCAGGCTGTGATCAATCCGAAATGGACATTGTTGACTTGCTCACCATATGGTGTGTCTTGGGCAAATTTCTAACCTGGCGGAGCCCATCCCTCTCCCTTTTAGTCAACTCTTACGACACGCAGGAGGAGCAGTGGGCCTGTTCTGTCCCCGGACCCACAGGGGACAGATGAGCAAATTGAAGATTGAAGATTTTTACAATCAGCTTCAAGACATCGTCAATAGGGTACACAAGAAAGATATCCTGATTGTACAAGGAGATTGGAATGCTAACGTGGGTACTGATGCACAGGCAGATTAGCGAGATTATTGTGGCCCTTTCTGTAATGCGGTAACCAATGAGAGAGGATTGAGACTTTTGGAGTTTGCCAGCTATCACAATCTGGTTCTTGCAAACACAGTAGGAGCACATAAAGCATCCAGACGATCAACACGGCATGCACCTAATGGTCTACATCACAGCCAGATTGACTACATCATGGTGCAAAACCGATTTCATTCTGGGATTAACAGAGCTAAAACAAGGAGCTTCTCCAGTGCTGATATTAGAAGTGATTACGACCTTGTGATGCTAAATTTTTGGCTGTGGCTATGGAAAATTGTCAGGCCAAATTTCATCAGAACCAAGTTTGATTTAGAAAGACTCAGAGACTGAAACATTGCAGAGTCATTCCAAGCAATCATTGGTGGAAAATTTGCCCTACTGCTTAGAATATCAGGGTTGGAAGGGACCTTAGGAGGTCATCTAGTCCAACCCCCTGCTCAAAGCAGGGCCAATCCCCAATTTTTGCCCCAGATCCCTAAATGGCCCCCTCAAGGATTGAACTCATAACCCTGGCAGGCCAATGCTCAAACCACTGAGCTATCCTCCCCCTTACTCTAGAGGAAGATTTAGAAACAATGACCAACAATTTCAGTGCTGTAATGAATGAGGCAGCAATGGACATCCTTGGGAAACATCACAAGAAGACAAAACCATGGGTCATAAATGAAATACTACAAATGCGTGACATTAGAAGAGAACTTAAGAGAGACAAGAACAGCACTGAGGGAGCTGATAAATACAAAGTGATTGGCATAAAGATCAAGAAAGGAATGAAGGTGGCCAAGGAGATATGGATTGAAAAACAATGCTCTAAAATTGAAGAGTGTATCAATAATAAAAATAGCAAACGAGCTTTCCAGGTTGTAAAAGATCTGACGAAGGAAAGATGGACCAAAGCTAATGCAATTCAAGACAAAGAAGGGAACGGTTTTACAGAAGAAAGGGATATGATCAATAGGTGGACAAACTACTGCTCTGATCTATACAACCACCAGACAAATGGAGATCCTGGTGTCTTAGACAGTCCAGATTCAACAGAGGAGGATGACTTTCCGATACTACATGAAGAAGTGGAGACAACTGTGAAATCACTCAAGAATGGAAATGTTACAGGTATTGACAACATCCCAGCTGAACTGATGAAATTCAGAGGAGAAATAATAGTAGATGTACTCACCAAGATCTGCAACAAGATCTGGCAGACCGGTGAATGGCCTTCCACGTGGACACAGTCACTAATCATCACTCTGCCAAAGAAAGACAACCTGCAATTGTGTCAAAATTACCGGACTATAAACTAAATTAGCCGTCCCAGCAAAGTGATGTCGAAAGTCTTATTGAACAGATTGAAGCCACAAGCAGATGATATCATCGCTGAAGAACAGGGTGGCTTTCGTGCTGGAAGAAGTACCACAGAACAGATTTTCAACCTTCGTGTTCTATGTGAGAAGCACTTACAACACCAGCAGGACATCTACCACATCTTTGTTGACTTCAAGAAAGTGTTTGACAGAGTATGGAACGAAGCTCTTTGGGCAACCATGAAGAAATACAATGTTGGTCATAAGCTTATTCTTACCATTAAACAACTGTATGCCAAGGCCAGCAGTGCAGTTCTCGTCAATGGCACAATCAGAGAGTGGTTTCGCACCACTGTTGGAGTCCGGCAAGGTTGCCTTCTTTCACCCACACTGTTCAACATCTACTTGGAGTGCATAATGACCGATGCCCTAGAAGATCACATATGCACAGTCAGCATTGGGGGGAGAGGGGGGCGAACAATCTCAAATCTTCAGTTCGCTGATGACATTGGTGGCCTGGCAGGCAGTGAAGATAAACTTGCCAACCTTGTGAAATGATTGGATGAAACCTCCGCAAAATATGGCATGGAAATCAGTGTAGAGAAAACCAAGCTGATGACAAACAAACATGATCGGATCAGCTAACATAGCAAGAGCTGCAGACAGTGAAACAGTTCAAGTATTGGGGGCAATCATCATTGATGAAGGATCCAAGGCAGAAATTCAGGCAAGAACTGCACAAACAACAGCAGCAGTGGCAAAGCTAAAGCCAATTTGGACGAATAAAAACGTCTCCCTGGAATCCAGACTGAAACTGCTGCACGCATTGGTCGTCTCCATTTTTCTGTATGCATGTGAGACATGGACTCTTACGGCAGAACTTGAACAGAAAATACAGGTAGTAGAGATGAGATGCTTCCATAAAATCCTGGGCATCTCCTACTTTGACCACGTCACTAATGAAGATGTCCGCAACATCATCACCCAATGCGCTGGGTCATATGAAGACCTCCTGACGACCGTGAAGAAGCGCAAGCTGAAGTGGTATGGCCATGTAACAAGATCAACTGGCCTATCCAAAATCATCCTATAAGGGACTGTCCAGGGGAAAAGAAGAAAAGGTAGATAGAAGAAGAGATGGATGGACAACATAAAAGAGTGGACAGGAATGGATTTCACGGAGACTCAAGCACTGACACACAATCATCAGGGGTGGAGACAATTGGTTGATTACCCATCAATGATGGTGCCCCAATGACCCAATGCAGTTAAGGGAGTGATGATGATGATGATTTGTTAAAATAGTCAAGAAGCAAAGGAGAGGGGTCCTGCACCGTGCTCTGAATGGAAGGACACTCATTTATGGTTCTCCCTTTGAAACAGTGCTCCTGATCTAACTCCCACTGAACTGCATCACCAATGAATTAGGACTGCCCTGCACTCTGAGGGCAGGTCTACACTACCACTTAAGTCGATGTAATTTATGTTGCGCAGAGGCAAGAAAAAGACACCCCCCCAGAGCGACACAAGTTACATCACCTTAAGCGAAGCGCTATGCACACCGGTGCTATGTCGACAGGAGAGCCTCTCCTGTTGACATAGCTTCTGCCTCTTGTTGAGGTGGAGTAATTATGCTGATGGGAGAGCACTCTCCTGTCGGCATAGAGTGTCTTCACCAGACATGTTATGGCGACGCAGCTGCATCGATGTAGCGCTGTAGTGTAGAGTTGCTCTGGGTGTTGCACAAGGCCATGCTAGATTAAGACAATCTAGGATTGTAGGCAAACAGTGCCCTTTTGGGCCTGATCCAAGCCATGGCTCCACTCCTGCTTTGAGTGTCACAGGGTGCTCAGACAAGAGCTGAAGGCTGAGCTGGAGGTAGTCTTACACCAATCCTCCTTGGGCAGACAAGGGCCTCTCTTGAGCACAACTATCTGTCTCTAGCTGAGTTAGGGTGTACCCCCCGAGGAGTGAGGACTCAGTCTCCACCCACCGGAGCTGAGGACTCAATAGTATTGCTAATAGCCCCAAGCATCCAAAAAATCATGAAGTGGACTATAAAATCATGAGATTAAACGTATAGTGGGTTATTTTCATTTGCCTTCTGAAGTTTGAGTCTTTAGGTTACCCTCATTTTCCAGATGTTCTCTGCAGCAATGAGGGCTAGAAACTCTCATTTGATTTTAAATGAAAGCTGAGATTCTCACCTACTCTCCCACAACCCCAGGAGCTGGAGCTTTAAGAACAATTACCAAATATCACAAGACTCATGGCAGTAGGAATTGGCAACACAAGACTGCGTGTGAACAGGTCCTTCCAACACCACCCTAGCAAAGCCACAATGCGGAAACAACAGTGAGGATTCCCTGCACACGGAGCTCTCAGCGATGGTGGTGTTGGTAAAGGCCCACAAGGCAATGGATATTGGAGTCCATGACTAGTTAAGCCAAAAATACTTGGACTATGTTTTCAAGGTTTGCGTCACAACCAAAAAGGATAGCAACATCCTTTTTTTGAATGAAAGTGGATGTCATCACAAGACTTCAGGAACTGGGACTCTAGGTATGTGACTATAGAGCCCATGCTTTAATCTGGCCCTGTGCTTCAACACTTTAGGGAACCTTGGCTGCCTTTTGGCTAGCAAGGAGAAAATGGCAGATTAATCTATCTATTCCAGTTTTACAGATGGGGATCTGAGACAGAGAGGACATAAGAACATAAGAATGGCCATACTGGGTCAGACCAAAGGTCCATCCGGCTCAGTATACTGTCTACTGAGGGTAGTCAATGCCAGGTGCCCCAGAGGGAGTGAATCTAACAAGTAATGATCAAGTGATCTCTCTCTCCTGCCATCCATCTCCATCCTCTGACAAACAGAGGTTAGGGACGCCATTCCTTACCCATCCTGGCTAATAGCCATTTATGGACTTAACCTCCATGAATGTATCTAGTTCTCTTTTAAACCCTGTTATAGTCCTAGCCATCACAAACTCCTCAGGCAAGGAGTTCCACAGGTTGACTGTGCGCTGTGTGAAGAAGAACTTCCTTTTATTTGTTTAAAACCTGCTGCCCATTAATTTCATTGGGTGGCCCCTAGTTCTTATATTATGGGAACAAGTACATAACTTTTCCTTATTCACTTTCTCCACACAACTCATGATTTTATATACCTCTATCATATCCCCCCTTTGTCTCCTCTTTTCCAAGCTGAAAAGTCCTAGCTTCTTTAATCTCTCCTCATATGGGACCCGTTCCAAACCCCTAATCATTTTAGTTGCCCTTCTCTTGAACCTTTTTAATGCCAGTATATCTTTTTTGAGATGAGGAGACCACATCTCTATGCAGTATTCAAGATGTGGGCATACCATAGATTTATATAAGGGCAATATGATATTCTCCGTCTTATTCTCTATCCCTTTTTTAGTTATTCCTAACATCCTGTTTGCTTTTTTGACTGCTGCTGCACACTGTGTGGATATCTTCAGAGAACTATCCACGATGACTCCAAGATCTCTTTCCTGATTGGGGGGAGGGATAGCTCAGTGGTTTGAGCATTAGCCTGCTTAAACCCAGGGTTGTGAGTTCAATCCTTGAGGGGGCCATTTAGGGATCTGGGGCAAAAATTGGGATTGGTCCTGCTTTGAGCAGCAGGTTGGACTAGATGACCTCCTAAGGTCCCTTCCAACCCTGATAGTCTATGATTAGTTGTAGCTAAATTAGCCCCCATCATATTGTATGTATAGTTGGGGTTATTTTTTCCAATGTGCATTACTTTACATTTATCCATATTAAATGTGAGAGAGGCTAGGTGATTTGCCTAATGTCACCCAGGAAGTCGTGGCAAAGCAGGAAATTGATCTTGCATCCCCTGAGTCCCGGGCTAGATCAATGCCTGAAGAACTGCCCCATCCTTCCTCTCCAAGATTTAGATGTATCCTCAACTACATATATTATTTGTATAATACTGCTTGCTGAACAAACATGAAATGGCATCACTTCTGGCCGTGAGAGGAGGCCAAGTCAGAGGAGTAACTCCAGGTGGTCAAACAGTGGCATTGGCCAAGATGGTTAAATCAGTCCATTGAAACTTCCTCTTCTGTGTTAGTATTAAGGTGAAGCTACAGAAGTGACCGTGTGCCTCAGGACCGTGTGCCTCAGGACATTGTTTTAAATGTTTCGTACGTAATTAAAGGTTTACAAAAAATTGTCAGGAGAAAAGAGAAACATGTAAAGAAGCATCCAAGCAGCAGCATACTGTACAATGCATAAAGAAATCTCGAGATGGCACAGGCTGTATATGCACGGCCATCCACACTTCGAAAGCCACCCAAACATGAGAAGTCATTGCGTGTGCTTTTTGGCTTTTGAAAACAATCCTGTTGCATCTTCAGTCCATAGAGGAAAACAGGAGACCGAATCAATGATGCAGCTACCTAAGTTTGGGAGGGCTAACAGTACAAACAAGCAAAGAGAAAGAGAGCAGACCATCCAGTTATAAAAAGGAGAGCTGGTCAAATACCAGAAGAAAGATTAATTGAGGGCTAGATTGAATCTTTAGGTTCAGACCTGAGTGAGGGCAGCAAAGCTGTACTGGCTCGGGTGCACCCCACTCTGACTCAGAGTCACAATTCCTCCCCTTGCTCCCAGTTATTGCAACCTTTGAAAGGGAGAGGTTTATTTCCACTGCCACATCTCCATTGATGGGACCAATAGTCTGTCGATCCCTACCCCTCTCTGCCTACACCCTGCCCGCTTTCTCTCACGCACACTGGAGAGGAGTGAAAATACTTTGTGGTAGACTGTACCCAAGATCCAGGTATGCTGAAGCTGTGGACATGAGTGGGGCATACTCTTCCTTATTCCCCTACTCAGCTGAGTAAGACATGGGCACAATTTAACCCTGACTAAGCTGTTTGGTGTACAAAAGAAAAATCTGTCAAATAATGTATTGGACTAGCTCTACTGAAACGGCTGAAAGAGAGAGTGAAAACACAAAGCAAAGAGGAAAACATGATTTTGTTCCATAGTCTCTTAGGTTGCCCCACCTCAAAAAAGATATCGTAGAATTAAAAAAAGGTACAGAGAGGAGCAACAAAAATGATTAAGAGTATGGAACAGCTTTCATTTGAGGAGAGAATAAAAAGATTAGGACTTTTCAGCTTGGAAAAGAGACGACAAAAGGGGGATATGATAGAGGTCTATAAAATTATGAATGGTGTGGACAAAGTGAATAAGAATGTGTTATTTACTCCTTCACATAACACAAGAACTAGGGGTCATCCAATTAAATAAATATGCAGCAGGTTTAAAACAAATATAAGGAATACTTCTTCACACAGTGCAAAGTCAACCTGTGAAACTCATTGCAGGGGATGCTGTGAAGGCCAAAACTATAATGGGGTTCAAAATAGAATTAGGTAAGTCCATTGAGCATAGGTCCATCAATGGCTATTAGCCAAGATGGTCAGGGATGTAACATCATGCTCTGGGTGTCCCGAGCCTCGGTTTTGCCAAAAGCTGGGAGTGGATGACAGGGGATGTATCACTCTATGGTTGCCTGTTCTGTTCATTCCCTCTGGGGCACCTGGCATTGGCCACTGTCAGAAGACAGGATACTGGACTAGATGGACCATTGGTCTGACACAGTATGGCCATTCTTGTGCTCTTATATTCTAGTCTTAGCTCATTCCTTGTATATATGATAGTCACTAGCATGTCTCTGAACTTCTTTTTGAAGGCATTTTATAACCCATGTATCAGTCCAGTGAGCATGTCATGTATTAAATGAATATATTTATTCCATATATTCCATATGAAACAAGCATCATGGCCCAACTTTCAAACTTGGGTGCATAGTTAGGGTTCTGCATTTGGACACTCAAATCAGCACTAAGGTGCCCAAATACCCAGATGAGCTGCCCGCCCAAATAAAAAAATAACTTCCATGCGCAATTCTGACTCTTTTTGTGTATGCGAGAAAAAGTCAGATAATTGACACAGAGCCTTACTGTATGCAAGCTTAAAAAAATGCCTGAATCTCTCAACCTTCATATAGCTACTAAATAGTGCAAATAATTAAATGGGCAATTGCTATGAGATGATAGATTATGGTTAATTACACCCAGAAATCTAATTGTGACATTTCTAATCCTATCTTCACTTCATAAACAAGGACAAATATTTTCATATCTTGACATGTTTAGTATTTTGGGCTGGACCATTTTATCTATCTGGGTCATTCTGTAGCTCCTAGAACTAGATTAGCATGTAACCATGTCTTGTAAAAATCATACATGATATTATTCTTGCATCTGTGTATGGAGGAGAAATGAAACTGGGCCTGATAAAAGCCTGCTGGGGTCAGTGGAAAGACTCCTATTGACTTCAATAGACTTTGTATCAGCTCCATAGACTGTTCTCTTAGATTGCCTATGAATTGATGGCAGAAAATGTTATCAATAATGAGATTTTTGCATTACAGGTAACCAATGGATCCTTTGTGTTTGACTTGTCAGTTCTTACAGACATGAACAATTCCTGATGTGTCATCTTAAAAATGCAGTTAAGTGAGTGAATGCAGATTTCTAAGAAACTGAAAAAGTACAAGATTATCTATATTTATCCCACAAGTTTTTCAAAACTAAATATTCATGGTGCATATTCTAGTAAACAATAGATAGGATTCTAAAGTAAGCCTTACTGTAGTTAGTGGGCACTGAAACTCCCTTCTAGAGATATTTTTCTCATATAAGTTATAGAGAAAGGGATCCCATTGTATGTCACAGGTGAAGGAAATCTGGACTGTATTTCCCCCTCTATATCTCTGTAAATATTGACATTAAAGAGATTATTGAAAGGTAGAACCAAGAAGATTTCAAACAATTTTATTCAATGCCAGTTGTTTAAAGAAAAGATACTACAAATGAATAAAGAGAGTTAAAATTAAAAGCTGTTTCTAAAGACTGCAATAACAATACAATAAACTAGTGGTAGCCATAGGCAGAATTTACTGTCCTTGGTCTAGTGAACCAGTATTAACCCTTTGAATGTGCCAGATGGTTCTGTATATGTATAAAGTGTCATTTTATGCACCTATCTATGGATGTATGCTTCCTGTCAGATCGCTCAATTAATTATAATTGTCCTGCCTTTAAAGGCATGGCCCTGGGCTTACTAGGGGGTGTGGCACTCATGGGGTTTTATTTCAAGCCATATCCTACTGACTCCAAGTCAGTCAATGGATTTTACTCATCAATATTTAATTACATGAGTGTATTTCTTCATTTTTGTAGCTCATTTCTCTATACAGCCAGACAGGTGCATTGTCTTTATGGTATGCACTGGCAACAATGAAGGTAATGCATGTCTAAATGTTAGCATCTAGGAAATCGTTTGGTAGACCACAAAAATTTCAGCACACATGACACATATTTGAAAAATGGGCATAGCAGACTCCTTGTTCTGAATACGAAAAGTAATGACAGGAGTCTTCCTGGGAATTCATTACCTTCCAGGTATTCATCGGCTTAGAAGCAGCGTTCACCAAGGCCGTAATACACAGGAGTAAATTGGTTTTATAGCATAGCGGTAGGAGAGACATCTGAAAGAGTCTGTTCCTTTTGATACATATTTTGTACTATCGGTGTCTTGGCACAATTTTGGGCTATGGATCAAGAACCACATCCTGGTTTTAAAAATTGATGATGAGGAAAACTCATTTTAAAACATTAGGCTATCCTTCTGCTATGAACTACTTTTCCCATTGAAAAGAATATATCACAGTATTTCAATTACTGTTTTAGGGCTGTGTGAGAGGAGTGTAGTATAGAGGTTAGATTACGGGACTAGGAGCCAGGAATTTACCAGTGTTAATTCTGTCTCTGAAACTGACTCCGTCTGTGGCCTTGGCTGGTCATTTAACTTATCTGTGTCTGAGTTACCACATGAGGATCCTATCACAGCTGGCACATTGTGAGGATTATCTGGCCAATGTCCATGATGTACTTTGAAGAGACAAAGCAATATATATATGTGTTAAGAAACAGTATTTTAAAAATTAATAAAAACATGTTCTATTTTCAAAGGGAGTGGTTGTGTTATCATACCAACCAGACAGGGTAGCTAATGTGACTAACTGGCTCCAACCTTGTGGCTAACAATGCAACTAGTGGTCATGTTGTTATATTGTGATGGGATCTCCAGGGTACAACCTGGAACTGTGGGACCGCTGTGCCATCTTAATTCTCCAGCCTTGGCTGTCTCTCAGGGTACGTCTATACTTACCTCTTGCGTCGGAGGCGCAGGATCGATGTTCTGGGTTCGATTTATCGCGTCTTGTCAAGACGCGATAAATCGAACCAGGAAGTGCTCCGCCGTCGACGCTGGTAATCCAGCTCGACGAGCGGAGTAGGCGGAGACGACGGGGGACCACAGGTAAGTTCGAACTAAGGTACTTCGACTTCAGCTACGTTATTAACGTAGCTGAAGTTGCGTATCTTAGTTCGACAGGGCGGGTTAGTGTAGACCTAGCCTTACTGTGCTATCCTAGTAACAAACAGCAACTCTCTCCAGGTGCTGTGATCACTCAGCCATCAGCATGAGGAACCCCACACCTAACTAGATTGCGGGAATACTTTCTAAGCCACTCATGAATTATACAGAGAGAGGCACCAGCCAATCACCCCATCCCCCAGCCTTGTATCCCAGAACTATACCATTTTACACTGCTCAAGACTCCCTTGGACAGTGCAAGCTCATTAATTAGTTCGCCACTTCAGCAAAGGACACGCAACAGCCCTTGTTAACCTGAGCTCAGATTCCCCAAGCACTTCAACCAAAACCACCCTGTTTTAGGTAAAATATAAAACAGATTTATTAATTACCTAAATATAGATTTTAAGTGATTATAAGTAGCAGGTAGAGAGATCACAGTTAAGAAATAAAAATAAATTTGCAGCCTAAATTCTAACTTCAACAGACTAAGCAAGATTTGCATTTGCATTCTGCATTCGCATCAGAATTGCTTTTCTCACCCTAATAGATGTTACTACACAGACTGTTAATACACAGACTGTATTACCTTTCAGCCTGGGACTAATCTCCCCAGTTCAAATTCTGTCTTCCAGATGATTTTCCAGGTGTTGAAATAGGGGAGGAGAGAGGCCCAGTGATGATGTCACTGTCCCTCTTTTATATTTTTCTCCAGCTCCTAGAAAGATTCTCACTGTGTCATATGAGTTAGGCTACCTCCATCATGTACATGCCCTCTGAGGATTCTCTGGGATGGCCGTTAATGGGTCATCATCACATGTCTGGCTAGTCCTGATGTAAATCTGTCTCACTAGGTGCTCCTTTCTTGCCACTAAAAGGCTGGCTGTGGGCACCTCCTAATCTCACAACATATTTCAGTAACACACACATACCAATACTTCATAACTTCAGATGAAATGGTAAAACACACAATTTGGGACTCCCTTTTTGCCCCACCACTCCCACAAACATGATACAGTTCTGCGGCGACCTGGAAGCCTACTTTCGTTGTCTCCGACTCAAAGAATACTTTAAAGATAACACTGAACATCTCACAGATGCACAGATACCCTCCCACCAACAGCACAAGAAGAAGAACTCCACATGGACTCCTCCTGAGGGTCGAAATGACAGTCTGGAACCTATACATAGAATGCTTCCGCCGATGTGCACAGGCAGAAATTGTGGAAAAACATCGCCTGCCTCATAACCTAAGTCGTGCAGAACACAATGTCATCCACAGCCTCAGAAACAACCCTGACATTATAATCAAAGAGGCTGATAAAGGAGGTGCTGTTGTCATCATGAACAGGTCTGACTACCAAAAGGAGGCTGCCAGACAACTCTCCAATACCAAATTCTACAGGCCACTCCCCTCAGATCCCACTGAGGAATACACTAAAACAGCACCATCTACTCAGGACATTCCCTACACTAACACAGGAACAAATCAACATACCCTTAGAGCCCTCACCAGGGTTATTCTACCTACTACCCAAGATCCACAAACCTGGAAATCCTGGACGCCCCATCATCTCGGGCATTGGCACTCTCACTGAAGAACTGTCCGGATATGTGGACTCTCTACTCAGACCCTATGCCACCAGCACTCCCAGCTACCTCCGTGACACCACTGATTTCCTGAGAAAACTACAATGCATTGGTAATCTTCCAGAACACACCATCCTAGCCACCATGGATGTAGAGGCTCTCTACACAAACATCCCACACACAGATGGAGTACAAGCTGTCAGGAACAGTATCCCTGATGATGCCACAGCACAACTGGTGCTGAACTCTGTGATTTTTATCCTCACACACAATTATTTCAAATTTGGTGACAATATATACCTCCATACCAGTGGCACCACTATGGGCACCTGCATGGCCCCGCAATATGCCAACATTTTTTATGGCTGACCTGGCACAACGCTTCCTCAACTCTCGTCCACTCATGCCCCTTCTCTATCTATGCTACATTGATGACATCTTCATCATCTGGACCCATGGGAAAGAAACTCTGGAAGAATTCCACCATGATTTCAACAGCTTCCACCCCACAATCAACCTCAGCCTGGACCAGTCTACACGGGAATTCCACTTACTAGACACCACTGTGCAAATAAGCGATGGTCACATTAACACCACCCTATACCGAAAACCCACCAACCACTAAGCCTACCTACATGCCTCCAGCTTCCATCCCGGACACACCACACGATCCATTGTCTACAGCCAAGCGCTGAGGTACAACCGTATTTGCTCCAACCCCTCAGACAGAGATCAATACCTACAAGATCTTCACTAAGCATTCTCAAAACTACGATACCTGCATGAGGAAATAAGGAAACAGATCAACAGGGCCAGACGTGTACCCAGAAGCCTCTTGCTACAAGACAAGCCGAAGAAAGAAACCAACAGAACTCCACTGGCCATCACTTACAGTCCTCAGCTAAAACCTCTCCAGCGGATCATCGGTGATCTACAACCCATCCTGGACAACGACCCCTCACTTTCACAGGCCTTGGGAGGCAGGCCAGTCCTCACTCACAGACAACCCGCCAACCTGAAGCATATTCTCACCCGCAACTACACACCGCACCATAATAACTCTAACTCAGGAACCAATCCATGCAACAAACCTCGATGCCAACTTTGCCCACATATCTACACCAGGGACACCATCACAGGACCTAACCAGATCAGCCACACCATCACCGGTTCATTCACCTGCACATCCACCAATGTTATATATGCCATAATATGCCAGCAATGCCCCTCTGCTATGTACATCGGCCAAACTGGACAGTCCTTACGCAAAAGGATAAATGGACACAAATCAGATATAAGGAATGGCAATATACAAAAGCCTGTAGGAGAACACTTCAATCTCCCTGGACACACAATAGCAGATTTAAAGGTAGCCATCCTGCAGCAAAAAAACTTCAGGACCAGACTCCAAAGAGAAACTGTAGAGCTTCAGTTCATTTGAAAATTTGACACCATCAGCTCAGGATTAAACAAAGATTATGAATGGCTAGCCAACTACAAAAGCAGTTTCTCCTCCCTTAGTGTTCACACCTCAACTGCTAGAAGAGGGCCTCACCCTCCCTGATTGAGCTAACCTCGTTATCTCTAGCCTGACTCTTCCCTGCACATTTATATCTGCCCCTGGACATTTCCACTGCTTGCATCCAATGAAGTGGGTATTCACCCACGAAAGCTTATGCTCCAATACGTCTGTTAGTCTATAAAGTGCCACAGGACCCTTTGTCGCTTCAACAGGGTAGTAATGTTCAACAGATCATGACTTCTCAAATGATACCTCACAAGGCATACCTTGTACAAAACATATCATAATCATAACACAGTGGTAAATATGGGGATTCCAGGGTGCTATTTTGAGGTACAGAATGTCACGTATACTCTGTTCACTCATCAGAATCTACACTATCAGAACATTAAAGTTATGGCAACCAAATTCCAGCCAGTTTTCCAGTCAGAGGCAAACTGAAACTACTGGAAAACACAGAGATCCCATGTGATGGAAGAAGCAGCTTCTGTAGTTAAAATGTTCTAGGACTACTTAGTCTATAGAACTTGCTCTGTTGTTGGTAGATATTCAGGTAATAAAATGCACAGCCAGCTTATGGATGCAGAGTAAAATCCTGGCATCAAGATGGAAGTTTTGCCAATAGCTTGAATGGAGCCAGGATTTCATGCACAGTAAATAAGTACACCTATATCCAATGGAAGCCTCCACAATTTTCTGATATGCTTTGGCAGGCTATAGGAGCAGGTGACTCACTGAGACATGAAGTCCTACATGGGCCACTGGTTTACTCCATCCAATGATAATAATAATTCTAGTTAGCATCTGATGGCTATTCTGTTGGACTTCTTCCACGGGGCCCCCCATCACAATTATAGCTGATCTGAAGTTTTCAGTCCCAGCAGAAAGGCCTGAAATTAAATGGATCTCTCTCTACTGCCCCTTCTTTAGGATATGCAAACACCACTCACTTTCAGAAGTGGGCAGATCTGAAACACATTGGTACAGAAGCTTGTGAAGCCACAGCTCAACATGCTGTACCATCTCGATAACAAGCCTAAGCTACTCTATGTATGATTCACCACTAACACCCTATGGAAAACAACAATGTGACGAGGCAAGGAGTAAAACCGACTTGACTACAATGAATAAGCTGACAGACTCGATTAGAAACTAGTTACAGGAGCTCAATACAATGATTATTAAAACAATATGTCATTGCCTACCTAGCAGAGAAAATTGCTAGGGATTCAATGTTCTGCTGCTGCTCAAAAATGTGTAGGAGAGAATGACATGTAAGAATCCAGAATCCACATGAAATGTGGCTGTTGGATCACTTCCCCCCGATTCCCCCTCCCTCAATCAAGCCATGCACAAAGGCTGGGGATTACAATATCTCCTGAGCCATAGCCAAATGAGTTAATTGTTTTCCCTTCCAACCCCTCCCCCACACCTCAGCATATGTGACACCCAGTCATGCCGCCTCGACCTGCGAGGTTGCCCCCTGGGAGTCCTCCAATGAGGGTCACTGAGTAAAGAGAGGAAGCCAATTTAGCCACATTTATACATGGGCTTAGGTCTGCATGGAAGCGTGTCCTTTCTCCTCCCTTACTGACCACTCCCTCAGACCACCTACATTTGCTACACAGATCACCTGGCAGCTTTCTCCAGGGGTGAGGGTGAGGGTGAGGGTGAGGGTGGGGGTGGGGGTGGGGGTGGGGGTGGGGGGTGAGAATGGCAGGTGTCTTTCCTCTCTACTGGTGCCCTGTGGTTTTCCCACAGACTCTTCTCCTCTCCACACTGCAGCAGGGGAGGGGAGATCCTGGTTAAAGAAGAATCTGTGAGAAACAGAAAGGAAGACTCAAAGCAGAGTATGGCGTTTGGGGAATATATTTTGATCCTGTGACAGACAAAAATGTTTCCTCGAAAAGGACAGTTAATCAGTGTGTGTTTCCAGCACTGGTTATTTAGCAGTGACATGTGGTTTTGAGGGACATGCTGAAGCAAAGTGGAAGTTGTACAGCTGGTGATGGAGTATGTGATATTAAGGATGGTTTGGTGAGAGAGGAAAACATCTGGGTTAAGAAACAGACAGGGCTAGAGGATGCTATGGGGGTTGTAAGACGGTAGAAGGAGAATGGGAAGGATGTGTGGCTAACAGGAAATAAAATAACTAGAAAAAAGCTATGGTAGAACGGGGGGGAGGGATAGCTCAGTGGTTTGAGCATTGGCCTGCTAAACCCAAGGTTGTGAGTTGAATCCTTGAGGGGGCCATTTGGGGATCTGGGGCAAAAATGGGCAATTGGTCCTGCTTTGAGCAGGGGGTTGGACTAGATGACCTACTAAGGTCCCTTCCAACCCTGATGTTCTATGATTCTATGAATAACAACATCTGGGTTAGCTACAAGGACATTTTGAGATTAGTCTCAATTCAGCTCTTTTCTGCCTAGGCACTGATTAGTGTGTATGGGACTGTTCCACAGCTCTAGCCTGTGCTGCATCTTCTGGTTGGTTCTTACCCACGCCGTCAATTATAATACTATATAAAACATAGAATCATAGAATCTCAGGGTTGGAAGGGACCTCAGGAGGTCATCTAGTCCAACCCCCTGCTCAAAGCAGGACCAACCCCAACTAGATCATCACAGCCAGGGCTTTGTCAAGCCTGACCTTAAAAACCTCTAAGGAAGGAGATTCCACCACCTCCCTAGGTAACCCATTCCAGTGCTTCACCACCCTACTAGTGAAAAAGGTTTTCCTAATATCCAACCTAAACCTCCCCCTCTGCAACTTGAGACCATTACTCCTTGTTCTGTCATCTTCTACCACTGAGAACAGTCTAGATCCATCCTCTTTGGGACCCCCTTTTAGGTAGTTGAAAGCAGCTATCAAATCCCCCCTCACTCTTCTCTTCTGCAGGCTAAACAATCCCAGTTCCCTCAGCCTCTCCTCATAAGTCATGTGCTCCAGCCCCCTAATCATTTTTGTTGCCCTCCGTTGGACTCTTTCCAATTTATCCACATCCTTCTTGTAGTGTGGGGCCCAAAACTGGACACAGTACTCCAAATGAGGCCTCACCAGTGCCGAATAGAGGGGAATAATCACTTCCCTCGATCTGCTGGAAATGCCCCTACTTATACAGCCCAAAATGCCGTAAGCCTTCTTGGCAACAAGGGCACACTGTTGACTCATATTCAGCTTTTCGTCCACTGTAACCCCTAGGTCCTTTTCTGCAGAACCGCTGCCCAGCCATTCGGTCCCTTGTCTGTAGCAGTGCATGGGATTCTTCCGTCCTAAGTGCAGGACTCTGCACTTGTCCTTGTTGAACCTCATCAGATTTCTTTTGGCCCAATCCTCTAATTTGTCTAGGTCCCTCTGTATCCTGTCCCTACCCTCCAGCGTATCAACCACTCCTCCCAGTTTAGTGTCATCTGCAAACTTGCTAAGGGTGCAGTCCACACCATCCTCCAGGTCGTTGATGAAGATATTGAACAAAACCGGCCCCAGCACCGACCCTTGGGGCACTCCACTTGATACTGGCTGCCAACTAGACATGGAGCCATTGATCACTACCCTTTGAGCACGACCATCCAGCCAGTTTTCTATCCACCTTACCGTCCATTCATCCAGCCCATACTTCTTTAACTTGCTGGCAAGAACACTGTGGGAGACTGTATCAAAAGCTTTGCTAAAGTCAAGAAATAGCACATCCACTGCTTTCCCCTCGTCCACAGAGCCAGTTATCTCATCATAGAAGGAAATTAGGTTAGTCAGGCATGACTTGCCCTTGTTGAATCCATGCTGACTGTTCCTGATCACTTTCCCCTCCTTTAAGTGGTTCAGAATTGATTCCTTGAGGACCTGTTCCATGATTTTTCCAGGGACTGAGGTGAGACTGACTGGCCTGTAGTTCCCCGGATCTTCCTTCTTCCCTTTTTTAAAGATTGGCACTACATTAGCTTTTTTCCAGTCATCCGGGACCTCCCCCGATTGCCATGATTTGTCAAAGATAATGGTCAATGGCTCTGCAATCACATCGGCCAACTCCTTTAGCACCCTCGGATGCAGTGCATCCGGCCACATGACCAAGAGTGGGACATAAGCCCTAATGCTAGAGGACAAAACATATTTTTGTATCTGAGTGGGATCACTAGAGTACAACTTAGTCAAATAACCACAATGTATAGTTAACACAGAGACGATGAGTGGAAGCAAACTTGGCAGATAGATATTGTGCAATATTTTGTGCCAAATGGAGGCCGCTGGAGAGAGAAGTTCTCTGGGAGGAGGAAGCTCACAGTGTGAGTGGCAGTGGCTCGTAGCCATTATGCTTGCAAAAGCCGGGAAGAGGCATAATGCTACTAGGCAGCCTGAGGGAGCACAGTCGCCTCTGCTCTTTTCTGTACCTTTTGAATAGGTGTAGCATACGCGCTGTCCAGCCAGATCACCCACACAGGATGGTGCCATGGCCACGTCTCTCTCCCCGGGCCAGGGCTGACAAGATGGGAGGAAAGGGGAGACAATTGTAATGGGCCCCAATTTCAGTCCCCCTCCAAATGTCTGTAACTGGGATGAAATCGGGGTGAAGTGGGTAGGGCCCCAGCGAACGTGATGTACCAGGGTGCCATATTTCTCTCGACAGGCCTGCCCCCAGCCAGACTTGCCTTTCAGGGATTAGCACACAGTGAGTTGGCCCCTTACGGGAAGTTTGGCTCAGTCTCACCTGTACCTGATGTACCTTCCAGTGCAGGTGATTACGAACCAAGCCTGCTGGGAGCCGTAAGGGCACTTTGTGTTCAGCCTGGGATTGCTGGCAGGAAAAGCAGTGGCAGAGTCTCTCCAGGAGCTGAGGCAGTGGCTGTTTCTCCATGCTGGGAGGGAGTATGCTCCTGTTGCTGGGAAGTTTTGACCCCCTGAAGTTAGGGAGTGTGCAGAGCCAAATGGTGGCAGCACTAGGGTGGGTGGTTGAAGTGGAGAAGGCACGTCTCCTATTTCTAGGTAGCTAGTAGCTATAACTCAACCCTTTATGGCTTTTTAGTCTCTCTTACCCCCAGGGTTAGAGGAGGCTGCAAGCAGAGCTTGTTGGAAATTTTCTGACAAAACAAAGTTTCATTGAAAAATGCTGTAACACTGAACCTGGAATGTTTCATAAAACCATCACGGGTTCAATGAACTTTTTTTGACTCACAGGCAGGAGTTCAATGAAAACCTGCCTGGTTTCTGGTGGGCTGCTGGGGATCCCATGGCTCTGGAGTAGTCCCACTATGGCGACTGCCATGGGGTCAGGGACCCTGGGGCAGATCCGCCATACCAGGGCTTCCAGACTCCCTGCCATGGAGCTGGGAGCTTGGGACACCCAGATGGAGCTGGAATTCTCAGTCTAGGCTCCTGGCTCTGGAGCAGGGAGTCTGGAAGCCAGGAGGACTCTCAGGAGGTTCAATTCTAGCCAAAGTTGAGCTCCTGACCTTACCTGGAACTGGGGCTCTTAGTCCTCCAGACTCCATGCCATAGAGCTGGAAAGCCCTGGGATAGGCTCCTGGGGTCTGTGGCTCTCCATGCGGACTGCCACGGACTGCGAACCCCAGGGCTTGCAGACTCCTGGGCCAGCTGGCTCCCTATGCTACCTGACTTCCAAGCAAGAGTCAGGTCAATTCAGTCAGCAGCTGCTGCTCTGAAGGAGATTATTTTGTTTCAGACACACCAGGTGTCAGTGTTTCCAAAACACTTTTTTTTTTGCTTTTGGGGAAATTTTGAAAAAATTGGTTTTGTTTTGAATTGGAACTAACCCACATGTCTAAATATCCTATTTTTCCATGAATCAGATATCCTGAGTTTCAGTCACTTCTAGCGGGGAGTGCTGAAGAAAAAGCTTGCTTAGGCCAAGGGGAAGGAGTGAATGGGGTGCTCTGTGTCACTTGCTTGAAAACCCTCTGATAGGAGGAGAGATACAGAGGGAGTCTACCCAGGGTCACATACATTCTGACCACTAGCGCTTCTGTGATGTACAAATTTCATTTAACTGGGAGCTTTTGAGTATAAATTAGAGAAATTATACCCAACAAATAGAACGTTCTTCCCCTTTTCATAAAGCCCGCTAAAACGTACATATATGCTGGTGCCACTTTATGTCCCAAACTTTTTATACCTCCCTTCTAGTGATCACCAGTCATTACTCTTCTTCCACCAAACCATAACCTCTCATTATAGATAGATGTGTACCATGACACAACACTGGAAGCAACAGTTTACCGGTTATAAGCCCCCTGCTCGATTGGCGTAGAGCTGGCGCCAGGGGTTGCTTCCAACAGTGGGAGGGATCACCATGTCTCATTGGACAACTATTGCCCGCCTCAAGCTGGGCAGCCCCCAGCCAATAAGGTGTTGTCCCGCCACAGTTCACCTGCTTCACTGGGTGCGTGGGGCTTAGTGTACGTGAGTACCCGACAAGTGGACTGCGAACCATGGACCAGGCAACAACAAAAGAAAACCAACATTTAAGAAGCTGCACAACCATCAACTAAACATTCCCCATGGGTGCATATCCATCGTCTCTCGAGACTAATGGACGGCAACAACAACAACCATGAAAAACTTACATACCATATTTTTCCTTTCTACTATACTCCTCTTCACTTGGGAGCAAATCCTTCCCCTACTTCCATGGCTGTGGAAAGGCTCCTGACCACAGAACATATGTGGTCCACTGTGCAAGGCGGAAGGGGGTGGAAGCGGTAAAGGGGATCCACCTTTCTGGGGGTGAGCAAAGGCTGCAGATATTCCAGTAATTCCCCATTTAGCAGAGATATATTAGAGACATGGTGCCTGCTAGGTGTTAGGCTGGAGTATTCTCTGTGGCGTGGACTCACCATCACTTCACAAGCTTTGAGAGTGGATTCTTCCTCTCGTCTCTTTTGGATGACATCAGCGGTCAGCTGACATGTTTGGGCACTGTGCTGAGGATTATCTTGATCCCATAGGGCACAGCTAGAGCAGAACCATCTATATTCCACAGAATAGTTTATGTACATTATTCTACCATTCTACAGCAGAAATCATCATCACATTATATTAAATATGTATAGTCTACTGAGGACTTTTGCTCCAGCTGGAGTGATCGGGGTTGATAGCATCTCACCAGGCATTGTGTAGTGAACTTCCCAGATCTGGCTCAATTCTGTGCATGTGGGGACAGCCCCACAGGCCATGCCAGGTAGGGCCAGGGTGTGACCTGCCCTAAAAGAAAAATGACCAGGCTGCCTTTTCCCCTTTAGATCTGCTCAGGACTTTCCATAACAGAATCCAAACAGAGTCAAAGTCTCTAGATTGGGATTTTGTGACAACTATAAATTGAGCTAGCTTTGGCAAACAGTTTATGAAGTTCACAGACCATTTGGGTAAAGATAAAATGATTTTGAGGAAGGCTGGATCATGTTTTAGGTTAATCTGGTTTTGTATAATTTTTGCCCAAAATGGCACAGGCTTCCATTTTTCTATCATGTGCAACGTGAAGGACTGTGTGTATCCTGCCTGCAGATTTTTCCACTTTTCCTGTGTCTTCCTTTAAATAACCATTCTTGGCACTACTGTCATCAGCCAAGAGCTTAAACCAGTTTGTAAAGGCAGGTCATTATTATCATCTCGATTTTTCAGATGGGGAAACAAGGACACAGAGAAGTCAAGACCAGAATTCTAAGTTTATAGTCCCCCTTATTAGGCAAATAAGGATTTGGGTGCCTAACTTTAGACACCCAACTTTGAAAATTTTGACTTGAGTGGCTTGGTCAGAGTCACCCAGGGTCTGCTCCAAAGGTCAGTGAAGAAGATGGAAAAAGTCCCATTGTCTTTAACAGACTTCAGGTCAGACCCATGTTGGGTCAGCAGCAGAGACAGAAATAGAACCCAGTGCTGCATTCTAGCCACTAGAGAGCTATATCTTGCTTTTGCAAAAGCCATATAAATAAAAATTCAGGTATTTGTGCGACACTTTCTTCATAATGCATGTCTACAAATATTTGGGTGCAGCAATGGTTCAGAGGAGCCTGAAGAGACTACCTCAACTGTAATGCTTTCTGGAACCAATCCAGTACTTTCCCTTTGTGGATAAAGGCAGTAAAGTCTGCAGTCAGAAGATCTCTCATATAGATTTAATCTGGCCGTTTTCTTCCCTGGAGAGTGGAGTTCAGGATAGAGAAGTACAAGGCAGCATGTGCCTTGAGTTTTGTAAGCAGAATAGACTTACTTGCACATTCCAGCTTTCCTACGGAATAGGTGAGTAAAGAATAAGTGGCACTTTTAATATTGAATGTATCCCTATGTTTAATTACTCATATCTAGTTCTATGTTATATTTCTATACATATATATGAAGTGTTTAGAAATACAACACATATATATATAATGTTTATAAACATTGCATTGCAGACATACACAGATACTACTGATGATCTTTTTATTCACCTTGTGGCAGAACCATTTAAATGAAAATACGTTATCCATTTTCCTTGCTACTATAAATTCTATGCTATGGGAAAATAGTGAAGTGCAATCGCAATACATCCATAGAGAAATGCCCTGTTGAGAAGAAGAGTATTATACAGGGAACAATTGACAGCCCTTCACTTCAGTGGGTACATTTCTCTGTACAGCTGCATCACCACTAATGATAAATGAGTAATGTTTGATAGCTGGCTCTGTTGCCTGACAGCTACAGTTTTGGCCAGAGGGCCACGACAGGCTTTAGACTTCTGTTCAAAATGAGTTAAACATATTAGGTATTATGAAGGCACAGAAGCCTCAAGAATGAGTGCTGAAATGAGTTATCAAGGTATGCTCCTGGGTACACAACTTGCAAAGCAGATGTCATTCTAATAATGTGTGATATAGAACATGTCTGGCCTAAACCCTGCTGGATGAAATATGAAGCCCCGTTGGTGATATTTAATACCATTTTATGAGGTGCCATCTTATAAAGACAATGCCCGCCTTATGTGGAATGCTTAAGGTATTTTGCCAAAGGCACTGGGAGGTATCTGAACTAAGTAGAATTTTTATTATTTTATAAGCCTTTACTTTGTAATATTTCTGTTTCTACATTATTGTGGTACTAGCTGCAGTAACCCTTTGTCTAGTGAACTTCATGAGTGGTTTACTGATAGATTGACTGATAGCCATTGCTCTCTTTGGATGTAAAGGCCAGTTCCTACCTAAATATATTCTTTAAAAAAATAAAAAGAAGGTGACTGCTAGAGGAAAACAGCTTTTCAAAAGGCATTCCTGGAAAAGAGGACCTCAACATATAAGTATTTCGAGGTTTTGAAGGGAGCAAGGCCTAGAAATATCATATATTTGTGCATTGTAAATGCAATGTTCTTTTCTTTTTTTCATAGATTCACAGATTCCAAGGCCAGAAAGGACCATAGTGATCATCTAGTCTGACATCCTATACAACACAGGCCACAGAGTTTTCCCAAAATAATTCCTAGAGCATATATCTTTTAGAAAAACATCCAGTCTTGACTTCCTGTTGTAATCCGTGACCTTTGGTTAAGATTTTTGAATGTCTGTGCAGATATCCCAAGGAAACAAATGTAATTGCTTAATACAAGGGAAGTGGCAAGAGCTCTCTTTTCCTCTTGTTCTTAATTTATATATTTTGGTTTAATGCTATTGTCACACACAAAATTTCATTCTCATTCAGTTCGGTGTATTTCAAAACAAATGCAGAGTGTAAGAGAATATTTCAACCCACTTTAGATACCCCATTCATGGGGGTGTAAGGCCTGAGCTGACAGCTGCACAAAGTTAAAGACCTCAATGAGGGATATGTTGACCCGGATGCTGAGTAGTGTAAATTGGCACAGTTCCACTGGATTCAGTTTATACCAGCCGAGGATCTGGCCCAATATAGCTATAGAATGGTTTATTGTCTCTCTATACATGGTTTTCCATTTTGCCACTCACAGACACACCTCCTCTGTCAGGGCGCTAAGTGGCACTGTAGGTACCTAATTGTGGAATAACTTCCTGATGTGCCAGCTCAGCAATACTTGATCATTGGGGATTTAATCCTGTGAGGTGTATCTTGCATTTCTTGGGCTGCGTGGCTCTCCTCTAGGAAAGATTCTACTCTGTTCAGTGAAGGTCAGATTTTATAAGGCGCTGAGCATCTTCAGTTTCCACTGAGGTGAATGGCAGGAGGAGCTCAACACTTGGCAGGATCAGGCCGATGTGACTGCTTCAGGAGATTCCCCTCTATGAAGTAAATAATGGGTCTAAAGAATTCTTCCTTTGCCTGAGCTCTTGGGGGCATCCTTTGTACAATTCCCAGCTCAAAAGGCAGCACTCTAATCCAACTTGTAGCTCTTGCTCTTAACGCTAACGCTCTAGAGTGGCGAGCACCCCATTAACTTTTTTCAGTCTAAGTGATCTCTGAGCTGTAGTAGCTAAAGATTCTACTGATTCGAGGAGCCATTAAGCTAATTTGCTAGTAACTTTTTTGCCCTTGAAAAACTCACTATCCCCTCCAAAGGCGTCATCCTCTGAGTCCAAGGTTCACAGATACTCAGATTCATCTTCCTTTATACCATAAACATGCCACGCAGATATAATCCATTTGGAGTCTGGCAAGTGATAACTGTCACAGGCAGAATGGGTATTGAGGGGCCCACAGTTAGACACTAACATCAGCATGGAAGGAGCCTATCCATCCTGCTGAGATGATCTGTCTCTCTCTCTGCCTATGGTTTGTATCACATAAAATAAATTTTCATGCCAGAATAAAACTCAGACCGAGTATTCAGTGTGTGCTGCCATAGTTTCAGCCTTTGCTTCCTACTTTTGTTTTTAAATGTGCTTAAAAGAATAAAACTGGTAAAGACACAGCTTTTGAAAGAAATTTCTGAAAGTCACTGACGTGGTTATGTCATGAAGTACCAGCTTATTGCAAAATATCATTATAAAAGGGGATAAGTCATGTTGTAAACTGTTTAATTCAATATTTTTGTTGATCCCAAAGTGTATTTTGTGCAAAATTAACATTATATTTAGAATTTCTTACCTTTTCTGCCTCAAATTGTGATTATCACACAATCAGTCTGAACATTTGGGGCACAAATGCAGGTCATACAGCAAATCAGCCTTACTGCCAATATTTATGAAGTGCCTTTCACCCTGAAGCAGTACTACGCTTTCAGAATAAGGCCCTACAATAGTCCTTGTGATTACATTATGATATTCAGATAGGACTAGATCATGGCTGTTAGCCACAGCACTGCATTGCATGTAGCGCAGTGCTGCCTGGTCCCAGGAGGGATTGTAACTCAGAGGGGCACAATGCCCCCCTTCCCCTCCCCAAGCTAGTGTCTGATGTGGGTGCAGGTAATTTGAAACACCTATTTGAGAGCCCCAGCCCATGTGGAGGTGGAAGCAGGAATCCAGAATGGAAAGCAACTTGGTAGCAGCCCCTGAGTGCAGAGGACGACATTGCTGAATGGCCTTTGTGCAAGCCGTGCAGAGGGAGAAGGGTCCTTACATCCTCTCCATCTTCACAGTGGCATAAGGGCCAGCCACATTCCAGCCCATACTATAGTGTAGCATGTCCATCTCCTGTGGCATGGCCTCCCCCTTTCCCCTCCCCCAGAGAAAGCTCATAAACTAGTTTGCAAATCTGTTATTTTAGCTGTACAGGTGGCTTGTGTTTATAGTGTTTTTTTAACTCAAAGCTCATTTCCTTAAAATCTGTCCTTATGTTCACTAAATTCCACACACTCCCTGTTCCAGGCTTCATGATGATTTTATCTCCGCCCCCTCCCCCCTTTCCCCTTTTTGCCTGTATTGTTGCAGCAGTCAATGGGAAATACACAGAAACAGGAGATTAAAAATGTAAATTTTATAAACTGAAATCAAAGGTCCTAAATCCTTAGCAAAGAAAAGCCAACATAAGTACGAACATTAAAAAACATACATAAATAGTACTTCAAGGCTGAACATGTTAAATAATTCAACAGTTAAGTCATAAGTGTTCTTAAACTTAAGTATAAAAATGCCCTTGACAATATTTCATAGCCATGCATTTCTTTAAAATATTTAGCATTCTCATTAAAGAGAATGACTTTATTTTATATATTAGTTACACTCCTGCTTGTTAATATGAAGGAATTTAGAAGCAAGGAGCATTCTTATGTATATAAGCAAAAGACAATTTACATATAAAGTTGGACAACTATTCACTTTTTATTTATTTCTGGATCATCTGCATCCACACACAACCATCCAGCATTTAAACAAATTTGTTCCTTAATGTGTGATATTAATATTTCCTGCCCAAAGTGTCATTTGCTAATGCCATCATGAAGACAGGTTCATTCAAAGCTACATGGACATTTTTGCCTTTGAAAGACTTAATGAACCTTACATTTTTTGAATACTGCACAATGTAATGCCTATTACATATTCATTGCCAGAATGGAAGATTTCCTTTAACTCTGAGCTTCCTGGTCTAGTTCACTGTAAAACATTGTCAAAAGTCACAAGAGACTTTCACTGAAAATTGTGACTCTTGATAGCAAGATGTAATAGGAAGGTTTAGACTAGAGGAACCTGTGGTATATGGGCCCCGTGGGAATAGTTCTGACAGACAAATGGATGGATAATACAATTTTTGACATAATGGGATGAAAAAGTTTATGCCAGAAAGAACTAAATTAAAGTTATTACTTTAAAGAAATTCTAAAGTTTTCAAGACCATCAGTATTACCTTTGTGTGATTCATTTTACTGCATCTGTGCATAACAGATTTTTAAACAGGGTTGTTGTCAATTGATTTATAAGCTTACTAACATGTCTGCAATAAAATTTTAGTTACCTCCTTGGAAATACTCACAGTAACATCATTTTGTACGGTATTTTGGGGTTTATTTTAAAGCAAGCCCTGTATACTCAGTTTTCTTCTCAACTCCCTTCTGTAAAGAAATATGGAGATAATTTTCAGAGTTTTAAGGATGAGGAGAAGTTATAAAACTATGTTATTTTTCATTTTATATTTTGAATATGCTTTCCAAAGCATACTCACAGGTTTGGAAACTAGCAGCAGGTTTTGAGCAATCTTTGTCCTCATCCTGCAATGACCACTGTGTATATGCAGGTATCTGCCCATGGCAAGATCTAGGCCTTAATTAACTGCTTGGATTTTTATACATACTATCCATCTTCTTATATATGTATATGTGTGTGTATGTATGTGTTTAATGCAAGCAAAGGGTTGAATTGCCCATCAAGCACACTTTTATTTGTGAGTAGATGCCTGGATTTGACCACATCTCTAGAGATGGCTAGTTCACTAATAACCACTACGGCACAAAGCTCCCACTTTAACTACGTTTAATTTTAGCTGGCAGGGACTAAAATTAACCCAAAGGCTAAAATGAAGAAGTCAGTGTGATGGAGAAAGGCAAATAGAATATATATTTTTTCTAATAATGATAAAGATGAGAAATTGGTTGGCATAGAACACCAAAGAAATGCTAAATTTGAGATTCAGAAACCGGTCAGCCCTGGTGCCATGCTACTGTCTGAGCTGTGGTAAGATGTGTGACAGAGCACTGAGTAAAGGTGACTAATTATATTACATTATTCACTCTTGCTCATTAGAGTTAATGCAAAGGTTTTACTTTTATATATACTATATATACCTTAAAAGCACAGTGATGTATTGTAATAGATAACTCGGATGTTTCTTTTGTCTTACTAGTGGGTCAGTTCAGATGGAATTCTCATTGTGAGTTACATCTGTGAAAAATCACATTTTCATGGTTCTCCCAACTTCCCATCCTCCAGAATTACAGCTTTCACCTCTCAGCCTCTCAAAAGCCCCGGAGAGGCAATTCTCACAGGCAGAAACACATGACAATATCCTGGCTCCTGTGCCACAAAGGGACAGTAGAGCCACATTAATGGTCAGATAGGGTTTCCTGTAGCATAGGGGATTTCCAGTCTAGCCTGTCTCAATTCAGGGGTCATATCAGGGACATAGCTAAGGAGAGGGAGAGGGGCTGCCAGATGGCAGTGTCAGCTGCCTCACCATACCATTCACCCCATGTGTGTCCCATTAGTTCTGTCAGTGTGTGTGTGAGTGAGTGTGTATGTGTAGGTTCATCCACTTTCTATGCACCCCTCTAAAGTGATTTATACACTCCACTTGCCTAAGAAGAGGGACTGAGACCGTCCTTGGCATTGGTGTTGGGCACTCACATAGAAATACTCCTTGAGCCCTTTCCTCCTTCCTCACATACACACCCACTAGTTTCAAGCACAACCTGGCAGCAAGTAAGCCTTGATCCTCACCACTGAGGGAAATACCTTGGTCCCATCCCCCTCATGGTGTCATTACTCACCACTCGGTCTCATATAGTCCACTCACAGAGCCATATAGTCCTTTGCTGAGTGTCAATGAAATGAATTCAACTGTTTAATAAACTTTGGCTGCTATGTATGATGCATTATCTCAGACATTCTACCTGCCCTACAATCCTTGTATTGCATTTGGATCAGTAAATGAGCCATTAGGCAAAGATTAACAGAAAGGTAGAGGGTTGGTTTTATTGATATTATTTATGTATGAGAAACACCTGACTTTTAAAATGTCTCTTTTATGCACAAGACACAGAGCAGCACACACTGAATCTAAAAGGAGGAGAGGAACAGGTTAAGTGCATCCACACTGGTGTGAATGAAATCAAATATGGGTATAGTAAAATACCCTTTTCCACTATGAAAATTGCCATGCTGTTCTAATTGTGAGTATCACAAAAAACACTGCTTCTATACAATACCCTGAAGCTTCGCAAAAGGACTGACTGGAGAAGCACACATCTACCAATAAGTGGCACTGAGTAGCTACTCCATTTCTCACACAGGTTGGCATGACTCTCAGTGGTACATCTGGTGGAATTGGATGGCATTTATCAGGAAATAATCCAAATGTGGCATGCCAAAACCCTAACATAAAAAGTACTTGTGCCTCATGTCAATCATTCACCCTCTGACAGTTCAATAAACATCCTTTTTGTGATGGTTTTTAGCAACGCTGACACCCAAAATGCAGGAAACAATGCCAGAGATGGAAATGACAAAGGTTCTGTGAAACATCAAAAGGGAGGTACACAACCTGGCATGAATTTTGCTAAGTGTTGCTTAGCAATACACTGCATGTAGGTCACCAGCATGTCAGAATTAGCCGCAAAGGGAGTAACAATCTCACCTTCGCTGAAAATACATCATTCCAAAAAAGAATAAAAAAGTAGGGAACTACAGCATCGGTGGGAGAATGAGATGCCAGAGTCTCAGTGTATACCTCTAGGCTTCCAAAGATAATGTACCTCCCCAGTCATCAACCTCTCTCACACACACAAAGAGGAGATCTGCAATGAGAAGAGGCTGTTTACATGTTCATCTCCCTAGCACATGACAGGACACATTCAGTCTCTCAGACTGAAGATCTACTTACATAAATTCTTTGAAAGTAGTTTACGGCAGACATCATTTGGAGGCTGTTAGGTTTGATCCACTGAGTGCCTTTATCATTCTTTTCTCCATGATTATCAGAAAGGGACAAAGTCTACCATCAGTTGCAAGTAGCTCCCGCTGCAGGAGCCATGCACATGCAGAATTTGTATCGACTATTGCAGTTTAGATGAGGATGAGGATGCAAAGAAAGTATAAGTGAAAAGAAGTTTGTAGAATCAGGATGCATTTGCCAATGTCATCTCTCATGAAGTGTGAAATAAGGACAATCTTTTAATAACATAGTTGTTTTAGGCAGCAATACTTCTACATAAGTAGCTGTTTTTGGTATGTTAGTTAGTTTTTTAAATTGCAGCTGCTCTGTAGTAATGAGTAAGTTCTCAAATGGTGCATAAGAAAGTCAGAAAAGCATCTGGTGCTTTATATTTCTAGCAAACCAAATCCTAGAACTAAACCTGAAGAGTAATAACAAATAAACAATACCTAGCTCTTCACCCACACATCTGAATGTACTTTACAAGGTATCATTATCACCATTTCCCCACAGATGTGGACCTGAGGCACAGTGAGGGGAAGTGACTTGACCAAGGTCACCCAGTAGGCCAGTAGCAGAGGTGGGAATAGCCCTCAGGCTTCCTGCCTCTCAGCCCCTGCTGATCCAAACTTGGCAGTTGTTGTTCACAAGATCCAGGTGAAGTACTGATTTTATCAGTACTTCATTTGTACAAGTATATTAAAGAGAGATGGGACTAACGCATGCATATTAAAATCTGAATAGGGCTATCCCCAAAATTGGGGGTGTTTGGATACAGAAATCTGGGTGAGGCCCAGAGTATGTGAGCTGCACATCTGTTTATTCATACTGCAGCTATACATGCAGGGATAAATAATGATTTGGACTAGGAGTGAGGGGGAATATGGACCTTCCTTTACACTACCCGTGCAGGTGGGTGGGATGGAAGAGGGAGGCACCAAACAGTGCCAGAACACCTGAACTGCCATGGGGGCTTTGCTCCTAAATTGCTGCTTGCCTAGAGCAAGGGAGAATCGGAGAGGGAGTTGTGTCTCAGCAGGATGTATCTGAGGGTAACTCTGGGGAAGAACAGCTAAGTAACCTACCACCCCTACTTTGTTCAAGGCTGTGCCTAAAAGGACAATCTAGCGAATAGAGACTACGGTAGCAGATGTCTTAGCAATACCATTGATTAGATACTGTAGTCAGACAGACTGACAGATGGCTATGCACAGAAATCCTGAGGTGTATAGATTCTTATATACCCTTATGACAGTTTTGCAGGGAGAAGTGCTAGCTAACTCCATCAGTGCTTTTGAGCCTAGACTTGTTAATTGGCATTACTTCTAATTCCCAGCTATATTTTAAGGCATGAACCTAAGGAATTTTAAAGTCGTTATGTGGGTGAGGGACTGATAAAAATAAATCCTTCAGGTTTGAAAGTGGCAGAGAGGGACTAAAAGGTGTTAAGAAATTCATGAGTTTTCAGACAATTGGTTCAAAAAAGCATCAGGGTGGACTGAGAAAGGTCACTGAGAGCACTCTGGGTGCCTCCTTTTATCAGCTTTATGCATCCCATAAAATAAATTTAAAGCAGTTTAATTTAACACCCTAATTAGTAATGGGTTTTTCATTTTGTCTTTTTAACTGTATGTGAAACAAAGAAAAAGATAAAGGGCCAAATGCAGAACTGGCACTAGTGAGCAAAGCAGCACTCAAATCAGTGAAGCTGCCACACTGGATTCAGTCCTTAGATATAAATGCTGACATTCAGAGTCAAATTCATCTCCGAGGTAACACAAGTGAAGTAAAGACAGTTTAACCACAGATGAATTTGGTCCTCCAATATTAACTACTCACTGTAGAGATCATCCTTAGATTTCTATCTGCAGAGCCTGAGAGATACAACTTTAAAAATTCTTCTCCTTAATCAAACACTTGGAAAAAAATCGTGAACAATCTGAAGTAGATCTGAACAAAACTCTTCTGTGCTTTCACTTCACACTGATTCATGCAAACATTTTCTTCAGCCCAGTGGGTTCATACACCCTGAATTTCACTTCAAGTTTCTGTGTGCAAATTAACTCCACATCTCAAAGCAAACTGTAGTCACAGGGACACATATTCAGCTGGTGCAAATCAGCATAGTTCCACTGACTGTGTTTATGGCTACACCAATTAGCACCTAACCTCTGAGTTTCACCTTGTATCACATCATAAAATCATAGAACTAGAAGGGACCTCGAGAGATCGTCTAGTCCAGTCCCCTGCACTCAAGGCGGGACTAAGTATTATCTAGACCATCCCTGACAGGTGTTTGTCCAACCTGCTCTTAAAAATCCCCAGTGATGGAGATTCCACAGCCTCCTTAGGCAATTTATTCCAGTGCTTAACCACTCTGACAGTTAGGAAGTTTTTCCTAATGTCCAACTTAAACCTCCTTTGCCTCAATTTAAGCCCATTGCTTCTTGTCCTATCCTCAGAGGTTAAGAAGAACAACTTTTCTCCCTCCTCCTTGTAACAACCTTTTATGTACTTTAAAACTGGTATCATGTCCCCTCTCAGCCTTCTCTTCTCCAGACTAAACAAACCCAATTTTTTCAATCTTCCCTCATAGGTCATGTTTTCTAGACCTTTAATCATTTTTGTTGCTCTTCTCTGGACTTTCTCCAATTGGTCCAAATGTTTTCTGAAATGTGGCACCCAGAACTGGACACAATACTCCAGCTGAGGCCTAATCAGTCCAGAGTACAGCGGGACAATTACTTCTCGTGTCTTGCTTACAATACTCCTGCTAATACATCCCAGAATTATGTTTGCTTTTTTTGCAACAGCGTTACACTGTTGACTCATATTTAGCTTGTGATCCACTATGACCCCCAGATCCTTCTCCGCAGTACTCCTTCCTAGGCAGTCATTTCCCATTTTGTATGTGTGCAACTGACTGTTCCTTCCTAAGTGGAGTACTTTGCATTTGTCCTTATTGAATTTCATCCTATTTACTTCAGACAAATTCTCCAGTTTGTCCAGATCATTTTTTATTTTAATCCTATCCTCCAAAGCACTTGCAACCCCTCCCAGCTTGGTATCGTCCGCAAACTTTATAAGTGTACTTTCTATACCATTGTCTAAATCATTGATGAAGATATTGAACAGAACTGGACCCAGAACCGATCCTTGCAGGACCCCACTTGTTATGACCTTCCAGCATGACTGTGAAAATGGACAAAACCACACATTTTACAAGGATGAGATACAAAACCATAAATTGGCCCATAGTGACCTGGTGCCAAAGTTATGGGGATGGGATCTATAACAGGAATCTTTAGCCAATAAAATCTTAGGCCAAATATGTCAAACACGGGCGCCTCTCCATAGTTAGACAATGATTTTTTTGGAGTGCGGGGTTACCACTTCTATTGTTCATGAAATCAGTGGAGTTAGATCTCAAACTAGATTTCCTGAAACATGACCAAGAGCTGTTAAAAAACAGTTTGCTTTTAAAACCAACTTTCATTTATTGGGGCCCAATTATGACCTTTGTAATGCACCTATGCAGGAGAATAAGGGGGCAGAATGGGCTAAGATACCCATACTGTGGGTGGCAGAACTCAGCGGAGAACCACTGATACTCCCTCTCAAAATAGGTAGGTGGGGAGAGAGGATTTATGGGTAGGTAGGGAGGGGGTGGAGTCTTGATTCTGAGCTCCACTCCAACTGGCCTGCTAGGGCAGCTAAGCTAGTACAAATAGGGAAGGTACTGAGCTGACACAAATTTTTTGCTCCCTAAAGCAAGGAGGGAATTGTGATTTTCTTTTGAGTCATAATATGATCCTTGGTCTGCTCTTGGGACAATGCAGTTATGTACTTCCCCTTACTCAGGGCTTGAGGTAAAACCACCATCTAGTTCCCAGTGATTACAACAAACTAGTTATATAAAAATTCTTATAAAGGTGAAAAAAAATCAGATATAACCAATGTTCCCTTTCATTTTTGACAGGCTGTGTGCGCAAAAAATTTCTTCTGTGCAAATTTTTGACAGGCCCTGTGCGCATATAACATAGTGCATATAACATAGTGCATATAACATAGTGCAACGAAACTCACAGCTTTGGAAAATATAACCTCTCTACAAACAGCCCCATCAAAAGAGCATTTTGTCAACACAACATAAACAGATATTCAAAATCTCTTCCCTCCCCTTTGTTCCTTTTTTTTGTTTAAAAAAGAAAGTTCTTCCAGTTTCAAATTGTTTTGCTATTTGTTCGACTACTGTGCCTCATTTTGTAAGGAAGTTGCATGAATGGGAACAGCTCTTGTAGTTCTGCCAGTTTCATCCTGAAAAATGCATACTGAGTCAAATTCATCCTCTAATGGATCAACTCTAATGAAGTAAACTGAGTTTGACTATACACTTAGGGCTTGTCTTCACCACCCGCCGGATCGGCAGATAGCAATCGATCTATCGGGGATCGATTTTTCATGTCTCGTTTAGACGCAATTATCGATCTCTGAAAGCGCTCCCCGTCGGCTCCGGAAATCCACCTCATCGAAAGGCGGAAGCGGAGTCGACGTGGGAGTGGCAGCGATCGACTCGCCGCCGTCCTCACGGCCAGGTAAGTCGATTACGATACGCCGACTTCAGCTACGTTATTCACGTAGCTGAAGCTGTGTATTGTAGATCAACCCCTCCCCTAGTGTAGCCCTGGGCTAAATGCACCTACTGTACCTCTCTGGTGGCTCACGGTATTGGGCTATAGCTGTAGTTTTTTGCTTCTTGGTTACCAGTTCAAATCTAGCCCACGATTACAAAGACCAAAATTTGTTATTATCTGAAAGCTATTTAATGGCCTATCTCCAATGAGATTAGTGATGATCTCAATCCCTTCCTAAGGGACAAGTGTCCACATCATAAAACCCCCCCACCTTTTCAAGTGTACTTTTTTGTCAGTCTAAACATGGAGATGAAGGCGAGAAAAGGCATATAGAGTGACCCATCCCCTCCTCCTGATAGCTGATCCTTCTAGGTCATGACTGAGGCAGTGGAGGAAAACTTACACGATGGCCAGTGTTGTACCTGGTCTGTAGATTAATAGAGGATTTCAGTCTCCAGAGCTCTCATTCTAGCTCTTTCATGAATACTAAATTCCCTCATTTTATGATTGTTATTTTAAACTTATCTCACTACTGGAAAACATAACTTTTCTCAAGTCTCTGCAAACCTATATGTAAATCACTATTTTTAAAAAAATGCTGAATTACCTACTGAGGTTCAGATCCCCAACTGGTGTAAATTGTGGTTGCTCTACTGAGATAAGTGAAGCTATGCTGATTTATATCAGCTAAGAATATGGTCCTGAATTGTAAGAACATTTGAATACAAAGATAATCAACAGTAATGAGAGCTTCTTTGGTTGGATCTTGAACCTCAGTTTAGGATACCCACATTCAAGCTGCAACTTAGCCTGACACCTAACAACCAACAGTGTTGGTTTATTGAGTGTTACCTCAGGTTCTGCATATTCTCCAACTTTCAAGCAGGCTTTATCTGCTTCAGAGGCGTGTAGACTCTGAGATGTGTCTAACCTGACAGCATCTGAAATTAATTGTTAAGGGTTTTTCTCTACCCACCCACAGAGATATATGCAGAGAAACCGATTTGGTAATTACCCTGAGTCCTGGTTCATTTCTGAATTATTCCAGAGCCAAAATAGACTAGGACTAGGAATATTTATCAAAAGATGGAACAAACATTTACATTCACTCCATCTACAAGAGGAATCAGATTTTCCCCTAGAAAGGCAGAGCCAGGGGGGTAAAGAGTTGGGAGAAGGATTTGGGAAGGGGAATCACGGGCTTGTGGCTCAGATGTGATGGAAATTATTACAGGTGGTGAAGTTAATGGGACGATGTTGTCAATGGCACAGTGAAACTGTTCTGATGGTTTCACCCAAGCTAGCTGATTCATTTAATTAACTTTGAGAGAAACTGCTACAGTGTTTTGTCATTGGGAGGGATAGCGCAGTGGTTTGAGCACTGGCCTACTAAACCCAGGGTTGTGAGTTCAATCCTTGAGGGGGCCCTTTAGGGATCTGGGGCAAAAAAATCTGTCAGGGGACAGTACTTGGTCCTGCTAGTGAAGGCAGGGGACTGGACTCAATGACCTTTCAAGGTCATTCCAGTTCTAGGAGATTGGCATATCTCCATTTTAATTTTTGGGGGGAGGGATAGCTCAGTGGTTTGAGCATTGGCCTGCTAAACCCAGGGTTGTGAGTTCAATCCTTGAGGGGGCCATTTAGGGATCTGAGGCAAAAAAAATCTGTCAGGGGACAGTACTTGGTCCTGCTAGTGAAGGCAGGGGACTGGGCTTAATGACCTTTCAAGGTTCTTCCAGTTCTAGGAGATTAGTATGTCTCCATTATAAAAAGCCCCATAGTGCCAGACATCCTGGAGTAAATCAGCAATGTTTATTCTGATCTTCATTTTTCTGTTCTGTGTGTTTAAAATTTGGTATTGAAATATTGATGCAAGTGAAGAAGGCATCTCCTAAAGGAGAATGGAAAGGATAAAAGAAAAACAAATATTTTTTAAGAAGGTGGGGGAGGGTCATCTATAACATAGTATATTATGTGATCTACTCTATTTTGTTCTGAAGGATAAAGGATGAGATGGGTGGGGGAGGGGAAATTCAATTTAAACCCAGCTTTTTTGCAAGCCATAGGTAGGTAGAAAAGTGAAAAGCAGCATTGGCACCTGTTAGTGGCCATTAAAAACTACCATGGACTGCTAATCTCTGATCATAAAAAGGCCATCTGCTAATGCCCAAAGGTCATTAAGATACCAGCCGTGTTTACACTCTGCTTATTGGCTGAGCAATCATTTCTGAGAAAAGAGGGCTTAAATGGTTATTATGGTGGCGCCTACTAACACATCTATATAGTTAAGGATCTGTCAGCATTTTCATTGGAAACCCCTACTTTCAGGGCTTTATGACTCAGACATTTAAAAAAAAAACCCCAACCACCTCCCAACCCCCTGTGGGTTGTAATATGTCTTGTAAAATTTCAGGAGGAGAGTGAATTCTTTTTTGAATTTTTTTGAAAAAAATCAGTCTGTGCTCTTTTTAAATTCAGGGAATCCAGAAATTCAGAAAGATTTGTTTTGGATGCTTTGGTTAGTGCTTCTTTAACTCAGCCATGGTTATGCTTTCGAATGTAACAGTTTAGTGGGCATCAATTTGTCATGGAGACTATTTGTTATGGCAATGTTATTTGTGTGTGTGTGTGTGTTTTGAATAAAAGTGATCAAAGATACATCTATGACTCTCTCTGTCAATGGAAGCAACACAGATGCATCTGAGGGTAAAATGTGTCCCTCCCTAAAATAGTCTCAAGCATCAATAATGTACACAAATAGCTACTCTTTTTCAATCATACAGTGTTCTTACAGTGTGCATGTCTGCTGTCTGTTGCCCCCTTCCCCACTCGGTAATGACACCAGGCATGACATCTGAATTGTCTATTTCCCCTCATAACCACCCTCCCACTTCTGATCCACCAAACCATTGCCCTCTTGTTCAAATATTTCCTTAAGACTCACTTCATCTGCCATGCCCGTGAGTTCTGAGCCAACAACAATAATATTTATAGTAAAATAATTAGCTGAACCATCAAGATTTGCATATGCCTAAACAGGGTAAGCACATTATTGCATTACTTTTAAGGGCAGGGACTGTTCTGTTCTATTTGTTCTGTAAAATGCCTAGCACTTTATGAGGTGCTGGCAATTAAATCAATAAAAAACTAAGAGGCTGTTCCTGCAAATGTCTTCAGTCAGTCAGAGCCAAACGTCCTTTGTCGTCAACAGGGGTTATGCAGATGTAAGATTCTGCCACATGGTGCCAGGATCAGAGCCTAATACAATAAATTTTGGGGGCTGAATCTGTCCCGGTGTTTGTTCAATTTGTATATTGACAGCTTTTGGACCAAGTAAATTTGGTCCGACCCAATGGAAACAGTTTTCCATACAATTCTTTTTATTTTTAATTGTGCTCTTCCTCCAGTGCAAAACTCCCCTAAAATAACTATGGAAGAACCCACAAACAGACCTCTACCTTAAAGAAATGTTTGGCATCTGACAATAACACAAAAGCAACCTATGTAACTGTAAAAGACCATACTTAACCCACCCATTGTGTCTGCATAATGATGGTGTCTCCAAACAGTGGGGGATTGTATGTACTATATGTTTCACAATACCTAGGCACAATGGGTTGGTTAAGGAGAGAACTGGAGACTGAACTTCAAATTGCCTTGATTTTGCAGGTTTGAGTTAAACCCTTAAGGTTACATTAACATAATTTTTGTGGTTAAATGGAACTATCAAAAACTTAGACACTTCTTTTTTTTCTTCTGAGATAAAATGAGATATCGCTGTTCAAGTTTTTACCCTTCATTTCTGATAATGACAGCATCTCTCATAAAAACCTGACTTTTATCTTCTCCAATTAACTGGCTAGCTGCACCCTCATGTTGAAAAGTTCTGAGTAGATTTCATCCTCTTCCTGAGCAAAGTCAAAGTGCCCTCTCTAGATCTCTAAATGAGAAGTCTGTCCACAGCACCCGCCCTGAAATCTCTGCTTGTGAAAGCATCAGTTCCATCTTTTGCTTTCAGCAGAAGAATAAAGAAGAAGCCCAATGTATTGATTAACGGAAGCTCATTCAAAACCTGAGCTTACAGATTGGTCTTCTCTGTCTTTTGTTCTGACTGGAGCTTCTCCCACACCTTATTTAATTTTTTTTATTGTCATAAATGCAGTTTGGCTGCGGTAGGTTTTCATTGGCATGCATGGTTTGAGTGAGTTCTTCTGATTGTTATGGTTTCTATTGTTGTTGGGGGTCTCCATTGTGCTAGACACAGTACATACAATAAAAGACAGCTCCTGCCCTGAAGAGCTGACAATTTAAACAAACAAGTTATAGAGTAAGAGAAAATAAGTATGATGATTTCCAGTTTACAGATGGGAAACTGAGGCCAAGAGAGATTAAGTGACCTGCCGTGGAGGGAGTGTGTGGTAGAGCAGAGAACAGAACCCAGATTTTCTGAGTTCTAGTCTACTGCCGTAATCGCAAGAGCATCCCTCCTCTCCTTGTTCCAGTTGGTTTCCCACATAACAAATAAATGAAATGCTTCTTCTGTCTTTTAGGGACAATGTAAATTTGGTTTACTCATACTCTGATTTCTGATATGCAGAATAATGACTCAGTTTTCTTGCAGCTAAATTCCATATTTAGCTGGTTTATTGTCCCTTTGGTCATACTATACCTGAAAAATGGGTCCAAAGTATTATAATGAACGGAAATAAAATGTCCAAAGTACTCTATAGTTCAGCAATGGTGGTTTTGTCAGAACCATCTTCCCACCAGCCACTCTTTTTTCTAAATATAACATCCCAAAAAACTTCAGGAGGTCTATAGACAAAGTTGTTAGTGTATCCAGTGAGAACTCAAAACAAGAACAACTGCAGGCCTGGGTGTTTTTTTATTAGAAACTGCTACAAAAGTAGGGCCTGGGTGCCTGTTATGATGTGGCACGGTGCTCTTTAAAACCCTTATTCCAATACTTCCCCTGTAACTATTTTTAATCTTATTAAACAGGAGAGAAAGTTTCTGCTTCGGTGTCACTCACTTCAGATTCTCACTGTAAATTTCTTTGGTTTTTAAATCTATCTCTATACGTGGCGGCTGTATTGCTGATTTTGAAGAAATGTAAATTGCACAGAAATCTGCTGTTACAACCAGGTGCTGTTAGGAAGGAGGGTGAGACCAGTCCCAGGATTCCAGCTGGGTCAAACGAGAGCGAGCTGTTCCCCTCTTTGGATTTTCAGGCGGTTCAATCTTCAATTCAATCTTGTAAAAGCAGAATTGGTGGCATTTGTGTAATAGAAATACAGACAGAAGTCAGAAGTATGCACCCAGACAGGTGATGTCTGATAACTTCAGATCTATGTGACTAGCTGTGCAGCACAAGGTCAGTGGTCCCCCAGCAGCCAACAGGAAAAGCGACAGGCAGAACTGGGGCTGGTGTTACAGGTCTGCATTTTTTTTCCCTTCTGAGTAATGCAGCTCCCGTTATATCAGTGTCTGGGGCTAAAATCTCATTTCAAACCTGTTCACACTTTCTAGTTTGGAAAGGCTGTGCTCTCTTTCTCTTTAAATAAAGTTCTCTTGGGCCTCGTCCTCAGTCTTATCTAGATTAGGGAAATTTGCAACAGTGTAACTGCAGCTTACCCCTACATCAGTGCATATATCCCTACCCTAGACAAGTCCTCCGTCCTGGTCTTTGTCTTGAATCTTGTGAATACCTCTCATTATGAGTCATTCATTTATTAGATCACACATTTTAGATGCCTGGCTTTCCAGATATTGAATTTCAATATGTGAAATTATAGATGCTAATCCAGATCCTATGGGAACCAAACTGGTTTTACAAAAATAAGCATCATACCAGATCATCCTGATGTATGTTATTTAGGAAATCAGATAGGCTACAGCATTGGAAAAGGGAATGTGTGTGATGTTTTCCATGTAGACTTTAGTAAAACTGTCAGTCTTATTATTATAGATTTTTTTTATTTTGGACAATGTGATAGGTGCCGTGCAAAACACAGTACAAGAACACATATTCCCTACACCAACACAGATATGGTATGGTAGTTGAAGCTGTGAAAACAGATAGGGTTACAAAGAGATTTAAAGAGAAAAGAGATGGGGAATAAAAATGAAGCCCTGAGCGACGCGGTCAGATATTGAGGTAAGAAATGCGAAACAGACTTTAAAAGAGTGATCCCAGAGATAGGAGAGGTACCATGCCAACACAGAAGAGGCCCAAGAAGAATGAGTTGAGGAGGAACTGAGACTGTTGAAAGCAACATATAAATCAAGGAGTATGACAACAGAGAAGATGCTTCTACACTTGGACAAGAAGATGTCATTAAAGACCTTGATTAGAGTGGCTTTAACACAGTGGAAGCCATAATAGCGGGGCTCCAAGAAAATTTTACAGGCTTTGAAGTCAAGACAATGGGAGAAGGCAGCACACTCAAGGAATCTGGTGGTAAATGGAAGAAAAAAGATGGTGTAGGATGCTGGAGAAGCAAGAGGAATGGAGGAAGGTTTTATATAATTGGTGAAACAAGGGCACAGAGAGAGTAAGGTATGGAAATTAGAGAAGGCACAACAGATTCTGAAGCTGGGGTATGGAACACAGGCATACTGCATATATTGGCTGGCCAGTTGGTTGCAGAGGCGAGAACGAAGTGGTGAGGTGATTCGGGGCCAGACCTAGAACGATTGCTTTTTAGTGTGATTATTAATGACTTTTGAGCCAGGCAAAGTAACAAAATTTTCTGGTGACAATAAAATTGGAAACTAAATTGATCAACTATGGAAGGCCTTAGCTATATGATAGGTGAAGGAAGCTAAGCCTATAACTAGGGTGACCAGACAGCAAATGTGAAAAATCAGGACGGGGGTGGGGGGTAATAGGAGCCTATATAAGAAAAAGACCCCAAAATCAGGACTGTCCCTATAAAATCGGGACATCTGGTCACCCTACCTATAACTGTTGGGAGAGAAGACCACAGGAGGACTGTATTGCAGTGTACTATAAAAGTATCTAAAAGGGGACAAGGATATGGTAAAGGGGTACTTTTAACTAAGTAGGGTTGGGAAACACATGGGTACTCTTGAATATTAATCCCCATTCTGTAAAAGTTAAAGTGAGTACATAGATTATGTTTAGTTTGTGCAGTAGATGCTAGTCAAGGGAGCCAGCATTTGGAATTTTCTGTCCTTTAGAGATATTGGAAGAATTCACCTTATTAGGTTACAAGAAAAAAATGAATCTGGCAATTCATAGGACATCAACTATATCTTGGGTTATAAATGGGATTAGATACTTAACTATGGTGATTCTTGCTCAAATACACAGGGCTAAACTGATCCCCAGTTACAGGGTTAGTGGATAATTATTTCTAGGGCAGATTGTGGCAGGGGATTTTAGTTTAGAGCTTTGGTTCCCAGTTGTCATTTTCTGAGGAGCATTGTGTAGATACCATCCATTAGGAGCTGATGGGCATTATGCCCATGATCAGCTTCCCACCTTTGTCAGAGAGCAAGCATTGGTGGACTATCTGTTTATCTAGCTAGCTGCTTATGACCCCCATCACCGTTGTACCTAATTTGTGACAAAGATAGGTTCAACAACAACAGGAGGAATTTTAAAGGGCCAGGACAGTCAACACAATTTACCAATCCCTTTTCCATCTCCATTGAACCTACCATATTAGAATGTCTAATTTATTTATTATGTGCCAAAAACTCTTTCCTGTATTCATACTTCCAATTCACAGCTTTATGAAAGCTGCCTTTAATATGGAATAAGATACACTGAAACCTTTCCATGCCATCAATAACACAAATGTTTGGATTGAAAAATTAGCTCATGGAATAAAATAGAATAATGAATATCTGTCATTATCTATGTTTCAGAAAAGGACAGTGTTTTGTTTAGCATTTTGGTTAGAATTGATGTATGGCTACATCATAAGACACTTATATTAAAAAGATCTTCTCACCCTGCATTCAAAATATATATTGTACTCTCTTATCATGGAGTCACTTTAGAGTGAAAGTTAAAAATGTTCGCCATGTGGTAGTAGTCTTTGACAGTAAATCTTACAGCTGATATATTCTTCTAATACTTTTACTTAAAAGACCTATTACTCAGTACTTGTGTGCAGGACCATTTGTTTTGTTATTGAAAATGGTAATTCTGCAGATAGTATTTTTGTATTTAGGATTGCATTTGCAGAATTTTCCTGCATGCCATCCTGTCACTTAGGTCCGGCCCAAATGACTGTTTGGATTCTGAATCATGAAAAAGCAGTTGCAAGAGCCTGCACTTCGTTTGTATGAAGATTTCATTCAGCCAAACAGTAAACGCTGCTCCTTAGGTCTTAAAATTCTTGCTCAGTGTTGTTGTATATTGTCCTGCAGGATAGCTATTGGGGGCCTGATTCTCCACTGCCTTGCACTGTGTATCACCCCTAACACCAGGGCAAAGAAATGTGAAGTGCTGTCATTGTTGTTAATAGCATTTCATACTACTAATAGTATAATAGTATCGATGGGACAGTGTATGTGCTAAAAGTTAGGAACATGCTCAAGTGCTTTGCTGAATTGGAGTCTGAATGATTACATGGGATAGAAGGGAGTGAAGATTCAGCTCAGTGGGTTCTATGATTTGGTTTGAATGACTGTGCCCCTTTTCTAGGTCTTCATTTGTTTCAGACACATTTCTTCATGAATTCCTAAACACATGGAAATACAGATAGTAAATACAGTAAATTATACCCACTATTAACTAGAATCAAATGGGACTCCAACCCCGGTCCAAATCCTAAAGTGCTTAAGAGCTAATAGAAACCCATGAATCAACAGGAGGTTTGCTTGAATAGGATCTGAGTATGGATTTAAGGCTCTGGCTCCAGGTTAAGAATGAGGACACATAAAGTGAGGCCAGTCAGGATTAGCCCAATATGTAGAAGGGAAAGGAAAGGTGTTTGGGAGGCAACTAACTAGCCCACAGAATCATTTATTGAAGGGATGGTTAAGTGGCACAGATTAAGCTCTTTAAGAGTTCCTATTTGCTCAGTTTATACAATGCTGTCCAGAAAATTATATTGATGCTTGATAGCATTATCATCATTATTTATTTTGCTATAAGCCAGATTTATAGATATTTGTAGCATTTGTAAAGCTAAGCATCAGAAACATTAATCGCTTTACTAATTATATCGCTACTTTAGAGAAATAAATAGCGATAAAAATGCCAAGTAAAGTGAGCTAGTAAAACATTTTAAAGAGAATTTTAAACCAAATTGCTGATTGATGATCTCTTGGGTGAGTCTTAAGTTTTTGAATGTAAAAATTGGGTTTCCCATTAGGTTATGATTTCTACTTACCTCTACCCACTACTGCTTGGAAATGAAAGATGATCATATTGAATGAGGGATTACAAAATCCTATATTACTGGGTGCTGTGACTCCTACTAATTACACCAAACAGAATTGCTTCACTGTGATCTTGTCCTCTGCCCTTCCTACCTGTTTGACTGCTTTTTCTTCACTTCTTGTCTCTCACTGCATGCTAAGACTATAAACTCTTTAGAGTGGGCATGTCATGATCATGTGTCATGGCGTTATGAAACTAACAGAATTAGCCTGCGCCCTGGGACTCAGTTCTCAAAATGTGGGCAGAAGGAGACGTGTGTGTTTGACTTCTAGTTGGTTGAACTTTATAGTCAACACTGAACCTGAATTCAAAACTCTTTGAGTTGCCTCCAAACTCCCTGTACTAGTATACACTGTAGAACAGGCCTGCACATCATACGGTCTGAGGGCCACATGTGGCCTGCGTGGGCTCACTGTGCGGCCCGTGGGGGAGTGAGTAGGGGGGCTCACTGTGCGGCCTGTGGGGGATGAGTAGGCAAGCGGTGGGGTGGGACAAGCCAACAGCCGGCTGGCTGGCTAGCCGTCTGGTGTGTGGGCGGGCTGGTGAAGAGGCCAGTGGCAGGCTGGGGAGTGAGGATGAGCCAGCGGCGGAAGGTAAGAGGCCAGCGGCGGGGGTGAGTAGGCAAGCTGGGGGGTGTGGGGGGATGATGAGCCGAGTGGGCAGGTAGTGGCGGGGTGAGTCATCGGCAGGGGGAGGGGGGCTGAGGATGCGAGCAGGCATCAGGGGGTGAGTAGGTGAGCTCGGGGGGTGGAGGGATGATGAGTCGAGCGGGCGTGCAGTGGCGGGGGGGGCAGGTGAGCTGGCGGGGGGTGGGACTGAGGAGGCGAGTGAGCGGCGAGGGGTGAATAGGGGGGTGGCGGGATAACGAGCCGAGCTGGGCGGGCAGTGGCTGCAAAGCTTTATACTTGGGGGGGGGGGGGGGTTGAGGAGGCGAGCAGCGAGTCGGTGGCTGGAGGGGGGCAAATCTCCCAGATTCAAAATTTGGTACTGTGTCCATTGGTCCTTTTTGCTGCTTTTCTCTGGGCTGGGGGTTGTCCCAATGCTGCAAAGAGGGTGTTCCCAAAGGAAGGTGCTTGCTTCTAACCCCATATGTCTGCTCCTCTCTAGTCAGCCCACTTGACAAGTTTGTTGATTGTCCTTGCAGAGATTTATCTACAACTTCAAGGGGGCTGAGGGGTGTTTCCACGGGGCCGGGCGGCGCTGGGGAGGGGGAGGTTTTGGTGGGGCCAGGGGCTTTCGGCCCTCAGCTGATTTCTTTGGAGTAATATGGCCCTTGCCGCTTTAAGAGTTGTGCAGGCCTGCTGTAGAACATGGTTAAGGGTATTCGAGGCAAAAATAGCTTACATTTTTGTGAGCTGCAAATTCTGAGGAGAAAAGGCTTAAGGTGTGGCTCTACTCTGGAAAGTGATGGGGGGAAAATGGCACTCTCTTAGTTGGCAGACTTGACCCTGATGTGTATTGAGATCTTGCTGATGTAAGAAACCAAATAATGTTTTTACTGCCCTTTACTTGTGTAAAGCCAACATAACTAAGAGGGAATGCAAACCTGTCAAGGACATAACTTGGCTTGCAGAACCTTTATTACAGATGATTAACAGAGAGAAAGAAAGAAACCAGCTTGACTCTAAGATCTCTGGTGGAGTTTGCAGAGCTGGCAACTAGCAGGGATTTGCTGGGGCATAGAGAAATCAAAGCCAAACCCTCCTTCTCCTGACATAAGCCCTATATTGCAGGAGAGGAGGGGTGGGGCATGGGAGCTGCTCTGCAAAACATGAAGGTTTGCCCAAGCACAGAGAACTCTTAGAGGGCCTGATCTGTCAAAGCAGAGGCTGGGATCTGACCCAAGTGTCTTTCCCAAACATCAGTCTTATGTGGATCACAGTATTCTTGCCATTTCAATTGACTGTCTGAAGTTTGCAGGCCCACATGCTCCCACTGGAATGTATTGCAGATCTGGTCCTGCCACATACAGCAGTATGGAGGACTTCACTCTCTCTGATTTCCCTGCAAAGCCACTTGCTTCCAGAAAAGTTTGGAAGCACTGCAGTCACCTCCTCCAGTTCTCTGCCAGGTTCCCTTCTAGACTGAGGGATTCACGTGCCTTTCCTAGCTCCATTTGTGAAAATATTTAGTTTTCTTCTGGCACTATGTAGTAAGGATGTGGTTTGAGCTGAACCAAGCAACAATCTCCTACTGGTATGCTGTGCTGAATGTTTACTATTCCAGAATAGCCCAAGGTTGGCATCTCACATACAGTACTTTCAAATCTCCCCATATTTGTTTATGCTTATTCCTGTTCTTAATGAGGGGAAGTTTCATGCTAGAGAGGAAGGATTCACAATGATGAATCAAAGGACTGTTGAGATGTTCTCTGATGCAGTTAGTTTTTTACCATCCCATTGCTTCCCTTCTTTAGAATAACAGAATCTCTGCATTCTGTAAATGGTTGCTTATTGTATGTAAAGTTCAGACAGATTGAACTGGTTGGGTGCTTATGACGGAGCATAGTAGTCTATGACCAAAGAACAGAGGAGTGAGTCAGCTTTCAAAACCATGGTGAGTTGCTAAGTATCCAAAAGGTGCCCTCTGGAAAAGTCTTCAGACTCCTCAGTGGCATGATTTCCATCAAAATTTTGCCACAGGACCAAGTTAGCCAATCCGTGCTGCTTTGCTGGATATGACAACTGCCTTTATCCATTTAGCAGATGCCCACATGGAATTGGACTTTCTGAGCACAAAATCTAAATCTAGTGGTATGAAAGTCGATGGGCCTGATCCTCCTCTTACTTGCACTGGTTTTGCACCAGAGTAATTCCATTGACTTAGTGAAGTTAATTCTATTTACCCTGGTGTAAAGGACTAAAGAAGCTGGTGTCTTACATCAGAAATAGGTAAATGATCCTGAACAATGAGATCCGCTAGCTAGACTATGAATATGAATGCTAGATTCGCCTTTCTGCTGATGGGTAGCAAGACATTTTAACCACTTGGCCCTTCCCATTTATTCCCCACTCCCTTGAAGGTAACATCAAGGGTTACATCTATTGAGAGAGATGATGTTCAGCACAGGGCTTTAGGGTTTTTTTCCCAAATAGAAGTTTTCAGAAATGATCTTTGCCTTTGCATCAATCTTTGGCAAAATTATGAAAATATTATAGGGGCTGAATGGCTGAATTTTACCTTGCCAAGAAATACATACACTGAAGTTTCAGAAGGTTAACGATGGCCTCTATTGATAATGAATACTGCCCAGTCTAATTATCTTGCCAATAAGGATAAGGGACCAGCAGTTTGATGAGATTATGTCAGGACTAGTCAGATAATGCAGATATTTTTATCTCTGCACTTTTTCAAAAAGGGGGATGCTGCAGCTTTAATTAAATGTTATATGAATACATTTCACATAGACCCAAACATAGGGCAACTGTGTTTCAGAAATGCTGCTTCTACATTTAAAATACATTTGAAACGTAATTTAAAAAAAAAAGATAATGGAAAAAAAACCCTAAAATAACTCGAAAGAAGCCAGAATATAGTAGCTCATCATTACACTAATATATCAAACAATATGAGCTTAGCTTAATTATCCCCTTTGAGAGTTGAGAAAACTAAGCACAACCTTCAATTTACAGCTGTTTGGTGCCGGGAACCTGAATTATTATTTAAGAAGAAGAGAAAAAAAAAGTTTATTTATTGTGACCTACACTCAGTTTTTATTCATCATGGAAAATCTGTATATTCACAAATGAGGGCTATTCATCTGCAGACTGCAGCATTCTTCAGCTGTCCGGGGCTGCATCAGCCGCACTTCTTCAGCTTTTGTGTTCATCTCGAAGGCTCTTCATCCAAATTGTTCATCATCTTGATGGCGGAGCTTTATCTTGCTCTAGTGCAGCTGCATTCCGCTTATCCAAAGTGCTGAGAGATACGAGAGAGAGAGAGAGAGAGACAGTGAAGCAGAATAGAAAAGAGAAACGGGAATGGCCAGTGCTCATATGAGGATAATTTGTAGTTTCTCAATAATAATAAAAAAAAGGAGGACAGGCTAATTACTGGCTTAACTAGGGCAGCCTGTGGATCCTCATGTCAAAAGGACTGGCGTAATTATTTGCCATCAAAGCACATTCATATTGTGGCACAAAAGAAGGACCTTTCGCAAATGGATCTCACTAATAAACAGGGCTGAGAGGAGCATTATGTGTCTCCCTGGATGCAAGCGCATTAACACAGTGACATGGAGCATAACTCTGAGCCTGGAGGAGAAAAAAAAAAAAGAATGATAATTATCCCCTCTCCCCACCCTTCCGCTCCTTTTCCTTTGTGTTGGACTAGCAATCCGAACATGACCCATTTGAAGGCCCAAGGCAGGCTATTAGTGACCTCTGTGCATTGACAAGGTGGCTACATTCGTAAAAGCCTGGATCTTGATGTCAGGAGGGTCACATGAGCCAGCCGAAGTAGCTTTAAATGGTCCAGCAAACACTTCAACCTTAAAGACCCCTGGAAGGTCATGACCAATTTAATGTAGATGTATCCCACATGAAGAGGGCTCTTCTGAATCCACAGACAAAAGTTTTGGAGAATTTTTTTTAAACAGGCCGTAATATTAGAAATAAATAATTTTTAAAAAATGAGAGAGAGAGAGAGAGAAAAGAAGAAGAAGAAGAAGAAGAAGAAGAAGAAACTGGGTCAAGAAGGCCATTTCTGCAGCCAATAAGATATTAGGATGTAAGGAAGTATTATGGGATGCAGATTTTCATTTAGAAAAATGAATGGTCTTTTAAAAATGAATAAATATGTATATAGATTTTAGGGCTGGTTGTTACTATCTATTTTTCAATTCCTAGGTTTCAAAAAGGGTCAGAAATAAATTAGAAGATTTATTTATATTGCTTGTGGGAACAGAGGGCCGTGCATTTGCACCGTGGATTTTTAAGACTAAGCTACAATGAGTTGTTCACTGGAGAGTCAGACTGGCAAATATACCCCAGTTACAAGTTTGCCAGCTACTGAAGTTTATCTGTTAGGCTTGTGTTTGGCAGATAGATTGCTGCTGCTGCTGCAAATCATCACTGAATGAGCTGGTCTTGTTCCACACTGGAGTAGTCAGTTGAAATATATTAAAAGGATCAGCAGTCTGCCTGAGAAAAATGTCTGGAAATGTTAGGGTTGTTTTTTCCCCCCCTCTCACTTTACATTTTCATACGAAACCTCTATGAGGTGCTTATGCTGAATACCATTAACTGCTCCCACTGGATATACACAGCACCCTATGCCATAAAGGCACTGGAATGAGTTACCTAGGGAGGTGGTGGAATCTCCATCCTTAGAGGTTTTTAAGGTCAGGCTTGACAAATCCCTGGCTGGGATGATCTAGTTGGGGATTGGTCCTGCTTTGAGCCGGGGGTTGGACTAGATGACTTCCTGAGGTCCCTTCCAACCCTGATATTCTATGATTCTATGAAAGCAGTTGAGGACATTCAACACCTACAGGAAGCATTCATTCAGCACTTCATGTCATTGGGTAAAGGTTAAAGGTGTTTAAATTATTTTTTCTTTTTAATTGGGAGAATTTCAAAATTTTGAAGTTGTTTCCATTTCACAGGACTTACAAAGGATCCATTTTTCATTGGGCTGGTAAATGAAACATTCTGATAATGGTTTCAATTAGAGCTGTACATAGGACAAAAGTTCTGTTTTGCGAAGGATTTCATGATTCCAAAATTTGGCTTTCTTCTCATTTGGAATGGAAACCGAAAATTTCAGAATTCTCTGTGAAAAAAACTCAGAGAAGCTTTTTGTTTTGGGATGATTGAAAAGTTTCAGTTTGATTGACTTTTTAACAATTTTATTAGATTATAAATATAATTGAGAGAGACTCCAAATTTTTAAAAAAACAAACAAACCTTAAAAACAAAAGTCATTTCAAACTGAAAAACAGAAATGCTTCATTCCATAAATGTAGAAACTGGACATTTTGACATTGTCAGAATTCCCCTCCCTGATTTTTCTTCCAAACAGAATTCTGGTGAAAGCAACTCAGTTTTGCAAAGCATTTTGATTCCAGCAGAATATGATTCCTTTGAAGATTCTCCAACCAGCTTTAGCTTCATTTAGATTTTCTATTAAAAACAAATATTTCACTAACCATTTTGCAACCTTTCCCCCCGCCCCAATTTTAGTTGTTTTTTTTAAAAAAAGGTCAGGTTTTTCAAGAGCTTTGCCATTTTTTCAGCATACAGCTTTTCACTTCAAACTTTTGGGGGAGGATAGCTCAGTGGTTTGAGCATTGGCCTGCTAAACCCAGGGTTGTGAGTTCAATCCTTGAGGGGGCCATTTGGGGATCTGGGGCAAAAATTGGGGATTGGTCCTGCTTTGAGCAGGGGTTTGGACTAGATGACCTACTAAGGTCCCTTCCAACCCTGATATTCTATGATTTCAGCCAGGTTTAATGGGTGTGCTTGGCTTCCTGCAGGAACAGGCCTTTTGTTAAGTGAGATAGGAATGGCAATCGGGGCTGTATACTATGCCAAAACAATGTTTCAAGGTGAACCATTCTTTTTGAATTGATACATTGATGAGGGAGTGGACAGATCCTCAGCAGCTGGGATGGAACAGGCAATAAAGATAACTTGATTATTTTAAAATAAAGCAAACTGGCTACAGGACAAGAGGGTAAGGGCAAAGGGAAAACAGAATTTTCATAAAGCTATTGCTCTTAGATCATCTGCTCACACTTTGATATTGTGGAAGCCAGGCCAGGAATATTTTAATATAACTGCAAATACCTTTCATTACTCTGCCCTTAGACTCATGGTTTTGGAGAACTTCTCTTTCCTTTTCTTTACAGATCTTGCTCTCTAGATGGTGCTTTTCAGGCTCTCACAGCTCCATTTTGCGCAATGGCAATTAGTTCAAAGTCTGCAGTGGTATTGTGTCTGTGCATAGATACCATCCAGCTGCCCTGTACATTACGCTCCAAGCCTCTGGAATCGCTGCTAGTTTATGCTGCATTAGTTTTCCTCCACAGGTGGTCTAGGTGTTGTTCCCTTTAAAATGTCCTAGCTCAGATGTTGCTGTTTGAAATCGGGGGAAGCAGCATGGATTCTTCACAAAGAACAATTAACCTGATATTGATGTTCATGTGCTATCAGGATTGTTAAACTTGTTACAAACTTCTGTGTGAAACCAGAGGGCTGCTAAATTGAACTACAGTTCCGTTCGGTTGTTACCCAGCACCTACGCTAGGAAAAAAAGTAGCGTTTAGGTTGTGTTTAGCTAGTATATGTTAGCTAAGCATGACCTAAACTTGACCACTCTTTTTAGTCAAGACAAAGCCGTCAGCAAGCAGGTGTCTGGAAGATAGCACTGCTAGTTCCCAAACTACCTTTTTCTGTGAATAAGCCGTATAGAGAAACCTCAGCCCCCAGAGCTGTGTATCTGACCATTTTCACAAGCACTGAATTCACACGAGAAAGCAAAAGTATCATAAAAAAGAAAAATAGATTGGAACTTTTCAGGTAGTAATCTCATAAAACTACTTTAAATAGTAAACCTAAAGCAATCATTAGCACTGTTATTTATGTTGACATTAAGAAAACCATTAGCCACTTCCCTGCTGGATTCCAATATAGCCAGTGTGGCAGTGAAATGTGGTAGTATTTTTTAATGATTCAACATTCCACTGAAATGTCAGGAGTAGCGACATCTTGAACCTGGTCCATGTGGTAAGTCTGGAGGTGTACTTATAACATTAGGCAGCATTTAAGTATCCAAACAAACAAACAAACCTAGAAAACCCCAAACAAACTAAAAAATAGCCCAAGCAGAGTTTTTACTCTGAAAAGGGAGATGAGCCAGTGATTCCATAAAGTCCACTAGGGACTTTACAATTTAACATGGAAGGTGCTCTGGGTTTATGGTGATGGGTGGCAGTATAAAAGCCTGAGATAAATAGACCTTTTGTGTTGGCATTTATGGAAAGTCCCTTATTTATAAGATCTCAGACTGTATAAAATGGCTTTGGTAAAGTATCTCTTATTAGCACAAAAAGTTTTCTTTATTTTGTTGATTTAATTTTGTTTAATAATGCTGAATAGAGCAATAGCCTCTAGAGACAAAAGCATTTGAGGATGTTCCTGCAGACTCTCAGGTACTTCTCAGAAATGCTGACTACTCTTGACTCTAGTGGGTGTTAATGGGAGTTGTGAGTGCTCAGCACCATTCAGAAGTACTCAGGACTTTACCAGATCAGGCTCTCAGGGGCCTATTGGTAGTGCCAGTATTTTATCCAATTTACCTGGCTATACTTCGTCATTGTGGGACTATTCCAGAAATGCTCGCTCAGATAAATCTCCCATATATTTGTCTTGACTAGTCATTCCCAGAATTGATGCCACTGGGAAGCAGATGCTGTATCATATATTTCCTGAAGCTCCACCTAGGAATGGTGTAAATATTATAGGGGACTTTGCCTTTTTGTGATTGGGCACTGGCAAACAGAGTGTTTATGGGAAAACACATTCTGCACCTAGTCAAGTCCGATATCCGAGTCATTGAACACTTGTAGAATCTGACTATGTTGCATCATTTTGTTTTAAAGGTAGTTTAATAGTTTAATAATTAGTTTAACAGATATTCAAGCTAGAATAGTATTTGCAGTACATTCTTACAACATCCAGCATGCTATTGTAAATCAATTATATTTACAGTTCTTTGTTCCCATGGTACAGTTACTTCAAAACTGCTGTCACAGGGCCCTGTTCTGAAAAATATATGTATGTACCAAAGTAAACTTTGTGGGTTTATGATTGTTACACAAAAAGCTTACGTTGAGTGATTCTAATTTACAGAAAACTACAAAATTGGACCACATGCTAAAATGATGAGATATTCAGCTGACATTCAATATTCTGTTTATGTGTGTGCATCCCCATACTAAGCAACTGCCAACTAGATACTAGTCATCAGGAAACGGGTACCAGACAGGTACCCATATGGGAGTGGGAGACCCTGGGTCGAGTCTGCCTGCTCCAACCTCTCTTTCATTCTTTATCCACAGGGGAACAGCTTCAACAGGTGAGACTGAGGGAGCCCCACATTCTAATACCCCATAGCTCAGTGGTTACAGCACTCTTCAGAGACGTGGGAGATCCCTGTTCATTTCCTTTCTCCCTCTCTGGCAGAGAGAGAGGAATTGAACCAGGGTCTCCCAGATCCCAGGTGAATATTCTAACACTCAACTAAAAGGTATAAGGAGGACAGTGCTACCAAAACCACCTTCCTCTCAGGATTTTAGGAAAAACTTTTTCACTAGTAGGGTGGTGAAGCACTGGAATGGGTTACCTAGGGAGGTGGTGGAATCTCCTTCCTTAGAGGTTTTTAAGGTCAGGCTTGACAAAGCCCTGTCTGGGATGATCTAGTTGGGGTTGGTCCTGATTTGAGCAGGGGGTTGGACTAGATGACCTCCTGAGGTCCCTTCCAACCCTGAGATTCTATGATTCTATGATTTTGAATGGGACACAATCCAGTTGGTGACCTCTGAGCTTGCCTACCAGATCAGGATCTGCATGTGACTTGGCTGGCTGAACACCTATCTTCCCCTGGTTTGGGAATTGCTCTGGGGCTTAGATGGGAAACAGGCATCCAGATGACTACAGGGAGGCAGCAGTACACATGCTCACAGGTGGAAACATAGGTTTCAGGGAACTTTTACCCTGAAAACATAGATGCCAAGTGCATTTAGGCATCTACAGCATTCAGTATCAGAGGGGTAGCCATGTTAGTCTGCATCCGAAGAAGTGGGTATTCACCCACGAAAGCTTATGCTCCAATACCTCTGTTAGTCTATAAGGTGCCACAGGACTCTTTGTCGCAGCATTCAGTAGGAACTCCCTGTCTCTGTGCATCACAGTGGTCCTGAAACTGGGACTTTGGGTCCTAAAACAGAGTTTTAGATGCCCATCCCCCATTTTGGAAAGTGCTTTAAGATTCTTTGTTGGAAGGTTTTGTATAGGCATAACATACTATTGTACTAAGAGAATAGGTTCTGACATTGAATTCTTCTTTTACCTTATCTACTGTAGTCTTGCAGGGATCTTATACTGGTTAGTGAAACCCAATATATACAGAGAGGCTCAGCTTTTGTCCTTACACAGACAGCATACCCCTCCATGCTGAACCATGTCTTTCTTCACCATCCCCCAGCTTTTCCTATAAAAATTCTGATAATTGGTAACACTGTAATGTGGATGAACTACACCCTGGCACTGACACAGAGCTCCATTGGGTACAGGGGGTCACCACCTGCACCGCATCTGATTGGAGGATTGGGGCTAGAATTCTCTTTCCAAGTGCATTCATTGCCTCAATAATGCCACATTCTTTTCCCTTCACCCCTATTCTCCAGGATTCTTTTACAAAACACGGTGGACCCAGTTCTTCCTTCTACTACTGGGAATTACAGCCACGTAACTGAAGTTAGAATCAAGCCTGTTCTGTCATGCATACACTAGAGCAGGGATCTCAAACTCAAATCACCATGAGGGCCACATGAGAACTAGTACATTGGCTCGAGGGCCACATCACTGAAACCTTTTCATACAATGATACAAAAGTATAGTAAAAAATGAAGAGTAATATAGTATTCTATTAAAAGTCAATGTATTAACTTTTTAAAAACTGTAATGCAAAGAGGGGTTTTAATAAAATATAAACACTCAGTAATATTTGGAGTTTGGCTGCCAGTGGAGTCGGCGCTATGGTGGGCCGCAGGAAATAACTCTGTGGGCCGCATGTGGCCCGCGGGCCGCGTGTTTGAGACCCCTGCACTAGAGTGTAAACAACGTGGTTATTTTCTCTTTAAAAATATGTTTAATAAAGCGATTTTATAGGCTTGATTTTTTTTTTTAAAGTCAGGGTGAACATTCCTGGCTTCATTACATTCAGTCTCGCCAAGGGCCCAGTGGCATTATTAGCAATAAAGACAATATTATTAATATTGCTACGTCAGTGTAAAGAGAGTTATAGAGTGAACATTTGTAAAAAATACTGTATTAATGGTTACTTTTTGTGCCAATAATTTTCTCTCTAGCAATATTCTATACACTTAGAGAGAGTTTATGTACCTGGATATGTATTTCTAGTGTTGCCAAGAATAATCAAAGACAAATATAACAGTTGCATTTTTTTCTGATGAAATTTTATTGCTTCTTCTAAACTCAGAGTTGGCCTCCAGCAAGGGACTGTGTGTCTTCTTAAAGTAGAAGTGTACCGTTTGAACTTTGCTATCATATAATGCTTTCAAGGCTGCTTGTCTAAAGTGACTTAATTTGTACTGCAGAACTAGTCTTGTACCCATAAATGCTCCAAAAGCCATAGTGAACCAGGGCAGCAGGGCTATTACTAATTTTTTTATTAAAATCCCTTAGGCATACACACAAGGCCCAAAAGCAGCTTTAATAATAGACAACATGCAGCACATTTTTCTTGTGTTGCCATGTAATCAAATCTAAAGCTTCTGTTCACTTTCTTTGTTTTACCTAGAGGACCAGCTTCCAATTTAGTTGTGGCCTGCACTAAACTGATTTTTCATTGTAATTAATGCCTACTTTGGCCTCAGCCACTTATACAACTTTCCATTAGAGGTTTGCAACCATCCACAGAGTATTTCACTGAGTTACCCTCACAAACCTGCTACAGCTGCACTTTTTGTGTAACTGTTTTTTATTATTATTATTATTATTATTATTTTGCAAAGAATTTTTAAATAACTCAGCCAAATAGGTTTTTTCTTTCTTCTTCCTCTTTTTTTTTGCTGTTGCACCTATTAAAGTGCTTGGGCAAGGGTCCAAGTGGAAGAAAAGCCTTTAAGTGATTTCAGAAAAGGCTAGTGGAACTTATTTAGGCCCAGGGTCTGCTGTGGTTAATTTTCAGTCTGTGTTTTGTGCTGTCCATTTCCTCTGAAATACTACCTGGGGTTTAAGGTTCCTCAGCACAGGATGTTAATAGACCTCTGCAAACATTCAAAAGGCAGCTTTCCCACCACTAACCTTAAAAAGATTGTGGCACTGGGCCCAGGGTCAGATTGAATAGATGAAAAAGTATATGCTGTGCTTTTGAGGCTCCTTGGACCTTTCCCTGTTGGCTTGTCTGACATTTTTTGGTGATTTTTCTTAGTACTTTATTTTCAACATGCTGCCTAGAACATTCTGCTTATTATTACACTCTCCCTCACAACAGCATTACTAAATAGGAAAGAACAGCTATTAATACTTATACCTTGCCAGCTTCTTGGACATTTCCTTTTCAGCTGTAAGGTGTTGCTTTCAAGAGGACCCAATGAATCAGTTAGGCCCTCAGCACATAATCAATATAGTGTAGCCACTACAAAAGTAAACTTGCCGGTGCGAAGTTATCTGGATATATCTCTTTGAAGGTCTTTGACATGCACCTTTCCTGCGAGAATATTTTTTGTGGGAAGCTAAAACAAGAACTAATCATGAGTTAGATTTAATCTGATATATGTGATTTTTTTTCTCCTTCCAAACTCAAAGGGCATGAAGACATTAGTACCGTATGCGAGTTTGTGTGTGATCCTGTGTTTCTACAGACAGGTGCATGGATGTGTGCATGCACCTGTGTTGGGGTCTCAGTGTTAAATATTCGCATGATTGCCAAGTGCTGCTGCAAATCATTTTCAGAAGGGCTTGCAAAGAAAATCAGTGAGACTGAGTGGATGCTGACATTTTTGGCTTGCTCTAATATTGCCAAATGGGAACAAAACCCATGTTAGATCCATGTGTGCACCCTGATTTAATGCAGATATATCGACATACCTTTTAATTGTACCTGACAAATTAGACAAAGCCAATTTGAAGAGATGATGATGCCTTCCAGACTGCAATAGCTCATTATTGATTGTATTGCTTTAATGTACTGTAATGATACTCGAGGAACCAGTTTTGTCCTTCTTTGCACAGGTGCAACTCCTACTGAAGCAGGAGCTAAACCCATGTAACTGGGGGCAGAACTGAGTGCAATAAATGAATTTTTAAAAACTTGCCTTGTTACGATCTCCTGGATAGAGCAATAGAAAAGAATGTAATACAAGGGCTGTAACAGACCTGCACTGTATTGTCCTTAGGGCAGGCATTTCCATCTGCCAACAGTTCAATGTGTGAAGAATAAAAGGTATTCCTTTACATTTTGTCTCCAGAAAATAATGGTCATACTTCCATGACTGACAGCAGAATCGTCTTAAATACTAGATGAGCAAGCTCCAGTAACCACAATACTAACTGTGTGCGAGACATGGCTCACAACTGGAGCCTTAAACCCAAACTTGTTAGGATTTCAGTGTTGGGGTGAGTTGTGTTTAAATCCCTGGATCCAAACCTGCTATGTTTTGATTTTGGTTCTGGTTCAAAACCAAATGGGACCCATTTTCCATTCTGGTTCAGGTGCAGCCTCATTCTCCTTTCCTGCCTGTGTAAATCAGGAGTGACTCCACTGAAGTAAAGGAAGTTACATTGGTGTAGAACTGGTGCACTATAAGAGAGAGGGGAACCAGGCCCATGAAAAATTGATAAATAGGGTGGCATCTGTTTGGTGTGAAAACCATGTTTCAACAAATCAAAATAATAGTGAAGAGCCCCAATATGTGGCTATCTTATTAAGCATGTTGCCCTCCTACATATGTGTATGCAATTATAACTTAGGGACAGGGCATATATAAGCACAAAATGAACATTTCCTGATCACCTTTCCATTTCAGATGAAGCCCACACACCCACACCATGTTCAAATAGCCCCCGTGTTCCTGGAAATCTAATGACATTTATATAATACACCTCTGAGGTGCTCACAGCTGCCAATAGCAATTTACTACTGCCTAGCTAGACAAGCGGTAACTTGAAATACCTTTTATATAGCCAGTAACATGTAGTTTCCAAGGTATCAATTCCCTTACTCCTCCCACATTACTAGAGGTCTGACCCTCATTTATGTTGTTGGCAGATATCTGTCTGGTCCCATTTTTCTGCTGTAATTTGATAAGGTATTGCAAGACGTAGGAGGTTTCGGGCAGCACTTAGACTTTTGAATGTGTTTGCTAATCCTTTCTCCATTCCACCGTGCCCTAACTATGTGACTTTGTGTGTCTATGGATAAAATTACCTACCACATTGTGAATCTTTCATAAATGTTGTCACAAAGTGGCCTGTTATTGTTCTGGCCCTGTAACATAGGCCCAGGTACTTGAACCTCCCTCCTTCCCCTTTGAACCATGGAAGTGGTGCAAAGGGGCTGGAAAGTTGGTATTCCCCCTTCTATAGGGAAATCCTCTGTGGGCATACAACTATAGCAGCCCTGAAGTTGCTCTAGAGGTATGCTTCAGATGTGGGCTGAAATGGCTTCTGACTGCCCCCAGGATCAGAGGCGCACCAAAATGGCATTAAGCCACTTTTGCCCATCTCCCATTCCCCTCTGTTCCTGCACTAAGTGTAGCTCAGCCAGACCCAGGGATCTGGCCCATTATTCTAGAAGTATGATTTTCCCAGCTAGTTCTTCTAAGAATGACCTTAAAACTCAAGAATATGCTCACTGCATGTCCAGTAGCTCGTGAAGTGTTGTAGATAGTAAATCACTTGCTGTACCTGTGCTGACTGAATACCCCCTGTAGAGAAGTTCCTGATATTGTTCTAAACACATTTGTGTATCTCTCCCTGACATTTGCTCTCCTAAAAGGTCAGGGCTCCACAGCACAGACACGAATTGTCTTCCTCATTATTACGTATTACTGTGAATTGCCATTTCTGACTCCAAAGCTTCCAATGATTTCTGGTTGGCCCAGTGGGGGAAATAGAACACAAAGCTCCATGTGTCATGTTGGAGTGTCAGCTCTGAAATTAACCTGCCAATATTCAAGTGAAATTGAAGTGATGAATGGCTGGGGAATATTTGGGGGAAACCCACTGCATTTCTTTCAGCAGCAAATTCCTTGCTTACTCGGGCTAGGAAAAATTTGATGACAAGACAAATTTTGCAACGAAATAAAAGCTCCAGAAAGAGAAGTACATCCTAGACTCATTCACATGTTTTCTTCTTTTCTGGGAAACAAATATTCTCAGCATTTGTATCTAGACAGCCTCTGATATTAGGAGAGAGGCAAAAAAAAGACAGGCTAAATTTCAGTAAACATTTTGGCTTAAAATAAATAGATTCTGAGATTTTCATTTGTTTGGGTGCCTTCATGAGGAGAAAAAAAACCCTATTTTTCTTCTTAAACTAAGGTCTTCCAGAAGGAAAAATATGGCGCAAAAAAGGTGTGAGATTTTTTGTTCTAGACGGTGTTTTAAAAGAGTTCACTTTGTAGAAGTGTCTGTTCTCTGATTTTAAAATGAAGTACCCAATACAACCTCAGGAACAGTTATATATTTTTATCTATAAAATGTACTGAACTGTTGATGGAGCGTCATTGTTGTGTATTAAACAAATGTTGCTGTCTATTTTTGTATTCATTCTGTAATGTACCTATCAACATAGAAGTATAATATGCACAAAGAATGAATTTCCTCATGTTGGAAACAAATCTCCAGGTGGTCTGGTATGCTAGCAACAGCAGCAGCGCAAATCACTTACAGGTTCGGGAGTGATCTTGGGATTTTTTGTGCTCTGGCACAGCAGAATTTAGTCATGTCACAGAAGTGGTGCTTTTGAACTTTGCCAGGGAGGCAGCTTCTGGCCGTCCATTCTATTCATAACACCTGGAACAGTAGCCATTGAAGTAAGTGAATATTGACGCCTGCCATATTACAGGGATACAACCATTTGTATCCTAGACCCATGTCAGATAACTGGGCTAAGAGTCTTTCCAGAACTCCTGTGTGTCACAGTGTATATATCTGCTTCCTGGAAGGGCATTGTCCTAGCATGCTGGCAGTCCTGTTTTCCCACCTATTGAAATTGCATTGTAAGGGTGGACACCCAATGCATATTGAAAGGTTTAGGGGCAGAGATGGGACAGCTGATCATCCCAGAATGAGTTAGGGAGAACCCAAATACCTTATTTATACTAGCCACAGGTACTGAAGGGACCCTGGGGAGCACTCCTACAAAAAGCAATGGCTAAAGAACAAATATTGCATAACAGTTTTAATGACGAGAATTGTTTTCCCATAACAGCCACAAAGCAAACTTGCACTTTGTAATTTGTAATACAAAGTAATGCAAAGTAATTTTCTCATGTTCTTTGAGTTAACATTTTCCTCATCTATATCACTGTTGCAGACAACAGGTCTGTACTCTTGAGAAGCAAAGTACATGCAGCTACTACTGTTCAGATAACAAGTTACTAAAGGTTATGGTAGAGGATCTGTTCCTGGATTGTGGAGCCAGCCTTCTGGATAGATTTAATTTCCAACACCAAAGGCAGTGAGAGTAAAAGCTGTGCTTTAGTGAACCTGAGGATGTGTGCTGCAGTCTAGTGGAGGGAGAGATGACATAGAGGAAGAAGATGCTTGTCTAGTACTTGATCTGCACATTTATCTGAGGCTAATGGCGACTGTGCTAAGATGGGCAATGTTCAAAGAACAACCACCAGAAATACATGTCCCATTCACAAGCAATCCCAGAGAGGCCTCCTAAAACAATGGGCCAATAATGTTTTTAATCACAGAGGCTGAAAGAGTTTGAACCATCATGGTATCTTCCTTTCCTCCTTTTGACTCTGTATTGCACATGCTTTCTATGCTCTTGGGTTTTTTAAAGGTTGTGAAACATGGGGATGGAGCTGGAGGCAAAAGGGAGACACTCTCTATGGCACTATCTCCTCCAAATCTGCAGGGATTCCTGCACTACTGATAATCTTGACACTATTTATATAATTTTGAATTGGATTCTCTTCTGGGGAAGGTGCAGACAGGTAGCCAGTGGAAATAGAGTTGTTGGGGGATCTATATTGCTACCAGGGATGGGGTACAATCAGACTAGAGTCGAAGTTGCAGGATTCTATGAAAAGACCTAATAATCTCTAGGGTTTCTCCCCAGATGTTGGATAATCTCTGTGTCAAAAAGCTAACATTTACGTAATGCCTGGAAGCCAGGATATTGTGAGGCACACAGCAAACTGGAGTATCTTTGCCCTCCTCTCCACTACATTCTTCTGGGAGCCGGGTGTGAGCGAGTGTGCATGCAGAGATGATAAAAGTTGACACTGCTTGAGAGGTTTGCAAACTCCACCAACACCAGGAGGGAGAAAGCCAGAGATGTAGGGGGAGAAAGGGTTACTTTAGTGGCTGGCCTGGACTCTGCCAAAAATAGATTTGGGAAGGGAACTTGTAACTGAAGCCTGGATGCTTGGCTTATGGAAACAGAAGATGTTAACCAGTCCAGAAGATTTACCAGGATCCAGAGACAGGGTCAGGCTAGATGGGACCTCAAATAAAATTCAGGTAGCAAAGAAAGCTTGGATGGGGGAGAAAGAGTTCTGTAATATGTGGAATGTCAGCTGGTGTGGGGTTGGCCAGTGAAATACAGGGGGAGTACGTAAGAGATATATTATCTCTTTGTATCAGCATAGCCTGATTCCAAGATATAGTCTCATATAGTCTGATTTGTTATATTATTTTTAATACATATTTACTTCTCTTCTAAAAACCCCAGTGTTTATGTTTTACATTGGTTGCCCTTAAAAATTGGTGCTGTTTTGAAAGTTTCTACTGTTGCTAGCCAAATCCCTCACTAGATAAACAAGGGCTATTTCGGAAAGTAGTAGAAACTTTCAAAACAGGGAACTCTTTAATTGTGCCCACTGAATTGAATTTAAAACCAAGGGTGAAATTCTGGCTCCATTGAAATCAATGGAAGTTTTGCCTTTGACTTCAGTGGTGCCAGGATTTCAGCATAAAAGTGATATCCCTGCAGAAATTCTTGCATAAGATACAACTTTCATAGCTCTTAATAGATACTAGGAAGGGCAAAGTTTTGACAAAGAAGAATATGGCATTAGAAACATTACTTAATCTACATGTAAGAGCAACGAGAAAATATTTGCTTTCAATCAAAGCACACACTGATCACTGGAACCATACTTTCGTGAACGAAATACATGTCATTCTTTCTCTTTTATTCCTCCATCTAGGTACAGAGGTAATAAATTGGTTACTGATACTTATTCAAAGTAATGAGAATTATTGACAATGGAAGTTATTTTCTTATTCTATAAACCAGAATAGAGAAGGCATCAGCTATATAAAATAGGACAATCGAGCAGAATTGAGGCAGTATATGTAAGATTTATGGTAATTATACACACTTATTCATAGAATATCAGGGTTGGAAGGGACCTTAGGAGGTCATCTAGTCCAACCCCCTGCTCAAAGCAGGACCAATCCCCAATTTTTGCCCCGGATCCCCAAATGGCCCCCTCAAAGATTGAACTCACAACCCTGGGTTTAGCAGGCCAATGCTCAAACTGAGCTATCCCTCCCCTCTTATTACATGAGATAGTAACACAAATTCTTGAGCCCTGATCCTCAGCTATGGCAAAGTGGATTCTCTAGGTATGTAGAGCCAACAGAATGGGTCCTATAGCACCCCTTCCCCATGGCCACCTTAGCAGTGCATGGCCGGAGATTCCCCGTGTCCTGGTGATCCCTGGCTGCCATAATGGTCCCTTGAGCCAATTAGCAGCCAACATAATTTAGAACTGCCTTTAGTCAGCTGTATATTACACCAGGTTCAGAGCACCCCAAGATCCGTAGAGTGAAAAGGTCACTTAAAGCAACCCTTGCAACCTTTTCTGAGTTGTGTTGGGCACCCCTTGGCCCAACTCAATTTATGAGTATACTGCCTTGGGCTAAGACATCCCCACAATGTGCCCAGTGTATTTCTGAGAATCCTTAGCAGTTTTTCCTGAAACCTGTCTAGCTCTGCTTCTATTTGTATGCCTTCCCTGGGCAAGTTATTCATGTCATTAGCCTCCAGTGTCACAGCCGCATATATTTCTAGAGCCTCTCAGACCATAGAATCATAGAATCATAGAATCTCAGGGTTGGAAGGGACCTCAGGAGGTCATCTAGTCCAACCCCCCCGCTCAAAGCAGGACCAACCCCAACTAGATCATGACCATGCAGTGGTGCAGGCTTCAATGACCATTTGGCAATGTCAGGATTTGTACGATGACTTATTGCATTAAACTGAATTTGGTACGCAATATAAATCTGTGATAAGGACAATCAAACCTCACCCTGCAGGGCAAATGCTGATTTGTCTGGAGTTAGGACGAGAGTTCCTCCACCCCATTGTCAGTATAGCACAATTGGCTAAGGACAATCTGGATTTCGTTTACCCCTGTGCAAAGGGCTTGTGCAAGGCTTATGCACCACTAAATTCATAGTGATATATAGGCCCTGCTCGGGCTGTTTGTACAGGAGTTAACTTCCCCACGTGTGTTCCCTCTACCCCGTCTCCCTAGGTTTCTGGCAGAAGCAGAGTACCAGACTGGATGAATCAATTGACAGATTCTGCATGGAAATTCCTTCTTTACAATGAACGCTGACAAGACTGAACTGCTAATAATTTCTCCCTTTACCCATCATGGCTATTTCCAATGATGGTTCAATTTTCCTTGCTTTAAACTCTTATACTTCAGGCTCATATTAAGTAGACTGTAAAGCCGTCTCAGTGCTCTCACAGGAATTTTTCCAAGCTGCAACCTAAGCTGTCTCCCTGGGATCCTGAAACTCTTATTCTTTACATGCCCTTAAGGTGTCTTTATTACTATTGTAATTCTTTATTTGTAGGTCTGTCTGCCAGGTCCCTCAGGTGCTTGCAGCTTGGTTGACAACTCTACCACCAGAACACTTTCCATAACCAGGACTGGTGAGCACATTACTCCCACAATGAGAGAACTTCTCTGGCCTCCTGTGAAGCAGCTGATCAGCTGAGGAATTCTTTTATTAATATAAAAGGCTATGTACGACGTTGCTCCATCATTTATGAGACCTTTTTAAACCATACCCCTAACGGGCTCTTTTAACTGTGGTTTAGAAATGCCTGACTGTTCTTCCCATTAAGAGCCATATACCTCAAGCCAGGTGCCCAGCTCCCATTATAGCTGAGTTTTTAAAGGCTATGATTAGTGATAACATTTGTAGCTGTACATGCTAAGATAAGGATCGACGACTCTCATCTGTCATTGTATAAGCTGATCAAAACAGCGCTTAGCAAGAAATTTCCCTCCATTTACCCATATGCAGAATTGTTTAGGCTCATTGGGGTGGGTGGGGATTCTCTCCAGCTTTCCAAGGATAAGGTATTTGCTAGGGCTGGAGGTAGGATAGTAGATATGCAAGACCAGCGCAGCACAGCATCTATTGACATCAATGGGAGTTTCTCACACATATCAATGGTAGAATATAAACCTAATAATACAACATTTTTGGCCAGATAGTTTATCATACGTGAATTGAGTTCATTGACTAATTCCAAATCATATCTACAGGTATTGGACCAAATGTATTGCACTGTCTGACATTCTGAGCAGCTTCATTGATTTCTCTGGGGTTATATGAGGCGTAATGGCCTGATCCAAAGCAAATTGAAATCAATGGAAAGAATCCAAATTTTGGATTCCACCCTAAGTCAGTGTGGAATTTAGCCTATATTTAGCTAATTTTTCCTTATTGTTTTAAACTTCCTTCATGTAATTGCATTTGTTTTTATCTATGGTAACGCATTCTAAAATATTCACATGAAGGGTGCTGTGTAAGTATAAATGGTTGGCTGATTGGTTCTGATTAGCAGTTAGGAATTATAAATAGCCAAATAGCTGATAAACCAATCTTTTCTTGTTGTGCAGCTATAGTAATAAATAACAAGTACATATTTTTGTAAGGCTTTTATTCTTAGAAAGAAAAGAGAAAACTATAATAGGTTTAAAAAATACATGTCACATAATTTATTCTGACAAACAGATGTATTTTGTTGTTGCCATTATCATTTGATGAAATACTTTAAAGCTGGTCCTAGGTGGTACATTTTCAAATATAATATATACAGCACATCTAGCAGTTAACAAAATTTGGATGTGTAGCATAGAATGGTCATTATTTTTACTGAAAAAATAAAGGCACTAATTACTTACAGACAAGATACTTAGCACAAACAGATAAGCTTCAAAATGAAAAATTCTCGGTTTATGATAATTATGTTCTCTGCTTTGTTTTCAGAGACTGATAATTTGAGGCTTTAAAATCACCAGGAAGCCATTAATTGGAATTCTTCAATAAAAAATAAATTACATAGAAGTTCATGATGAGTTGTAAAAGCACAGAGACTGTATTATGCAGTGAGCGACATTGCTTTACTATTTATAGGCTTGCACAGATATGTCTAACTGAAAAACTGTACAGAATTTGAGATGTGCAGATAGCAATTATTCACGGATCCAAATGATCTGCAGATATTTCAAATAACTGCTTTTAGTGGATCAGCTATCCAATAAAAGCAGGGCTTTATTTCCAGCCGGCACTTTTCTAACATGTTGCTTCTTATTTTTGACATCTTATATGACATTACTCCACTGCAGCCAGTCTTAACTAGAGAACGTAGAAACCCACATGTCACAGCAGACACTACATTCCATTCATGTGCTAGTAAATGTGGTTTTGAGAAGACTGTTGTTGCTGGAGATTCGATTCCTTTACTCCTGTAGGGGACTCAGATTCTATTATCCATGGTAATTGACTGAAAGAAAGGTTAACATGTTATCTTCTCCTGACCCCATTCCCCTCCCCCCCCCACACTTTTGATCCCCTTACTCCCATTAGAGTCAATAGGGATACTCATGGAGTAAGCTGCTGCTCAGTGAGAGTAAGAATATGAGAATCTGGCCTTATTGTTTATATGAACGATTGAAAGAAAAACTGCTCTTTAAGCAACTGGTACGCTAAAGCCCTTCAGTCAGTTCTTGTTACTACATGTAATGTTGCCTATGAGCTGCACCCAATACTCCCTGAAGTCCATTGCAATCTTTCAATGGACTTCAGTAGGAGTTGGAGAGAGCCCTGTGTCAGGATGTATGTTAGCTATTGTGGGGGAATCTGCAAGTTCTGCTACCAACTGCTTTAAACCAGACAGGCAATTTAAAAATACAGAGCTGTAATGTTAAACATGAGGCATGCCAGCAGGGCATAGCAAGAGATTTTGGCAGCTTCACATTGTTCAAAATAGTGGTAAATTCAATAAAGCTTACTGTTCTTTTACACTTCCTTCCCCCTGCCCGGCTCCCCAAGGCTACTCTAAGTTACATCAGGGACTGGTGCACTGTAGACCTTTCTTTCCCCCTTTCCTAAGCAGCCATGCACATCCCTCAGCCATAGCCAAGGATCTGGTCCAACACCTTGAAAGAACTGACTGTGTTCTTCAAGTATGTCATTAATGTGCCTCAATGAGTTGTTTGACTTGGATAGGTATAAAGGAATGTTGTCTGCAAACTATGCTTTTCTTCATCAACATGGATACCACTGATATCCTTGGTTACTACAAGGAGCTCTATAAATAAAGTGAATAATAAAAGTGGTAGTGGGGACCTTTGACATGTGCCACTTAGTATGGGAAATAGAACAGGCTTCAGCTTATTCACAAGTGAGGTCTAGGAGACGCATAAAATAGCTTAATGGCCTTGGCATACCCTGGTCCAAAGCTGTGTCTCCAGAACAGTGAAGAAGCATTTCCAGAGGATATGTTCAAAAGTTTTCCCACCATTTAATGCCAATAAAATCCCTTCCTCCTCATGAGCCATACTTGGGTGGTAACATTCAGGGTCCTTTGGATATTATGACTTGTGAGGCAGCATAGAATAAATATAGAGTGGTCTAGATGAATTTATTCTAGCAATATCAGGGAGTGTTGAGTAGCTAAAAATCTTATTTAATATTTTGTTGTGCAAATTAAGCAAAACTCTTAGTTGGTACTTTTTTCCCTAATTACTTAAATCTGACTTGTCATGACCATGCAAATCTATGGAGACCAGGATAATGTGAAACAATATCAGTGAGTGTCTGCAGGGGGAATATTACAGTGTCCCGATGAAATGACATAGTGTCAAGTGACGAAGCTGTACAATAAAAATATTGGATCTCTGCTGGCACTTGAAGTGTATCGTAATTCTTAGAGAAGAAAACCTACAGTAAATCATACAAAATCAATTGATAAGAAATCTCAGGCAGATTAAAAAGTGTTCCCTCCCCTTCATTAATAAAGATGGCTTCTGCCCAGAGTTGATTGTTGATGCAGTCCTACTTTGATAAACGTTCTCTTACTCACTGAAAAGAAACGCTCCTTAATGAGCTATCATCTTCTATACTTTTCAATTTCCAGATTGCCATGGTAGAGGTATAGACAGAGTTCCCTAGAACTGACAGTACTGCCCAATAAGATGATACTCTATGTAGTATTTAATAAAGTGACTGGAATTTTTTTCACAGATGCCCAGAACTTTGTGATGTCAAACCAGTCTCACGACACTGGCTTTGTGTGTCATTGAAATCACAACAGTCAATCTGCTGGATTTCTAACTTTCTTTAACACTCATTGTAATGCTAATGAAGGCTAAACTCTTCAAACTTGGGTGTTTGAAGTTAGAGGCAGAGCATCAGCAGCATGCTGGGTAGCAGGACAGGGACAGTGAGGGAGGCAGGAGCACCCACTTTGCACAGCATGCTCCTTTGGGGAGAGAGCTCATTGATAACAGTTCTGCTCACGGTGGCTGCTGCTCAGACCACTGATGTCCCAAAGGGGATTGGCAGGGGCTCACGTGAGCCTCTTATTAGCAGCCCTTTGAAGGACCATTGACGTTTTCATTTAACAGTAAGTGTCTTTGTACTAAGTTGTTGCAAAGTTCTCACTCCTCGAGTACAACAGCCATAGAAACCAAGGTCATGTATTTCCGAGTGTTGAAGGGATAAGCTACTGGATTCAAATCTGTATCAGGAACCCATACCCTTCCTTCCTGCCCTCTACCCCCACTTTTAATGTAAATGAGTTAAGTTTGGGGTGTATCACAGTCACTGGTCCTCCCTCAAGTCCTTAGGCCTCGTGCATTCAATTCAGTTGGACAGTCTGGAATTGATAACTTCTGTGGGAAGAACTGATTGTTTCAAAGTCCCATCCAGTCCCACTCAGGCAGCTGTCAAGCTATGACTATGGAGCTGCTACAAGGGGAGCATTCCTCCTGTATCCCCCACCAGTACGGTTCATGAAGGATCCACCAGGGACAGTTACACCTGTTCACAGGTGCTCAAGGTAAAGGAGAAGAAAAAGAGCCCAGCTGCTGCTGGCACAGTGTGGGGGTCCTGCAGGGTTCTCTCTTCCTCTGCTTGTGCCTGCCTCTCTATCTTGGGTATTTGTACAGCCCTATTGCTGGAGTATATGAACAACTCACAACCTTTATTTCTTCTCACAACATCCCAGAGAGGTAGAGCTATGCTATGAATCCTCATTTTACAGGTGGGGAACTGAGGCACAGAGAGGCTCACTGACTCACCCAAATTATACAAGAAGTCAGTGGCAGAACAAGAAACTGAACCCAGGTCTCCTGAGTCCCACTGGGCCATCTTTTCTCTCATTTGCTCACCCCAACCAGACTTTGAAGAGCCAGAACTGGAAAGGAACCTGGAGCCTCATTCCTGTCTTTTACTCCCCACCTACCAGACTTACGTCCCAACATGACCCTGCCCCTCCATCTGCTTGGGGAGATAGCCAGTAGTCAACTGCAAGAGCTAATGGGGACTTATTACCAAATCATGACATCACTAGCTCATCCTAGCAGTAACTCCCTGTTCATGCCTTCTATCCTTCTTCAGGAGAGGAGTGAGGGGAAGGGCACAGGAGTTCAAATGGGGAACTGGAAGGAAAAGGGGTTAGCCAACAAGGGGGATGCTACGAGAGGTCTGCAGGGTGATTCAGTCTTTGAGATGATGGCTTGACACATACACAGCCAACGTTTTCATTCCCCATGGATCCTTGAGCTTTTCAGGTTGGCCTGTACCCCCTCCTTGATCCCCAAAACGTCTTCCTCGAAGAGGGGATGGTTAGACGAACACTCCAAGAACAACCCCCACAAAAAAACATGTAAGGATTTCAGTGGGATTTTTAGCATCACTTTGCATTATCCCCAGCAGAGTAGTGTTTGGGTCAATGGCAGCAATCCTACTAATGGTTACTTCACTAACTTCACTGCTCTGTTCCTCCCCATCCCTCTCCCCCGAATGTTACTAACTATGCCTGCAGTGGAAACTGGATAAATTTTTTTTTGCCACACCTTAAGATGGAAAGCTCGTGTCCAACAGCCCCTTGGATGCTAACATTTCTAAAAGGCATTAGGGGAAATAAAAGGAGTATTTTTGATATGCCAGAATTTTCAAGGATTTGTGAAATGTAATGAACTTATTTAAATAGTCATAATTGTCTCGAGTACATGTGAGAAAACTTCAGAAATAGCAGAATTAGGCATGCTCTATTTTGTAGCCTTTCAATGACCTCCAGCAAACGTGTGACCCAGATAGGAGAGCCTCCTGTCCACTTGCATAAACATGATGTTTTAAAAAGCAGGGAGGGGGAGAAATAAAAATAAAAGAATTGGATTCTTAATGGCAATGGAACATAGAGAGAAGCACACTGCTGTTACAAAACAAATGTAGAAACAGAAAGAGAATTGCCTCAAGACTCTAAATTCTGAAACTCTGCTGCAGCTTGCTGGGCTGTAGATTGGATGGTAGTGGACCTCAAATCAAAAGATGAAATCTGTTTTGGATTTTCTTCAAGGGAGGGTTTCAAAGGCACAAATAACAGTTTTGTGCCCAACTCCCAGTTGCACCTGTGAAAATCTCCTCTTAAAACCTGAATGATGACAAAAACAGGTTCCATGGGTATAATAATGACTAAGGTGAAGCCCACTTTTATTTCATGGCGTTGGTCCCCCATCAAATGGCAGGGAATAGTATCTATTCACTGTAGTAGCTGCTGTTACACTGGTGACCAGCCTTCCTTTCTACCACTTAAGTATCTGCCATAGCGCAAAAGACAGTTAGAATCATAGAATATTAGGGTTGGAAGGGACCTTAGGAGGTCATCTAGTCCAACCCACTGCTCAAAGCAGGACCAATCCCCAATTTTTGCCCCAATCCCTAAATGGCCCCCTCAAGAATTGAACTCACAACCCTGGGTTTAGCAGGCCAATGCTCAAACCACTGAGCTATCCCTCCTCCTAAGTTACTAACACTAGAATAATTAAAAAACTAATTAATTAGCATATATTTTAATATATCATTGGTTTCATATTGTATTATGGCAAGCCTGCTAAATGAAGGACAAAAATGAGTTTGGTGGTAAAATCTTGACCACAGCATGACAGGCGGTAAGCAGTTCTTGCTCACTTTATCCCCACTATTACTTAGTAACCTGCTGAGGGGGCTATGGCACTTTCACAAGATATCATCATATAGCTTGGGAAGATTTCAGCTGAAATCAGATCTTTGCCCCCCACCCGACTGATTATTTTGGCCACCGCAATGAGCTCTGAACCATGGCGTACCACATCCCAGGTGCTGCTGTTAGCCTTTCCAGTTAACAGGTGACTGGTTGATAATGTCCTCAATATGATTCAACCTTATACAAAAGTAGGCCATCATGTGAAGGCACCTCTCATCCATTCAAAATGATTAGGCCTTACCCTACTGACACTGCTGTGACCAGTGAAAGGTCTCTTCTCCCAATCCCCACCCTAACCTGTAATGCATTGTATGTGTAAACTGTATGATCAACATTTCTTATTTTAGGGTGTAGGTGTCCCAGTACAAATGGGCTAGAATGGCAAGATGAGTGAACTGTAGATGTAGTAACCAAAGAAGCATCCTTTTTTTTTTACCTATGGTCTATATCTTGACTGATTTAACTGGGCCATGGAACCACAGTTTAGCTAACCTATCCTTTGGGCCCCGACTGACGGGCTTCAGAATTAATATCTCTTCCTGTGAACTGGACACTCCCAGACGCACATACACACTAGATACTACCACCATTGCTAGGCACCACCATTCAGAGGCTGCCTGCCAAATTATTGACCCTCTTATTGGGGAGGGACAGGAGTTATTTAAATTAAGAGTGAAAGTTGGTACAAGAACAAATTGATATTAAACTGGCCATCAATACGTTTAGGCTTGAAATTAGACGAAGGTTTCTAACCATCAGAAGAGTGAAGTTCTGGAACAGCCTTCCAAGGGGAACAGTGGGGGTAAAAACAAACAAACTTGTTTTAAGACTGTTTGATAAGTTTATGGAGGGGATGGTATGATGAGATTGCCTACAATGGCATATGGCCCATCTGCTCCTGCTATTTGCAAATATCTCCAATGGCCAGAGATGGGACACCAGAAGGAACATGCTCTGAGTTACTACAGAAAATTCTTTCCCAGGTGTCTGGCTGGTGGGTCTTGTCCATATGCTCAGGATGGGAAGGAATTTTCCCCCAGGTCAGATTGGCAGACACCCTAGGTTTTGGGGTTTTTTTTTTGCCCTCCTTTGCAGCATGAGGCCATTTGATGGTTTGAACTAGAGTAAGTGATGGATTCTCTGTAACTTGAAGTCTTTAAATGCAGATTTGAGGACTTCAGTAACTCAGTGAGAGGTTAGGGATCTATTAAGGAGACAGTGGATAAGGTTCTGGGGCCTGCAATGTGCAGGAGATCAGACTAGATGATCATGATGGTCCCATCTGGCCTTAATGTCTATGAGTCTAGTGAAAAACAGAAACAAGAATAGTGTTCCTAGGGTTTAAAGCTGAATCAAATTAGCTATTAGACATAGCAAATTAGGTAAATGTTTGTTCAAGAAGAATAGTTTTCAAATAGAATAGAATTCAAACCTCCTAGCTTGGGTATTGTGCAGCATTCCAAATCTGGGATATCCAACTTTCTCAGAAGGCATATATTAGCCTCTTATTGTCTAATACACAGGGACCAAGATATAGTATTTGTACATATCTGAATGTAAAAATGGCACTCTTATGTCTATTAAAACTATTGCTTTTTAACAAAAATTCAGAGGTAGGAACAAAACATGTTTTGTTTTTCAACTGAGCCTATGAAAACACTGAGCCAAATTCTTCCCTGACACTGTAACTCTAGGCCCTGTAAGTCAGTGCAGAAACTGGTCCATGCTCTTTAGCTATTTCCCATAGCAAGGAAAATAGTTCTTCCACCCCTCCCCCTGTCATTTAGGAGAAAATGGCAAACTAAAAAGAGACAAACAAGTCAATCTACAGATTAAAAATTCTTCTCTGTTAGCATCGATGAAGAAAAGCACACAAAAGCCCCTCACCCTCCTAACTTGCTTGGAAATATACTCTTGGTGTATCAGTGATGTTAGGGCTGCTGATTATGGGACGGGTCATTTTGAGTTGTGGTATTCAGTGATAAAAAAAGGGAGAAAAACAAAACCTTGTGACACCATTATTTTTTGTTTCCAGACACTCAGGGGGAAGGGGAAATGGTTGAGTTTGGTTTGGAGAGTCTCTTTCTTTGTCTGCCCTCATTGCTCTACAAAATAGCTAAGTGAGAGGGAAACAATTTTTGATCTGCAACATTTGTAAAGCAAATCCAATGTTTATTAAAAGTTTGCATCATTTCACAAGAGTTGTAGCACAAATTATCTTATGTTTTTATGTTCTTACTGCAAGAATGGAGACAAACATTCATTACATTTTGAATGTGCAATATCTTTATAGGCATTTAGACACCCTGGTGATGGTGGTGAGTGTGATATAAATAGCTAGGTAGTCCTATTCTAGTGAAACCAAAGTTAAGGTACTGTGGATAATGTGATAACTTTTATTGTACTAAAGAATATAATGCACAAGCCACAGCCTTGAGTGAAAATGAAGAGCATTAAAGGCCTCTTCAGCCACTAATATTGTGTATTAATCTATTGATCTAATAGAAGTTATCTCATTATCTATCTTCTCTTCCTTTTCTTGAACAGCAATATGGCTGAAAAGCTTTTCCTGAAAAATGCAATGTACATGTTTATTTTAAGTAAATGTATTATGTTTTGCAAAAAATGATCTTACAGTTCAATTGGTTGCAAAGAAATATATACATATTTTCCTCTTGACTGTTTGATAGAAAGTGGATGGCAAGGGAATGTGAGAGCTCATTATTGTCTATTGTACCATGTAGCAGGGGAACAGGAATTAAAGAAGCCAGGGGATAGTCAGCAGCTTGAGCTGCATTGACACCAATAACTTTTTATGAGGGTGAGTCAAAGCATCAAGGATGTCAGACCCACGTTTCTGCCTTCTTGAACCTATTTCTATAGATCGTGACAAAACAGAGAAGTGAAAGAAAGATCCTCCTCTCTCAAGCAGGGGCAAAGATGAAACCAACCACTGATGCAAATATTTCAGATGAGAAGTTAAAAACACATCCTGCTCACAGCGGCAAGGACAGCCATGGCAGTCAGTGCCTGCATATTTTTAAACTAGAAATGGAGCTATAAAGTAATAATAAATATATCAGGGACCAAGTGGGTCTTCCTCACGTCCACTCTAGCGAAGTAAACTAGGAAGATCAAAACACTGACAGTGGGGATTGCAATGTTCAAAAATGCAGCTATAGGGCCTCCAAAATACATGTAGCACAGAGAATGGGAGGGGAGGTCAGATTGGGCTTTCACTTTACTACAGATACACCGTAACTCTTACAGTAGACAGAATAAAGTGACAAAAGAACACTGGCCTGAAACAAGCAAGAAAACTAGTGGCCAAATTCTTCATCCTGTCCATGGAAATGCAGGCCCTGAAACATCAATCGAAGTGCTAAATTCCCAGAGCATAGGGTGGAGGGTACCAGGAAATGGATGGCCCATGCAGGGGGATCCTCTGTAACCCCCTGCAAGATGTAGCAATGGGCTCTGTGGTTGATTTCCAAGTAGGGGCACAGCTAGAAGAACTATGAGTGGGTGAGGGGATGTCTAGGTGTGGCCAATGGCTTGGCTCAGGGGGAGCAACATGTTCTCTCTCCTCCAACACACGTAATAGTGGTTACAGAGTGGCTCCCTCAGTAGCTCCTGCAGACTGGGCTGATGACTGTTCCTCAGCCATGGTCACCATTACCCTGTTTATCCAAGCTGTGCACTGCTGGAGGGCTTTACCATTGTTAGTAATAAGCCCAAGGTAATGAATCCTAATTAATTTTTTAAAATGTCATCCCTTGTGCTGTTGCTGATTTCTTCTTATCATCCTCCACCTCCTCCTATTTGTCTTTCTTGCTTGTGTGCAGTATGTCACACTCTAGACTTGGAGGCATTTTTACAAGCCCTTCACTGAGCAGCACTGAAAGCATGGCTGGAACCCTGGGCCAGGTTGTTCATCCATCTAAGCAGCATAAAAGAGTCTTAACCATATCAGCATGGGGAATCTGGAGCTCGTGTAGCCTCTGCAGCAAAGTCAGTCTGGGGGAATATCTGGGGTAGGGCCAGGCTACACTCTGGTGAGCCTCACCAGTGTAACAGTCTGTAGGGGGCCGTTAACAGCTGCCACAGCAGAGAGCAGCTGTTAGGCTACTTTAACTTGCACCAAGAGACAGTTCCGGGACTTGTGGGGGGTAGGAAAGTGGTTTAGAGCCGCCTTGGCTTCCCCTTCCCCACAGAACTCAGCACAACTAAGCACCAAACCTCAGGTTTTTAGTGTACAGCCGGCAAACCTTAGCATTTGTAAGTCTTTAAATTGTAATTTAACTTTTTTGGAGCCCCCCCAGGGTCCCTCCACCTTTTCTGATGAGGCGCTCCACTTTTTGCTGGGAGTGGCTAACAATGGGTGGGAGCTGCAGAGGCTGCTTGAACAGAAGCAGTAGCAGCAGCAGCTCTGTGAAGACATCTGGTTTCCATTGGGAATTACCTCCACCTTCTGAAAAGGGATAGCTGATTGGTGGGCTCTGGGATGTTGTTAGTAGGGGCAGCAGGAGCGTGACTGCTCATTGGGCATGCAGAGATGTGGTGGGTAGCTGCAGTAATGAAGGTCAGTTGATTTCAAGCTGTGGACTGGTCTAGATTTGCTTTTGTTACACTCCCCCTACAGTACTCAGGGCTTCTTCCTCACTACAGATCTCTGGTGTGCAGTTGACAACATTGCCTGTGAGAATCTCTAGGGCTTTAGATTGGCCTATCCTCAGTGAGAGAAAAGATGGTAGGGGGAGTCCAAATCTGGGATCTTCGTGTGTAGATGAGATGCTGATCCTTTTTCATTATGACTAGAATGTAGTTGTGTGCTCCCATAATAATGCACTGAATGTATCATACCCAGATTGACTAAACCCATCAATATGACTGAGGCCCACGTTGTCAGGAGTGAGTTGGGCTGCAGTTGTGAACTGAGCTCAACTGAGCCCTGCACAGGATGTGATGGGAAGCCACATTGCCCCTAGGGAAGCACCAGGAGAGACTGTGACTTACCGTCTCCCCTGGGGCTGCTCAGTGCACATGGTGGGTGCACACACTACCACAGGGACTGGTATGGTGAGTCACCCTTGCATGTGCCATGCAGGGGGATGGGGAGGGCTTTTTTGTGGTCTGTGCACATTGTGCATGAGTATCTCACAAACTGGCCTTTACTGTTTCTTTAGTGATTGGAATATGTAGTGATACAATATGAAAGTGAATAAATTGTTGTTATTTTATTATTGCTCAATTCCAGTAATATTCTCAAGTTGTTCTGGGGGCTTACCGCAAGGCTCCCCTGAGCCGGGGTCTGAATCAGAATGCCCCCACAAGGCCTCCTTCCAGCTCTTCAGACTCATCAGTGGCTGTGGGTCACCCAAACATTCAGTGGTCGGAGTCTCCCTGGGCTAAAGTGATACCACTTGTTAATGGGACACAGAATTAGATAGTCTGTAGTATTAAAAAAGAAGTGACAAAATGAGAAGTGAGAAACAGCTGGCTTGTTCACAGACCTTTCATGAAATGGTGGCCACAACATGTCCTCTTGCTGAATTAAAAAATCACGAACAGTCAAAATAAGGTAACTTGCAAAACACAAATGTTCCCCCATGATAGTATGTACATAATTTTGTCCTTATTTTAAGAAACAGAGAGAGAGAGAGTGACAGTTCACACCGAATTCACTCCTGCAGATTTATTGTCCCATCACGGGATACAAATGATTTCCAGTGACGTCAGTAGAAGCTATATGTGATGTGTGGCTGTAGAAATGTTATTTATTTTTATTATAGGTATTACAATAGCAGTAGAGGCTGCAGCTGAGACTAAGGCCTCAGTGTGGTAGACACTGTACATATACTTTGTAAGAGATAATCACAGCCCTAGAGAGATTCCAATCTCAATGGATAAAAGGTGTGAAGGAAAACGACATGCTAAGGATCATACAGACCAGTAGTAGAGCTGGAAATAGAACTCAGGTTTCCTGACTGCCAGTTCAATGTCCTATTTCCTAGCCCAAACTGCTTCCCTATACTGTGCTCCAGCTGTGAATTTCGCCCATAAACACAGTGTAAGACAACAGGCTAACACTTTCTACACAGTACCCACAGTGAGGAATTTTTCAAAGCTGCACATGCAGACTGTTACTTTACAACAGACTACTGGGATTAGGTGAGAAATTTAGCTGTCTTATGTTGATATGAATTAAACAGATAAAGACTTCCCATTGCTTTTCTATACAGATATAGTCATTGGGTGAACACTAGTCCATCTGTGCATGGCAAGATGTCTTGTTTTACATTGAGAAGTAGATTTTCAAAGACGCACATGGCAATTAGATGCCTAGCTCCCACTGAAAGTCAAAGGGAATTAGGACCTTCACTGTCATTTGTGTCTTTGAAAATTTGTCACAGGTGCCTACAATCCCATTGACGGTGCTTTTTTAAGCTCTTTGGACAACTCAAAGGAACTTCTTCTGGTAAAGTAGGTTCTCCTCAATTGTTGCCACTTACTGTACCAGCTTTATGACCCTTGCCTCAGCTATCTAGAATTCCCTGTTACCCAAACCAGGGTCATATCCTGGCACCAATAATGCTGAAAACTCTGTAAGTCATCCAAAAACGTCATCATCCACATTTATTTACAGTCCCTATGGTACTCAGGTAGCTCTGTGAATTTCCTAGAGTGTTTCATGCTGATTCTCCCTTCACTTATATCAATTTCCCAGCAGTGTAATTCCATTTATTACTATGGAGTTATTCTTGACCGACAATGGTCCAAGTGAGAGGAAATCAGGCCTTTGGACTCTATAATCAAAAAGTACTGCATGTTTGTAGCTATCTTCATATTTAGCATTTGTAGGATGGTTTCCCTTGTATTTTGTTCTACTTTCAAGTTTTTCTCCCTCAGTAGCTTAAATATTTTTTAAAGACTATTGGAAGCTTTGGTAGCTATGCAGAGGTAGGAATGAGTAGAAGACATATTAACATCTATGCTTTCCATTTGGAATTCAATTGGATACTAAAAGCTGTTGGGAAAAGCCCTCCTTTAAACATTTCTCAAACTATATGAAAACGTACATGAGTATTTTGGACAGACCACATGATGCAAGGCTGAGAGCAAACACATGTCCAAGATACTCCTGCTGTACTCTGCCACAGAGTGACCACAGAAAATAAAGCAAAATCACTGTACTAAAATGAAGGGGAGAAGTACCCGAGCTAGGCAAAAGAAGCAAAGCACAAATACCCAGACCTAGCCATAACTGAAAAGAAGCAAGAAGAAGGGCCAGTGGGAGTCATGCCCTGGCCCTGCAAACATAAACTTCAGCCTAACAAATTGTTACAGCATAGGTAACAGAAAATCTGACCTCTGCAATGAACATAGAATTTGCTGAAACAAAGAGCACCCAGGAAATTATTGCAGCTCTCCTGGACAAAGTGGATAGCAAAGATGAAACAGCTGAGCAACAAATTGCAGCATCACAAAGAGGTTCACGAACAGCCACAGAAATTAGTTCAGCACCTGGAAACCAGACTGCATCATATGGAAGAAAATGTGGATGAGGCAGAAAACAGCCCACAGGAGAACTCTGCACATTATTGCAAACCCAGAAGGAGAAGAGTGCTCCAAGCTGGGTAAGAATTTTTGAAAAGATGATTTGCCAAATATTTCAGATTCCTTTAGAAAATAACAAGGTAACACTGGAAACAGCCTGTAGATCTTTGAGTAATGAGTTAAAGTTTTCTTATAGGATTTAAACCCAGCTATGAGCAAGTATGGATGATTGTTAACAGTAGGATGCTCCAGAGATCCACATTAGTAGTAGTATTGTTTCAATATATTTATTTATGATGTGGAAAAGGAGGAGAATGATGAGAAGACAAAAATTGTGCATGATAAAAAATGTCATAGATTAATCAAGTCATGAAAAGATAGAGAAAAATAGTTTTGAAATTTCTAAAATCCATCGTTAAGTATCCAGTAAAATTAAACTATTATGTCTGTTGGGTTATTTTACTAATTGTCAAGGATAAGCACTTTTATGTGTATAACTATGAATAATCCTTATTATTTTGACAACATTAGAATCCAGTTTGAATAGCCCATAGTGGCAAGATTGAAATCAAAGGGGACTAAAATACTTAAGAAGCGACAAAGAGTCCTGTGGCACCTTATAGGCTAACAGACATATATATTGGAGCATAAGCTTTCATGGGTGAATACCCACTTCGTCGGATGCATGCAGTGGAAATGTCCAGAGGTAGGTATAAATATGCAGGGAAGAGTCAAGCTAGAGATTACGAGGTTAGTTCAATCAGGGAGGATGAGGCCCCCTTCTAGCACTTGAGGTGTGAACACCAAGGGAGGAGAAACTGCTTTTGTAGTTGACTAGCCATTCATAGTCTTTGTTTAATCCCGAGCTGATGGTGTCAAATTTTCAAATGAACTGAAGCTCTACAGTTTCTCTTTGGAGTCTGGTCCTGAAGTTATTTTGCTGGAGGATGGCTACCTTTAAATCTGCTATTGTGTGTCCAGGGAGATTGAAGTGTTCTCCTACAGGCTTTTGTATATTGCCATTCCTTATATCTGATTTGTGTCCATTTATCCTTTTGCGTAAGGACTGTCCAGTTTGGCCGATGTACATAGCAGAGGGGCATTGCTGGCACATGATGGCGTATATTACATTGGTGGATGTGCAGGTGAATGAACCAGTGATGATGACCCCTGGTGGCTAGCCAACTACAAAAGCAGTTTCTCCTCCCTTGGTGTTCACACCTCAAGTGCTAGAAGGGGGCCTCATCCTCCCTGATTGAACTAACCTCGTTATCTCTAGCTTGACTCTTCCCTGCATATTTATACCTGCCTCTGGACATTTCCACTGCATGCATCTGATGAAGTGGGTATTCACCCACGAAAGCTTATGCTCCAATACGTCTGTTAGTCTATAAAGTACCACAGGACTCTTTGTCGCTTCTACAGATCCAGACTCACACGGCTATCCCTCTGATATAAAATACTTAAGTCTGTTGAATAATGGCCAACTAAAGTTATTTCAGGACTTCTGTCACCAATATGGCTCACCATGTGAGCAATTCTGTATATTACTTATAACTTCTAGGACTAAAGGAAAGAACTGCATTTGAACCGTGTTTTCTAAATAAGGCCACAAGAACACTTCCAATGGAAAATTTCCTATTAAAAGCATATAACTTTTATATGCAACACTACATAATTTAAATCTTGACCCAGAAGAGAGCAAACAATAGAGGCAACTATTAGCTTTAAAAGGTGTAGCACCAATATATTAAATGAATAATGACTGTAATATTTTGTAAACACAATCTATAAAGAACAAATGTTCCTCTCGGGAGCCATTGTGTAAACCTTGAGTAACTCTATCAACATCAATGTTACTCCAGGTTTACACTGATATAACTGTGGCCCTATATTTCTTACCTTATCTGAACTTCCAACTCAGAACACTATCCATACATTATCAGGCTGGCAACTCACTGATCATTGATATCTTAATTGTAAGGGCCATATACTTCTCTCAGATATGCACACAGCTTTGAAAGCTTCACACAAGTATCTGGAGGTAGATTTTGACTTTACAAGGTCAATATTCACAGAGGAAGAGAGAAGTGCCTTAGAGATAGTTCCTTTCGATCTTTACTACTCCACACAGATACAAACTTGAAGACCCAAAACTACAGTCCTTCCTCTGTGAATGTTTCCTTCATTTCAATGGCACCACTTATGTGAGGGAGGGCTGCAAGAGTGGGCCCTGAAAGTATTCGAACAGGGAACCATTCAGCTTCTGTCTTTGAATGCAGTAAAAGGCAAGTCTGAGGCAATTGCCCAACATTTGGTTCTTCAGGGTAATAGTGCTGATCATTAGGCATTTGACTATATGTGGCCAAAAGCCACTTTGCTGCCAGCCAGGTATTTGCATGGAGATTGATGCAACATCTTCTGGCTGGCAAGCTACGTTATGTGTCTGTCCTTCTGCTCAGAAATAAACATTACATTTCTTTGCCTCAGTACATTGCAATATGCCAAGGAAAAATCATAAACTTTTCTTTTCAGTCTAGTAGCCAAGAAATAGCCAACATTACAGACCTCTCTTCAGATTAGGATCTATTTGGAAGATTTGCTAATACAAGAATCATTATGTAAAAGTGACTTGACAATTGACACATGAAGACCTAAGAACTGGCTGGTCAGCTGCTTCTGGAAACAAAAATGCCTTTGCAAGCGCTAGTCTTTTTCTGTGTCATCCAAGTTGCTTTAAAAAAAAACACTTTTAGTAACATATTTTCTTTAATTGCGTCATGTGACCATTGCATATAAAGTATCATCTGGCATAGTATGAAGATTATTTTGTGCATGTGTCTCCTTTCACCTACCATTTTTTTCTTTACATTTACATTTTCTTTGCTATTTCAGGTTGTGGTAAAATGGAAGAGCTAAATCTACAAGTGAAGATTAACATTTCACTGCCCATGATGCCTTTCTTGTTGTCATGTAGGAGTCCATAACCCACCCCCCTCCAATCCAGCCTATCTGTCTGAATTGCTGAAAGCATAAAGCTCACATAGAAGAGATAAGTAAGTGATCTTTCTTTCTTTTCCATAGGGATGAACTATAGTGTATGCAGATTATTAGGAGAGGAAAATAATATCAGAGCAAGGTGGCTTTCTTAAAAGGCATCAGTAGCATTAGTGTCATGTGTGAAGCACCCATTTGTGACAACTGTACAGACCTTTCAATGGAAAATTGTGCTGTGCTACCTTTTAAAGTATGAAATGCTAATTTTGGATACACAGTTTTTGAACTGGAAGGCTGCATTTTGCATGGAATTTTGTTTAATTTCCCAGTGAAAAAAGGCATTTGAAACACAACTGCCTACAGCCAACTGTCAACAAAAATCAACTGTAATAGCACACAGCCTGTCACTGATTTATGTGGTGATGTGGTAATCTTTTCAATTTAGCTAGATATTTCTTCTTCATACAAAATAGCTGAAAGTCTTGCTAGACATTTATGAATATTGGGAGGTACTATTAGGATGATAATGGGGCCAGATTAAAGAAGTGTTCACTAGTTCAAAGTGTCAGTTAAAGAGACAGGGACTAGAAAGATATATATGGCCCCTTGGTATAAGTGAACTTCATATTTTCAGGGTTGCTTAAGATTTGGAAGATGGCATATTGAGTTCCATCTGTCTTTCTAAAGGGGGGGGGCAGGGAGAAGTTATATTAGAATTTTTTCAGAAATCTGTTTTTGTTTACCAAGATGGTGAAATGAAAATCTTTGATATTGAACATGGAGAAGACAAGCCAGGGTGATCTCCTGACAGCTAGAGTTCTGGGGCCTTTTCCCATCTTCTTTGATGGCCTATGCTTTCGATGTGGTCATTTTGCATTAGGCCATATATCTCACTGAGGATTGGCAAGTGAGATGTCACACTACATCTTACAGCTAAGCAAAGTAATCAACCTCTCAAACAGAACTAGAGTGAATGCAGACAAAATGATACAGCAAGACGTGAGCTGCAAATACAGACTTAAGTTTATGGTTTCCAAAAATGTATAATTTATCAGGCATTTCATTATACTATATTAAAAAGACAAAAATGATAATTGAAAATAAATGCGGCTGCCTAGCTACAGTATACCTTCTCAGCGTTACTTGAAATAGAAGCACTTTCTTGATACAACTTCTGTCTGCAGATTTGTGAAATGTACCTTGTTAAATTGGTTTCAGTTTGAGTATTTGTTACAGAGCATGAGGCACAATTTAAGGATCTGTCTGTGTATTTACATACCTGCAGGTTTATACAATTATATTAATTATTAACAGCATGTTCTGCAGGTGCATGCCTGTATGCATGTCCAAATGAATATATGTAATGTTACATTTATTACTGTGGGCTGCCAGAGTTGCCTGCTATCTTTAAGGTTGCTCGAGAAATTCTATTATAAACCCTGTTTTTATGAGGAAAAGAGTTACTAATACAGATGTACCAAAGTAATCTGTTTTTTCAAGCAGAAGGAATCCTGAATTCTGTTTTTTCTTGAGCAGCATACAAAGAGCAGATGTACCTTCTAGTAAGTGATGTTAAGATTCAACCAGAAGAGAGAAAGGAAATGTGCCCAGGAATTGTTATTTCTTCTACTAATTTCCCCCGATTTACTCTCTGGCAAGGACAAGTGATATGCATGTTGACCGTCTATGATATTCCTATCTCACAAACCTATCTGTGGTAATCATGAAGGTCCCCACTCCATTTCCAGAATGGGAGAAACCTCTTTCAAGGAAGCGTCTAATCATGTCTCTACATTTCTCAGTAAAGTGTGTGCTGCTAGACTGTATGGGCCCAATTCTAACTGATATTCAGTAAGAAAGGGAAGTGTTTTTGTAAGGTTTGCAGCCTGACAATACTGAGTTCCCTTGGGTCTAGAAAGATGCTTTCAGGATGAGTAGCTCCCCTGATAATGTAGAATCACCAACTAGTAGTTGCTTAGAATAGCACAGAACTGTTGTAACTCCCATACTGCATGAATCCCACGAGGAAGGGATGGAGAAGGAATGGACTGAGGATCGGGAATGGGAGTGATCCAGAGGAGAAACTCTTCTGATTTTGTTTAATGTTATTATTTTAAATCTTCTATTTTTATGTTCTATTTTTATGTTCTCCAGAATCCACCACCACATACGGCCTGCGTTGCTCAGAAGGCCGTGGCTGTATTTGGCTGGGTCAGGCACTATGAAATTGCTTGGTCATCATGCAAAAATTCACTGCCAATAACCAAAAAAACCCTATTCATTTTAAAATAATGCATTGTACTGTTATGACTTTAAGGGGCATTAATGGGTATTATTTTCTCTATTATCTGCCTCTGGACTTCGTCCCTTTCCAAAATGGCTTGTCACTAGGTGTTGAAATTTCTAGTTCTTAACGCTTTGATGGAACTGGTGAGCTGAGCCTAAAGGGAATATTTTAAAAATATTTTTAACGAGTTAAAAAGTTTATTTTTAAACTCCAGCTGAATACAAAAAAAAAGCGCCAAATTCTGGACTCAATCACACCTAATTTAATGGGCTTACCCATTTATACCTGAGCTTGGAAAGATTAGATTTCTAATGGCAAATGTTGGTAAATATCGATTTCATTGTGCATACATAAACTGACAAAAACATATTTTTGTTGATTATAATCTAAATGTACAGATAGGCAAAATAAGAAAAATACTTCCTGAGACTTTATTAGAGTCCCCCCTCAATGTTAATAAAATGTTTTGTAATGCACAAATTAGTGGAGCTGGAACAGGGGTACCTCTTAGGTAACTTTATCTTTTAGAATATCATAGAATCATAGAATGCCAGAGTTGGAAGAGACCTCAGGAGGTCATGTAGTCCAACCCCCTGCTCAAAGCAGGACCAATCTCCATATCATTGCATACTGTCATTAAATAATTATTGTCTGACATGCCCCCAACACACTTTTGCTCAACTATGAACATTTAAATTGATAAAAACTTAGAAAAAGCTTGAAAATAAACATTGACATTTTCTGTAGCCACCTCACCCTGAACTTCATTGACTAGAAGGGCCATTTTCCCATAAAGACCTGAAAATCTCCACTCCAGATTTCTGACCAAGACTGTGGAACAGCCAAAGATGACACACTCAAACCTTACCAGAGAATCCATTCCAGGATTTAGAGCATGCTGAGACATAGCTTTGGAAGTTTAGTCAGTGCTGTGTGGATACTCATGAAGGGCAGGTGTAGTCAGTAATGCTGATAGTTATGTTCACAATAGCAAGACTCAGCATTTTGATTCAAAGGATGCCCCATAACTGGGGACACCCCACTGCCCTTCAATCTCTGTCTGATCATCTCAGTATTAACTCTTTCCTGGCCACAATGTAGCCCTTTTCTGCTTGTAACTCTCAGACAACTCAGTCCTCCATTGATCACCACTTCTGCAGTGAACAAATAGAGTTCCAGCCTTCATTGGGATCCCTCCTGCCTACCAGAACCATGCCTGAGTTCCAGGTAAGCCTTTTCATCCTCCTCCAGGGCCTAGACTGTCCTAGTCACCATCCCTTGTGTAAGGCTAATAACAATGCTTCAGCTTACAGGATGATTGCACCCAATGGCCAGTGTGACACTGTCGCTCTTTCGAGGCTGACTCAAAGTTGGGGTAAAAGGGAAGTAGTCATTTGAAGTCAATGGGACTGATGACTCAGGTGCTTAAGTCTTTTCAGGATTGGGGCTTAAGGCTAATAATGGCCTTAATAATCATCTTAAGCCACCATTTTGTAGTGGTGAAAAGGGGTTATGGCAGGAAGAAAGCACAGAAAAGAGTGGACCTCCCATTTTTAATACAGGGTTGATTTGATATGAAACGAAAAGTAATTTTTTTTAAAAAAGGGACAGTGATAACAACAACAGAAAAACTAAAAACAAAAGAGGATTTTCAGTAAAGCAACTGTTTGGTTTTAGAAGACAACAAAGACCCAGGGAAAGGTGTTAATAAGGCCTCTTCAATGGTATTTATAGCCTTCAACACTTGTAGATGTTTATCATATCTCTGTTTAGTAGTTATTTAGCTGATCATACAGAGATAGTAGCAAAGATTTTATAAGAGACCATATTTTTCAAGAAAGTCATACTTCATTGATTTTCTGTCAGAATAGTGGGTGATGGCTTTGTTTATAATCATCAGACTTGTCAGTTGCAGGAGCTTTATGGTATTTGTAGTAGATGGAGTCAGAACTATAGTCCTTACTCTGGCAAAACTCCCATTGACTGTAGTGGGAGTTTTGCCTTCAGAAGGATTCTATCCTGCAAAAACGTATGCATTGCACTTAATATTACTTACATGAGTTCTCCCGCTGAAGTCACTGGGCGTACTCGTGCTTAGAGTTAAGCGTGAGTGTTTTCAGTATTAGGCTCTAAATGACCTTAATTAAAACACTGAGGGCTAAAGACTGAGAAGTCAATGGAAAGACAACCATTGGTTTCAATAAACTTTGGATCAGGCTCTGAATTTTATCTTCTGTACTAGGGCTAGGAAAAGGGGAAAGGAGGCCTCTTACTGTGTGCAAGCAGGCAGGATATCTTTATAGTACACCAAAGTATGATGGCCTGAACAGAAATGTCTGAGCCTATACTGAGAGAAGTTAGTGCCTCCTTAAGAGAAGCTTGATGGACCCTGTGATTTGTGTACGTGGATGCAGGTTTACTGGGTGAGACTCCACCCCCATAGAAACTTCTGTTGACTTCAGTGGGGCCAGGATTCCACCCATAGAGTATAGCTGTATTTTTCCAAAATAAATATTTATTTACCTATTATCTACAGATATATTCTAATGTATATACTATCACATACTACATACATCTGCACTGCATATACAGCATATACTTGTGTGTGTGTGTGCACACGCATGTGCGCATGTATTCTATGCAGGTTACTCTGCGTATTAATAAGACAATCCATATATTGTGTTAGGACATAACTGTATGCAGACAATGCTCCAGGTACTGAGGTTTTTTTAATCCTGAAATATGGCTGATATGGTCCACTGCAAAATGAACCTATATTGGAAATGGCAAAATTGTAATGTAAAATATACTGGGGTCAGTGGGGTGTGATGTTTTTGCATACATTTTTTCTCCCTTGACCCATGCCATTCTCCTGCACATAGGGAAAAAAGCTTCATCTCGCACAGAAATGTGATGTCCTTTACTGCCAGAGGCTGTTGCTGTTTTAAATGAGGAAAAAGCACAATGCATGAAGAAGGAAAATTAAAGCATATTCATTTTGGAAATTAGATATGGTGTCAGGAGACTCTCTGGAAATAGCAGTTTGAATAGAGCACCAGACTACAAGACAGTTCACTGAACTTTTGACCACTATTTATACCATGGAAGCTTTTGAAATGGGAAGATAGCAAAGCATTTTATAGCTCCTTAATAGTGGGTTGTGGTTTTTAGTAGACATTTATCTTTTTCTCAGTGTATATGAGATATGTAAACAAACTACATAGTGTAATTACATTATATTGGCAGGACTTTAGGGGTTTTTTTTTCTTTTCAATTTATGTTAGAGAGAGGCAACTAATGAGATGTCCAGTACATGGTATAGCATAAATGGTAGAGCATAAATATTTTCTGGTTGCTGCTGGAATCACCATCTTGAAAGGTCAACATTCTTCCAAAAACTGGTATTGCTGCTTTCCATCTTTGGAGAATAATATAATTTTAAATGGGGCTAGTCACTGGCTCTACTTCATTCAGGTATCCAAGTACCCATCTATCTCCAGATCTTTATACACCTTGGTATTTCTTTCCACCCATCCCTTTTTAGACCCTATATTAACCTGTCTCATAGAATATCAGGGTTGGAAGGGACCTTAGGAGGCCATCTAGTCCAACCCCCTGCTCAAAGCAGGACCAATCCCCAATTTTTTTGCCCCATATCCCCAAATGGCCCCTTCAAGGATTGAACTCACAACCCTGGGTTTAGCAGGCCAATGCTCAAACCACTGAGCTATCCCTCCCCCCTTTTTTTAAAGCAGGACCAATCTCTAATTTATATATTTATTTGAATCCTCTTTAACTGCTTCAGTCCCCCTTTAACATGCCAGGTACATTGTGCAAAATAGCCCTCCCTTTGTCCCCTAGGTACCAGGTTCAGCATGTTGTCCCATTGTGACTGTAATGATATATCAACAGAAAGACATCATTTAAATGATATGATATGTATGAAAGAGCCTTTACTATGCCTAAAACATTATTATTTTAGGTTTGCAAGGAAAAAGCCCTATTATTTTAATGATTGAAATCAAGCAATAATAATTAATGTGAAAATATGAAGGCAATAATTTTAGAATCATAGATTCATAGGGTTAGAAGGGAAAACAAGGGTCACCTACTCTAACAACCCACCAAGATGCAGGATTTTGGTGTAACTGATTTTCCCCAGAAGGCTACGTCCTGGTTGAGCTTTAGCATTGGCTTTCAGTGAAGTCTTGTTTTTTTGGTCCAGGCGACTGACGTGCAAGGCTTGCCTAAACTTGTACCACGGAGTTAGAATGTCAACACTAAATGGAACCCAAGAAACACCTAGTTCCAAAACATTTGCTGCTGTGGAAGGGCTTGTTTGAGGGAAGAGGTGTCTCTCAGGCGGCTAACTGAAAGGTCCAAAGATTAAAATGGAGTTGTTTTGTACTGTCATAGCTGTTTCCCTCTTCTCCCCACTTTACTTAGACAATGTTGACATGATCCAGTTTATAGTGTTTAAAACAATACAACAATGCCACATTCTTTTTAAATTTGACATTAAGATAAGCTTAAGCTTGAGGACATTCATTATGAGGAGACCGGGTTGTCTTTTGTCTTTGCTGTTTAGCCTTACATACAGTACAGTACACCCCTTGGGTGGTGGGGGTGGGGAATAACAGACACTCCTTCTGCCATAGGAGATGTTTTTCTTCCTTGGACCAGAAGCTCCTCTCCTATCACTAGCCAGTAACAACCCTTCTGTTCATCCTTATGTCAAAGCTGCACAACTGCACTAATAGTGATCTCTGACAATTAGAGATGAGCTGAAATGATTTGGCAAACTTTGGGTACTGCTGAACCTTAGGGTGTGTTCAGATCCCTTTGAGTAGATTGAGTATCTTGCCAACCAGCCACTCACCACCTACCCAGTCCTAATGGTGAGATATAGTAGTTAGGACTTTTAGTCCAGCTGGGCCTGGAGGATGGAAGAGAATTAAGGAGGGAGTTTTGATATAGATCCATATTTTTGGCTCAGCAACTGTTTCTTGTTCTTGCCTTTGCATTCCAGGCACTGTCAGCAGCTTTTTCAGTTTTCCTTTGCCGGTGTGAAATGTATACATTTGGATATCTTTTTCTCTTTCTGTCTATTTACAACATCTAGCTAGATGGGTTATACCTTAGATAGGGATGTCATGTAAATGACAGAGAAAGTCAACACATGTAGTAAACTTTAAAAACAAATAACATCTCAGTTAAAAATAACCCAACTAGGTTTTGGTTTTCAAGTTGGCTTTTTTGTCTTAAGATTTATTATGTTGTCTGTGCCCAGTGAGTGAGAAGGAAGGACTATTCAGGGCTCTGATTGCATTGCTGATTAACCTAAATTATATAGGCCAATAGCCTGAGATACTTAGGCCATAATTTTACAGAGTGAGACGTGATCTTGGATGTCTCAATTTTTAGGAGCCCAATCTGAGACTGCCCTAAGAGACCTCATTTTTCAGAAAATGCTGAGCATCCACCCTCTGAAACCCAGGCTGCTTTAACATGTCTCAAGGTGGGCACCTAAAAATCGAGGCACTGTGATGGAGTGGTACATCACTGAGAGTGATTGACTGGCTGAAGTTCATCTGAAACAGGGTTCAGGATCTATAAAGAAAAGAAAATGTCTAGTCAGGGACTTGGTCTAGGCTGAGACCTGCTTTAGCTTTGGAAGACTTGTTATCCTGGGACTGAATTTAGCCTGTAAGTCTAGTTCAGGCAGAAGTCTGTTAAAATCTTGAAAAACTCAATTTAACTTGGATGTCTGTCAGAGGCCTCCACCTACCTGGAAAGATTTTGTTCAGCCCAGACTAACACTTGTTCTTACTCTGAGATTTTTACTTCAGCTCTGAGCTATATTGTTATAAAGTTGCTTTGGGAATTACAATTTGAGTTATTTTTATTCCTATGGGGCAAATATTTAATATAATATAATATATGACCCCCCTATATTTTAAATGCTCTTGTGTCCCTTTCTGTCTCTTTCCCTTTCATGGTATCTGAGTCTCTGACCCATAGTCTATATCCATCAGAACACTGTGTGTCAGACATCCAAACATTTTAGCCTTATTCTTTACTCAAGTGAAACTCCCATTTACTACAGATACAAACTCACATTTGTAGGAATGGGATAGTGAATGACAATAAGTGACTGAAATCTAGAGACCAGTAAATTAAAATATCCGCTTGGCAGACATATGAAGTATTGTTGTGCAATTCTTAGCAACAACATAGTCCCATGGGGAGCGATTTCATTGACACTAATGACCTTGGACAAGATGGCTGTAACACTTCACAATTAAGACTATGTAAAACCCCAGGCCAGAGCTCTGGCAACTAAACAAGACATGGTCACATCATTTGCAGTTGAGATTTTGCAAGCACATGCTACACACATTGACTTCCTGTGAATGTGAAAAGTAAAAAATAATTTTAGACCTTACACAAGTCTATATTATAAGTGCCTCATTTTTCTGATAGCAATGTCTCAGGAAAAGCCAGTGGTCCAGAATTGACCCAGAACCAAAAGTTAAAATGTCCTAAAATTTCCCAAATCCTGCCAGCTTCTTCCTAACTCCTCCAACTTAATGAATCAAAGGGCTGGAGGCCTGATCACACCATTTCCCTTATTACGTCAGTGACACTCACACAGTTAGGGGGCAGAAATGATACCTTGTGACCTAATGTGACCAATCTCACAGTGGTAACAACATATGGAGAATATACACAGCAAACACAATTCATGAACAATCCATCGTCTGACATGTTTTAGTGGAACATTGATCTACTAATTTCATGTAACACACACATTTGTATAAAGAAAGTCAATTCAAGAATAATTTGCAAACAAGAAAAAAGGTGAAATTTGTCAAATAATTTGTTTGCTATTGATAGTTTGCTCAGCTCTACTCAAGTACCAGACAGGTCCAGTTACCCAATTGTTTTTGAGAATAACTTTTTGTTGTGGTGGTGGTGATTTTTAAGCTCCATCCCATTTCTATTGCAGGGGCCATTGTTTAGTTTTGATATGGGTGAAGGGTGAATTCAGGTTACATTCTGACATTAAAATGATATTTTCAATAGCAATCAATGACTTGTCTCTTGACAAGTTAGGGTTTATGAGGCAGCCTAACAATGTTTTTATATCTCCAGTTCACCTGATTGTACTACCATCCTTAGGAGCCAAACGACTGTAGTGTTATAAAAAGGTGCTGTCATAGTTAAGGGGATTATAATGGAGTTTAATAAACCTGGAAGATGAGGCACAGAACCCTAATATTGGAGTGTTATAAAGCTATGGGTTGTCTGCAGAGGCTGATATTTGTATCCACATTCATTGACCTCAGAGAAGTAATATAAACAGAAGAGATAGAGGTCAAAAAGCTCACCTTCTCAGTTCTCCATGGAACTGAGCAAGTCTGTACACAGTGCATTGAAATGCCACTGTATCAATTCTGTCCTCACGAAGACCTCTGCTTATTTGGCCATGGTTGCTTTTTAATGCCGGGGTAGACATTCTGACTGCATTGCTTTACTATAAGGATAATGCCAGGGTAAGTATTTCAACTATCACTCATGTGGCATCATCCAAAAGGGAGTTTTGAACCTCTGACATTACAAACAGATTTGTTGTTAAAGGGGGCCATCTACCTTATTGTGTGTGTATATAGCATCTGGGATAAAGTGGATAGGACACCATTTTGCAACTCAGGCTTTCATGGCACCTCCTGATTGGTGGGCTGTGCTACACACAGAACACCAAACTGTGCTTTCCCCCAACATGAGTGAGTTGGAGAGGTAAGGCTGCAAGGAGCCCTTCCCTCCACCTCCCACACCTTTCATGCCCCAGGATGGAGCCAGACCTCGTGATTTGGGAGAGCCGACAGAGTGATCCCACCTACCATCCCCAGGAACGCAAGCCACTTCAAAGGAGTCTGGGAGAAGGTGGCCCACGGAGCAGTGTGGCATGGTCAAGAAAGCAAGTTGCAACATCCAAAGGGACAGTGCAACCTACTCATTGTGCCTGTGCCACCCCCAAACACGGGCCATATTGTAAAGGACACAGTCTGGTTCACCACTGTTTCTGCAACATAAGTGCTTCCAGCTCAAGCTACCATAGCTCAGGGAAGAGATGGACCAAACCGAAATTGTATTTTTAAAAAAAAATAAACCCCCCACAGAACATGATTTATAATAAGTTACAGGAACAATTTATTCTGTCTCTCCATGGATTAGAGAGGTGGTACTTGGAGCAGCTTGTTAAACAGAAGTGCTTGGCCCTTGGCCTTGCACTGCTGTTTAATGATCCACTCTTCATGTGCCACCTCTCTAATCTGCAGAGAGATAGGTACAAATTGTATCTATAATGTTATATTACTTAACAGTATAATGTATTATAAATCATAAAATTGCATCCCTGCCTTGTAATTGGTGAAATGTGTTGCATGAGAAATCCCCTAATACAATATAGAGTGGTTGCTCTTATGCATAACTACCTCTCTGGATCAAACCAATTCAGTCCAGAAGTGGTGAGGGGAGAGTTAGAGCTTTTTTAATTAAAAAAAGCAAAAATATGACTTAGAATGGCTTTATAGGCCCCTCATTGGCTTTATAGGCCCCTGGACTCAAAGTGCTGTTTAATAATCCACTACTTGCTTGGAACTTCTCTCTCTCTGCAGCGAGAATTGATCTCTGACATATTTAGCATATACCTGAGATGACATGCTCAATATACATATACAACACACACACATACACACACGTAACACACCAATGCATATTTGTGTGTGTGTAGCTCTACATATCTATTTCTTTTTTTCTCTCTCTCCTACCTCATACACACATACAGATGCATAGCATATGTATATCTATATATCACTCTATGAGCCACACAGCACAGATATAAAACTTATTTTCCCTGCAGTGATATCACAACTTTCACAAATAGACAAATACTGTTGAAGGCTATCTTCATCTGTCATAGAAAAACCTGCTGGAGAGCCAAGTGAGCCAAGTTGGTCCTGAAACTGCAAAGATTCTTCTGCATCATGTATCCTGTATCCTGTATCGTTTTACTGTATTTTAGTTACATATGGGTAATAATTTTGTTATATGGTTGTAATGGATGTGCAGAGCACATGGATATATGACCTATTTTTTAGTATTTGCATAAATCTAAATAACATTTGAACTGAAAGCAGGTTTTTATAATGGAAAATGTTAGGCATCCTTCATAATAGGAGGGTCCACCAGTCCACTATAATAGTGGAGGGAATATGGTTTTGAAATGTGTGGAGTAGACATGGAGTTTGACCTTCCTAAACCATGGATGTCTCAAGATTTGCAAGGAATCCCCTTTCATCCCCCCCAGCTCTTAGGTCTTCTGCATCTGGAGTCTTGTTGCCAATGTCTCCTCACCTGAAGTTTTCCTTGTACACAGAACTCTGTTAGGGTAATAATGATGACAGGTTCAGCATTCATTCTCACTGGTGTTTATATATTTGCAGGGGGTAGGTAGGGTGAAAGAAACTCTTCCCCATCTTCCTGCCCAGAGACATCCACCCGAGATTTGGGATTGTTCCTGTTATTTATTTTTTGCATACAGTAACACCTAAAAACCCCAAGTAGGGTTAGAGCTTCATTGTGCTAGGTACTGAACAAACACATAGTGAGAGACCATCCCTGCCCCAAAAAGAGCTTACAATCTAAACAGACGAGACAAAAATGGAGGGAAAGTGACACAAGAGGTCAGTGGCCAAGTGTAGAAGAGAAGCCAGATCTCCTGTCCCTCGGGCCACTAGCCCTATCCACTGGAAAACACTGCCTCCCATATATAGTTCATGCTACACATGGGGGCTACCATAAGAATGTGTAATGGAACTTTCTGCTTGCAGGATGGAGGGAAGATGTCTTAGATCTGATGTCAGCTGACATTTGTCTCTTTGTCCATCTAAGGGCTTTTTATGGCACTTTTTAAAGCACTGCTACCTCTGCAAAGTAATTCTCCCTAGTGACAAATATTAGACATAAAATGTGAAATTCCTAAATCACTCTGAGTTAGCAACAGAGGAATTCTTACATTGGAACAAACCAACCATCTAAACCAGTACTTTGTCCCCAACAGTGGCCAGTGATAGCCACTGCTTCAGGGGAAGGCTTAAAACTGCCATAATTATCAAAACTGTTCAATGCTATATCAGTGAAAGAAATTTCTTCCTGACCCCAACTGGCAATCACTCTATGCCCTGAAGCATAAAGGTTGATAGCCCATGTAATTTTATCATAGCAAGTGTAACTATTGATGCTCTTCTTATCCATATATCTGTCTATTTTTGTAACTTACTGAGCTATTTGCCTCAATAAAAGCTTATGGTAGTGAAACATATATTTTTTTTTAAATCTCATATGTGATATTAAAAATCTAGTACAGGATAAAGAATGTCTTTTGACACTAAAGGGGAAGACTTCTCAAGAAAGTCAATGGAAAATCACAGGCATAGGAAAAGTAGTTGATTCCATGATTTTAGGCTTTACTCATAGTATTTGATCTTGGTATGGAATCAGTGGGCAGTATTTTGCACCCATTGAAATTAATGGGCTCTGAAGGGTAGGCATACCTTTTCTTTCCCATCCTCTTCACTGTGTGTTTCAGTCAGAAGGTGAAAAGTACCACATCACCTTTATTGTTCCCCTCACGTATCCTGTGTAAGGGGGTAGGTGATGTACCTCTTTCTCCTGCTGTGTGCTGGGAAGGGTGTGTATGTCGGGGAGTGGGGAATACTCTCATACCTGCTCACGTATTCAGAAGTCAGACTTAAAGAACAGGGAGTGGTGTAATGGCACTCAGCTCTGTTTCATGTTTGTGCTGAAACACCATATCCTGTCTTTTCACCCCAACAGTCTCCCGCTGGCATTATCTGCCCTTATGGGGTGTTTCATAGATATTTGCAAAGTGTAGCACATTGGGGGCTGCATGCAGCTGGAAGTAGCTGTGTGGCCCTAGCACCTCCAACCACCTGCTGAAATGTCAAAGGGTCAAAAGAAGACTGTGATTTGGGCTATAGCCTTTACAAACTTGAGGCCACCATGATCATTATGAGCTTTGTCCTGGTCTTTTCTCTTTCCAGCACTGTAAACATTACACTTTTCTATCAATAGATTACTCTATGTCTATACTGCAATTAGACACCCAGGGCTGGCCCACACCACTCAGGATCTTGGGCTAGGCCTCGTGGGGCTGTTTAATTGCAGTGTAGACATACACACTAGACAGCTAAATAGACATTGTGCAAGTATACTGTAGCTGAGCTTTGCTGATCTCTTTACTATCACCAAAAGCTATGGTACTGTCTTCTAAAGTATCTATCAAAAGAAGTTCAGTTAAGCATCCAAAAGTTCAGATACTTATTTGACCTGTTCTAAACCATTTTGATTTGAGCGTTGAGCAAAGGAACAAGTTGGTTCTATTTTAACTGAACTGTTCTGCTTGTTCCTTACAATATCTCAATGTGTTAAAAAAAGTAAGCAGAAGTTAAGGCCCTGATTTTGCTCTCCTTTTGCACCCACAATTCCTAGTGAAGTTGTTAAGAGAGGAAAGATGGTCTGTGTGAGCTTGGGGAAGTCACTTAATCTCTCTGCGGCTCAGTTCCCCAACAGTAAAATGTGGGTAATAACACTTCCTTTCTCTACCTATTTGGGCAAGGACTACCTTTTACCATGTGTAGGTACAGCCCCTGGCACAATGAGGCACTATGCTTAGTTGAGGCCCGTGAGCAGTACTGTAATACCAATTATAGGGCTCCTCTGAGAGCTTATTTTATTTGTAAATAATTTGTAACATACATTTTAATGTTCATACTTCCATTTTACAGCTGACACATTCATATTTAATTTTAATCTGTATTAAAGTGAGGGAAGTACATTTCCAAAAACAATGCCAGCCCCTGCTTTCCAGTTTCAAGATGCCAATTTCTGCTGGGTTGTTTTGTTTTGTTTTTTTTAAATTCATTTCCGCAAGATGAAAAAGGTACCCTCAAAATTAACAGCAAAATGTATTTTTTCCTGTCACACTTCACCCAGAAAACCTACCAGAATGCTGTCAAGACACTTTTCATAGTAACTGAGTAAGAGTTTTTAAAATCATTTTAAATCAGGATTGTTTATATTGGAAGTGAGTCACCAGAATTTCTGTCCTGATTAAATCTGTGTTCATCATTGGATATGCAAACTGATTTGTTGTTGTAAAATTGTTCCTAGCCTGCTCTTGCTGACCAGTATTACCTGTTCCCACAGGACGGAGCCTAGGGGGAGGAAAAAGTCCATCAATATCTCCTCACAGAATGCCCCCAAATATTTTGTCAAGTTGTGGTAAGTGCCTACAGTTCCAACCCCAAGTTGTGTGGATCCCAAAAGAACTGCCAGAGACACAAGGACCCTCTCTGTGCTAGATCTAGGCCTTAATTTTCTGGTTCTATTGACACTCTGCTACCAGTGGCTACCTCCAAGACACTCCTTAAAGCCCTGAGTCAGCTAAGCACTTAAGCACATCCTTATGCAGCAAAGCATTGAAACACATACCTAACCTTAAGCGTGTTCTTAATTCATATAAAAGTGAGTGGGTCTAAAGCAGGTGCTTAAAGTTAAGCACGTGCTTAAGTATTTCATTGAATTTGAGCCTAAAGGAGGGATCCCTAGTGCAGAGAAGCTCGGGATAAAAAGGTAATATAATATGAGCTTCATTGACTGGAATGGGACTACTCACATACTTAAACTTAGGCATGGTAGGTAGGATTTTTAAAAGAAGCTAAGGCCCAGATCTATAAAGGTGTTTATGTGCCTAACTCCCATTTGATTTCAATAGGAGTTTGGCACTTGGATACCTTTGAGAATCTGTGCCTAAGTGACTTGGGATCATAAGTGATTCATCAGTGTCTCTCTTGCTCCTAAATCACTTAATCACTTTGGATTTTGGGTGGGATTTTCAAGTTTCTCGCTGTTTCAACATGTAAATGTATAAAACCTGAATTCCTTGAGGTTCTTCCCTAACTCAAAACTCATGCTACAGTTTACAGTGACTGTCTTTTCTATATAATAAATATCTCAATCTCTTTTCTTGTAAACCAAAGCAGAGAAGTAGTGAGTCTCATAAAAAGGAATTATACGATGTGTAGCAACAAAGGAATGGGCATAATTAGAATTCACTGAGAAAAGAGCATTTTGCTAATCAGTATCATATCATACATTTGTAAAAATAACTGCCTAGCAGGTGAAAAACTTATATTTCTGACAGCCTGCACTTAGTCTTAAATCAATCCAACAGAAGAGTTCCTTTCCTGCTTTATACAAACTTGCTTTCACCTTTTGATAAACTGTACCCCAATGAGCAGTAGGACTGCTTCACTTGCCTACCTTTCTCTGCATTAAGGCAATATTTTGAGGGTGATGTAAAACAGATTCATTTTGTGGAATGTTTTTATATTCATATCTGTACGAAAATAGGTTTTAATGATTTTGAGAATGAAAGGTGTGATCAGAAACGTTTTAATATGGTATGAAATAGTTGCACTGAGCACAGTTTTTTCTGACCTGCCAAGACCTCTGCAAGGCATGCTATTTTAACCTGGTACAGAGTGCACAATAGCAATAAATCCTGTAGCAGATTATGCAATTTTCCCCATAGTAGTCTGTCTATTGGAGTTTCAAATAACCCAGAGTAGCCTTAAACATTTGGATATTCCAGACTATATCCCTTCAGTATGTAGAAAGTTGATGGCAGGGCGGCATCCTGCACTCAGACTCCTTGTAAAAGTTTAAATTGCTGCCCTGCTGGGTCGAGTGAATGCTAATTATTTTGCCTCTTACAATATGTCCAGACTACTTATTAAAAACCAAAACAAAGCAAAAACAACAACAACAACAACAACAAAAATACAACCCTGAAGACATTGCTTTTGCATGCCAGATATATTGCATTCAACAAAATAAATGCAATACTAGGCATTTTTTCTGTGTGTACTATTAATGCAATTCTTAATTTGATTTTATAGACTTTTTTATTGTAGTTTTACCTTACTTGTGTAAAAATTCATGGCATCTTAAAGAAAATCTCACTTTACTATAGCATGCCAGGATAGCTGCAATGCACAAAATCTTGTGTGTTTCTCTTAGCACTGGATAACATGTCACCGAAACCAAAGATCGTCTCAAGATTGTGGCTCTAAGTATATCTAAAATGAATTGAGTTGCTTACAATAAATTAGGAGGATTTACCACTGTGCCCATGTCAGGGTGGACTTTTGTATTGCAGACAGTTAAAGCAAGAGCTAAGCTGTAAATGATGAAACAACAGTCAAAGAGGCTGTATATTTAATTGTAGAAGCTCAAAATCTTTGATGATTGTACTGGAAGTACAGATGCTTTTTAGATAGCCTGGGTCTAATAATTAATAATAGTTCTTTAATAACAATATTAAATACTGTAGAAGTCCACATTCACTTGTGATTGTTTTCTTCCTTTCAGCAATTATGAAACACAATTAGAAAGTCAGAAATTATGGGCTCCTGTCAGTTTAGTTCTATATGGGCTACTCATTATGCTGCTCTTGTAGAACAAAGAGCTGTGGGCAATAGTGACATTTCACAGGGCTCATGCAACACAATATCAGCTTATCCCTCTGCCAGCAGATGAACCGAGCTTGTGAGAAACAATAGCTTAGAAGTAGGGACGGACAAACCACAGTAGGAAAACAAGAACCAGAACAAACTGGCTCCTGACCAAGAGCTCTGTCCACCTCTAGATTTACATCTCTCTCATGCTGGGATACACAGTGTACTTTTTACCCACAGTGTAGTTCTTACCCACCATTTTTTTACTCACGAAAGCTTATGCCCAAATAAATTTCATAGAATCATAGAATCTCAGGGTTGGAAGAGCCCTCAGGAGGTCTTCTAGTCCAACCCCTGCTCAAAGCAGGACCAACTCCAACTAAATCATCCCAGCCAGGGCTTTGTCAAGCCTGACCTTAAAAACCTCTAAGGAAGGAGATTCCACCACCTCCCTAGGTAACCCATTCCAGTGCTTCACCACCCTACTAGTGAAAAAGTTTTTCCTAATATCCAACCTAAACTTCCCCCTCTGCAACTTGAGACCATTACTCCTTGTTCTGTCATCTTCTACCACTGAGAACAGTCTAGATCCATCCTCTTTGGAACCCCCTTTCAGGTAGTTGAAAGCAGCTATCAAATCCCCCCTCATTCTTCTCTTCTGCAGGCTAAACAATCCCAGTTCCCTCAGCCTCTCCTCATAAGTCATGTGCTCCAGCCCCCTAATCATTTTTCTTGCCCTCCGCTGGACTCTTTCCAATTTATCCACATCTTTCTTGTAGTGTGGGGCCCAAAACTGGACACAGTACTCCAAATGAGGCCTCACCAGTGCCAAATAGAGGGGAATAATCACGTCCCTCGATCTGCTGGAAATTCCCCTACTTATACAGCCCAAAATGCCGTTAGCCTTCTTGGCAACAAGGGCACACTGTTGACTCATATTCAGCTTTTCGTCCACTGTAACCCCTAGGTCCTTTTCTGCAGAACCGCTGCCCAGCCATTCGGTCCCTAGTCTGTAGCAGTGCATGGGATTCTTCCGTCCTAAGTGCAGGACTCTGCACTTGTCCTTGTTGAACCTCATCAGATTTCTTTTGGCCCAATCCTCTAATTTCTCTAGGTCCCTCTGTATCCTATCCCTACCCTCCAGCGTATCAACCACTCCTCCCAGTTTAGTGTCATCTGCAAACTTGCTACGGGTGCAGTTCACACCATCCTCTAGATCGTTGATGAAGATATTGAACAAAACCGGCCCCAGCACCGACCCTTGGGGCACTCCACTTGATACCGGCTGCCAACTAGACATGGAGCCATTGATCACTACCCGTTGAGCGCGACCATCCAGCCAGTTTTCTATCCACTTTACCGTCCATTCGTCCAGCCCATACTTCTTTAACTTGCTGGCAAGAACACTGTGGGAGACTGTATCAAAAGCTTTGCTAAAGTCAAGAAATAGCACATCCACTGCTTTCCCCTCATCCACAGAGCCAGTTATCTCATCATAGAAGGCAATTAGGTTAGTCAGGCATGTCTTGCCCTTGGTGAATCCATGCTGACTGTTCCTGATCACTTTCCCCTCCTTTAAGTGGTTCAGAATTGATTCCTTGAGGACCTGTTCCATGATTTTTCCAGGGACTGAGGTGAGACTGACTGACCTGTAGTTCCCCGGATCTTCCTTCTTCCCTTTTTTAAAGATGGGCACTACATTAGCTTTTTTCCAGTCATCCGGGACCTCCCCCGATTGCCATGATTTTTCAAAGATAATGGCCAATGGCTCTGCAACCTCATTGGCCAACTCCTTTAGCACCCTCGGATGCAGTGCATCCGGCCCCATGGACTTGTGCTCGTCCAGCTTTTCTAAATAGTCCCGAACTACTTCTTTCTCCACAGAGGGCTGGTCACCTCCTCCCCATACCGTGCTGCGGAGTGCAGCCGCCTGGGAGCTGACCTTATCTGTGAAGACAGAGGCAAAAAAAGCATTAGTACACTAGCTTTCTCCACATCGTCTGTCACTAGGTTCCCTCCCTCATTCAGCAAGGGGCCCACACTTTCCTTGACTTTCTTCTTCTTGCTCACATACCTGAAGAAACCCTTCTTGTTACTCCTAACATCTCTGGCTAGCTGCAACTCCAAGTGTGATTTGGCCTTCCTAATTTCACTCCTGCATGCCTGAACAATATTTTTATACTCCTCCCTGGTCATTTCTCCAATATTCCACTTCTTGTAAGCTGCTTTTTTGTGTTTAAGACGAGCAAGGATTTCACTGTTAAGCCAAGCTGGTCGCCTGCCATATTTACTTTTCTTTCTACACATCGGGATGGTTTGTTCCTGCAACCTCAATAAGGATTCTTTAAAATACAGCCAGCTTTCCTCGACTCCTTTCCCCCTCATGTTATTCTCCCAGGGGACCTTGCCCATCAGTTCCCTGAGGGAGTCGAAGTCTGCTTTTCTGAAGTCCAGGGTCTCTGTTCTACTGCTCTCCTTTCTTCCTTGTGTCAGGATCCTGAACTCTACCATCTCATGGTCACTGCCTCCCAGGTTCCCATCCACTATTGCTTCCTCTACTATTTCTTCCCTGTTTGTGAGCAGCAGGTCAAGAAGAGCTTTTCCCCTAGTTGGTTCCTCCAGCACTTGCACCAGGAAATTGTTCCCTACACTTTTCAAAAACTTCCTGGATTGTCTGTGCACCGCTGTATTGCTCTCCCAGCAGATATCGGGGTGATTAAAGTAACCCATGAGAACCAGGGCCTGTGATCTAGTAACTTCTGTTAGCTGCTGGAAGAAAGCCTCGTCCACCTCATCCCCCTGGTCTGGTGGTCTGTAGCAGACTCCCACCACGACATTACCCTTGTTGCTCACACTTCTCAATTTAATCCAGAGACTCTCAGGTTTTTCTGCAGTTTCATACTGGAGCTCTGAGCAGTCATACTGCTCTCTTACATACAACGCAACTCCCCCACCTTTTCTACCCTGCCTATCCTTCCTGAACAGTTTATATCCATCCATGACAGTACTCCAATCATGTGAGTTATCCCACCAAGTCTCTGTTATTCCAATTACATCATAATTCCTTGACTGTGCCAGGACTTCCAGTTGTCCCTGCTTGTTCCCCAGGCTTCTTGCATTTGTGTATAGGCATTTAAGATAAGTCACCGATCGTCCTGCTGTCCCAGTATGGGGCAGGAGCCCTCCCCCTTGCACTCACCTACTTGTGCTTCCTCCCAGTATCCCACTTCCCCACTTACCTCGGGGCTTTGGTCTCCTTCCCCCGGTGAACCTAGTTTAAAGCCCTCCTCACTAGGTTAGCCAGCCTGCTTCCAAAGATGCTCTTCCCTCTCTTCGTCAGATGGAGCCCGTCTCTGCCTAGCACTCCTTCTTCTTGGAACACCATCCCATGGTCAAAGAATCCAAACCCTTCTCTCCGACACCATCTGCGTAGCCATTCGTTGACTTCCACAATTCGACGGTCTCTACCCCGGCCTTTTCCTGCCACAGGGAGGATAGACGAGAACACCACTTGCGCCTCAAACTCCTTTATCCTTCTTCCCAGAGCCACGTAGTCTGCAGTGATACGCTCAAGGTCATTCTTGGCAGTATCATTGGTGCCCATGTGGAGAAGCAGGAAGGGGTAGCGATCTGAGGGCTTGATGAGTCTCGGCAGTCTCTCCGTCACATCACGAATCCTAGCCCCTGGCAAGCAGCACACCTCTCGGTTTTCCTGGTCAGGGCGGCAGATAGATGACTCAGTCCCCCTGAGGAGAGAGTCCCTGACCACCACCACCCTCTTCCTCCTCTTGGGAGTGGTGGTCATGGAACCCCCATCCCTAGGACAGTGCATCTCATGCCTTCCAAACAGTGCAGTCTCCTTCTGCTCTGTTCCCTCAGATGTATCATTCACTCCACTCGCTGCACTAGTACCTGTGGAGAGAACATGAAAACGGTTGCTCAGCTGAATCTGTGTTTCCGGTACATGGACTTGTCTCGTACTCTTCCCTCTTCTGGAGGTCACATGCCACCAATTATCCTCACTGGCCTTCTGTCCCCGCTACGTAGCCTGCTCTGAATCTTCAGTACACTGTGCCCGCTGACGCCTATCCTGACGTCTGTCCAGGAACTCCTCATTTTCTCTTATGGAACGCAGGGTTGATACTCATTTCTCCAGGCCTTGAATTTTCTCCTCCAATATGGAGATCAGCTTGCACTTTGTACAGACAAAAACGCTTCTATCCTGTGGAAGAAAGACAAACATGGCACATCCTGTGCAGGTCACGACAGCGGATCGCTCAGCATCCATAGTCTCTTCCTTCTAAGAGTTTTCTCACTTGTGGCAGAAGCTACTCAGGGAAACCTGCCAGAGGGATGCTGCGGTAGGCTCTCTCCAGGCGAACTCCCAGGCAAACTTCTCCTGTTCGCTGCTCAGCTGGTTCATAACTGACTGTCTTTTTATAAGAGTCAGGCCCACCTGGAACAAAGCACTCCCAATTCACACTGTTCAAACAGGCGTTCAAACAGGCAATCAAACAATCAAGCATACTACATTTGTTAGTCTTTAAGGTGCCACCGGACTCTTGGTTGTTTTTACAGTGTACTAGAATGCATACTTGATAATGCATCAGAATTGAACAAGAATTGGTCTCCATTGAGAGTATGTGTCTATTCTAAAACAGGCTGTATCTGAATACAACATGGCTAGTCTGCAAGGAGGACTTCTATCTATTTTAAAGTGCAGGAAAGAGTTGTAATAGATACAATTTATATACACAGTGTGCAGCAGGTTAACACAAACAGTAATAACTGAAGCCTACTGAAGGGCCTCTGTTTTTTTTAATTCTCGGATAGGTACATCCTGCTCCACAATAGGAAAGTACAGTTAGTCCATCCCTATTAGATGTTCAATCCAAGTTTAGATGAAGGTCTGACTTGGTTCTCACTTCATCCAAAACTGCTTCTCTCATGCTGAGTCTCTTCAGAAATTCAAAATTATTCAAATAAGTTTTAAAAATATGAATTGAAGCCAGTAATTACTCTACAGGAGCAGTGCAGCATAGGAAGCTGCAATGCAAAACTCTCTCTCTCACACACACAGAAATAAACCACTCCCCATTGCGCCTCAGCTACAGACTGTAGAAGAAATCATCTCTAGGGGTGAGAGGATAGCTCAGTCTGTGTGTCCATTCTGCCCTTGACCTTTCAGCTGAGACTGCTAATAGAGTTGCCAACTACTGACGGTTGCGATAGTCTTTACTGTAAAATGAATAAGATCCTGCAGACCCTTTGGCTACAACTCCCCCTGTCCAATCTGAGGGATCTAGAAAGTCATGGCTTATCTCATCTGTTATGTTTAAATTGAGTGTCAAACACTTTTCCTTGCAAACATATCCTTGAAAAAGTAAGCTAATGTCATTAGCACAGGGCATGGGGTTATTCATGGTTTCCCCTTTATGGACACCTAAGATTGGCCTTTGAGATCCACAGACGTGGATCTTTCTTTTTGGTGAGGGATGGCAGAGGAGACACAGGATCATTTTGTGACTATGGGGGTGCTATGCTTGTTTGATTCAACTTGATCCGTGTCCTTTTCCAAGAACATTCATGTGATTGAACTTCTCTAATTCAGATACTTGCCCAAAACACATCTTCAGCTTGATTCTTCACATATTCACCCTAAGCAAATGTCGAATTGTACTTTTGAATAGAATATTTGCAACTGTCCAATCAAGCAATGTTGTCTAGTTACATAATGCTTCTAATCAGGGAAGAGAAGCCATAATTTGTGGGTGTAGTGGGCCAGATGCACAGCCCATTGAAATCAATGTCTATTGGCTTCAGTGGGCTTTGGATCAGGCCCAGTATGAATTTCTTTTGACCAACACAAGGCCAATGAATTATTTAAATCCAATTTAAGACCTATTTTGAGGGGATAGGTTAAATCCAGGCCTCATTGAACTCAATGGCAAAACTCCCATTGACTTCAATCAGGCCAGGATTTCACCTACAGAATTTTTTGAGATCTTTATAGTGATGCTGACTCTCTACACAGGGCTGAATGTATTTCATTGTAAACATTTGCAACACAGTTTAAATTACAATTATGCCCAGTGAACTGCCCACAAGCCATTCATACAGGAGAGATTTTTTTGGAAAGAAATTCCACAAATAACTAATTTTGGTTAATGAACAAATAGGAGAATTTCACAATCAGTTTGGAAGCAGAAAAAGTGCCCCAAATCAACAAATACATGATTCATTATGACAAATTGGCTCCGTTGTCAAAATGTCACAAGAGAGACTGTTATAGAATATTTAGCCCAACTATAAGTAGTAAAGGACTAAACAGAGGACTTGTTTGAGAGAGCTTGTTCTTGTGAGAATACTAACCCGGCTTTGCAGATTTAAGGGCTCTAGACAACCTCAAATCTGGCTGACATTAGGGCTGGCTGGAAAACCACAATTCCATTTTGCAAAGAGTATTTCATTATTTATACAAAACGGAGCAGCTCCAACAGGAGAACTTTGGGGAGACTGACTCTATATCCTGGTGGCTACATCGATCACTTGGGATATGGGTCCCCAAGTCACCACTCCAGAGTGTGGTAAGCATGAGGCTTTTGGCTATTCTGGGGTGACGCTCTTTCCATGGCCCTGAGAAATATTTTTGTCAAAACTGGAAACTGCAAAACATTTCAGTTTTGATAAAATGACTTTTTATTGATGGATTTTTTTTTGTTCATAAATGTTTTGACCAGCTCTAGTTTTGGTCGACTTTTCATTGTTAACTGCATTGAACACAACTTGAGATGTCTCATCATTATTTTAAAAATCAGCATAATGTTGCATCTTTGATCCTGAATAAAAAGGAGACTGTAATGTTTTTGAGTATATATGAGGCCTGCATTGGGGAAGGGTAGAAATTAAAATCATACCTGTATATAATGAAGGCACGACTCTGGTAAGTTAGTTGATTTACTGAAATAGTTCTAACAGCAAACAGAACTGCAGCATTTGTAACTATATGTATAGGGCATGATATGGCTGATCACAAATGTGAAAAGTGCACATCCTATGGACATAATGTTAAGAGCCATAACGGAAATCATCACACCATGGACCCCCCTGTGGAGTTTATGAAAGGTCACCCAATCATTTTTTACCATATGATGATCCAGTCGTGCACCATACCAAATACCAACCTAGCACTCTGTTTGTGGATGCCTTGTCCTCAACAAGCAAACACATAAAGATGCCCTTAGGTACCGTTCTGCATAGAAATCGTACAGGTGCTGATTGTCAGCCATACCTAATTCCTTAACATACCGATCTCATTTTCCATATCCAGTCTATGGCATAGTAGTATCAGAATTAACAACTACTGTTTTAGATTTCTCCCTGGATTTATTACTTTATGGAGAAGAAGTTATTTCTGGACCCCCTGCCAACTCTCAATTTCTAGTAAGTGAGAATATACTAGTTCTGGGACATGGGATGCTTTATGAAAGAAGACGAAAATGATGAAGGAAAAATTATTCTGATCTAAAACAGAAATTCAAATAAAGGATTACCAGTGTTGTTTGAGTAGACAGTGCATAAACACGACTTTATATTAGAAAGAAGAGAGACTTCCAAGATCCAGGAACTACTTTATGCACAAAATAAAACTAGGCCCATTTCTGCTTGTTCAAATACCACCCACAACTTTCTAGGGAAGGAACATATGCAGAGCATATTTGGAAACATTATTAGGAATGCATAAAGTACAGTATTAGTCAATTTTATATGCTCAGTTGCATGAAATCTGTGTGTTTAAAAAATATAATAATTTGCATTTCATGGCTTTTGATAACCTCAAGAGTGCACTTGAAATTCAGCACATGCCCACAGCACCTCCCAGCTCACCCCATTTTTAACTGAAGACCAATGGTTTCTATTAAGGGATCAGGCAGGGACTCTGACAAGCCAGTCAATAACTATGTGAGGTTACTTCATTAATGCTATAATGGCTGATAGAGTGAGAGGCAAAAAACAGGTTCCTGACAGCAGCAAATGAAAATGATAGAGATTCCTGAAGCAATGCGCCTTTCCTTTGTCATTGTCTTTTGCTTGGCTTATTCAAAATGTGGCATTTATGTATTCAGCCTTGATGAATGTTGCAGGCTTTAAGTACTTTTTCCATCTCTAATGCAGTGCCGATTGCACATTGTTCTTTCTTTCTCTCTCTCTTTTTTTCTATAACCTCTGCTGTCAAGGCATTGCGGGCTGAAGGGTTGCAGGCACTGGCTAAATAGCTTTTTTGCTGTAAACGGTGAGGGTGACGGGACAATGTATCATGAGTGCTGGCGGGGTCACACAGCAGAGTGGGTGGTGGAGGCTGGATCCCACAGCTAAATGATACAGGATTCCCCAACCTCTCTTCTTCCTCTCCCCACCCCCGTTTCGCATAGGAAGCTGGGAGGGAGCCATATGTAAAAGTGAGAGAATCTCAACTGAGTTCAGACCAATGGGCAGGGATGCAGTTGTAGGAGAAAATGCAACTCAGGTAAATCAGAAAGCCAAGTCTTATGACATCTAAAGGGAGCAACATTCTGTCTCATTCATTATAGTACATATGTTTGTGGTCGGAAGAGTTTGGATGTGTGGACTTGTCAGCTGGAGGTTGGGACTTGCAGAACATTTTGGATGGTTTGCTCTCGGGTTGCACTGTAGGTAATAAGTAATATTATTTATTATTAATAGTAGAATAGCATGAAGGTCTCATTCAGAAAGGTACTTAAGCACATACTTAATATTAAACATGTGAGTAGCCAACTCATATATTTAAAGTAAGATATATGCTTAAAGACCTTGGAGGATCAAGGCCTAGATCAAGATAGTGGAACAGTGCAGACTGCAGATATTCTGCCTTCAAGGAACTAAGCTTTAGAAGGACTTAATGATTTATCTCACCAGTGGTTCTTAACCTTTTCTATACCATGGCCCTGGGAGCTCCCTCCCATTTAGCAATAGGGGGTGGGTGGTGTGATCACAGCCCTCTGGCACTGTTAGCGACCCCCAGGTTGAAAACCCAGGGTTTATGCAACTTCTTCACTGACCCTTACTGGACTAGCCCTCATGAGGTGCATTGGATTTATGTCATCCCTCCTTCGCAGAGTCACATGCAGAATATGAAATCAGGGTAATGGCGCTGCACAATTTAGTTCCTTTAAACAATTTTAAGTGTAGCATAGAAATGCTTGAATTACATTTGGAGACATGAAACAAAAACAAAAGAGACAGTAAGAATATTGTTTAACTACTTATTGTACTGCACACCTGGCATGCTATTTTATCTCATCCCATTTTCCTTATGCCAGACAAACCATTAGGTCACCCTGTGCCTGTAACCTAGCATGTGTTGTGCCCTTTGAAGAAGCAGCAGCAGCTACAATTTAGTAGTCACATTATTAGGTTGCTTTATCATCCTCTATTCTTTTCATAAAACAACACTAAAGTTGATATATACCTCACCAAACTTGTCAAAGTTTCCATGTGATGGATTTCAAAAATACTTCTCATTTATTGTTCCACTCTTTTAATTATTCCTTATATGTCAGCCATGATATGTTGAGTATTTTAGTTAAAATAACTTCTCTCCTTTATGGATTCTTTGTGGAATGTAGTAAATACCTTTTCCTTTCACCATTCCCCTGCCTTCTCCTTAAAAAAAAAAAGAAAAGAAAACTTAGAAAGACAATTCTGTACTCTTAATGGAACCAATGTGTTGCTAGTGAAGAATATTACAAATTATTTAAGTCCCCATTTAACTTCAAGAGGCAGCCTTATTGAAGTCAAGGGGGCTAGTCATATGCTTAAAATTACGCACATGCTTAAGTATCTCATTGGATCAGGGCCTGGGTGACTTAATATCCTAATAATTAGATTAATTTGTGGCATGACAGTGGAAGATAATGGATTTTGTGAGCTGGGAACTGGAGTTGCACGGGAGTGTAAAACTGGGCATGTATATGTGTATTTTGTGGCTTATTTGGAAGTATTATGAGGAAAATTATGGGGGCATTTTTTGTTTTTGTTTTTGTTTTTTTTATAGGTGTGTTTGGAAGGGGCCTCAAAATATCACAGGAAACAAACATCTTGAGGAATTTTTAAAAAAGCATTAGAAGAGTTGGGAAATGTTTTCCTATAAACGTTCATAAAAAACATTCCACCTATTTCAACTAGTGGGATTTATGGAATACATTCAGTACAAAGAATGACATTTAATGAAGTTAACGAAGCAGATCAATTAAGAATATTTCACACACCTTCCATGATCAGTCTGCTCTTTCAAGGCAAAATTCTATTCAAGACAACCCAAGAGTAGATAGCAAATAGAATACATGCATACCAAAAGTTAGATGATGCACATTTTAAGAAAGAGATGTTAAATGAAGGGCATTAATGCTTGTGTTGTATATAAATAGGGAACATTTAATGGTATATATATATATATACACACACACATACATTTAATGGTATATGTATTATACCATTATACATGTACATACATATATACATATATATATTATACATAGATACATTTAATGGTGTATATATATATATATATATATAAAGCATTTTAAGAATCCTCTGCAAATTAGTCTGCATTTAGTCATTTTTCTTTTAAACAAAAGTTAGACAAATTATTGCTAGCAAACAAAAATCTATTTTAGACAAACACATTGTGTCCTGAAAGATCCAGTTTATCATGCCAACAGTCTCATTGGCTGTGATTTGTATATTAAAAAGATTTTAATTGCCCAGGTAAGTGCCTGCACCTGCTAAGACATTGTATATTAGAGCACTTTATTCTAATCTTTTACAATACAGAGCACACTTCACCCATAAAATTATTCTCTACACAATTATACTCAGTTTTGCTGAGGTAGAAAGTGCAACTTAACAGTTTGGTTTTACTCATTATTATTAAAATCATGGAAATTAGGATCATTAGGTAGCAGTTGTGTAGTTAACTACTCAATAGCCTGGTCATTTCTTTTCCTGTACACTGAAAACAATGACAGAGATTTAAATGAATTGTTACATTGGCAGTATTCTCAATTCTATTTGGTGTGAAATGTGTTCTAAACCACAGAAAGTATTTTAGAAACCAGGGAATGCCTTGTGAAGGATGGGACCTTTGTTATTACAACAGTTACCCAGGCCCCAGATTCTGACTTGTGATGTGCCCATATGTAAGTTAAAAAATCAAGCAGAAAAAGCAGAAGTGGAGTTTATATCTAGAATAATTCCTCATTGAAAATCCCCTGTAAGAAACAGCTGGTGAAAAGCAGCTACCAGTTTTATTCTCTTTAACTAGACTTGTGAGGTGCAGGCTAGAAAGGGGTGGGGTATTTGAAAAATGTTGCACTAAATGCTGATCAAATTATTCATCAGATTTGGCCATTTTTTCCTATTGAGAATTGTCTGTGATATTACAAATTTGTCTGTTGTTCATATTTGTTCATCAATCAGTTTTGAACATATTTGTCCCTGTGGGTTTTCACAGAATGTTCATAGCAAATGAAGCTTCCTGTATTTTATATTTACCATTCAATATTCAGCCTATGCGATTGGTCACCTAAGTCACATAGCATGATCCTTGTTCCCTGATTGGTAGACTGAACCTTTATAAAGCAATCTGATGAAATCATCAAGGCATTAAACCTCACAGGTGATACGCAGACCTAAGAAACTTTACGACATTTAGAATCTTTTGTTTTCCTTTTTCGCCAAAGAAAGAACACCGTACCTAGCTATGTATGTGGTCTCCATAGTAGGGAACTGATCCAATGCTTATCTGAAGTTAATAGGAGTTTTTCTACTGACTTGTTTGGCATTGGATTTGGCCCTTAAGGGGATGTCTACGCTGCAGCTGGGAATGAGCCTCCCAACACGAGTAGACAGACTCGCCCTGGTGGTAGATCTTGAGTTAGTGGCTAAAAATAGCGGCGTGGACATTGTGACCCAGCCTGCAGCTCAGGCTCGCAATCCCACCCGACCCGCTCGCGTGGCTAGCTTGATTGAGTCTCTGCCCAGGCCGCAGTGTCCGCACTGCTATTTTTAGTACACTAGCCCAAGCCCCACTAGTGGGAGTCTGTCCACCCATTCCGGGAGGCTCACTCTCAGCTGCAGTGTAAATTACCCTGAAAGGCTCCTTTATAGCTTTCTCTCCTCTTCATTCAAAAACCAGGCTCATTTGGTATCTAGCAGATTTTACATTCAATTTTCCCTTGCCATATTCCCACCCCATAATTTGCCTATGCGTATGTGTATGTAGGTCCTGCTTCTCCATTGCCTTGCAGCTTGTGTAGTCATTTACACCAGTGGGTTGTGGATGTGAAATGCTGCTATTCTGATCCGGCAGCTTTTCACACATGTTTTGCCCAGCTGTCAGGAGTGTAACAAGTTGTGGCTCTTAGGGCAGCATTTACTGGACCTCATTGCACATGTGCTACATTCTCTAATTGTGTTTTTCTTTTTAAATGGATAGTTTAATATTTATGTTGTTTGCTGCATACATAAAGCCCACAAGATGGATTGTGTGGCTGAGCTAATGTGAACCACAGCTTCTCCATTTCATGGATTTTGAACACTGAAGTTTACTCTCACATTAATGCACATTGGTGTATTTTAACCTGTTGTATGAAAAGGGTCAGATATCCCTGTGCCCTTTATGGGTGCTGTGACGGGGTGGACTAGGCCCTGAGGCCCCGTGCTGGAGACCTTGTGGCCCTGCTACACTCCACCCCAGAAAAGGGCAGTAGAGAGGTCCTCCAAGCTGTCTAGAGTGGCTGTGTGGGAAGCAGATCAGTATAAGTAGCAGCAGATCAGGGCCCAGCAGGTCCGTATAAGTAGAGTTGCAGGGTCAGAGTGAGTTCAGTTCTTTGCTAGAGCCGGAGGAGAGTGGACGGTTCTCTGGGCTGGCTGCTGAGACTCCACAAGGGCAAGGCCCTTAGGTAAGGGGGAGGAATATGCAGGAGCTGTGGGGAAGTGGCCCAGGGAATTATAGCAGTAACACAGTTTATTTAAAGGGACATTATGGACAGCTGCTACCTATAGGGTCCCTGATCTGGGCCCCGGAGTAGAGGGCAGGACCAGGTCCCAGCCTCTAGGAAAGTGGTCTGGACACTGAGGCATCCCAGAAGGGGAACTGAGCTGTAGTGGCCCAGCTGAAGAGCTGGGGCCAGAAAGACCCTGAGAGGGCGAAGACACTGCCTCCAGGGAAGGAGCCCTGGGGCACTGCTCTATTCCGGAGTAGGGTTTGCTTTGCTTTTATCTCACAGGCAGACTGTGTATAACTTGGCCGGAGGGCTAAGTCAGCAAAGACCCACCACAAACAGGTAGAGAGAGAGTGCAGGCACACGCTCTTGGCCAGGGGGGGTGCTCACAAGAGTGGGGTTTGTTCAGACCGGCCCCTGCAAACAAGGGGACCGTGGAAGAACTGATAAGAGCTCTAGGCCAGCAGCAGGCTGCAGGAACTGCAAAGCCCCAGAAAGGTGCCCAGCAAGAGCATGGCAGGGGCTTCAACAGCAGCAACTCCAGGATCACCAGTCTCCGTTTTGGCAGGGAGCTTGGCAGCCACGACAGCGTCCACCCAGGCCCGGCCGCCACAGATGCCGCAAAGGAAAGAGTCAGAAGACCCCACTGTGGAGCTGCAGGTTCTAGGGACAAATGGGGCAGGCAAGATGGGTTTACCCTGATACAAGCCCTGGTTGTAAGGCCAGATTGGTTGCTTTGAGCACCACTGAGACCAGTGAAAGGCAGGCTGACCAAGACACCTGGCCACGAACGGCTGAGGTCCAGGCTGTAGTGAAGGCAGAACAGAGGACCATTAGGGCTCAGTTTAGGGCTTGGAAGGCAGCCCCAGAGACAATTTGTTTCCATTGTGGGAAAATGGGCCACATAAGAAGGTATTGCCCTGAGAAAAACTCTGACTCGGGAAGGCAGTATGGTACTATCAGAGACCCAGGCCTCCCCATAACTGGAAAACCTGAGCTAGACAAGGAAGCAGGACTGAGGCCCACGTGATAGAAATGAGAGGATATATTAAGGAGTCTTGTCACAGGTTTTAGTCAGAGGGATTTCCAGGCCTGGGAAGTGTCCTGCATGACATCAAGTGAGTCAGGAGTCCCATGCATATCACATGGCTTCCCACAGTTTCCTGCCACCTGCTGCTCCATTCCTCCAAGGGCTGCTGTGCTCCTGGACAGAACTGCTCTGCATATCCTCCCAACCACTTTGCAGCTCCTGCTTTCATGCATAATAGCAGATGAATGGATGGGGAAAATACATAGGCACTTGGAATAACGGTCAGGTGACCGGTCAGACGGGGTTGAAAGTTTGAAATGAAAAGATGACAAACAGGATTTCTGCACCCGCTCAAGGATGTGATTGTGATCAGAAAGTAACTTTCTTTAGTTTGTCATAGTTACACCACTGCTGGCACTGTTGCCAACTCTCGTGATTTTGTCACGAGTCTCGTATTGTTTTCCTTAAAGCCCCAGCTCCTGGAGTCAAGTAGATATGTGATGATTTCAGCCTTCATTCTTAAAGAAGAAATAAGTTTCTAACCCTCATGGCTGTGGGAAAAGCTTCAAAATGTGGCCCCAGTGCACCCTAAAGGCTTGAAAAGCAGAAGGCAAATAAAAAGAACACCGCATCTATTATTGTTACATAATCTCATGATTTTATAGGCAATCTCGTGATTTTGGTGAGCCTGACTCATGATTTTTCAACATTTGGGGTTGGCAATACTGGAGAAGTGTTCCCATAATACTGGGGAGGGATAGCTCAGTGGTTTGAGCATTGGTCTGCTAAACCCAGGGTTGTGAGTTCAAACCTTGAGGGGGCCATTTAGGGATCTGGGGCAAAAATTGGGGATTGGTCCTGCTTTGAGCAGGGGGTTGGACTAGATGACTTCCTAAGGTCCCTTCCAACCCTGATATTCTATGATTCCTCACCCCAAAAAAGAATATGTGGGGGGGCCTGTCTTCTCCTGTGCTAGGCTGCCCTGAGGATTTGGAGATGGAGCAGATGTTATTTTTCCATGGGGGAAAATCCCCAAACCAAAACTATTTTTTTCTTTTGTTAGTTATGAAACATTTTCTCTCTGACTTTTGTTACTGAACATTTCCCCGTGTTCTTTGTTGCATACTCTTGTCTCGGTGCCAGTCTTGATGTAACAACAGGTGTTAAAGCTCATTTGCCCTGGACTCTTACAAAGACCAACTGCAGAAATATTTTCTAGGTAACAGAGTGCTCAGTCTCATCCTTCCCAGATCTTGGTTTAACCTTTAAAGAATGCTTGCCCCTTTTTATCCATCCCTTGCTCTTTTTCCTGGATCCAGGGGGAGATTTTCAAAGGCATAAATGGGAGTTAGGTGCCCAACTCTCAAACTGCAGTGACCTAGGAAATTTCTTATTTGATATCAAATCTAGATCTGTGCAGGAACAGGAGTTTCCATTTTTCAGGAAAATCCACGAGTTTGGAATTTGTCCTCATTCCAAATTGGAACACAAACAAAAAATTGGGAAATGTCCCATGAATCAAAATTTTCTAAAACAAGTTAGTTTAAAGTCCATCAAAATAGTCTTTTTCAGTAAAATCAAAATAGTTCCAGTTTTGCCTTTATTTTTATTTTACAGAAGATATAATTTACAATATAATACAAAATAATTTTTGAAATGAGTTTTCATTTTGAAAGGAAACATCAAAAGAATGCATTCCAATAAGGTCAAAACAGAACATTGCAACCTTATCACAACCCTTCATTTAGATTTTTTTTTTAGATGAAATTTTATCAAAACCAACATGGGACTTAGAAAGTTTCCATTTCCAAGAAACGGGATTTTCTGATGGAAAATGTTCAGTCAGAAATGTTTTGACCATCTCTAAGCAAAACCCAAAACTTTCCAACTGAAATAATGCTTCTACTTTACTCTCTCCCTGTTCCACCTTCAATATTTCATGTGTATTTCAAGCATTTTGTGCATTATATGGTAGTCTACAGTATACTGTACTTTGTATAGATCCTAGTCGCAGCTAGGGTGACCAGATGTCCTGGGATTTTATAGGGACAGTCCCGATTTTTGGGTCTTTTTCTTATATAGGCTCCTATTACCCCCCACCCCCTGTCCCGATTTTTCACATTTGCTGTCTGGTCACCCTAGTCGCAGCTAAGAAATAAAACAGAACTACAGTATAGTTGCTGGCTCAAATTCATCCCTGGGGTTACTCCATTGCTTCAATGGAGTTACTTCAGGGATCAATCTGACCCATTGTTTTTATAAGCATCCACTCAGGTTACTTGATACTGCACCATGTGAATGTAAGGCAAACGAATAAATCATTTTATCGCAAAGTTGCTGCACACCCTGAAGCATATTGCTTTTATTATAACAGTGGTTTTATTATTTTATGTTTGTAAGGAAGAAAAAAGAGTTTCCTTTTATTTATGTATTTTGCTAATTGTTGTTTTCTTCCAGAGATAACTTGTCAATGAATTAAAAGTCGCAAATAAGAAAAGAGAGAAAAACGATTTTTTTTCTGACCATTATTTTTTCCTTGCCTGTAAAATAGAAACAAACCTAGGATTATAAATATAGGTAGAAGAATCTCCTTTAATGTCATTTTTGACCACTCCCTATTGAGCTACTGAAATGTAAACTTTTGTTGAAATGTTCCATTTCCCTCCACACTCAACTCTTTAATTAAAAAAGATGTGCCAAAAATAGCACACATAAACAGGAAGAATGTGTGAATGCTGGAAAGACGTGGAGAACACAGGTACTTGTGGCTGGTAAGAGAAACTGCTAGATGCCTGGGAAATGCAATGAAAGTATCCTGCATATCAGAACAAGAAGTATAATCCCTGGTATTATATCATGCGGCTAGTCTGGATCATATTTCTATCCAGTGGAGTAACTCCGTTAAAGTCAGAATAAAGTTATCAAGGGACCACATAGTCCAAAGGAGTCAAGGTGATGAACCCAGTACATAAACTGTGCACTTGCATTGAGAAGCAGGCAACTATTCAAAAAACACTTGATTCTGACAACTACCAAAACCCTGGTGCTTGATGCATATATGGATGAGACAGGCAGGGGAAAAAGATGGCACACTGAGTCAGTGTTGGCTCTGTGTGAGTTTCTTGCCAAAGCTGACTAGGTAGACTTAAAGTTAGGGATAAGCAAAGTAGATCATTCCACCTTTACCCACAGTGAGGCAAAGCTTAGAAGTAGCCCAGCTCAGCAATTTGCCACCAACTTGCCACCAATTTGCTGGTGCCTGGCTATGGCTGCAAGCAGAGCTCAGTCCCTAAGCTGGCATGAGATCACTGGGGGAAAAAACATACAAAAGGAACAGTATATATAAGACCTGGCTTAAAACTGGGTGCATGTGTAGGGAGTTCCTTTTTGGATGGCGGTTTTTCTTGTTATGGGCCAGATTGACTCTTGCTGACAGAAGGATATTTAACATTTCCCTGCTCCAGCCTACCCCATTGTATCCCACTGGGATTCATGCAAAGGAGGGCAGGCATTTCTACTATCACCTGCTCTCTGTTATTGCTTCTCATTGGGAAAGGCAGTTTTAATATGCATCATTGGGTCTATGGGAACCCTGCCAGAAGAGATTGAAGTAGGGAATGCACTAATTCAATGCGTTCCATAGCCAGGCCCCATCTTAGCCAGCGCAGCCAAACAGTATTGACTTAGCTTCAGCTTCCCAGTAGGGAGGGTGTGCTTTGTACTGCCCCTTAATGCACTTTTGGATGATGGAGAACCTGTGACTGGGAATCCCTGGGCTGAATCAAATCCAGAACTCTTTCTCTGGTGGGATTGCTTCATTCCACTAAGTTTAGAGGGTGAATAAGAATGGAGGGACCTGCTCTTTAAATATAAGGATGCTCAAAAAGTAGACTAGATAACGAGGAATAGTGTGTGAGTGTGTGCTGCACCTATCCAGGTCAGAACAAGTTCCTCATCACTTGTACTTCTATTGTCATGGACGACCAAACAGGGCATTCCATTCAGGGTGTCATCACACCATTAAACAATATCACAGTTACTGAGCTGGAGCTCCTTGTGGCTAGAGGTAAGCAGCATTAATGTCCTAGGCCTAGACAGGCTAGATGTCCCCTACAGCTGCAAACTGGTATGAAAACTCTCCAAAATGGAGGGACCTTTGGCTATAGACCTCAAAGACACCCGGAGAAGAGGGATAGCCCAGTGGTAGGGGCACTAACTTAGGTCTTGGGAGACCTGGACGTCTCTACTCCACCACAGAGTTCCTGTGTGTTGTTGGACAAATCACTTAAATCCGGATTCTCAGAGGTATTTAGTCTCCTAACTCCCACTGATTTCAATGGCAGTTAGGCATCTAAATACCTTTAAGGATCTGGGCCTTTGTCTTTCTCTGTTTCAGTTCCCTGTGCGTAAGATGAGGACAATAGCACTGCCTTATCTCACAAGGATGTTGTACACTAAAGATGCTGTGGGGCTCAGGTAACATTCCATGTTGCAGGGAGGTGCTGAAGTAAGCCAGGATCTTCAGGAACACTCGAAGGCAAACCTTCCTCACTAGCAATTACTTCACATTACATTTGCTTGGAAAACATTTAACAAAATAGTTGAGACTAATTCTGACATTTCTAGCCTCGGTGTTTGTAGGATTCCCCAGATGAGCAGAGGCCTGTGACTGGGCTATGCAGGCTCCCAAAGCCATCGCTCTGGAAAGGCAGCGTTTTCTCAGCCCTTCTCCTTCAGACTGGAATCCGCAATATATTCATCTAGAGTTTCCTAACTGTTAACAGATGACAAGTTAATGCCTTGGGAAATCGGCTGTAGAAAATGGCAACTCAAGGCTACTATTATCCCAGGGAATTCTGGATATAAAATTGACCCATCTTTGGTGGGATATAGGGAAAAAATACAGAGTGATCAGATCTTGTTTGACGAGAGGCAATGTGCCTTTGGGGGAATAGAAAAAGATGGCCATCACAGTTCAAGGTAACTGCCTTTGAAAATTCGTTGTTTTCGCCAATTCTGTGTAAATGGGCACTTAGACACGCAATTTCCTTAAGTGTCCATTTGCATGCACTAATGTTGGATTTGCACTTGCAGCGTTTATGGGACCACTTTTGAAAACAGGGCTCCTTGTCTTACCCCAGGAGAAGCTCTCAACATAATTGACTCATACCTGACTGCGTTTTCCATCTTTATACTCATTTTGGCCTCTGCCTGCACAATCCCTCACCTCACAAAAATGGAGAAGCAGACTGCTGGGTAATATGAAGCCTTTCATTCATTTTCACATTTACAATTGACTGATCTCTTTTTCTTCTACATACATTAAAGTAAGTAGGGGGCAGCAGCATCATTTCTATGGTGGGGCAGTTTTGCTTCAACAGAGGCGTGTTTAAAAAGAAAGGGAAAAAAGGGAATCCTGAGCAAATGCTGTTAGCAAAATAAACGCAGTGATCTATCTATACATTTCTTTCTCTGAATGAGAGCTCAGTATTAGTGTTCTCTCAGTGTGTTCCTTTTTGCTTTCTCTGTGATGGTGCTAGATAAGGGAAAAGGTTGTTACTATATTTGACGGTGCCAAAGCCAGGATTAGGGTCCTCCCAGTATAAACAGAGAGACATGCTCTTTACTCCGAGAAGCTTACAAATTAGTTTCAGACATGACACACAGCTAGGGTAGTGAGAGAGTAGAGAACGATAGAGGAGGAAAGGCAGGGATAACCTCAGGAGACATGGTCACTCAGGGATGCTAGTGCATAGTATGCTGGATTATTATATTTTTTAAATACATTACCTGTGAAAGTATATGGAGAGAAAAATATACAATGGAAGTATACTATCGCCTTAAACACTTCCACACTATAATGCCAACCAGGGTTTGCTCCAGATTTTAGGATATTTTTAAAATTACTGAATTACCTTTTCCTTTATTGAATGCCTAAACTAGCCATGGTCAGTTAATAGAAGTTGCTTTTACAGTTGGTAGAGCAGCAGGATCTTATCTAACCAAGGAGCGGAGGAACCGGAATCCACAAACTAATCTGATGTGAATGTTGCAAGACTGCTGGCAGCACGCAGAATGTGCTCAGGAAGTTCTTTGAAAAGGAAGTTCCGGATGGTTATGAAACAAGCACTTTGGGCCTGATTCTCATTTACCCTAAGGCCTGTCTACATCCCTCTGGCAGCGTAAAGGGGCCTGAAAGTGATTGTAAAGGGCCTTTAAGTGGACACAAATGAACATTTTAAGGACACTTTAAATTGCCAGAGTGGTGTAAAGATAGTGTAAATGAGAATCCAGTTTATTAATGCTTTTCGTATCTGAAGACTTAAATATGTATCCAGCTGACGACTATGGATAGATATGGAAACTGCCCGTATGTATATGATGAGCATAAACATCAAGGAGGAAGAGGAATTATTTAAAGTGCCCCAAAGGGCAGGAATAATTGGATGAAAGTGTTTAAAGGAAAGCTTCGGGTGAATACCTGGAAAATGTTGAGTGAAGTCTCTTAGTCTGTGGAATAGTCTCATAAAGGATATGGAGAAAGTGCCATCACTTGAGTCAGTTAAAACAAGGCTGTCCAAAATACTCACAAATATAGTAGAGGGAAAATACTTTAGTTGGACAAGGTGCCTTAATTGGGTTTTAGAATTATTCAGGGATTATTTGTTTTCATGTTTTGTTTTTAAATTGACTGAAACATAATTAGCCAAGTCTCACAAGCCCATGTTAAGTCAGTACTCTCACTGAAGCTGAATAAGGAAGAGCTTTAGGATCTGGCCTGCTGAAAAATGTCTGCTAGGGAGAATTTAGGAGAAATTAAACAGAACAATTCCCTCCCAAAATGTCAATTTCCCATAAATTCCCCAGCGGAGGAAAGGCTGGGTGTAGTTAATGCTCACTTCCAGTAAACAGCTCCTTAACCTAATAACAACCCATTTTGAAGGAAACGATTGTCACTACAAATATAATATATGGCTGGGCCTCGCTACTAGTAAATAGTGGTGTCTAGCTGTGGAATGCCTCTATTCACAACGGAATACCTGCCAGTCATGGTATGCACAGTAAGGTTCCCTCAGTTAGGTTCATGGCTTGTCTTCCATGAGTATCAGAGGGGTAGCCGTGTTAGTCTGGATCTGTAGAAGTGACAAAGGGAACTGTGGCACCTTATAGACTAACAGAGGTATGGAAGCATAAGCTTTCGTGGGTGAATCCGAAGAAGTGGGTATTCACCCACGAAAGCTTATGCTTCAATACCTCTGTTAGTCTATAAGGTGCCACAGGACCCTTTGTCGCTTCTTCCATGAGTGCAATTCACAGCATTATGGGGAGAGAAATACATTTCTCCAAGACAGTTAATATTTCACACCATGACATTTCCTGGTTAATATAGGGAAGTGGATGGTCTCTGTATATTTTGGCTTTTGAGGAAACATCCTACCAAATAACCTCTTAAGAACTGAGTTTTTTTTCTTTTTTAAGAACTTACAGTAATATTCTCCTTTGCTGTGCTGAATAAGGTCCTTACGGTCAATGTGCCTACTGAGGAAAATCCTTCGTTCTTTTGCCAAGCCTCTGAAGCTGGGCATGACAAAGCGGGTCCTGAGGTGCTGGGAGATGGAATTCTTCTCCTTTCCATGCCACTACTTGTTGCACTGCTGCATCTTTAGACATGTACTAACTAGCTTCTCCAGCATTTCTAATCCCTATCCTGTGGGGAATGACTGGGAGACCCTCTTAATTGTGCAGCCTAGGTTTCCTCCATCTCCTCTATTGCCCCACAAGTTGCCCTTCCCCCGCCCACTCCCACTCCCTTTTTATGGAATCCCAGAATGCTGCCTTTCTCCATCACACCCTGTAGCACAAAACCACAATGGTTCTATTGCATCAAGGGCCTTCAGTGGCCATGAGTGAGGAGACAGTATTTGTCTCAGTGGGTGCTCATAGGAGAGTAACGCTTTTTTGGGGGTTAAATCTCACCATACGGTACTACTTTCTTAAGCTTATTAACTGGAGTAATGTACATAATACCTCCTTGCTGTGCAAGACATTTCTCTGTGGACAGTTTTCTAAATAATAAATACATATCAATTTTGAAAATTCTACAAACAGTTTATCCCTAAAGGCACCAGAACAATGCTATTATTAGTTATACAAAATTCAACTTGTGTTGTTGAGGTGCATGCCTTTCCCCTTTCATTGCTCCCCAGCAAAAGACCTATTATTCAAATAACTGTAGAGAAAGAAAAATATTTTGACAGTGTATACCAGGCATTTGCTGCCCCCTACTGGAGACCCTGACGCCTGGGCACACCTTGTTTGAAGAAGGTATACTTTGGAGAAAAAGAGCAGTGAGTTCAGACCTCCGATAGTTGCCTAGAGAGGTCACCCAGGATTAGTTATTGCCCAAACCAGCAAGAGTTGGTCCTCTAGTGGCTAAAAGGGCTGGGAGCAGGCAGAAGCCAATTGGGGAACAGTAAGCCAGATAGAAAGGGCTGACTGCTTCTTCTAGGGGCCAATTGTGGATGAAACTGGGACAGGAAAGGAAGGATTTTCCCTGTCTGAACCTAAGCCACCTAGTCTGATCAGGGGCCTAATTCTAACTGCACTCTTTTGGTTGGACCAGTGAAGGACTGTTGTTTGTGTTATGGAATTTAAAGCTCACGTGGCCATTTTGAGTTAAATATCAGTTTATGTCTATAGAGTTCAAGTGAACTCACTTTGCAAGATGCCCCACTGAATCAGGAGAGCCTATGACAGTATTTGATATATTGGGTTGCTCCTAGCAAGAAGAGTTCCCCTTTAAAATGAGAATAATTAAAGCTATGTTCTGTTCATATGCATTGTATACAGTAGTGCAAAATACCATTTACTTCCATGGGACTACGCGTGGCTTGGGGTACTAGTCAACCTGCATAAAGGTATCAGAATCTGGCCTTTAAGTTAGAAATACACCTTGTCACCATAGCCTCTCTCTTTAGTTCCCAGTGCTTCCACTTGGCTTGAAATACCATAAGAATGTCCTGGAGTGTTTTGGTATTACCACTCCCAGTTGGAACCAAAACTGATAAGAGTATAAACAAAAGTGGCAAAAGCTGAGGTGGAAAAAGTGAATCTGGTTTGGATCAGTTCAGTCTGAGTCTTGGGTGAAGATTTTCTGGACTGGAAGCTTCTTATTTTTGATGAACCAGTACATCCATCCCTAATGGCAAATGAAAATAGGGTGGTTTTAAATTGTTGGGAACCACTGACGAGAGGAGACATTATGAATTGTGATGACCTTCTACTTTATTTTAAAGGGCTTCCCTTTTGCCCTTAACTATGGAACCCACCCTCCCACCAAAACTTCTGTTGTCCAGTGTGTTTTACTTCACAATTAATAACCTCTGCAGGAGGATACCCCTGTAAATGCAAAACCTTCTTTGAGGGCCCTCTTACTGATGGATTAGGTGCCTGGACAGATGTCCAAATATCAGCAAAATGTTGTACACCATGTTATTCATCCACAGGAGGAGAGAGCATTTTCTGCTCTCAGCCCACTACTTACAAATGTGAAAACCTGCAGCCAGGCACATCTCTTTTACAATGCAGTGAACCTTCCAAACCCTTGTCCTAGTCTTTTGGAACCAAACAAATTACATGTCATAGCACACTGTATATCACATAGAGAATGTTTATAATGTAGGGCTGAGCAGAGCTTTGGAATGTGCTTCTCTGGAGCTGATCAAGTTGTTGATTGACAAGCTGCCATTTTCATGGAATTTTACAATTTGGGGGCCTCACCTATCCATGAATGCAAACCTTAACTCCTTATCTTTGGCTTTTGACCTGACTATTCTTTAGATACAGTAACCATACATACATTTATCACCCAACTTTATGAACAGTGAAGGTTTATTACATTGCACTTAAACCTCATTTAACCTTTTCTCTGGAAGCAATACTTTAAAATAGACTTGTGAGAGTTTGCGAAATCCTGACTAGCAGGCAAGTCCCTTCCTGAGCTCTCTGTGTTCACTAGCTTCCCCCACTCCTATCCCTGTCGCCTGCTGCATTCTTTTTTTTGCCATCAGGCAACATATGTGGCTCAGTGAAAATGTAGCAGTGGGACAGCATGTTCCTGGAGCTCTTTTGCACTTCAGGAGAAATCATTTTAGAAGGTCTATGTTAAAAATGACCTCTAGCTCAAGAATGAGAAGACCCTTGGGGTTGGAAAGCAGCTCTGAAAGGTGCTGGGAGACACAAATCAGGCATTTATAGACAAACGAGGTATAGCACAGCCAATGGCAAACTTTCTCCTGCCAAGGCCCTCACACCTGCACTAGAGAGGGAGTAGAATATATTTCATATATATCCACAGCAATTCAGTCCTAGTGTCAAATTATTATCATGATCTATTACTTGTATTAAAATAGTACTCAGAAGCTCCAACCATTGTGTTAGGCACTGTACAAACATCTACTAAGAGAATGTACCTGCCCCAAGGAGCTTACATTCTAAATAGACAAAACAAGAAATTGGAAAGGAAATAGGGGCAGAGAGAGGGGAAGTGATTTGCCTGAGGTCATGCAGCAGGTCAGTGGCAGAGCTGGGAATTAAACGCAGACCAGATCTCCTGTCTCCCCTTCCAGAGCCTTAGCTACAAGACCACACTGTTTCATTGATGATGATTTTTTTAAAGTGAACATCTGTCCACTGAGAACTGGATTGAGACAGCTGCCATCTCATTTCACCTGCAAGCCAGCTGGGCTGGGTTTATAGAGGTGGAAGGTTATGTACTGTGTCCAAATACCAATTCCTCAGTCTTCTCCTAACAGTATAGCTCTGTGTGGGCCCATCAGATTAAAAATCAGAAACAATTGCCCTGTGTACCCAGAATTATTCATGGCTGTGTGCACCAAATACTACCAAAGTCAGCACTACAGAAGAATCAATAATCCTGGTTCTCTTCTATGTGGGAGCAACGGCAATGTAATCTGGGTACTTCCACATAGACGCTTCTCCACTCCAACTGACTGATCTTGAGGGTCAGTCCAGATAGAGGCATGCTGGTTCTGCAACCAGTTCTCCGTTGGGACCCATGCAGCTGGCCTCTCTGTATCCTGCCCCTCTTCCTCGCCTGAAAAGGCACCAGGTGTTTACCGAACTGCTGGGGTTGTACCAACCCTTCTGGAGCAGTGAGAGGAGGAAGTGAGGATTTTGAGGTGAGGGGGAAATATGGTTTAGGGTGATCATGGCAGACTGTGTCATCTCCCATCTACTCCAATCATCCGGGAGAGTGTTCTTAAACCTCAAAGAGCTCATCCTTCATGATTGACAAATAGTCTGCACATTGTTCTACTATTATAAAATGTAAAAAAGGAAAAGTAAGGCTGAATACTGAGGGAAACTTCCTGACAGTCAGAATGCTAGGGTGTGGAATAGTTTCTGGGCAAAGCCCTGTCACTTGGGACCACTGTTCCCTCTAAGCTGTGCACGTGTGCACGCGCACACAGATCCTAAACCCACGCACACGGCGAAACACCGTGCACACAAAAATTTGCACAGAAGAATTTTTTTGCACACACGGCCTGTCAAAAATTAGAGGGAACATTGCCCTGCACCCTGCCGGTGCCCCTCACTCCCGACCCGCAGCCCCCCACACCCGGCCGGTGCCCCTCAATCCCGACCCGGAGCCCCCCATATCCGGACAGTGCCCCTCACTCCTGACCTGTAGCCCTCCACACCATGACGGTGTGCCTCACTCCCGACCCACAGCCCCCACACCATGCTTGCGCCCCTCACTCCTGACCTGCAGCCCCCCTCCGCGCACCCTGCCGGTGCCCCTCACTCCCGACCCGCAGCCCCCCACACCCGGCCGGTGCCCCTCACTCCCGACCCGCAGCCCCCCCACACCCGGCCAGTGCCCCTCACTCCCGAGCCGCAGCCCCCCACATCCTGACGGTGCCCCTCACTCCCGAGCCGCAGCCCCCCACATCCTGATGGTGCCCCTCACTCCTGCCCCGCAGTCCCCTCGCACCCTGACAGTGCCCCTCACTCCCGATCTGCAGCCCCCTACCCCCGCACCCTGACAGTGCCCCTCACTCCCGACCCGCAGACCCCCACACCATGCTGGCGCCCCTCACTCCCGAACCGCAGCCCCCCCTCACCCTGACGGTGCCCCTCACTCCTGATCTGCATCCCCCCTCACCCTTTTCGGCGCCCCTCACTCCCAACCCGCAGCCCCCCCAACCCTGACAGTGCCCCTCACTCCCGAACCGCAGCCCTCCTCACTCTGCCGGTGCCCCTCACTCCTTCCCCACAGTCCCCTCGCACCCTGACAGTGCCCCTCACTCCTGACCTGCAGCCCCCTACCCCCCGCACCCTGACGGTGCCCCTCACTCCTGACCCACAGTCCCTCCCACCCTCACAGTGCCCCTCACTCTTGACCTGCGCCCCCTGCACCCTTATAGGCACCCCTCACTCCCAACCTGGAGCCCCCCCCCCGCACCACTGTTCCCTCTAAGCTGTGCGCGTGTGCATGTGCACACAGCTCCTAAACGCTACGCACACGGCGAAACACCGTGCGCACAAAAATTTGCACAGAAGAAATTTTTTGCGCACACGGCCTGTCTAAAATTAGAGGGAACATTGCTTGGGACATTTAAACTTACATGAATAAAGCACTAGAATAGAGCTTCTATGAAACAGTCCTGCACTGGTGGGGAAGTGGACCGGATGACCCAATTCTGTAAGTCTCTTCTATGCGTAATTCGTATGCTGTCCATTGGTGGCAGGAGTTAGCCCTTAGTTTGCAAAGTGTTTTGGACGCCTTGGAATGAAAGGCTTTATATATAGCTGATAGAATCAATAGCATAATTTGAGTGAAATTAACTAAAGCGCCTTCATTCTGACAGCACTATTCACTACTTTGGGAGAGCACAGGACAAATAATGGCGCTACTTGAGTAAGAGACCCCCCAACTTAAGGACTGAGGTGCACTAGGACTGATTCCCTTCTCATTTATACTGATTTTACACCAATATAATGCTGTTGACTTCAAAGGCATTAGTTCTGATTTACTCTGCTGTAAGAGGAGACTCAGGCCCTTTGCATTGAAGATCTCATCCATTACACAAGCCAGGGAGGAAAATGGGGATTGATTGATTGATTGATTTGTCGCGACTCACTTATGCTTTATCTAATTAGCAATTGGGGTTCTTTCAAGATTTAAGATATTATTTGAGTGAAATGACCCTTTTAGTGTCTTTCAGTCTTTCCAAAGGAGCCCAAGCACTTTTCAAGTGGTGAGCTAAACACTGAAATTAGTGGAGGTTGCATAAATTAGAGATTGGACAGAACTACAGGAGTTACTGGGTCATTTAGTCCAATTCCCTGCCAGTGCAGGATTGTTCCCAGCAGTGTATATTCTAGTGTTTTATCCAAGTTTTAAATGTGCAAAGCAGTGGGATGTCTACCACTTTCTGTGAAGTCTACTTACATAAGAGCTCACAAATGTAAGGGTTCAACTACTGGGAGTGTGACTTCTCCTGTCTGGGATGCTGAACTGTTACTAGTTTCAGATAAAATGCAGACAAAAGTGTCTTGTGCAATCACTAGTAAATATAACCTTAAACTGACGGAGAATTCGATATTGCATGGCGCCGTTTATGGGAGGTTGATTTTGATGATTTTCTCTAACTCAAGAAAGCAAGCAGATGCATATTGAAAAGCCACCTCGGAGATATTTCAAGATATTTCAGCCAGAGAATGGTACCTATAAGAGAACTTGACAATTAAATCAGTTACTTACCTTGTGGTGCAGCTGCAATGGTTGAGTCTTCCCAAGTCAATTTAGAGGTAAGCAAGAAAGTGCCATAACAGTGTGTTTTTGAACCACAGCATAGCGCCTTAATTGATTTACTCTTTATTCTTTTTGAAAGACAGCAGAATGTCAAAGGTCTTTCTTTTGTGAAGTACTGGAAAACCCGTTGTCAAACAACCTCTACTCATTTAATAATTTATCCCATTTTGTAAAAGAAAGGCAGCTGACATGCAGTAAATCTAGTCCATGTTTAAATTACTGCATTGAACAATAATAAGGCAAATGAATAATCTAGTACATCTATTTAAAATTAAACATATATGAAACTGTTTTTCCAAATGATCACCAAAGGCTATAGTTTAAAGGCAGGATTGAAACCATGAACAGAATGAAAATGCCTAACAGTAGTCTGCAAGTGGCAGCAAAATTATTTATTCTATTTTTTCTATACATAAGGAATAGAGCTAAATGAACAATGTTTAAGCATGTCAGAATTTCATCAATTTTGCATGAGCATTCACAAATATCCTGGTGGGGGTAATTGCTTGCAAATACATTTAAACTAATGATATGTTATATCCTTACTTGATATAAAACTATTAAAAGATATGGTATTGCATTTGACAATGCCATGCAGCTGGGTCAAATCTTAATGACAGATTTCTGCATTTGTAAATTAAGATACACACTGCTGGAAGCAAATATTTTATAAAAATAAAAGCCATATACTATGAAAGTTTGATCATTTATCTAGGATTTCTTTTCCGTTTCTCTAAGCACTGTGTTTGCTAATATGGGGAGAGGGGAGACTTGCTATACAGGAGTGGAGGGAACTCTGAAAATCCAATCTGGTTGTTTTTCATGTTGCAAGGATATACGGGGCTTGTAAAATATACCATATGGGTTTAACAATCCAATTGGAGAGGCAAAGGTAGCCGCTGTGCACCAATTCAATTAGAATAGTCATGTTCTCCCAAACTAAGCTTTTATTTAAAGTATGAGAGAGAGAGAGTGTGTGTAAGTATTTTAAACTGAAGTTAGTGTAATCAGTGTGACAGAGGCCTGGCTGGGATGGCCTGGTTGGTTCAGAGTAAAGTCAGAGTGTTTTACATAGACATTCAGCATATATCGGTTATTATTTTATTTTCCTGCTTATGTAAGTTTGCAATCAACACGGCTTTATGCAACTGAGCAATTTTGCTTATTTACTAAGGATGGAAATAAATATGAAATACCTAAATATTCAATTTCCACAAAATGCTGTCATGTGTCCTTAAACAGATGCTAATGTGCTTAAAGAATTACAGAAATGTGGGTGCTAACCTGATGTCCCGATGGAAGCCATATTATGTTATGATGGTAAAAGACTTGTTGATACACTTTCCCAAATTGTTTCTTGGGACTTAGAATTCTACTATGATGTCATTACCAGGCTATGCATTATTGCTGTAATCTCAAAGCAAAAGAATCCCTCAGGAAGGAAATTGTGTCCCGCTGAGAGATTGCTGCTGCGTATGGCTTCCATCCATCCAGCAGCACATGTATAGTACCAAATAATAAGACAGCGTGGAATAATGGTAAATTCTAATGTACTCTATAAAGAAAGCTTCCAAAAATTGTCACTATTGCTGCTTAATTGATGCACACACATTGAAAGGCTCTCAGCCTTACAGCCTTTGTCATTATGCCCCATCTCTTGACAGAGACAGTGCAGAAAATGTTTAGTGACACAAGCTTGATGTTGCAATTGCCCTCAACCAACCACCTATTGCACTGCTCCCTTCTCCAGCATAGGCAGCACAATCCATTTTATCCACACACAGGGCCAAATTCTGCTTTATTAACACCAGTGGTGTTATTCCAATTTACATCAGTGTAACAGAGCAGTGCTTGGCTGGCACACTGTTGTTAGGATACTCCTGGCTGCTGCTGTTCTTTCTGCAAGCTCAGATTTAAATAGAAAGATAAAATATATTTATTGATGTGTAACAAGATAATCTTGCGCATCACACGTGCTTTCCAGAGGGGGGGGCGGCGCGAGAAAGGGAGGTATAATTCATTGTGGTTTTGATGTTATAGGCTAGAAAGTCTTTCTCTGACTCTGGAGAATTCTATAAACCTGGGGCCAGATTCTCAGCTGGTGTTAATCAGTCATAGCTCCACTGAAGTCAGTGAAGCTATGTCAGTTTACAGCAGTGGAGGATCTAGCCCCATCATCTTGACTACACTATGAGGTTTTCTGTTACATAGCGATACTGAAACACTCTTTCCCATCACCGCTCCCTCTCGCTCTCGGAATTGCTCTGATTTCTACCATCACTGAAGATTATAATAACCTTCCTTCAGAATGTACGGTAAATTTTATTATAAAGCACAAATTCTTTGGCTCCTAAACACTGTCTTATAAGGAGCCAGTGTGCTGTAGTTCTTACACTTCCAATAATGTGAGCAGAGAGCTAATGAAGGTCTTTATGTAAATTTTCCGGTTATCAGGTAAAATCTTCACATAGAAATCTGCCACGTGTTATAAAAATTCTTTATGTTATCAAATGCTAATGATAACTCCGAACACAGAGTCCATGGAGAATCTTTGAAATCCTTCATAAAAACTGTATTCTGCCCCAATGTCTGGAGCCTTGAATTTCCACTACTACTACTCCAATTTGTAATTAGCATAGAGCAGGCTTCTCTGCCCTCTGAAACCATAATGTTAATTACAAAAATTACACTGTGTTTAAAAGTGCAATTAAGAGACTGTGCTGCACAAAGGGAATCTTGGAACCGCTTTTCACACTTTGAAGCCAGGTCACAATGCAGCCCATAAAAGAGAGGCCAAGGCTCATTCCCCTTTAAAGGCTTTGGAAGATCATACAGGGATCTTAGCTAAAATGAGCTCTGGTGGGATCTGCAGAGTCCTTAATGAATAATACTCTTCCTTAGGAAGGAAAGTAGGCAAAAGGAAAAACACTGAACTAATTAAGGGCCCAATCCCGCAAATGCATAGTGCGTGTCGCTAGGACTACTTTCAAGAGTAAGCACTGTGGCCAGTAGTAAGCATTTGGACGATCAGGCTTTACATGGACCCGGTGAGATCACATGAATTACCATGTGATATATCTGGATGGTGCCTAAAAAGCATTTGTTATGCTCTGGTGTGTTTGCTCTGTTAGTAACTTTTGTAAGATTGAATTCTTCAGGTGCTGGTCCTTGCTTGAGCTTCTGAGCTGCCGTGGGACACATTGGTATTCCACAGGAATGCTGGTGCATCCGAGATGCTGTACCTGGTACATGGAGCAGGACTACGGGTTTGTCTTGCAGTATTTCAGGTATGTGAAGTCCCAGTGTTGCAGGTTTTCCCCTTTCACACAACAAAATGAATAAAACACAGTTAATAAGTATTCAGGGAATGGCCAGGAAAAGGCAGGAAATCCTAATGTTCACCCAGGCAGTGAACGTAGTGAGAAGCGCTCTAAAAGAAAAAGAAAATGGATTTATTTTTATCATAAGCATAATTCTTTGGAATTTCTAAAGCACTTTCCATCCGAGGATTTCAAAGTGCTTTCCAAACACTTAATTAATAAATTAATCACTCCTCAGAGCAGTCTCGTGTGGTAGGTATTGGTTACAAATAGGGAAACCGAGGCATGGGTCGATGTGACTTGTGCCATCTCACAGATAGGGTGTGTGGCAAAGTCAGGAAATTGAACAGAGACCTCTGGACTCCCACTCTTTCTTTTACACTCTCATTGACATGTCTTTTCGAATAATTGGGAAGCTGGCTTTAGATTCTCCTCCCCCACTCAGTATGAGTATTTCGAGGATGTACAATGTGCATATCAAACATTCAAATCATACTTTTTAGTGACCTCCCAGGGCAAAGCATATGACCGTTTCTATTGACACAAATGGGCCATTTCTCTATTTGGTATACAGGATGGGATTAAACAATATTGGTGGGTCTAAGACATAATTACAGACCAAGTTGAGATATGAAGTGTGATCCATTAACTTCGTTTAGTCCTTTCTTTAATTCTTTAGGAACTTTTCTATACAAGCTTATGTAACAACTTCAATAACTGTTCAATAAATCATCAACCTGACCTTTCCCAGTCAAATTGAATACTGGCGATGCTAAGGATGAAGGAAAGCTGAAATTTGCTGAGGAGTATATGAAGTGCAGTTGGCAGATTCAGAAAAAGAATCTATTTTCCTCTTCTTTGCTTTCTACCTGCCTAACTGATTATAGAACCAGACAGTTTACATATGTGATCCTTCCTATTTAGAAAATTAATGGTGTTTCCTGGCTCCAAATCACAGCTTGTGGCTCTCTGCAGGCGATGAAAAACTTGGCCAGCTTCAGCAGCAAAGCAGCCATTAGAAAATTAACCCTTGGTGGCAAAAGAGCAAAGGTACCCAAGTGAGGTCCACAAGAAGTGGCAGGCTGTAGCTTTCAGGTGTACCTACATATGTTAGCAGTGTAAAAACAGCAAAGCAGTTCCCCCAGAGAGTCCCAAACAAGCATGTTTGTAGTTGGATACTGTGGAGAGGGCATGGCCATATCACTTGGCAGCAAGAACAACCAATATGCCATGATTTTCATTAGAGCAAGAGAGAAGCACTGAGCAGAGATTATGAATCAGAGCCATACCTGTAAACTGTACCTGATTGCGAGGCATAATATGTTGTTTATTTTAGACCCAATTTTGCCTCTGTTCCAAACAAATCTGGCGTGAGCGGTTGCCATTTGTCATTGTAAATTACTGACATCAGAAATAGTCAGTCATGAAAGCAGAGGTTGCAGAAAACTTTAAAGAAGTTAATCCCACATCATTTCAAGCCTTCTCTAGCAGCCTTTACTGAGTAATGCATTCTGAGTAGAGATGAGCCCAAACCAAAACCCTGGATCCAAATATCTCATCCTCAAAATTGTGGAGTTGATTGGAATTGGAAGCAGATTATCCAGTTCTGAATATTGCAAATATTCATAATTTATATAATCATGAACCAAAACCCTGGTTCTAAATGCACCCAGAGTTGGGAGTGTTTACAATCAAGGGGCCAGATCCTCAGCCCAGGGTAAGTCTCCTTGTGTCCGGGGCTCAAAGGGGACTTAAGCCATCCAGACTGGGCAGCTTTGGAATCCTCTAGCTCTAAGGGCTTGTCTTCACTACCCGCCGGATCGGCGGGTAGCAATCGATCTATCAGGGATCGATTTTTCGCGTCTCGTTAAGACGCGATTAATCGATCCCCGATCGCGCTCCCCGTCGGCTCCGGAAATCCACGTCATCGAGCGGCGCAAGTGGAGTCGACGGGGGAGCTGCAGCGATCGACTCGCAGCCGTCCTCATGGTCAGGTAAGCCGATTACGATACGCTGACTTCAGCTACGTTATTCACGTAGCTGAAGCTGCGTATCGTAGATCGACCCCCTCCCCTAGTGTAGCCCTGGGCTAAGACGTGTTTCACTCTCTCTCTTTTACACACACACATACATGCACGAACACTGAACATTTCAGTGCCAGATCCGGGACCTGGGGCAAGTGTGGGCAGATCACATTGCAGTTTAGTGATCTTGGGCCAACATAACAGCTCCTAAGGGGCCATATATAGAGCATCCTGTGACTGCTCTAACTTGAACAGGAAAGAGGAAAGCCTGCTCCCAGCTGACTCCAGTATTGGGGAGGCAGAAAGATGGCATAACAGAACCTCTGCCACCTTCCCCTCAGGCGTACCAAGCACAGCTCTGGATTTCAATTTTGCAGCTTGATCCCATCTCTAATTCATGCACACATTTTAAATGCCTGTGGTATCCACTTGGATTGTGGTGGGTTAAGTGTTATGACAGAGAATTATCTCCAGAGAATTATCCCAGTGGCATTGTTAGCTGTCCAATGTGCATGATGTGACGTAATGTAAAGAAGCACCTCCGTGCCTCCTATACTGTGGATTGGTTTTTGATCCAGGATCCCTCCTCTTAGTCTGCTGCAATTTAAAAGTGTCTGCTCATCGGTCATTTCCACTGTGCACACTAATGATAGTCCCTTGGATCACGTCACAGGAATATTTTTCATGGTATGTTTTAAAAACAGATAAGAGAAGTATCAGAATGGAATTAGCTTGTTGCTTGGGTACCTGTAGCAGGTAGAAAATAATGGGGCTGATCATTCTGCCTTTAATGGCACAGAAATAAGAGAGGAATGGTCACTATACTACTCCAGCCTTGCGTACCCTTAGTCTGTAATATTAAAGCTCGTTTTATTTTTAGGCTCATGATACAGGAACTGCAGCTGTTAATTTCACTGCCTCTGAATTCTGTGCTCTGTGGTATTCAGTGAAATCAGGGTATATTCATCGCTAACATTGTGTTAACACCAGCTTTAATAAAAACAGGGGTAAATAACACTAGAGTGTTAATTACTCCTTTCTAGTTTACTCTGACAAAAATGCACTAAAATGAAGCCTAACATAATTAGAGATGATGCATTTTCAATTAGCCTTTGTTAATGCTATTAATAAGATTAATAATATATAGTAAAATGTCAATAAGTTTATCTAAATAATTTTTATATCACCCCTTTCAAGTCACAGTATCAGGCATTTCTATGTGCAATCTCATTGTGCTCAGAAGTAAAGTTACTCTGGTTCAGTTTTATTGCCAGAGGACTGACAAACACACAGAAAGAGCGTGTGGTTACATCCAGCTCTCAGCCTGTCTGCTGTACTGTTTCTATCGTGTAGGTGCTTACATTCACACAGTTCAGGCCAGGACTTTCCAAAGTTGCTACACATTGAAACCTTCTCACTCAAAAGCCCATTGCTTATTACATGAACTGACGTAAGTGACCCCTTTATGAACTGAATGATAAATAGTATAAGAAGCTTGCTTCCCCCCCCCCGTTTTTTTAAACATACAACACAACAGCAACTGGTGTTAATGTATTAAAATTAATTGCCCCAGTGAGACGTTTCTTCCAAAAAAGCAATAATAGTCAGGATTTAGCCTTGCAAATGTGAAAACCCTCTGGTATACTAATAAAATGAAAAGGTTTCACAAAATAATATCCCAAATAATTGGGTTCCCTCTACCAAAGGACCCCATGTTGTTTCTCTTAAGCAATATAAAAATGGTGATTATTCCTTTGGACTTAATAAAACGTAATTGGAAAAAAGTATCTTTAAAGACAACATAGGGTAATCGCTTTCACTTTTCCCAATCAGGTTTATGTTCCTCCCCCACCCCCATCCTCCTTCTTAAGGTACATTCAGAGCATTCAAGGAAAGAGAGTTTTTTCTTTGCAAATGAAGCAATGATGTTTATTTGTAGTATTCATATTCCTACCTGTGGGTTTTTTATTGTATTTTTTTTTATAAGGAGCATTTGACCATTCAAACTTTTGAACAGCCCTGGCTTGTAAATCCACTCTCCCTACACTCACCAGAAACTGCACGCTCCTACTGTGCTGCATTCATAATCAAATTAGTGCACTGTGAATAGGTTAAAAAAACTGTTATCCGGCTGCTGCCACCAAAGATATGTTAGCCCACTCCCCCAGTGCCTCCCTCCTTTTTTTTTCCACATAAGACATAAAGACATCCACGCGGACAGAAAGGTCTTTACCTTACTTCTTCCTACTCAGCCTCTTTATTTATTCATGTTTTAAAACAAAACAAACAACTAAACCGACCACAAATGAGCCACTTCCAAAAGAAATGGGGACGGGGCTGGGAAGCTGGTAGGCTGGAAGAGAAATGCTATAGGGAGACAGTACTGGAGATAGTTGTCCCAGCTACGAGATAAAAGCTACATTACATGAAATTAATGGAGGCTGTCTGAGACATACATGAATCACTGTTTCAACACTAAGAAACCAGCACAAAAGAATAAAGAAATCTGAGTACTAACTATATCTTCAAAGGTCTCCTATTTACCCAGCTATACTGGGTACTGACACAAGTGGGGGGAAATATAAGGAAAAAGCACTGCTGTGATCGAATGAATGAGACCATGTGAGCTATATTGGTGCCGTATGCATTCTATTTAGCTGATATCAAACACAGTTTAATGAAAGTTAAATAGTTTCTGAGGAGTGCATGAGCTGGAACAGATTAGATTCCACCGAGAGGTCTGTCAGCATATTGTTGCTCACATGTATTCCCTGCTCAGAGCTGCCACAATTCCAGCACTCCATTAGCAATACACAAAAGACTTATGCAGATAGCGGGCATAAGCACATACCGCCATGTTGGGGGGGAAAACAGATGAAGGTTTTGTTCAGTGTGTTCATCTGAAAATAGATCTCTGTAATTCAAAAGTGATAAGAATAGATGGAGAAAAGAAGTAGGGACTCAAAAAAAAATATGTAAACTACCTTAGAAGAACAGATATTGCACCAAGTATATAATGAGGTTTTGATCTTTCAGGGGACAATGACATGGGTGAATGCTGTGCCCTTTTGATCTGCAAGCTACATCTGGTTTTAAAGGAACAGCAGCTCCTGTGTTCAGTTTTCCCCAGAAGTTATAGTGGAACGTGCTACTGAAAAAAAATCTTCACACAAAACAACATTTCTCCAGCTCCTCTGCCTTATTTTAAGATGCAGAATTCATCCCACAAATACCACTGAACAGCCTGAACGACTATTAACATTGCTGTCACTGAAACGAACATGAATTCAGATTAATTTACATCATTTCAGAGGATTTTATTCCTCTCCCCACGAAAGAAATATGCTTTTTAGAGGTGTCCGTTTTAAAATTAGAACTAGGATCAGGCTGGTGCTGGTGTTTAGATGTCAGATGGCAATTGCTCAGCAATTATTGCATTGATTTCATCTGACAGAATTTATCTTGCACCTTGAAATCTATATGTCCACAGGAAAACAGAAGTTGCCATACTGGAACAGAGCATTTGTCCATCTAGTCCAGTGTGCTGCTTCTGGCAGTGGCCTGTACCGGATACTTCAGAGGAACATTAAAATCACCTGGCCAGCTGTGCAGTTCTGTACAGCAGGGGTGCTTGGGGAAAAAATTCCTTCTTGACTCCAGCTGTCAATCATCTTATGCCCTAAAGCATGAGGATTTATACCCCTGAAACTTTTTCTAACACAGCTAGTGTAACTGCAAATTATATTCCTATTCAGAAAAAAAACATACTAAACCTTTTTTGGAGTGTCAAGGTCCGTTCATATATACAGGCCATATCCTCCTGGGTGACATTTTACTCTGGCCACAGGAACATGTTCCTGGTGAATAAGAGCACTCGAGTTCTCCCAAAGGCCCCTGCTCATTGTCAGGAATGAAGGGCACAAGTCTCCTGTAATTCAGTCAAAGAAAATAGGACAAAAGTGAAAACACGATAATTTGTTCAGGTTTCTTTCTCTGCTGCTCGAAGACTTCCCTATTAATATTATCTGGGCTGAAAATGTGCAGAATTTCCTCAGGCATCTCTTCTAACTCATTTTATCATTATTCAGAGGGATAAAAATGGCCCAAACTGAGGAAGTTGAGGATCCATTTAGGGTTGCCTGTCAGATCCACTAAGGTAATTGGCTCCATTTCTTCATTCCTCTTCTAAATTAAAATAATTTGATTAAGTGATACAGTAGGTGTTTCACCTGTGTCACCAGCTGCCTATTAGAGCCAGAAAGGGCTTTTCCACATTATTTCTGTCTGTTCTTATAATATTATGTCATCATATTCAATGTTACATCATGTCAGAGGTTGTGCAGTCTCATGTATTTAAATCCAATGGTTACAAAATGTAGATCCAAGATGCCCTTTTCACAGGGGGAGGGGGAGCCAAATATACTTGACTGCCAAGGCTTTGCTCAGTTCTTAGATTTAAGTCATGCATCTATAAAAACTACAGTATAAGTGAGGCTAGGAGCTAAACCATAATTGAAAATGGACTAGTAACAAATTATAAACTAATAGTAACAGCAGCATTGATAACATAATTATTCTGAAGGGGAAATCTCTTGGGTTTTTTAAAGATCCCTTCCATATTTGAGAGGAAAACACAAGTATGGTATAATGAACTTGTGCAGACAAAAATGCATGCACAGTGTAATTGTCCCATACAGGTGATAATTCATTCACGATATTAAATAAATAATTATTATCTACTAATACTATTCAGCATTTATATGCACTTTTAATCTTTCAAAGCACTTTGGCTACTCCTCACAACACTCCTGTGCAGTAAATAGGAATCAGTAACTACATTGTATAGATGCAGAAACTGAGGCAGAGAATTTCAGTGGCTTCCTCAAGGCCACACAATTTATTGTCAGAACCAGAATTAAAACTCAGGTGTGCCTGGCTCCCAGTCTCATATTCAGACCATTAGAATGCCAGTTAGATGTAGAGATCTGTTTTCAGTATACAAATCTCAAATCTGACGGCTCGGATCAGTTCTTGGGCAAGAAAACTGATACTTATGTGCTTAAGCGCTGATTTTTGCATTCAAATTTAGGAATTGGATGTCCCTTTCAGATGCTCACATTTGATGACTAGGATCTCCATGTCATGCTGAGACATGGTTCCCAAGGAAATAATTGAATCTGGTTACAATAGTAATCAAGATTGCCAGTGCATACATTATGTTATCCTCCCCATAAACAATGGTATTAGCTCACAAAATTATGGAACTTGCTAACAGTGATTCAACAATTAGAAAAGGTATTTTTTGATAAAGACAAAGACATTTCTGACTGTGAAAGGTGCACATGCCTTGTATTTAGATTTTTTAAAAGGCATATGTTTGTTCAGCTTTCAGGAATCTTGCAACTGTTTTTCTTCAACCTGCAGGTGGCATTAGCACTAAAAATGGATTTTCTTTCTTTCTTGAAAAGTGTTTAGCAATGAAATGAACAAAGCTTCAAGTGGATCTATAGTAGGACTGCATGCTTGGAGTTAGACGTACTAACTGCAGATGGCATTTTTGTATGCTTTATAGTGCAGGGATGTAAAAAAAAAAAACATTCTGGCACCCTGAAATGTTATATTTTGTTCCCAGCAGCAATAGGGATGGGAGAACCAGAGAAGTCTGAGGTTTTACAACGTCTTTGTGACTATAAAATTAGTCAGTTTGTACACAAAGTGCTGATAACCACAGCACCTGGGATCACAACTGTCCACCACAAAAAAGAGAGACAGAGAGAGAGAGTCCAGTGGTCTGACTGCAGGCCTGGGAGCCAGAGACTTCCCTAATACATTCTTAATAGTGATTTCCCCTGTGGCTCTGGGAAAGTTACTAAGGAACAAATTCTGATGACCTTAGTCATGCTGAGTAGTAATTTATTCTGGGCTTGACCTGCTCCCATTCAAGTCAGTGGAAAAACTCCCATTGACGTGACTGGTTCCGGATCAAATGCTTTGGGTGCAGGGCCACTGAAATCAATGAAGCTATTCAGTGTGAGTAAGGGTATCAGAGTCTGGCTCTTAGCCTCTCTGTGTTTCAGTTTCTCAGCCACAAAATGGGAGATAATTACTTGCATACCTCATGGGGAGGCAGGTGGTGGGGGTGGTGGCTGGGACGATTAATTAGTTAATGCTGGAAAAGTGCTTAGAATAGGAAATGCTTTTTATTTATGTTCCGCGATTAAAGAAATAAAAGCGCATGATGGGAGAAAGTGAACAAATCTGAGTTCTAACCACAAAGTTCATGGATCCCAAACCCTAACATGAGCTCAAGGGTTTCCCCACACTCCAGAAACAGTGACGTGTCACACATGGTATCTCTGTTGTGAAGACATCAGTGTCATAGCGTTGCAGTGCAAGTCACGGCATCACGGATGCTGCTCAGAGCTTCATCTTGCCCCCACAAAAGAGAATTTTCCCACTGACTTGAACTGGTATGGGAACAGGCCCTATGTGTGACAAACATGAACTCACTGAAGTTCAGGTTTGGGTCGACTCCTGGCCCACTGGGGCGAATCCTCTTGCGTCTGTCCACCAACTGAATCATTCAATCAGCTATAGTAACAATGTAAACAATGTAGCACAAACAGCAGAACTGGGGAAATGAAGTAGACTAAGGGTAAGCCAAAGTCCTTTGAATCTGAGTTCCCACCTTTTTGATTGCTCCAACAGATTCAAGGGAATCCAGAAAGTGACAAAACAAAAAGCAGACAAGAAAATCATCATAGATTTTTATGACCTTGTGCTGTTTCAAATGCAATTGACTTGTCACACAATATAAATACATGCAGCAGGAAGATGCAGTATGTGAGAGCGAAGCACCCACAAAATACTCCCAAGAAAAAGAGCTGATTTTCAGTGGGAATTAAAATAAATGAAAAACCTTTTTCTGGTATTAAACACTGGCTACAGAACCAATGTGCCACTACATATCGGTTTAACCAGGCTAACTTTCTCCGATTGCTGATATCTGCTCCTGTGCTTCTCACTTGTAAATCTCTGTTCTGTACACGAATCGACTTCTGTGCCATCCGGTCACCTGAGTGTATTTGCATCTCTTAATTCTCCAGAGCAACATGCCAGAAACAGAGCTCTAGAATTCTGGGACTCTCCATTAGCACTCGCTCAACACACAGGAGTAAACTATGAAAGCTTTGATGTTTTATTACCATTTCAGAACTGGAGCGAGGAGGTGTCATCTGGGCTGTTGTAGCTGGAAAAGCTGAAAGCTGTCCTCTGCTCTTAAACTGCTCTCTTCTTTTCTTAGCTTTCCCTTACCACTTGAATGCTCCTTCAATAACCAGACAGTTTACTCTGGCTAGCCTGCTGTCTTCCATTCTAAAGCTAGTCTCCTCCTTACTTAGTTTTACGATGCCACTGGAGTTTTGTTTTATTCTTCCTATCACCTGCCATTCGAATGCTTTAATTGCAAACTCAGCCTTCACAACTCACACAGCTCAGCTGCTTGTTCTTTGTACTGCTGCTGCATTCCTACCATCGAGCCTTTACACCTCAGGTTCAGGAAAGGTTTGATCTCTCCTCCCCCATGCCCTGTTTCCACTTCACTTACTTTATCTTGCAGTTTTTCTTTGGGGTCGATGGTTCTTTCCTACACACTGAGTACAGGTTTACTTTGAAGAAGGCCAAACAGCTGTCCCTCTTATTCCCCATGAGGGTAGCAGGTTATTTTCAGGGAGAAGCCAGTGGCTGTCTTCTGTACTCCAGGGGCAGCAGGACCCAGTCAGCTCTTCTATTAGACCTTATTGCAGCAGCCAGCAGTATATTAGAGTTTCCCCAATACCAGAACCATTAATATTGTTCTGGCAGGAGTCACTAGGTGGCACTGGTATACATACTCTTACAAGTCTTTTGTTATCATGAAAGTAATGTACAGTCTGAAAAAATGATATATTGTTGTTAGATGTGTGATGTAATTTTCTTTTATAGGGAACTGTTGCAAGCATCAAGAGAGTTTGCTCTCTTTAAATGGAATACATTGTTGAGGCTGAGTTGGTCCCTGGGACCTGGGAAGGTATTTTGGTGGAGACTCTTGGAAGGGGCTTTCCTGCGTGCTATTCATGACCACCTCTGTTCCCGGACTAATATATATAATATAAAAAATGCACCAAAAATAACCACACTCTGAGTAATTGATTTTTCCTCCAAAGGGAAACCAACCTGCAATGCCTTGCATCTGCTACTCTTGGGCAGAAGGACGACAATATCTTCTGCTCTGAAATTTCAGAGGTGCATGCGGTGGTCTGAAGCACAAGTATTGGCAAAGGCTAGCCTAAAGGGGGGGAAAAGAGAAATATACCTTGTTTTCAAAGCTGGACTTCATTTATCTGTGAAGTTCTTCATATGGGGCTAGATCCTCAGCTGGTGTAAATCAGAATAACTCCACTGAAGTCAAAGGAGTTACACCAATTTACCCCCAACAGAGGATCTAACCCAGAAGAGTGTTTGATTCCTCTCCTTGTTTCATTTATTGTCCTTATAAAAACACATCTATGGTGCTGTGTGTGGAGCAGAGACGTGGAACAGATTCATATTTTCCTTACTGACCCTTTGTGCCAGCTAAGCACGTAGGCAGGCACAAGAGGTGGGGCCCATTGAACCAACTAGGGCAGGAAGGTTATATAGAGCTGGCATAACGAGGTGGCAGGGAAGTCATAACCACCCTAGGAGAATAGCTGGGCCTCTGGTGAGTTAGCTCTGTGACATCGCTACAGGATATCCTGGTGCAGGAAGTGTTCTAGGGGAGGATGGCCAGGAGCAGGCAAGCAGCTAATGAGGGAGGAGAGGAAAGGTGTCTTGAGAGTTCTTACTAAATCTTATTGGGAAAATTTCAATAAACCATATCATCAAAACCAAAACTGTTTGCAGAGAAAGGGTCGGTTTTGTCAGTTTTGACAAATTTCTCATATCATTTTATTAAAGTTTCTAAATTGTTGAAATGTCCTATTTCAGCATTTTCCAAATGAAAGGCTTTTTGTTTAGAAATGTAAGTTAATTTATAATAAGAAAGTACAGAAAAAAAGTAAAAGGTTAAAATCAAAACAAAAATTTTCAAAATGATTGAAATGAAACATTTCTGTGGATCCCATCTGAACTGTTGTTGGTGGGGATGGGATTTTCAGTGTGTGAAAATTTTTGAGATTTTGAGTTTTCAGTCTGATTCAGGATGGGAAATATTTTTGAAATCTCAAAAATTCTCATGGAAGGAAAACCATTTCTTTCCCAGCCGTAGCTTCCGCTAAGTTAGAAGATAGTGTGCTATAATGGAATTCATAGTACCCCTTTAAAACCCATTGTCGACTTATTAGGAAATAGTTCTTACTTCTGGAAGAAGCATTTTGTGAACTGTCATTCTAGTTTTCCTCACAAGCATGTAAATATTGCTTACCAAACTTGGGGGCTAACGTCATTTACATTTTTGCTCCGCGTGTCTCTCAGGGGTTAGAAATACAAAAATCACATTAGTTGTATAGATGATGAGTTCAGTACAAACCACATGAAGAGTGAATCTGGATCAAGATTTTGTATTGACTCCTATTTCTACTTAAAACTTGGATCCAAACAGGCTTTGAGAATCTCAGATCCAAGCTTTACAGCTTGTGCTGATGTCTAGTTTGACTGTAATTTAGTTGTTACCTGTAAGATAACTATGAGTTCCATATCAAAAACTGTACAAATCAAACCTTGCCAAGAGCTGGGGGGTTTTTATGAGTTGAGAAGAATGTAAAACTAACGATGCTTTTAAGCTGAAGCCTGCATCATTGTGAGATTCTCTTAGTCTTTGCTAACATTTCTAGTACAGTTTTGAAATGAGATTGCCAAAGTTCTTAGCATAAATTTACCACGGGATGATAGATTTTGGCAACTTTAATTTCTTAACACTTCCTCCTCTTTAGAGTTTCCCCAACAATGCTTCCCATAGGCCTGTTTTATGGCAAAACCCTCAGTGTTGACCTTAGATTTAGCAGCTGTAAGACAGTTTAAGGCACGTATGCCCAAATCTGTTTTGTTTCCTCCTGAGATCCAGCCACTTGGTTGAAATAATGTATATGCTGTGTAAAAGTCAAACAATCAGCATGCTTTATTTTTGAAATGAAGATATATCCATCCTTCCTACTCTATTTATACTATGCTTCTCAGAGCAGAATCTGAGCACCTAAATGTGGATATCTGATTGGGGAACTTGGGGTGAGTGTGGGTTGGGCCCACTAAATATGATATTAATTGAAGCAAGATGACAGTGGAACTTTAAAAGGAAGCAAGTAATCCTGAGAGAAAGTCTGAATGGCCAAAACATTGGTGTTTTATGTGACGAAGCGGCTTGTAATTTATGCCCACTTCCTCCTGAAAGAAATACATGTTAGAAAATTTGTCTAATTCTTCCCATGTGAAAGGAGTGCATGAAAGGAACATACAAAATCTCCCCTTTTGTTTTCTCATTAATTTTTTCATTCTAAAGCCCCCTTGCCAAGCTCCATTCCAGGTGCGAGAGCTTTCCCTGTAATTTATCCTTGGTATTCTTATCCAGTGTTACTTCCAGAACTATTTCCTTTTAACATTAATTATCCTTTGCGTCAACTCACCCGCAGCACACAAAAAGGCATAAAAACTTTGGGGGGAGGGAGGGTTCTCACTGAGCACATGTGCTTCTCTTTCCACATATAGAGAGACACTACCAGCACCTTGAAGACATTACAGCGTGTACTGTAGGAACCAAAGTTAATAAGTATAAAATGGCCGGTTATTGTTTGCTTATGTGCCATACTGTTTCCCATATGATGCAGTTGTAACACCGACAGACTCCGGTCATCGGCGGGTGGGATTGAACCTGGGACCTCTGAAGCTAAATTCATGAGCCTCTATTGCATGAGCTAAAAGCCACGTGACTCTTAGCTAAGGCTGTAGAGCAGACTCATTAATCTCTAAGTCGTCTTAGTAACACTAGAGGGGACAGAACACCACACCCAGGAGGTGTTTGGGTTACACAGTCCTTGAGCTCACCATGCTGGAAGTGTAACATTAGGATAAAAACTCAAGAAGAATGGATGTAAACTTAGCAACTCCACTAATAAACATCTTTCAAGGGAGTATCTTCGCTGTAACCGTAGCTGTGCATTCGTCTGGTCTCTTGCTCTCTCAGACCAGACGAATAAAGATGAATAATACTAGAAACCACGAGGGGCTGTAGTTGTTTTTGTGGCACACAGTACACAAAATGGCAAGGGAGGGGTTAATCTTTTGTCCTCATTGCCCACTGGAATGTTTATCGACTCACAGGGAAGGTCTCCTTTCTTTCGGTGAGTTAAGTCAGCCTCTGCTTTGTTTGACGCTGCCCATTTGAGGAAAGCTTATCCCTGACCTTCTGCCAGAGAGACTGATGACAAGGACGGTTTGCACTAACCTTGACATTCACCAGGGTAAATGGCTTTTTCCACAAGTAGTCAGCAAACAAGAAGAGCCAGTCAAGAGCTAATGAATCTGTACCTGAGAGAAACTGAACAACAATTGTGCTTTTAAAGAAGAAAAAGGGCGACAGCTTCATCTGTGCTTAAGGGTTGGAGAATTAACTCTTACAGCTAATTTTAGAGGGTGTCTTTTTAATTTATACCAGAGAGAGAAAAGGAAAAAATATTTCTTCAGTTTGCCCCCACACACAAACACATATATCAGCCTACCGCAAGCATTCAGTGAAGTGTTGTTTACCAATCAATGGCTGGGCAAAAAGAGGAGATACCAACTGAGGCGAGCATAAGGAAAGGTGCTGAGAAAGGAGACTTACTCAACTCTATGATTATTTTATTAAAGCATAAACTTAAAGTCTAGATCTATCTCTTCCCCACATTCCCTCTTCCCTTTTTGACTGATGTTGTGCCTACCAATTACATGTGGTAATATGTTATTACAGAGACAGCCAAAGCCCATCGTTTAGTTTTAGGGCCTCATTCAGCATTCCTCCTGAGCTGTGTTTGGTGCAGGAAGCAGTGGTGGGGGATGGCTAACAGTGAGTCTAAGATGCTATTGTTCCTACTATATCCTAGGCCTTGCATGTAGGGTGACCAGACAACAAGTGTGAAAAATCGGGACAGGGGGTGGGGGGCAATAGGAGCCTATATAAGAAAAAGACCCCAAAATTGGGACTGTCCCTATAAAATCGGGACATCTGGTCACCCTACTTGCATGTGAGGCCCCCCTGGCTGACTTAGAGCAGCTTCTGAGCTCATATAACCTCCATCTGAGAATGGCTGGGAACAGCAAGGTCCTAGCATGCACACAGCACATCCCCAATGTACAGGCTTCTAAGGTAGTCAGCAGGGAGCTCTATTCTGGCCAGGGAACCTTCTTCTCCTTGGGGTATGCCTCTAGGGATGGCTCTGCCTGCTTTATGGCAGAGTAAAGGGCAAGAGTGCAAGTCAAAATCTGTCCCTTTGTGTCCAGGTCTCTTCACAATAGAGCACAGAAGCAGAGACCTTTGCCCTTTTCTTACCTCAAGTGGAAGGAGGTGTCTCCAGCCATTTAGTTGAGTTCTGAAAACAGTAGGAAGAACCCTGTCAATTGCAGCATATTGCCATCTTTTTCCATTGCCATCTAGATGAAGTATTGGTATTACTAATTCGTTTGTTTGAAACTTAGTTTTTGTGAACAAGCCATCTTCCTGTATTTGTGCTTGTGCAAGTGCTGGACTGACAGCGCTATAGACCGAAATCCTCTCTTTACCCGCAAACCTAGCCCATCACCTTAGATAATGTTAACTCAATCATTGTAATATTAGAGGTATTTCCTACAGTAAACAGAGGAGGTCCCCAGGCTGAGGACTGACTGACTAAGCAGCAGTTCTGCAGAAAAGGACCTGGGGATTACAGTGGAGAAGAAGCTGGTTATGAGTCAGCAGTGTGCCCTTGTTGCCAAGAAGGCCAACGGCATATTGGGCTGTATTAGTAGGAGCATTGCCAGCAGATCGAGGGAAGTGATTATTCCCCTCTATTTGGCACTGGTGAGGCCACATCTGGAGTATTGCGTCCAGTTTTGGTCCCCCCACTACAGAAGGGATGTGGACAAATTGGAGAGTTCAGTGGAGGACAATGAAAATGATTAGGGGGCTGGGGCACATGACTTACGAGGAGAGGCTGAGGGAACTGGGGTTATTTAGTCACAGAAGAGAAGAGTGAGGGGAGATTTGATAGCAGTCTTCAACTACCTGAAGGGGGGTTCCAAAGAGGATGGAGCTAGGCTGTTCTCAGTGGTGGAAGATGACAGAACAAGGAGTAATGGTCTCAAGTTGCAGTGCGGGAGGTCTAGGTTGGATATCAGGAAACACTATTTCACTAGGAGGGTGGTGAAGCACTGGAATGCGTTACCTAGGGAGGTGGTGGAATCTCCTTCCTTTCAGGTTTTTAAGGCCCAGCTTGACAAAGCCCTGGCTGGGATGATTTAGTGGGTGTTGGTCCTGCTTTGAGTAGCGGTTTGGACTAGATGACCTCCTGAGGTCTCTTCCAACCCTAATTGTCTATGATTCTATGAGGTGTAGCAAAAATTGCTGATACTGAGGTTATTTTACCTGTTTGTTTTGGGGGAAAGAGACACATTTGTCAGAGTGACCACTGTACAGCAGCAATGCAAGGGGCTCGCACAATGCTGTGCTGTATTCTGGAGAGACTCTTCTATTGGTAATAGGATTATTCAATTGCAGGGACTACCTATACAGGTAAGAAGGTAATCTAGTCTTCATACTCATTCCATCCTTGGCCTTCCTGCTGAAACTTCCAGCAAGGGAATCAATTATGATTTGGGTGTCTGTCCACTAGAAACTAAACTGTGCCCTCCAACTCATTTCACATTTAGGCAACACACCAGGTGATTAAAAATTGTAATCAGTACAAATCTAGGATAGATTCTGACCAGCTCTGTATTGCATAACCAATCCTCTAGGTCATACAGTTTCCCTAAATGTTTAAGAATCAAGGGCCAGATCTTCACCTGGACTTATGCCAATTTACAGCAGCTCAGGATCTGATCCAAAAGGTTTGTTAGGGAAATGAAACCCAAAGCCAAGTCCCATTTTTTATAGATGAAAGGGAAGACAATCAAATTAGCAGTTGTCTAGTGGGACTTGCAGTGTCATGGCTCATATGTTCTGTGTCTGATTCTGCCACTAATTCATATGTGCATGACTCACACTTGGTGGACTTGAGCAAGTTCTTTACCTCACTGTGCACATCTGCAAAATGGGTATATTAATATGTATCTTACAGGCAGGCTGGGGAGTTTAATTAAAGGTTTGTAAAAGGCTTTGAGGTGTGAAATAAGTGACATGGTCCAGCTCCCGTGCTAAATCATAGATACAGACCATGGAAATGGGCTGGCATGGCCAGCAATGCTAGTCACATTTTCTGCAGGACAAGAAAATTGCCTGTTAATGCCCAGCTTTGGTATCTGATTTTGTGCTAAGGAATGCTGCTCTCACACTTAAATAAATAGTATTTTAAAGACAAACAATAGTGCTTGAAAAACGTCCGTGTCAGTAAACTACAATGTAAATTAGATGTCAGATTAAAGCAAGATTGCTTGATGTTTCCTTAGGTGGTGCTCTGTCCAGATTCGGCAGCATGCATCACGGTAAAACATGTGAATGAGAACAGAATAGGAAAGAGTGAACTGGAGGATAAATTAGAACATAACTTTGTATGTAGCTAGGATTGGCTGGGTTTTTTGCATTTGCTGATCAAACATGCAGGAGTCCCTTGAACTGTCAGAACATGAAATGTAGAGCTGGCTCAACGTAAATGGACAAACCTTTCGAACTGAGGACAGTGGGCACTCCTAGGTGACGCCTGTCAGGAATGTGTCGATGGCAGATAAGTATGTATCCTTGTGAAAGTCTAAAAACAAAGCTGCAGCGGCAGTAAAGCTCCCAGAGAAAAAGTTGTATACAGTGAAGAAGATAATATTTCATCTCCCTCTGGGTCAGTTGGTTCTCAGCAGTGTTCTCTGTCTGAGATTTGAGGATTTGCAGACAGACAAACTCCACAACCCAGCAAAGGTCAGTCTAAATATCAGCCAGATAAACAGCACCTTAACCATAAGCACAACTCCGATTTATGATACTCAATTTATTCTTTCCTTTACATGATAAAGTGAAATGTGTGCTTTGTCAGAGAGCTAGGGCTGAAGAATTTAAAGCAACATAATTTCCTGAGGTGCTTTAAAAGAAATATACTTCCCTGTACCCACAGCCCCTTTCCTCTTTAAGATTCTTTCTTCCTGACCATTTTGCTTCTGAGCATTTCTCTTTCTTCCCCCAGCTCCCATAAAACAGGACAGCTGTCTTGCAATTACTATGCAGAATAAGATGTTGGTGAAAGAAACTCCAATTGGGCTGGATTCATTCCTGGTGCAGCTCTATTGGGTAGAGTCGCAATGGGGATGAACTGGGCCTACTTTATTTTTCAAAGCTCTGATTTGAGGTTAATGAATGCATAATGCCCATGATAAAGAAATCATTACTGGCTGCAAGCTGCAGCTTGGCAGACTTATACTCCCATCAAACTGGCAGTTGTCTGCAATCTTCAAACAATCTGAAGCCCATTCCCATTAGAAGCATTGAGGAGGGTTTTTTTATCATCTAGGTTGATGCAATCAAACACTTTCCCACTATCTGTGCTTTTTACTACCTTTGAAATATAGCAAAGAAGTAATAATCTTGAAGGTCTTCTCCTAGAGAAGGTCTTCTTCTAGAGAAGGTCTCCCCCCATTTCTACTGGAACTACTTATTACGCTGAACAGGCTCAAAGAGGCCCATAGGAGACGTGAAAATAAAACCCCATTTGCCTATTCCCTGCCCTTAGTTTTCCTTAGAAGTTAGGCGCTATCTCTACCGGAGTTTTCCTGGTATTGCCCTACTGCTTCAGATGCTTCACTATGGTAATTTCACATATCAGAATCAAAGAACTCCTGTGTTTCACTTGAAATGGGAGTTTTGCATGAGTAAAGTCTTCAGGATCAGCCCCCAAAAGAAAGAATAAGGTACAGATAACTCCTGTAGCTTGTGTTCAAGGCTTTTTTTCAAATGCCTCTCACAGAGTAAGGCAGAAAGCAGGAGATCTGAAATATGTCCTTGCTGCAGTACACAAGATGCAGGAGTTAAGCAGTTTTTGCATGTGCTTCCCTTATTCTCATTTATACTAAATCCCCTTTACACTACTCTAGGGGTGAAATCCTGAAAGCTGGAATTTTGCCATTGACTTCGCCCCGCCAGCATGAAGTAGGTTTAAAGTGGGTGTAAATTACCTGTAAATGAGTGTGGTGAATATAATGAAAAATTCACACGCCTGAGCATTGTAGCTATGTTGACATAACCCCCATTGTAGACTCAGCTAGGTCTATGGAAGAATGCTTCTGTTGACGTCGCTACCATTGCTCAGGGAGGTGGAATACCTACAATGAACCTTGGCACTACAGCAGCATAGCTACAGTTTTAATTTTTTTTCCAAATTAAAACACAGAAATGTTGTTTACATTCCAGTCATATTTGGATTCTTTATCCATGTATAAGTACTGTATGTATGTCATCATCATCATCGTAGCATTTAGTAGGAGTTTTAATCATGGGCCAGGACCCCATTGTGCTAGGCGCTACACAAACGCAAAACAAAAAGACCGCTCCTTCCTTCCGAAGGGCTTACAATCTAAATAGAAGACAAAAGACAACATATGGATACAAACAGACCGGGGACTACAAATAAACAAAGACAATATTGGTCATCACAATAGGCAGTGGCTTCGCCACATTAGCAGCCTAACCATATATATACCTAAAGTTCAGCTTTTTTCCACTTGAACTCATTTGCCTTTATCCCAACTGATACAGTAGCTTTTGTGGAAACTGATTTTTAGTGTCACTGCACACTTGATGTAGTTAAAAAAATGTGCTACTTCTGCAGCACTGTAAGCTAACATTTGTCAGCAAAGTATACAGCTATAGGCTAGTTGTCACAACTCTAGATGCCAATACAGTAAACCATGGTTCAATTAGCCTACTCACAATTTGTAGCTGCAGCCTCTAAATCATGCAAATTATCTCCATAGTCTGGAATCTTAATACAAATAACTTTTCAATAATTTGTATGATTTTATAACACACATAAGCATTGTAAAGTTATGAAAAATGCTAATGTTATTTTAATTGCTTTTAAGTCCCCTATGGGAATCTGTATTTTATAAGAATACCCCTTACAACTTTCACAGGCAGTAGAAGACATTTGGGTCCACAGAGGAATGTAATTTAATTTGCGTATCTCTTTCACGTTTTTTTTTCTCCAAAGGCAACATTTTCACCATTAAAATTTAAAGCTACATTTGGGGGGCTTAAATTCATGTTTGGGATTTTATATGCAGTTTATGTTTAAAAAATACTACTTTGCTTGAGTGCAGGGCAGAGTAAGAACGAAGAGCTGTTTGGACTGATGCTGGAACTTGGACCTAATGTAAGTAGCAGGAATAAAGGGCCACACATTTATAATGGTGGGGCAGCAAGTTACATGTATAACTCCTGTTAAATAAAGCAGACACTGGGCATGTAACTCCCAGTTCACTGAGTTGAGCAGGCATCCCCATAGCATCGCCGCAATTTATTCATTTATACTTGGGAGATGGAAGAGTGACATGCTATTAACATTTGTTATTCTAGATAGTTTACTTCAAAATGCACTGGGGATTTGACATAATTACTGGAACACTCCCTTGCTACCCACGCTCGGGGCAGTGGGGAATGCAATATTATATTGTGCAACAGACAGATCCCAGGATATGGTGGGACTCTTTAAATTGTAATTGAAATATCATCCTAAAACAATTTTTTCTCATAATTTTTGACCCACTCTTCCATGACCTGAGCAGACATAACCTGACAATTAGGGTTGGGCAAATATCTTTTAAAAATCTGCAAATATTCACCAGCATAAATAAATAAATGTGCCTCAGCTGGGTTTGGGCCCTTCTTTCCTTTTCACACACACGTTCACGGCAGGCATATTGGCAGAAAGAGCAAACTTTAGGCAAATATTAACACTCTTTGCAAAAAGCAAATTTTAAATTCATGAACATGAATGTGCTTAGTAGGTTCTAGCTCAGTCATTCAGGAAGCAGCAATAGAAACGTGTGCCCTATGTGTCCAATCAAAACAAACTGGTGCAGCTGAGATACCGACATCTCACAATAAACTGCTTATGAACAATCTGTTCTACAGACTAAAACATTCCTGTACACGTTATTCACAGACTCATTTTAAACGTTAGAAATCTGGAAACTGCTTGCAGACAACTGACACACTGGTACATGATTCTCTATTAATTACTTACTCAGATCTGCTGACAGTGCACAAAAACACGCAGTGTGACATGTTAAATACTGTATTGATTTTTATGGAACTATGAAATATCATCAAGACTTCTCAAAATATAATAAAATAAATGTTTCCATGTTGGCATTTCTTTGGGGAATTCCATCAGTCTCGACAAAATAAATTCAGTACTAAGGTTCAGAAGGATATTCACTTCTGAATCTGCATACTCACCAGTCTTCTGGTATTGATATGTATTGGGCTCTTTGAAATCTCAATCATAGCTAATGCCTACATATTCATCCTGAAGAGTCCTTCCATTGCTTTCTCTCCTTTTATGAGGTGGCTGCCATGTTACCTTCCCATTCACACAAGTCACTTCCTCCAAAGCTACCAGCAATACTATTGATCTAAAGAAAGTCCATTGTAATCAGTGGAACTCTATCTTCACTGGCTTCACATCAGGACCTAGATAATCAAGTAGCTACTATTTTAGCTATAGGGTGTCAATCACTGTGCACTTCCTTCTACGAAAGAACCAAATCCTAATCCTCATTGGCCTGGGCAGGAGGGTGGAGAAGAATCCTGAAATAAAGCGGAACCTAGGTCTCAGATGTCTCAGCAATGTGGAGGCTAAAAACGAATTACATAAAAAAGACAAGCCTCATGCTCACTTCCACTTGGAACAAAAGCCATGAATCTGGGCTAGAAGAGAAGAAGAACAGAGGCGAGTTGGCATGGACAGGAACCATTTGTCAAAGACCAACTAGTACTGCCGAAAGATGCTTATAACGCACCAGCTGACCAAAAAATGACTAAAGCATGTAAGTACGTCCATGCCCTTACATGTACCATTAGAAGAGCTTAGTCAATGGGAGTCAAACCAAGCCTTTAGCACACATAAGTAAAGGTGGCCCTATGGCTTGTCAAGGATAAATCACCATAACTTTATAATCATGGAACTGATTTTTTTTTCTAATTTGACTTCACTTTTAGATGCACTTTTAAAGGTACAAACATTTGTGTTTGGCAAGTTTTGAAAATAACTGGAGCTGGGAGGACAGCTTACTTCTAACCATGGATGGAAGAGGAGGAGGACACACTGGAATTGCTGTTGAAGGAATGATCAAAGAGATGGGAGGAGGATGAAAACACAATGGAGTCATGGAGAAGATAAGATGATGAGATGGAAGATGTAGATCAACAGAAACAATAGAGAAGCTGATGGGAAGGAAGCCAGAATAGAGTCTCTGGACTTTTGCCAGGAGGAAGTTGTCATAAATGAAGGGAAGGGGGAGAGGGTCTGATGCAGTGCTATAAAATCCTCTTACCAGTAAAGGGTTAAGAAATACAGGTAGCCAGACTGACACCTGACCTGGCTGGCATCTGACCAATAAGGGGACAAGATACTTTCAAATTTTGGGAGGGGGGAAGGCTGTGTGAGTGTCTCTTTGTCTGGGTCAGAGTGATCTTGGAAGACAGAAGGAACCTACAGAAAATCAAACCTCCCTTTTCTGAAGTAAGTTTAGATAGCATAGCGAATAGATTTCTGTTTAATTTTGCTTGGTGTATTCCCTGTCTTAGAAGGGGCAGGGGGGGTGTTATTCATGGTTTTCTGTAACTTTAAGGTTTTGTCCAGAGGGGGAAATCTCTCTGAGTTTGGAAATTAAGTGCCCTGTAAAATAGTTACCATCCTGATTTTACAGAGATGATTTTACCTTCTTTATTTTTAATAAAATCCTTCTTTTAAGAAGCTGACTGTTTTCTATGGTGTTAAAACCCAGGGGGTGGGTTTTTAGATCACTGTGTAACCAATTGGTTGGTAGATTGTTCTCAAGCTTCCCAGGAAAGGGGGTGTACGGCTTGAGGGGGTAGTTTGGGGGGGGGGAGGGAAGTTCAAGTGATTCCTTTCCTGGATTCCTGTTAGATACTTGATGGTGGCAGCGAAAGAAGCATTTCTCAGGGTGCAGGGAATTTTGTACCTTGGGGGTTTTAACCTAAGCTGGTAAAAATAAGCTTAGGGGCTCTTAATGCGGGTCCCCACGTCTTTACCCTAGAGTTTAGAGTGGGGAGGGAACCCTGACAGAAGTCATTAGCCGTCTTAGTGAGAGCAGTTTCAGTGGCGCAGAGAGGGTATAAACCAGAGTGGAAGGAGTTGAGGATGGCGCAGGATGAGAGGAACTTGAGGTTTAGTGAATTGGGAATTGAGGGAAGAAGGAAAATGGGGTACTAGATGGATAGATTAGGAGGGTCAAAAAGATGACTTTCTGAGGATGGGGTAGATCAAGGCATGCTTGTATTGTGACAAGGAGGAACCAGAGATGAGTGAGAGGCAAGGCAGAGGATGAAGGTGAACACGAGGGAGCTTAGGAACTCAGAAAGGAGGTGAGCAAGGGACAGGTGAAAGAGTCACAGATATGGAGAACATTTGCTATTAGTGACAAGGCAGAAACAGAAGCAGTTGTTGGAAGTGGAAGGGAGAAAATAGGTCATGGTAGACATTGTCAGCAAAGCTTGTACAGAGCGGGAAGAAGGGGCTCTATAGGCAGAGCGCTTTAGGAGGGAATCAAGGGGTATAAATAGGCTGCGTGGAGGAGAGGGAGCATGGCACTATGGAAGTTACTGCAGCCAGGTGCCACAGCTGTGGAACAGCTCTACTGCTGTTTGCAGCCTCAGTGTGCAGATAATTTCCACAGCTCTCCCTGGCACTTGGCCCAATTATGCAGGCTTTGCATGGGAATAGAGGTTGGCCCACTGATAATCAGACTGCAGATATTTCCCTGTGTGTTTCATTTAGGGTTCACAGAATCATAGAATCTCAGGGTTGGAAGGGACCTTAGGAGGTCATCTAGTCCAACCCCCTGCTCAAAGCAGGACCAATCCCCAATTTTTGCCCCAGATCCCCAAATGGCCCCCTCAAGGATTGAACTCACAACCCTGGGTTTAGCAGGCCAATGCTCAAACCACTGAGCTATCCCTCCCCCCCTGGGGTTGCCAACTTTCTAATCACACAAAACTGAACACACCTGCCCCGCTCCTTCTCTGAGGCCCCACCCCCTGCTCGCTCCATCCCCCCTACCTCTGTCGCTCACTCTTCCCTCATTCACTTTCACTGGGCTGGGGCAGGGGGTTGGGGTGCAGGGGGGGCGTTGAGCTGGGGGTGCAGGCTCTGGGGCCGGGGATGAGGAGTTTGGGGTGCAGGAAAGGGCTTCAGGTGGGGCCAAGGGGTTCGGAGTGCAGAATGGGGTATGGGCTCCAGCTGGGATTATGGACTCTGGGGTGGGGCCAGTGATGAGGGCTTTGGGGTATGGGAGGGGGTTGGAGTGTGGGAGGAGGTGAGGGCTCTAGCTGGGGGTGTGGGCTCTGGGGTGGGGCTGGGGATGAGAGGTTTGGGGATGCAGGAGGGAACTCCAGGGCAGGGTGTTGGGGTGCAGGAGGGGTTGCAGGGTCTCAACAGCACTTAAAATGGCTCCGAGGTCCTTGTGGCCTCTAGGCACATGGGTGGCTAGGCAGCTCTGCGCGCTGCCCTCGTGCCCGCAGGCGCTGCCCCCGCAGCTCCCATTGGTCATGGTTCCCAGCCAATGAGAGCTGCGGAGCCAGCATTGGGGGCGGGGGCAGTGCGTGGAGCCTCCCTGACCGCCCCTTAGCCTAAGGGCCTCAGGGACCCGGCGTTTGCTTCTAGGAGCCGTGCGGAGCCAGGGCAGGTAGGGAGCCTGCCTTAGCCCTGGGCCCCTCCTGCACCTCCGACCGGACTTTTAATGGCCTGGTTAGCGGTGCTGACCAGAGCTGCCAGGGTCCCTTTTTGACCGGGCATTCCGATCAAAAACCGGACACCTGTCAACCCTGGTTTCATTGTACATTGTGTGTCTCCTCATGTAGCTGCCAATCTCTCAAAGCCATGTCCCACCATCATTCCGTGCAAGAAACTCCCATGAAAGTCAATGGGGTCCTGTAGTGAAAATCCACAGAAGGATCCACAGGAACTTAGTTTATCTCAGAACATTAAAGGTAGCCTCCTATTGACTAAACATGCCCCTATTAAATCTCTTCACCCTTCCCTCCCCCTGCAACTAATTGCAGCTGCTTAAAATTCAGCATGTTCATAACCGAACATGTACTCATGCCTTAAACACTAAGCATAACATGCTAAAGAGAGCAGCTTCTGACAGTTAAGGAAGATTCATCTTATCATGAAAAGCTGGGGAGGGGACAAGGGAAGGTCACAGATGAAAATGTTACAGGAGACCAGCCTGTTGGCTCCTGATAAAGAGGTTTCTGCTGTGAACCCATGAGTTTGAGACTAGTGTTGTACTTCTTGGTCACTGGGCCAGTAAAAGGAGGCCATGCTGCTGCTGCTGTGTTCTGTCTCTTGGGTAAGAGTTGTTGGCTGCTGTCCTCATCAGCGTTTCACCCTGCTGGAAGACTGCTCTGCCATCCAGATTCTATGTAGGTGAAACTAAAATCACACAGCATCCATGTCTGTCTGAATCTCATTGGCCAGCATGTCATTATGAGTGAAATAACTCATTAATATTCAGACAAACTATCGGATGTGAGTTGTGGAGTGCAAACCTGCAGATTAGTACTTCTCGCAAACTGTTGCCTTTTTATTTGTGGCTAAGGTAGAGGGAATAGTTTTATGTTTTATGTGAATAAATGGTGCTAAGATTGAATAATTACTTAATCACAAAAGTAAACACAGTATTGAGTGTAATTGAGGGAGCTGAGAGGCAGCAGGCCTTCTCCATCTGAGTTGTATGTTTTTTCTTCCTTTTGCATAAAATACTAATAAGAATTGAACTCCGCTTACCAGATTTCTGGGGAGGTTTATTTGTCTCCCTGTTTCCTCTGGAGTTGGCAATTGGAATATGTTTGTTCCTTGGATAGTTTGGGGTTTATTTCAGCCGAGAAATGATTTATTTGTAGTAAATTCACCACAGAGTGAAATACAAAGGAGGCAATGAAATAAATGTATAAGCTTTACCTTAATCAAAGCAGAGTCATTAGGTCTTTTTATTGTTGTCCTCACCTGTTCCCATTCCCCAAATCTCAGAGCCAAGATTTTCAAAAGAAGCTAGCGATTTTTTGTGCCCAACTAGAGACACTGTGAAAAGGGCCTGTTTTTCAGGAAACGGTAAGGACCTGTCTCTGAAAACAGGCCCCTTCCAGATGTCTCATGATGGGCACCAAAAATTGAGGCCTCCCAAATCACTAGCAATTATTGTAAATCTTGTCCTACAGCTTTCATAATTGTAAAAAGATGCTGTCAACTTACTCTTACGGCTTGATCCTGCTCCCATGCAAATCAATGGAAAACTCCCATTAACCTTAATGGAACAGGATCAATTCCTTAGACGCAGTGTTTTAAAACACTTTTTTCCCCCCAGAACTCTTTTAACCTATTATTGTTACACTGACACTGAATATTACTAGGATATTAGAGGAAAACAAATATTTCTCTCTGTTTCTTCAGCTCATTCACTTTGTGTAGTTTCCAGCATAGTTCTTCTTTGCAGTCAGCGAGTTAGTTCAGGTTTACCTGTGGTTTGTGTGGGTTTTTCACACAGGGCGGGGGTGAGGGGAGAAAAGCCTTTGAAAAATCTAATTGTAAAGCGATACAAATTCACGAGGAGACTCAAGGCTAGGAAGAGTACCTGAAACTATTTTTAATCCCCGTTCTGTAATTTACTAGACTTCAAGTTGACAATGTCCCTTTTAAGATCAACTATCCCATTTGAATGCAAAGTGACAAGTGTCAGTTCCTAAAATTAACCTCCGCTATTAGGGCCTGACCTTGACTGGTGCAGAGCAGGGTCCCCGTTCAGGAAAGTATCCCCATTCACAAAAGAATGTAAGACCCTATATTAAGTTGCTTTGAAGTCAATTTGACTAAGGATGCCCTTCAAGTTAAGCACTTGCTTCAGTGCTGTCCCGAACAGGTATGGACTACTACGGCATGTTTTGAAGTGCACTCCTGAATTAGGGTTCAAGGTGACAGGAGCGGCTGGTGCTAAGCACCTCACAGGATCAGGCCCTGTGCGAGGAATTAAAAAAATCGGGTGATCAGCAGTGATCTCCTTATTGGCTGAGGATGGAGCAGGGGAGAAGATGGCTCCCCAGCCCTAAGCTGAATACACTGGGCTGCTTTTCTTTTTCCAAATCTGCTATTAGTAAATAGTTTAGAAAATACTCTTCTTATCTCCCGGAATTCCCGCCAGAATGAAAGCACTGGACTAGATGGGACTTTATCAGCTCTTTACCCAAGCAAAATTAAAATGGAATGTGCCAGACTATGTGTGTCCCTGCTGCACCTGGCTTCAGGAAGGTCACGGCTGGGTCAATCTGTACTTTTCTGCAGAGCTTTGTTATTCATCCATATCACTCTGTTACAGTTATAGGGGTCAGTTCTGTGGGAAAGCTGAAGAGCCTGGAGATTGTTAAGCACAGAATTTTGTTTACTCCCTGTTTTATATGGACATATTTCATATGACTTAAAGAAGAGATCATTTGCTTGCAGAGTTAACCATCATTTTAACATCCCACATTTCCATTTTAGGACTGTGCCCCTTACGAGCTATTATATTATTCAAAAACGCCCCGATCTCCTGGAACAAAATGTGATGTGCAGGGCTGTAGACAGGCTCTTAAACATACGTCTACAAGAGTGGTTAAAATATCACTTCACGTCGATAAGGGATTTTTCTTTCCCTTATGAAAACAGTGTGGCCTCAGAATGTCAGCCCAGTCTGTCTGTCAGTTCTCAGCTGCACCATGGGATAAAATTGCTGATCCCTTTTATCCCCTTCTGGGAGTAGTATTAATAGTACACTCATTTTTGTTCCATTTATAATTCATTTCTCTCCAGTTATTTGGATTTACTTAGTTGCATTAAAAGGCACAATGAGACAAAAACTTAGATGATTACAAGGCAGGGAGGTTACAAGTTTCATTATGGTGTGAGGAGAAGTGGCTTCTGGACGTGTTTGTTTGAGACTGTTATGTGGTACCTGTATGTATTGGGTGCAGTTTTGTGCTCATTTCCTGCAAGGCTGATCGGGGAGCGTTTAAATGTGCATATTGCTCTCTTGCCAGGATCTGCTTAGAAATAAGATGCAGGGATCAATGTGCTAATCTTTGAATCAGGGGTGGTGGAGGTCGGGGGGGAGAAGGGGTGGAAAAGGAGAAATAAAGACTACATAATAACAAACAGTAGTTTGGGTTTGCTGCTAAAAATGAATACAAAGCCATATACTGATCATACTTTTCAGGATGCATTAGTAATTATAACTATTAATATAGAAGGAATTTCAGCTAAAATGTTATGTACCTTTATTAAAATGTCGATTCAGCATATGAACACAACCCTGAATCTAATAGAGAAGACTGATCATTGAAGTGCATGGAAGTTGCGGGTACTCAGAATCTCTTGGGCTGTATTTGATGACTGTAGGTATTTAACGATGAGCACACTACATTGCTCGGTGTCTTCTTCTGTGTTCTGTTCAATACTGTGCCAGTAGTTCTCAACAAATAAGAACAATAATCATCATTCAGCGACATGATGTGTCTAAAACATAAATAACTCCAACCACAGTTTTCCTTCCATTCAGGAAACATTATAAGTTTGGAATTCTCAAAATCTTAGTGATTTTCTTTACACCCCAAAGTAAGAGTCATGTTATTCCTGGCTGAATCACACTCAGTTTCAGTTGGGAACTGGACCTTTGAAAATCTCCCCTATGATCTCTGGGTAGAAAGATATTTTTATTTTAACCTTTGTTTCTTATATATTTTTGACATTTTCAAGTCACACGAGCGTAAGCATCCCATCTCCCCTCAGAGGGTGACAGCTTTAGGGACAGATTCTCTGTTCTCCCCACAATACCTTCAGGGTTTACCCAGATGTGAGGGAAAGAAAAGGAAATTTTAAGCCATCTTTACACTCCCCTGATCTGGGGCCAACCCACTGCATAAGTTGAAGCAGCCTGAGCCTACTTTATCTCACACCCAGCTGCCCCTGATCCCAAGGGGATGTTCTGACAGACAAGGCTCAGCTGGACATAACAGCTTCCAGGCCATGCTCCCTTTTGCCCAGCCACACCCTTACACCATGTAAGTAATAGACTAGTATACCAGTCTCACACCACGGGGGATCCCCCTGCACAAGGAAATCCTCTGTTAGCCCAGGGCTACACTGGGGGAGGGGGGTGTCGATCTACGATACGCAACTTCAGCTACGTGAATAGCGTAGCTGAAGTCGGCGTATCGTAGATCAACTTACCTGGCCGTGAAGACGGTGGCGAGTCGATCGCTGCCGCTCCCCCGTCGACTCCGCTTTTGCCTTTCACCGAGGTGGATTTCCGGAGTCGACGGGGAGCACGTTCGGGGATCGATCAATCACGTCTAAACGAGATGCGATAAATCGATCCCCGATAGATCGATTGCTACTCGCCGATCCGGCGGGTAGTGAAGACAAGCCCTTAGTGGCTTAACCTGGCTTTATGGCAGTTCTGCTGCGCTATAACATTGCAAAGCAGCCACACTCTGGCCTTTAAGATGTTTCTGCAGGTAAAACTAAACAAAAAATTCAAGAAGCCCATCACTTTCAAACCACAACACGAGCTAACTACATTTGTGTATTTTGTTGGAATTTTTCTCTTCTAAACAAAGTGACATATTTAATTTGAACCTGTGGTTCAATGTGAACATGAGCATATCCGGATGTACTGCTATGAACATGACCTCTAATTGTTTAGCTGGGTTAGTGCACTTCACCACGAGGGATCTGAAGAGGACATTCTGGACATCGGGCCCAACAAACACTGTCTAACAATGATCCAAAATAAGGCTGACACATTATTCTTTAGAAAATAAACCAATGGGAGGATAATACGCCAGTCATAAAAGATGCTCTTCCTCACAGGAGAGTGCTAGTCAAATCAGTCAATCTAATGTGAAAGTTACTCTGAATGAATGGACTCTGATTTCTTCCCCTGAAGGTCCTTTCCACTTATTAGCGACATGATTCCCCATTACAATCATGCTGCAATTGGCTCTAGTCACTAACCTGCACCCTACTACCCTTTTCAAAATGGTCTGCAGGTGTAGAGGGGGAGTTACTGCTGGTTTCACCAACTGGGAAATCCACAGTCATAGAATCATAGAATCATAGAATCTCAGGGTTGGAAGGGACCTCAGGAGGTCATCTAGTCCAACCCCCTGCTCAAAGCAGGACCAACCCCAACTAGATCATCCCAGCCAGGGCTTTGTCAAGCCTGACCTTAAAAACCTCTAAGGAAGGAGATTCCACCACCTCCCTAGGTAACCCATTCCAGTGTTTCACCACCCTACTAGTGAAAAAGTTTTTCCTAATATCCAACCTAAACCTCCCCCTCTGCAACTTGAGACCATTACTCCTTGTTCTGTCATCTTCTACCACTGAGAACAGTCTAGATCCATCCTCTTTGGAACCCCCTTTTAGGTAGTTGAAAGCAGCTATCAAATCCCCCCTCACTCTTCTCTTCTGCAGGCTAAACAATCTCAGTTCCCTCAGCCTCTCCTCATAAGTCATGTGCTCCAGCCCCCTAATCATTTTTGTTGCCCTCCGTTGGACTCTTTCCAATTTATCCACATCCTTCTTGTAGTGTGGGGCCCAAAACTGGACACAGTACTCCAAATGAGGCCTCACCAGTGCCGAATAGAGGGGAATAATCACATCCCTCGATCTGCTGGAAATGCCCCTACTTATACAGCCCAAAATGCCGTTAGCCTTCTTGGCAACAAGGGCACACTGTTGACTCATATTCAGCTTTTCGTCCACTGTAACCCCTAGGTCCTTTTCTGCAGAACTGCTGCCCAGCCATTCGGTCCCTAGTCTGTAGCAGTGCATGGGATTCTTCCGTCCTAAGTGCAGGACTCTGCACTTGTCCTTGTTGAACCTCATCAGATTTCTTTTGGCCCAATCCTCTAATTTGTCTAGGTCCCTCTGTATCCTATCCCTACCCTCCAGCGTATCAACCACTCCTCCCAGTTTAGTGTCATCTGCAAACTTGCTAAGGGTGCAGTCCACACCATCCTCCAGGTCGTTGATGAAGATATTGAACAAAACCGGCCCCAGCACCGACCCTTGGGGCACTCCACTTGATACCGGCTGCCAACTAGACATGGAGCCATTGATCACTACCCGTTGAGCACGACCATCCAGCCAGTTTTCTATCCACCTTACCGTCCATTCATCCAGCCCATACTTCTTTAACTTGCTGGCAAGAACGCTGTGCGAGACTGTATCAAAAGCTTTGCTAAAGTCAAGAAATAGCACATCCACTGCTTTCCCCTCATCCACAGAGCCAGTTATCTCATCATAGAAGGCAATTAGGTTAGTCAGGCATGACTTGCCCTTGGTGAATCCATGCTGACTGTTCCTGATCACTTTCCCCTCCTTTAAGTGGTTCAAAATTGATTCCTTGAGGACCTGTTCCATGATTTTTCCAGGGATTGAGGTGAGACTGACTGGCCTGTAGTTCCCCGGATCTTCCTTCTTCCCTTTTTTAAAGATGGGCACTACATTAGCTTTTTTCCAGTCATCCGGGACCTCCCCCGATTGCCATGATTTGTCAAAGATAATGGCCAATGGCTCTGTAATCACATCGGCCAACTCCTTTAGTACCCTCGGATGCAGTGCATCCGGCCCCATGGACTTGTGTTCGTCCAGCTTTTCTAAATAGTCCCGAACTACTTCTTTCTCCACAGAGGGCTGGTCTCCTCCTCCCCATACCGTGCTGCGGAGTGCAGCCATCTGGGAGCTGCCCTTGTCTGTGAAGACAGAGGCAAAAAAAGCATTGAGTACACTAGCTTTCTCCGCATCCTCTGTCACAAGGTTCCCTCCCTCATTCAGCAAGGGGCCCACACGTTCCTTGACTTTCTTCTTATTGCTAACATACCTGAAGAAACCCTTCTTGTTACTCCTAACATCTCCAGCTAGCTGCAACTCCAAGTGTGATTTGGCCTTCCTAATTTCACTCCTGCATGCCTGAACAATATTTTTATACTCCTCCCTGGTCATTTGTCCAATCTTCCACTTCTTGTAAGCTGCTTTTTTGTGTTTAAGACGAGCAAGGATTTCACTGTTAAGCCAAGCTGGTCGCCTGCCATATTTACTTTTCTTTCTACACATCGGGATGGTTTGTTCCTGCAACCTCAATAAGGTTTCTTTAAAATACAGCCAGCTTTCCTCGACTCCTTTCCCCCTCATGTTATTCTCCCAGGGGACCTTGCCCATCAGTTCCCTGAGGGAGTCAAAGTCTGCTTTTCTGAAGTCCAGGCTCTGTATTCTACTGTTCTCCTTTCTTCCTTGTGTCAGGATCCTGAACTCGACCATCTCATGCATAGACAAGCTCGCATAGACAAGCATAGACAAGCTCACTATGTCCAGTGTTGCACACCACCACCCTGCCACTTCCAGGCATCTTCTTCTCTGCAGGTCCAGAATAACCCCTTTAGATCCTCATAGCCCAGGGCTACACTAGGGGAGGGGGGCCGTTCTACGATACGCAGCTTCAGCTACGTGAATAACGTAGCTGAAGTCGGCGTATCGTAATCGACTTACCTGACCATGAGGACGGCGGCGAGTTGATCGCTGCCGCTCCCACGTCGACTCCGCTTGCGCCGCTCGATGACGTGGATTTCCGGAGCCGACGGGGAGCGCGATCGGGGATCGATTAATCGCATCTTAACGAGACGCGAAAAATCGATCCCCGATAGATCGATTGCTACCCGCCGATCCGGCGGGTAGTGAAGACAAGCCCTTATTGTCAGGTCAGAAGGATGCATGCTATGGAGACAGCCCCCATTTCTTCCTCATTTTGTTCCACTTTGTATTACGGTGCCTAGAGGGGAGCTTGTAAGGGGAGCTCCAAACTCTTTTTGAGAACTCAGGCACATTCTCAAGATCAGTGTTTGTACCAAAATAGGTTTTCTACTTCTTTTTTGCCTTAATGGTTGTAAAGGAGATATTAAGCTCTCTCAGATCAGAAAAAATGGCAATAGAGGTATGAGAAGTGTTCCCAAATACTTCCAAACTACTCAGATAAAATGAGTCTGATACTGAGTTTAGCATCTCCAGTGTAAATCTGGAATTCCTTCATTGACTCTGGATTTAGACCAGTATAAATATGATCAGAATTTGGTTATATGCTATAAAAATTCTTATGCGCTGTATTCATCCAATCCTCACTACATAGAAAAATATTGCCTTAGAATGAGTATATGGAAGAAGAACTCTATACTGGATAACCACATGGTTTCTTCTTTTTTTCTCAGAACACTGCTGGGTTTTTTTAAATGAGAAATTCAGACCCAAATCCTACATTTAAATAATGCTAAGTTTCTGCCACTTATCAACAAAGGCCAAGAAATTCAAACATTTTGGGATTTTTTTACTGCTTTTCAGTATGTATTAGTAATAGACATCATAGTGTGGCGCCATTGCTCTTGCTCTCTTCCAGCTGCGTGAGTTAAGTTTCAACTTTGCATGTCCTGGTTTTTGTTGTAGTCACCATTTGTAACATTATTTAAACTCAAATTAGATGGGGCAGAGGGGGAGACAGGCCTGAGAACTCATATAATTATTGACAGAACTATCAGTTGTATTTCCATTCTCAAATTAAAGTTACTTGAATTAGCTGGATATTTGAGGTGGCTCAAGTATTTAATATATTTGTAAAAGGGAAAAATATTGAAAAGGAATGGCAGTGGGTGTATGGTGCAAAGAGGGAGGGAAGCAAGGAAGATTCTCCCAGCTCTTTTAGCAGGAGCACAGTTTGCAATCCTATTCACACTCATTGTCTGTCATTGTTGTACCAGACACACTCCATTCATGGCTGTTCTCTTTTTCCTTTTCAAAATGTGCCCAGTGGTCTTGCTCTGTTTGTTGTCAAGAATGAGCTGCCTGGAGTAGGAATGTTTCCCAGACGGGAGGTCAAGAGGTCAGTCTGGACCTCTGGACATTTGCAGCGCTAACTTGCAGACGTGTCATGTGAAAGCAGTGTGATCCTTTGAGTATTTGACGTGGGTTTGTTTGTGTATATGCTGCAAAGCGCGATTCAGATCATGAGATTAGCTGTCAGGTCATCTGCTGTGAAAGCCATTATGAAAAACACCCGGAAACTGATGCTTGACTTGAAATCCTTAGTTTACTAAATTGCAGAAATTATCTTTGGAAGGTTTTGTCAGTTTTATGTATGTATTTTTTTAAATAATGTTTGCAGCAATGCCTCATGCAAAGTGCTAGTTGAATAAATCTGTCACTGAAACTTCAATTCCAGATTACCACACTCCAAGATCTGCTATTATAAATGAAAACGCATCTTTAGAAAGTTCTCAACAGCCTGAAGTAGATGAGCTATTGAAATGCAATAGAAAATCTACCCTTTACGGATTAGTCAAACAATGATTGTAGTCCTACATGTAAACACCGTCTAACTGTATTGTCAGGGTAAATGGTTCATGATTTGCTACCACAAGAATAGGTTAGCTTTTCCTAAGACTATGAATAATGACATAAATTATCTAAAAATAAAATCTTTTGCTTGCAAGCATGGTCAAAAAATTCAAAGGCAGATAGCAAATCAGTCCATTACCAAACTACTATGTATCCTCAGTATTTTTTTTAATCTCTGTGAGCATCAAGATATAATTTGTCAGAAAATGCATCTGAGTAGCTCTTAAAGTACTTTTAAAAGTGGCTTTTATCAATGAAAGTCCTAACAAAGCCACAGTCCTGAACTAACAAGATCAAACAGGAGTGAACTGGTCTCATTTTTCTATGTAGTCATTTTTAGGATTTGGGAGGTCTTTATTTGTTGTTGTTGTTATCTCTTTTCATGTTTTCAGACTGCACAATATTTTCTGTGTGTGATGGATTTATGCAGTAATAGCCACATTTACCTTTGCTGCCATTTGAATACAGCAGCAAATCATGAACTCCTTAAGGAGAGGAAGGTAAAAGAAAAAAAGAAAGCAACAGAGTAATATATGTTCTCTGTTGAGGAGCAACACTTCTTATTCCATTAGCAAAATACTTTTCCGTTTTCCACTCTGTCTCTTCAAAAAGCTCACCTAGCCCAATGTATTTCAGTGGAGTTGAATGGCTGAAATATATGAATAAAGATATAAAAGAAAGGAAGAGCTAAGAATTGCACCAGATATACAGCTTGAATAATTTTAGCTAAACATATTGAAATCACCCTTGCAAAATTGTCTTGAAAACTTACCAACCCAGGCACAAAATCTGCTCACATACCCTTACCATGAAGATACCGATAATCATGGGGGAGTAGAAGAGCAGGGGAGAGAAAGCTGTTTTATTCGCCCATCAGAATAAATGAATCACCCCAGGCAAGTGGTCGAGCAGAATTTTAGAAGGCTGTCTTAAATTTATTGAATAATTTTAGGACAAACTAATTTTTTTAAATGGATTTTGCAGGGTCAATTTTTAGTATCACACACCAACCAAGTAGTACAATATCTACATTAGAGACATGATCAAAAAATGGTCAATTTCCCTCACCCGTCCCCCCTCCGAAGTGCAGCCGGGAGGTAGTTGCCTAATGCAGGAACAAACATCTACACAGAGTGCATGATTACGAATTCTCTGCATACAGCCCAACATGGCTCAATCAGATTGCACGGGTAGTGGATGAACATGTCACTATTGTACTTTTTTATTTGCATAAAACAATTACCCCATGGACAGTGGCTTCAGAGTTGTCTAGACAACATGCTTTAGATGGTATCACTGACCTCAGACACACTAGGCTAGCTCTAAATTAGCAATGAGCAGGGCTGGAGGGATGTATTATGGTAGTTATAAACCATAAGAAGGTATTTAAATAGATAGATAAGACACATGCAAATCTTTTCATTGCCATGACAACCATCTTGATATAGGTTTTCCATATGTAGCAAGAAGGGCAGAGCAAAAGGCACTGGAAAAAATAGCAAGAACCTGTAATGATAATGAACCCTGACAGTGTATTAGTCTAGATCTTGGTCACTTATTAACTCTTAATAGAATACAAACTTCTATAGTAATACACTGTTCATTGGGTCAGGGAGCAATTACTTCTAAACCTTTGCTATAAGGATCTCTACTATATGGTTACACCTAATGTACCAATTCTTCACAAATTGATCTGACTGATTAAAAAACACTTTGCTATTAGATGTAAATTGCTTAGCTGCTCAAAAGTGCTTTGCAGGGTGGGTTTGCACAAAGCATGAAAATATGTCATTTATGCATGTCTATATTTCCTCCTGGCTTTATCAGCCAGGCAGCAAATCCCTGTAAATCTGAATTCCCAAATAATAACTGCACCATAGCACAGGGCAGCCTATTTCAAAAGGAGAAATGTTTTCCATGCTAAAACACACACACAAAATCTTTCTCGACATTACATGTTTGAGGAGGTGAGAACCAGACCAGGTATTTATGCTTTTTATTTTTTTCTCTTAGTTCTTAATTTCTTCTAAGTGCCAAAATAGTAGCTTTGAGGCTGGCTGTAGGCACTAATGATCCCTCTGACGGCCAGCGAGGGTCCCCCTCCAGCAATGTATTTCTCAGATAGATGTGTGGAATAAAGCAAGACTCTGCTGCTAGGACCTCGATGCATCTTCCCCAGTCTGTCGGTTTCTCCTTCCTGTATTTGTCTCTGGTTCAGTCTGTGGAATGCTGAAGAGTGTGTGAGAGAGATGTGGTCAACACAGGCTGCTCTAGCACCTCACTGGAAAGCTCTTACATTTCCCTCCTCTGATCGGATGGATCTACAGTCCCTGGGATCCTTGAAAATGAATTGTGAGAACGTTTGAGGGCATTTTTCTAGGTTCTATAAGGACTCTTCTTGGGAAGTACCTGAAGGCTCTTTGTAGACTAAATCATGATTACAGTATCTTGGAATGTGCAGGTAATGTATGGTTTCATTTAGCTGTACAGTGGTATTTCAACACACTGGGCCAGATTCTGGCTTTGACTTGTGCTTTCATATTTGCTGGAAAGTGACAGACAGAAGGCATGCACAGTGGGGTGTGTTCTACCCAGATTCAATTCCCTCAAACTCACAAAGAGTTTTCTGCAAGGGGGTCTGAGGTGGGATGCTCTTAGGTCAAGCAGCAAAAAGCACAATTCATGGGTTTTAATATAGATATAAGTTTCCTATTTCATTGCTTCAACCATAGGCGCCGACTTCGTTCGTGGGTGCTCCGGGGCTGGAGCACCCATGGGGAAAAATTGGTGGGTGCTCTGCACCCACCGGCAACTCCCCGCCTGCCCCGGACCCGCGGCAAACTCACCGGAGCACCGGGAGACGTTGCGGGCCCCCGCCCCTGACGCTGGGCAACGTTGCGTCGGGGGCGGGGCCCCGCAACGTCACCCGGCGTCGGGGGCGGGGCCCCGCCCCCGACGCCAGGCGTCAGCACCCACCGGCGTAACAGGAAGTTGGCGGCTGTGGCTTCAACCACGTTACCCTCCCTCTTTGCTTCGCTCCCCTGGCTAGCCCTTTGCCACCACGTCCAGAACAAAATACTTGTCTTCATTTTGTAGGCCCTTCACGGCTTTTGCCCCACCCTAGTCATCATCCCTCATATGGTATGGCGCCATCGATGCCTCTTCTTGTCCACCCATCAAGTCACCCTCTATTGTCTGTTAATCAACTTTTCCAAGAAACACCATCCCACTTTCCCCCACGCTGCCTCCTGCACGTGGAAAGAGATCCCCATACAAATTTACTACCTCCTTCTCCTTAAAACTCCTCCGTCATGATGTTTCCAAAACACTCGATTATGGCTAGGCAGCTGGTGTGCTGTATTGACCGCTTATTATTTTAACTGTAATCCTCTCACTGTTACCTTGTGTAATATCTACCTGTTTTTTCAATCATAAACTTGGACTGTAAGCAATTTGGGGCAGGGACCACCTGGTCATTTTGTGTGTGTGCAGCACCTACCATAATGGGGTCCTGATTTTTGACTGGGGAGTCTAGGTGCTGCCACAATACAAATAATAATTAATAATACACACTCTGGTCCAGACAAATATACTCCTGTCCTGTTCAAATTACTCATGCTGCTGGCATGAATAACCTGTTCAGGGTGACTGTGAAGGGACAAGGCCAGACCAGCCAGACTATAGGCTCACAATAACAGAGCTTCTTCTTCCATCTTCTGCCAAAGATCTTGACTCATACAGATGTTTTGATAACATTTATTAGCTTCATTAACGAGATCCTGAAGACCATGTACATGCAAAATTCCCATTCATGGAAGCCGCAGGATCTGTCCAGAACTTGCAAATGAAAAGTTCCCTTACCTAAAGATTAATCTATTTAGAATCCAATCCTGCTCCAGTTGGAGTCAATAAGAGTCTCACTCAAAGAGACTTTGTTGGGGCCAGGATTTCATGCTGGGAGTTTAATCATCAATTACAATGGAAGGAGAAGCAGGCCCCAGACTAGTCATATATTGTGCTGTTTAAGGTTGTATCTTTCCCAATTATTGTTCTGTATTATTCATCCTATACTGTCATTCCAAAGCCCTAATCAGGATCAGGGCCCTGTTGTTCTAGGTGTTGTACAAGTACATGAGAAGAGCCAGTCCCTGACCTGTGGTTATGCTCTAGGACTACAGAGAACTCAAGATAGGAATGGACTTTGTTCCCAAAAAGAAACCCAAAAGCTAATGTGAAGGTAAACCTTAGGAGCAAAGGAGGATGTAGTTGTCCTGGTGTCAAATGATATTTTCCTAAACATATGCTAATACTAATATTGTCATTAAAAAAATAAAAAATTAAGCAATCACGTTTTGGTGCAGCAGAATATGAATAGCCTGTCTTTTTTTTTTTTTTTTTTTGAGATTATCTAAACTTTCTTGAAACTGAAGACAAACCACAGAACTGAAAATTGTTGGTAAGCACACTCTAGTGTAAGCTGTGTACTGAAGTCTCAATTTCTTATCCGGAATACGTGTTGTGTCTGACAAATATTGGGGTGTTATTTTGCCTTCTAGATATTCAGATGTTCCTCTGACAACTGGGAATTTAATTAACAGACTTTGCATGTATTTAAAGGAAAGTAAACTTTGCCTGATCCTCCTGATGCTGAGGAGCAATCTTATTTATGAACACTGGCACCTGTCATGTTAATTTGTACAAAGTTTTTGATTTATCCTAAAAGAACACGTTACACAGTGGATTTGGACGAGTTAAAGGGAATCTGCAGGGTGACTTTAATCTTTATGTCTTTATGTACTTGAGGGCATTTTACTGCACCTCTGCACTGCTTTCACTACACAATCATTTTCTGTTTTAGAAATGTAGCCATTTGGATCAATAGTTACAGTACAATATATTGTACTTCTGATGGGAGTCTCATAGGACACTTAAGAACCACAATAGGAATTTTACAAAATGCTTGGATACTGTCTGAAATATATTCTAAAAGTAATGTTAGCAAAATATACACTGGGCAAAATTTACAATAGCCCTGATAAAATTTTACTTACTCTTCTTATTTTATTAAAATTAAATTGGGAAAAAATAGTTCCCTGCTTGAAACATGGGGGTTTTAATAGGAAACAGAAGCATTAAGGACTAGAATACCTGCCTCTCTGAATTTGTTGCAGCAGCAATCTTAATCTCCGGCAGAATAAATGGTGTCGCGTTATTTTCAGGGGAGTGGTGTTGATGGGAAAGAATTCTAGCTGGTGTGATTGCTGTGCACTTCCCAAGCTTGATTTATACATATATTAAAAATATATTTAAAGATGCTCATAGATAGTTGCAGAGCACATGAAAGACAGGGTGTGTGTGTGTGTATAAAACTATACATCCCTGAAAGCGTTAAAAAATGTATCCTGCACATTGAGGGTTTTACAGTAAATTCTTTATCTATCAACAAACTGGGTTATCACAGCTGTTTATTGTACTGCTAGCCCTGATCCTAACCTTTGTGTCTTTATTGCTTACATACCATTCCCTTGTTTATACGTCTGTACCAGTGTGTGCCCTTGAACTTGGCCTCTCTGAGCCCTGATCTCTGCATGCTTGCTCACTCGCTCAGGTTGCGCCTGCAATCAGTAAATCTGAGACAAGGGCTGGCTGATAGCCGAGCTGCAGCAGGGCAATTAACACAGAACTAAAGTGTCATTCATGGCATGGCTATGAGAGTGGCAGACCACAGATGACAGTCCTCAGCTCTGAAGCTGTGACATCCAGGCCAGATTGAGGATTATCGTGAAAAAGAAAGAGAGAGAGAGAAGGAAAAGGGCTGACGAGATTCTCTTTGAAGAATTGTTTATTTCTCTATGTAGGATTCCAGTTTCATGACTGGCTGATTGGAGGCGCACCAGCACCTAGAGCTGTGCAAAACATTCTGCACATAGAATGAAAAGGCAACAGGGTGAGGGTGCTTTATTTTTAAACTTTGTGAAACCCTCGGCCTCCTTTAGGCTACAAGACACGGGCCTGTACAGAGTGACAAAGAAATTCAGAGACAGGGAGTGCCACGCGGTCAAATGTGCCCTTCCCTTCTTTCTACTCCAGCCTATAACTTAGTAGTTCTGACAGGCCAGGCAGGAGTTGCTCTGATCTCTCAGTAAAGTTTAGTTTGAATAGAAACAAGCAAACAATGCAGCCTTCTTGCTACTCAGTCCTGATGAGCAAGGCTTACAAACTCATGTAGTCTATGTGAGCCCTGGGGACTTGTAGTGGCAGCACTAAACAGGAAATAGGAGAGTGGCTGTAAGGGGTACACCACCATTAGATTATTGAGGGGCTCAAACTAACAAAATATGTGTCCGTATACATACCCTAATTTCAAACACCATGACTTTCAGGGGAATTCAGATCCAGGAGTTTAGTTTGCCTTGTCATAAAGATTGGTGTCATTTGCCAAATGGTGATGTTGATTTGTGTTGTGGTGAACACATCCCAAAACCAGAAGTGTTTGTCTCAAAGAATTTGTTTTTGACCATGTTTTACATTAGGCCAACAGAAGGACACTCAAAAAGGTAAGAAGCAGGGTGTGTGTGTGCTAGGAAAAACAGGTTTCTAAGGCAAAGTATACACGGTACTCTTTAAAGCCTGATGAGACTTTATGAATAGTGAAGGAAGAAATTAGTGTGATTTTGTTTTTAGTTTAATGGGATTTTCACCAACAGTGTGTCTACTTTGAATTTTTGTAAAGATATCCGCAGGTCTAAAAACTGGAGAAAAAATTCTTCACTTGCTAGTAAAAATAAGTAAATAAATCATAGGATCATAGAATATCAGGGTTGGAAGGGACCTCAGGAGGTCATCTAGTCCAATCCCCTGCTCAGAGCAGGAACAATCCCCAACTAAATCATCCCAACCAGAGCTTTGTCAAGCCTGACCTTAAAAACCTCTAAGGAAGGAAATTACACCACCTCCCTTGGTAACCAATTCCAGTGCTTCACCACCCTACTATTAGGATATTTTCCCAATATCCAACCTAAACTTCCCCCACTGCAACTTGAGACCATTGCTTCTTGTTCTGTCATCTGCCATGGAGAACAGCCTAGCTCCATCCTCTTTGGAACCCCACTTCAGGTAGTTGAAGGCTGCTATCAAATCTCCCCTCACTCTTCTCTTCTGCAGACTAAACAAGCCCAGATCCCTCAGCCTCAACTTGTAAGTCATGTGTCCCAGCCCCGATAACTTTCATTGCCCTCTGGACTCTCTCCAATTTGTCCACATCCTTTCTGTAGTGGGGGGCCCAAAACTGGACACAATACTCCAGATGTGGCCTCACCAGAGCCAAATAGAGGGGAATAATCACTTCCCTCGATCTGCTGGCAATGCTCCTACTAATGCAGCCCAATATGCCGTTAGCCTTCTTGGCAATGAGTGCACACTGCTGACTCATATCCAGCTTCTCATCCACTGTAATCCCCATGTCCTTTTCTGCAGAACTGCTGCTTAGCCAGTCGGTCCCCCTCCTGTTGCACTGCATGGGATTCTTCCGTCCTAAGTGAAGGACTCCGCACTTGTCCTTGTTGAACCTCATCAGATTTCTTTTGGCCCAATCCTCCAATTTTTCTAGGTCAGTCTGGATCCTATCCCTACCCTCCAGCTTATCCAGTGATGAGTTGCCAAAATCTTAACAACTGGTTCCCATCAACCCCCTCCCGCTGCTCCTTGTCCCCTGACTACCCCCTCCAGAGACCCCCAACCCTAACTGCCCCCAGGACCCCACCCCCTACCCAATTTACCCCGCTCCCTGTCCCCTGACTGCCCCAACCCCATCCACCACCACCCCGACAGATCCCCGGAACTCCCACGCCTACCCAACCACTCCGTTCTGTCCCCTGACTGCCTCCCCAGAACCTCTGACCCTCCCACCCCCTGTCCCGATTTTTCACACTTGCTGTCTGGTTGCCCTCACAGAGACTGGCGGCTGCGCCTGGGTGCGGCAGTGGCTGGCTGAAGACAGGGGAGTGCAGGGCTGGCTGGTTTTGGGCAGGGGGTGAGGCAGGGGCGGGCTGCAGGCAGGGGGTGCGGGACTGGCTGGAGACGGGCTGGCTGCGGGCAGGGACTAGCTGGAGAAAGGGCTGGCTGCAGGCAGGGGGTGAGGCAGGGGCTGGCTGTGGGCAGGGAGTGCGGAGCTGGCTGAAGACGGGAGTGCAGGGCTGGCTGACTTTGGGCAGGGGGTGCGGCAGGGGCTGGCTGCAGGCAGGGCAGGGGGGTGCAGGGCTGGCTGGAGACAGGGCGGGCTGCAGGCAGGGGGTGCGGGACTGGCTGGAGACGGGCTGGCTGCGGGCAGGGACTAGCTGGAGAAAGGGCTGGCTGCAGGCAGGGGGTGGGGGCTGGCTAGAGACAGGGGCTGGCTACGGGCAGGGGGTGTGGGGCTGGCTGGAGGCAGGGGCTGGAGACAGGGGCTGGCTGCAGGTGGGGAGTGTGGGACTGGCTGGAGACAGGGACTGCTGGAGACAGGCTGGCTGTGGGCAGGGGGTGTGGCAGGGGCTGGAGACAGAGGATGGCTGCGGGTAGGGGGTGCGGGGCTGGCTGGAGACAGGGGCTGGCTATGGGCAGGGGGTGTGGGGCTGGCTGGAGGCAGGGGCTGGAGACAGGGGCTGGCTGCAGGTGGGGAGTGTAGGACTGGCTGGAGACAGGCTGGCTGCGGGCAGGGGGTGTGGCAGGGGCTGGAGACAGAGGATGGCTGCGGGTAGGGGGTGCGGGGCTGGCTGGAGACAGGGGCTGGCTATGGGCAGGGGGTGTGGGGCTGGCTGGAGGCAGGGGCTGGAGACAGGGGCTGGCTGCAGGTGGGGAGTGTAGGACTGGCTGGAGACAGGCTGGCTGCGGGCAGGGGGTGTGGCAGGGGCTGGAGACAGAGGATGGCTGCGGGTAGGGGGTGCGGGGCTGGCTGGAGACAGGGGCTGGCTATGGGCAGGGGGTGTGGGGCTGGCTGGAGGCAGGGGCTGGAGACAGGGGCTGGCTGCAGGTGGGGAGTGTAGGACTGGCTGGAGACAGGCTGGCTGCGGGCAGGGGGTGTGGCAGGGGCTGGAGACAGAGGATGGCTGCGGGTAGGGGGTGCGGGGCTGGCTGGAGACAGGGGCTGGCTATGGGCAGGGGGTGTGGGGCTGGCTGGAGGCAGGGGCTGGAGACAGGGGCTGGCTGCAGGTGGGGAGTGTAGGACTGGCTGGAGACAGGCTGGCTGCGGGCAGGGGGTGTGGCAGGGGCTGGAGACAGAGGATGGCTGCGGGTAGGGGGTGCGGGGCTGGCTGGAGACAGGGGCTGGCTGCGGATAGGGGGTGCGGGGCTGGCTGGAGACAGAGGATGCCTGCGGGCAGGGGATGGCTGCGGGCGGGGGGTGCGGGGCTGGAGGCAGGGGCTGGCTGGAGACAGGGGCTGGCTGTAGGCAGGGGGTGCGGGGCTGGCTGGAGACGGGCTGGCTGTGGGCAGGGGGTGCGGGGCTGGCTGGAGACGGGCTGGCTGTGGGCAGGGGGTGCGGGGCTGGCTGGAGACAGAGGATGGCTGCGGGTAGGGTGTGCGGGGCTGGCTGGAGACAGGGGCTGGAGACAGCGGCTGGCTGCGGGCAGAGGGTGGCTGGAGGCAGGAGATGGCTGCGGGCAGAGGGTGGCTGGAGGCAGGAGATGGCTGCGGGCAGGGGGTGCGTGGCTGGAGGCAGGGGCTGGCTGGAGACAGGGGATGGCTGGAGACGGGCTGGCTGGAGGCAGAGGATGGCTGCAGGCAGGGGATGGCTGCAGGTGGGGGGTGCGGGGCTGGAGGCAGGGGCTGGCTGCGGGCAGGGGATGGCTGCAGGTGGGGGGTGCGGGGCTGGAGGCAGGGGCTGGCTGCAGGCAGGGGATGGCTGCAGGTGGGGGGTGCGGGGCTGCAGGCAGGGGATGGCTGCAGGTGGGGGGTGCGGGGCTGGAGGCAGGGGCTGGCTGCAGGCAGGGGATGGCTGCAGGTGGGGGGTGCGGGGCTGCAGGCAGGGGATGGCTGCAGGTGGGGGGTGCGGGGCTGGAGGCAGGGGCTGGCTGCAGGCAGGGGATGGCTGCAGGTGGGGGGTGCGGGGCTGCAGGCAGGGGATGGCTGCAGGTGGGGGGTGCAGGGCTGGAGGCAGAGGATGGCTGCAGGCAGGGGATGGCTGCAGGTGGGGGGTGCGGGGCTGCAGGCAGGGGATGGCTGCAGGTGGGGGGGTGCGGGGCTGCAGGCAGGGGCTGGCTGCAGGCAGGGGATGGCTGCAGGTGGGGGGTGCGGGGCTGGAGGCAGGGGCTGGCTGCAGGCAGGGGATGGCTGCAGGTGGGGGGTGCGGGGCTGCAGGCAGGGGATGGCTGCAGGTGGGGGGGTGCGGGGCTGCAGGCAGGGGCTGGCTGCAGGCAGGGGATGGCTGCAGGTGGGGGGTGCGGGGCTGGAGGCAGGGGCTGGCTGCAGGTGGGGGGTGCGGGGCTGGAGGCAGAGGATGGCTGCAGGCAGGGGATGGCTGCAGGTGGGGGGTGCGGGGCTGCAGGCAGGGGATGGCTGCAGGTGGGGGGTGCGGGGCTGGAGGCAGAGGATGGCTGCAGGCAGGGGATGGCTGCAGGTGGGGGGGTGCGGGGCTGCAGGCAGGGGCTGGCTGCAGGCAGGGGATGGCTGCAGGTGGGGGGTGCGGGGCTGGAGGCAGGGGCTGGCTGCAGGCAGGGGATGGCTGCAGGTGGGGGGTGCGGGGCTGCAGGCAGGGGATGGCTGCAGGTGGGGGATGCGGGGCTGCAGGCAGGGGCTGGCTGCAGGCGGGGGAGGGGGTGGCGGGTATTCACGGGGAGAGCGGCTCGGAGCAGCCTGAGCAGCAGGATGCAGCCCAGGCCCAGCAGAGCAGCCGGGGACCCACCAAGCAGCAGCGGGAGCCCCGGGGTCAGGGAACAGGGCCCAGGGCCAGGCGGCAGCCCACATGGCTCCCGCTTCCCGGCCGGAGCCCATCCATCAAAGCCACAGCGCCCCCTCATGAGGAAGCTGGTTAACAACCGGTTCTAAAACTCCAACAAAATTTAACAACCGGTTCCCGCGAACCAGCGCGAACCGGCTCCAACTCACCACTGAGCTTATGTACCTCTCCCCCCACCTTAGTGTCATCCGCAAACTTGCTGAGGGTGCAATCCATCCCATCATATAGATCATTAATAAAGATGTTGAACAAAACTGGCCCCAGGACTGACCCGGGGGCACTCCGCTTGATGCTGATTGCCAACTAGACATTGAGTTGTTGATCAGTGTTCTACTTTCAGATACTCCTCAGAATACTGTTTTTGTTTCCTAAGGGAAATTTATAAAAGCAGAAGGAGAAGGATAGTCTTGTGATGAATGCATTGGTTTGCTCCTCAGGAAATCACAGTTTTATTCTTGGCTTTACCACCACTCCTTCTGTGACCTTGGACAAGTCTCTCAATCTTTCTGTGCTTCAATTTCCCATCTCTAAAATGGGTATAATAGTGCTTAATAATGCATGCTTACCTCACAAAGGTTGAATGAGGCTAAATTAATTGTTTATGAAGCATTCAAATACTATGTTACTGAGTTCCATATAAGTACCTAGGGAGATATTTGGAAAGAGAATGAAGCCCTGATCCTGCAAGGTGCTGAGCAGCTACTATGAGCTACTATGACTGCAGTGTGAGTTCAAGATACTCAGGACCTTTCAGAACTGGGCTAAGTAACTTCAACTGAAGTTGATGGCACACAGAAATGTATCCCATGCGTAGTAAATTGTTGTGTAGATCTGTAGGTAGGTAGATCAATAGATTAAAGCCTGCTTTAGCTGTGCATGTGTTTGGTTGGTATCAAAGCATCATGCAAAATAAAAGGTACCCCAGCTACATTTTTTGGGCTTGCAATTATTAGAAACTGCTTATTACATATGGAGGAAATGCTTTTGAGTTATGAATACTTTTAAAAATAACTACGTTTTATGGGGTCTACAGAAAATCAGAGTTCTGTGATCTGTATACCAGTACCAGTTCACTAATAAAAATTATGGGCCAGATTGCACCTGGGCCCTGCATGGATGATCAATTCTGTGGAGGCTGGGACGAGGGAGGGCACCAGAAATTCTCCTTCCCCACCCTTTGAATCTTTTTTTAGCATCAGACTTTCATTCTCTTTCCAAATATTTCTTTATTGCCCTCGTTACAGTAGAATTGGTTATTATTATCCCCATGTGACAGCTGGGGAACTGAGGCTTTGCCCAAGGTCACACAGGAAATCAGTGGCAGAGCCAAGAATTGAAACCTGATCTCTCAGGGACCACCAAGCACCTTCACCATCCTACCATGATGCAGTTCCTGCTCCACTTTCCCACACTCCATGCTCTGCTGACAGCAGGGCCTTGTTGGGCCTCCTGGGGCACAAAAGGGCTGAGGAGGAGGCAGGGTCATGGCTTGCCCACTGATCTGATGCAGGAGGTGAGCAGCATGGCTACTACCTTGAAGGAGTGAGGCAGAGGGTGTTCTAACCCTGTGTGTCTGGGATTATGCTCAGTGCCTCCTGGTGCTCCCGCTGAGATGGCCCTGTTCTACATAGCCTACCAACATGGGACAGTGGGTAATTGTGTGCGTAAATGGGATGATAGGGAAGTGCTTGTTTCCCTGCCTGAATACAGACTTTTGTGGGGGTAATGGGCATGAGTGGGTTTTTGTGGGTTCTGCTGCTTCTAACTGTCTGTGCTTTTAAGAGTCTGCAAAAACTGTGGCACTTTAAGGAAAGCATGAGATAAACACTATGCACACCACCAAAAGCTAAATTATTCCAATGTAACCATGTTCTGAGCTAAATTCTCCATTCTGTCACATCACGGATTTCAAAGTAGTTGCTCTAGAGTTACACCAGTTGAAGTGAGGGTAACACCTGGCACACTGTCTTTCGTTAATTCTGCTGTGCTAAGTAGTGTAGCACATGTATATAACACACCGAGGCAAATGATTTTAGAGCATGCTACACAAAGATGCAATGAAATTGGTCATGCTAGAACTAGCCCTCACTTTGTGTATCATAGTTAAGTCTACAGATATGATTAATAATGATTATATATTATTATATATATAATATATATTATTAATTATTTTATATATATATATATTATATATATAATTATATTTATATAATTCTAGTAGCAAAGACTAAAAATAAAGGAAAAGAGGGAAAAAAAGACCTTCCTGTAATAGTTTACAGTATGAAAATGAAAAGGTACTGAAGGCATCATGGGAACTTTTTGTAATTTGATGCAAACTGTATGACGAAAAGTTTTGCATGGTTCTATAGTGCATGTAAAAGGCCTGTTGCAGTCCCTTTTCTGAACCCCTCTTTGCAACTAATCAAAACCCAGCCATAAATGCTTGCTCTGTACTGTACTTTGGGGTATGCAATCTCAGCCCAGGATTTTTCAGTTGCTTAGTTTTTTAAAAACAAAATTTGTGGGGGTTGCAGGATAACAGTTAGGTCCTTTCACCATTCTGGGAAGTAGCTGCACAAATGGAAGTTCAGTGGCTTCCTACGCTTTGTTTCTTTCTTTTTTTAACGAAAACGTAACTCAACTGTGGCTGAATATTTTGGGAGGAAGGTGGACATGTTGGAATTGCCTCAGTTTCTCCTCTGCTTACTCCTTCCCACCACTATTCATGGACCCTCAGAACAGCATCCATTGGTTCACCCAAGCTGGTGCATGTTGCTGGGGAGACATGATGAATCCATCTATCTTTCAGGATGCTGGGCTTTATCCCTCCCCAGCCAGCAGAGCCTCACTCACTGTTGACTCATCAGTGACCATGTCCGGTGCCTCTGTCACAGCAGGGGTTGCAGATGCACTGTGGCACTACTGAACTGCCAGGTGTTCCTCCCACCAGAGACACAGCATCTCTGATCTGAGGATCATTAAGTACTTTACCCACTGCCTGTGTGCTGCGATTTTATCTCGTTGCTGATGAGGAAGTGGAGACATTGAGAGGTTAAATCCAAGGACCCAAAGGAGCTATTGGTAGAGTCAGGAGTATATCCCAAGTTTCCTGACTCCCATTTCCCTGCTCTACTAGACCGCATGACTTTCCCATGTACTGTAAGGTGGATAGGGATGACAGACTGTGATAGCTATTAACAGTAATCCCTTCTCTTCTCTTTTCCACCCAGTGTCTACAGGCCTGAAAACAATGATTTAAAGGAAGCTCCAAAAGTGACTTGTCAGGGAAATAGTCCATATATTTAGAAGCCACAAATATGCTCACATTATAAAACAGGTGAATGGGCAAACTGTGAGTGCCCCTGCAGGGGTATGCTGAAGGGGGAGAGTCCCTTTCCTCCCTTATATAACTGCACAGAAGGCAGCTAGAATGTTGATGCTAGCCCCACCTAGCACAAAAGAGGAGCCTGGTGAAAAAGTGATCAGGCAAGCTGAGATAACCCTGTGTATCTGTCAGCACCATTGTAAAAATGCAGGAAGTGCTGCTCCTGGCTAAGTATACTACCCACAGTGCACCTCTTGCTGCACAAGGTGTAACTGAGCCCTGAGAATTTGCCCGAGACATTGTTATAGCTCTGTTAGAGCCATCAAAGACAACCAGGCAAACAACATGCATTTTAAAAATGTTCAATTCTCACATCCTCCTATGTGGGATTTTAGTCTCCCCCCCCGACCTCCCACCGCCACCTCTGAGTTGTTGTTTGTTTTTAATAACATGAAAAATACTTTAAAATCTAACCTAGAGGAAGTACACATGGTAAAAACTATATTAAAATAAAACTGAGAGTCTATGTTACTGTAAGTTAAGTCTAGGAAATAAAATTTACCTTACTTTAAAGATAAGCCTGAAATATAAGAAATCCCATTGTGTCTAGTTATTTCAGCCAAAACAGTCCTCTCTCAGGACTTGAAGCAGTGGATGCTGTGGCATGCAGTAATGTGTAAGTTAAAATATCTGAGCACAATAAGGTTAGTTAAGGCTGGTGTTTCAAACTTAAGCCTGAGGATCCTGGTGTCAAGTGCTTATGTCTGACCTTTAACTTAAGTGTTTCATGCAAGTTTAGATAGCAAAAATTGTGTATGAATACAGTGACTATAGTTTGTTTCTTGTATTAATAGGAATGACTGCATCACTCACATAGGAATTTGTGATTTCATAATATGCACTGGCTAGTGAATTAAAAGCAAGAGTCTTTCTTGCTAGATGTATAGGGTCATCTTCAAAAATTACACAATTTCTTCCTATATTTGTAGTGGTAAATGTGTTGGAGAGAGGAGGATGTTGTAATGAAGTGAATAAAACACTACAACTAGAGTTTAAGTATAAAATCAGATTCTCTGTGTTTTGAGTTTGATGTTCTTAATTGAATCCCTAGTGGACAGTAGTCTGCATTACAAAACCTTCACACATAATTTGGCACGGTTTGGATGATTTGCAATCTCTCTCACTCTCTTCAAGAGATCCCCTGAGCAGACCTTGCATGGAGACTGAATGACTTTTCATCTCTCAAGAGGGTGGTCCCTTCAGGTCAGTGTTCAGGTCATTTCTGCAGCGCGGTAAGGAAGCTTTGACTGTTTCTGCTTGTGTGGGGAAACAGAGGGCTTCAATTTCCAGTGCTTCTGGTCCTGAACCCTCAGGAACTGAATAGTCACAAAAGGAGGGAAGAAAGAATAAAATAAAGTGAGGATTGATGAATGTAAAGAATTTTACTTCTCTGTAACACGTTTGTAGGGATGTTTGATTATGGTAATCAGGCTACATCATGAACCAAAGGACTTTAAGGCATGCACTCTATAAACTGCTCTAGCTGAAGTACAACACACATTTTGAACAATATATGTTTAAAATGGGCTATGTTAGAAATATGGTGGAGCTATGCTGAGAATATGGAATTCAACTTGATGAGACAGGATGGGGCAACGGTGGCTAACGATGGAGTGTGTATCTAGTGAAGATAAAGTCCCTATCTTCTGTAAAATGTGCACAACACTCCACCCTTAAAACTCTCCCCTACCTGCAAATCTACTCGTTGCTTTAAATTAGTTCTGCCAGTGCAGTGCTGAATTAGTCCTTTGGAGTCCCTGAGTGGGAGCAAGGGAAGAGGAGACGGGAACAAGAAGGTGAAAAGGGAAGGAGAGTGAATGAGAAGTAGAAGAAGGGGAAAAGAGGAGGTGGTGCGTATCTTTTGTGTAAATACCCTTTTGCTTCCTGTATGATTCTACATGCTTTACAAACCACGCCATGCTAGCAAAGAAAACACTTCCTACATTCTCCCTGCTTGTGGTATATCAGACATGGAGCTGGGGGGTGGGGAGGATGAAGGAAAGAAATTGTTTATCAAATATTATTCAACCCCATCTAGACAGATTCTTAAATATTTACAATTGTTTTGATAAAATCAGCCTCTTAAAGGCCCTGATTCAGTGAGTTTGTTAAGCACATGCCTAACGTAAAGCACATGAATAGTCCCATAGAACTGAATTGGGAATACTCCTCCTAAAATGATAGAGCCTAAAATGATCAGCTCTCCATCTTTTCTCCAGCTCTCTTCCATTCTCCTGGCAGCGGCTTCTCTGGCCCCCAGAAGGGCTGGAGACAGCTCATTTCCTGGCGCCCAGTGGTTTCCTGAACCATCCAGGACCCAGGTATTGAAAACAAATAAGGCCCAGTGACTGGTGAGAGGGAGCTATATTCCCATTTGGAGGTCTGAATATTTCCTGAAGGCAAAGAGTCATGAGTACCATCCTTGGTATTCAAGCTGAGGAGCTACCCTTGATTTATGCAAGGATACCGTAATATTTTCCATGCCTTCTATCGTGCATCTTATAATGGAGTAGCACTCTGAAAGGACAGCATGGGCCCTGTTGTGCAGCTCTTACTCACATGAGTAGCTCCATTGATATTTGTGGGGCTAATTGCATGAGTGGGACCTCAGCAATGAAGGGTTGCACAGGGGCTCTATTTTAAAATGACATCTTCTTACTCAAACAGATCCATTCCCTTTGTGCAACAGAGTCACATCTGCTTACTTTGATAACAAGACATTTTTTTTTACTGATTTTTGCTCAAAGCTGACACTTCTTAGAGAGGGGGACCAAGGTATTGTCCTTTCTTGTACATAGAATCATAGAATATCAGGGTTGGAAGGGACCTTAGGAGGTCATCTAGTCCACCCCCCTGCTCAAAGCAGGACCAATCCCCAATTTTTGCCCCAGATCCCTAAATGGCCCCCTCAAGGATTGAACTCACAACCCTGGGTTTAGCTGGCCAATGCTCAAACCACTGAGCTATCCCTCCCCCCCTCATTAGCAGAATCAGGGGTGGCGAGTTGTATGGGCCTGTGGTGCCCGGGCGCCAGCAAATTCAGAGCCTGGGGGGCCCAGCTCCACCAATGTTTGGGGCCGGGTCTCTCCCCCAGCCCCGCCTACCACTCCTGCATGCCTCTCCCGAGTCCTGCCTGCGCCCTGGGCAGTGGGTGGCTGCCCCTGCAGCTCTGCGCTGTGCTCCTTTGCCAGCCGTGGTCCTGTTGGATACAAGGGAGCAGCGCTGGGGGCAGGCTGAGGTGGCTGCTGCACCTGCAGAGGGAGGAGGGGAGGAGGCGCATGGCAGTTGTTCCCCCCCCACCCCACCCCCCGCCCCAGCAGGCAACTCCAAGGGAGAGGAGTGGGGGCTTATCCTGGCTGGACCTCTTGAGCAGCAGCCTGGTGGGGCTTGGGTGAGTGTCGTGCTGGGGGGCCTCCCCTGCCCCTGGAGCTTGCAACTGCCAGCAAGGGGAGGGCTGCAGGGAGTCCTCCTCTCTGGCCCCCCCACCCCAGCTCCGGGACAGCCTGCCTGCTGTACCCCAAACTCCTCATCCCTGGCCCAGCCCCATGCCCCGCACCCCCTCCCACATCCCAACCCTCTGTCCTAGCCCAGAGCGCACACCTAGCACCCAACCCCCCTCCCAGAGCCTTAGGCTGGTGTGTGTGTGTTGTGGGGAAGAACTTGGACCCCTTCTGGGCACTACCAAAAATTATACAAACCTGCCACCCCTGAGCAGTATTGTTTGCTTCTAATCAGTTATACCTGTGCAAACCTGCTGAAGACTATGGCCTTGCACAGATGTCACATAGAGCGTAATTTGAAAACGACATGGTTGCACAGAAATTTGGCCTGTAGTATTTTGTTGCTGGTGATGTTGGGGCTCAGGCTGCAGCCCAAGCTCTGGGACCCTCCAGTCTCTCAGGGTCTAGAGACTGGGCTCCAGCCCGAGCCTGAACATCTACACTGCATTTAAACAACCCCTTAGCCTGAGACTCATGAGCCCAAATCAGCTGGCGTGGGCCAGCCGCAGGTTTTTAATGGAAGTGTAGACATACCCATTAATACCTAGATAATTTCCTCAAAAGCTACAACTAATTCAGACACCCATCAGCAAGTATAAGTAGTTAACATTTTTTTCCCCATGTGTATTACCTGGAAATTCTCTTCAGTGAATTCCACGTGCCATCGTATTCCCCAGGTGTCTCACTCGTTAGGTCCTTCTGGTGATCCACCTTAGTCTTGTCCAATATCAATAATTCACTACTGTCAGGCAGCAAATTTTGCCACCTTACTATGCCACCACATTTTTCAGTTCATTCATGAATCACAATACTATTAACTTTATTCCAATCTGATAATTGGTCATGTATTCCTAGTTTTAGCTTCTTATCTTGTAATCAGTTTATGATCTATGGCAGAATATTAGTTGCCAAAGTTTTCTTAATAGCCTTTTGGGATGGCCCTTATCAAAACCCTTTGAAAGTATAAATAAACCACTTATGGGCCTGGGGTTTTCTCTGTATGGGCGCATGGAATGTAGGGAACCTCTTGCCCCCCTTGTACCCATGCCGTAGACAGCCCCAGAGTTCTGAAATGAGTGCTTTCTGAGTACAAGTGAAGGGAGCCATCACTCCTTCTGCTCCTGCAGGCAGTAAAAGGGGAATAATTAGGGTGACCAGACAGCAAATGTGAAAAATCGGGACGGGGGTGGGGGGTAATAGGAGCCTATATAAGAAAAAGACCCAAAAATCGGGACTGTCACTATAAAATCGGGACATCTGGTCACCCTAGGCATAATCGAGAGGGCTGAGGACATGACACGTCTCCCCCTGCTTTCCCTTCACATCTGTAGGTGATGGCTGCCATCTTGGTTGATGCACTGGGTAGGGATTGAACTGGTGCTCTCCAGAGCTAAAAGTGCAAGCTGCTAATACTCACCAGGTGTGGTTGTTCCCGGCACATATCCTGTGTGGACAGGGCACAGAAGGGGATATGAGGCACACATTGACCAATGAGTTACACTAGCACTCACAAGCTGGCACTGTGGGCAGCACATGCTGCTCCAGGGTGTAATACCTGCTGCTTCTGAGTACACTCCCGGGAAAGGCTCTGGAGGCGCTATGCCTGCTTCTTCTGCTTTCACTCAGGCACAGGACATCTGCACTCTCCCATACCCCAGTACTCACATGGCTGCCATGGCCATAACTTATTCCCCAGTGTGTTTTTCTCTTTCTCTCTGTTTTAGAAGCAATTGATGTAGGGAGCTATCCCACAAATACTTTACTTACAGGGAAAGCTACTACAAACTATTGGAACCTGCCAAATTCCAGTGCATCATCCCCAGAATTCCCACTTCCAGAGGACAATACGCTGGTTGGAATGAGACCATAATGGCATCCCAGTCACAATGAGGTAGTTTATTTCTGGAGGCACTTCTTTTGGGCACCCTGCTTTAAGCAATAATTACTTTATAATAAGCGACAAAGGGTCCTGTGGCACCTTATAGACTAACAGAGGTATTGAAGCATAAGCTTTCGTAGGTGAATACCCACTTCTTCGGATGCAAGCAGTTTTCCACTGCTTGCATCTGAAGAAGTGGATATTCACCCACGAAAGCTTAGGCCTCAATACCTCTGTTAGTCTATGAGGTGCCACAGGACCCTTTGTCGCTTCTACAGATCCAGACTAACACGGCTACCCCTCTGATACTTTATAATAAAAAGTAAATTGAAGGGTTGATATCTGGATGTGAGAGCAGATCAAAATTAGGCTAGGATTTGGTTCAAAACCTTAACAAGATTAGGGTTTGGATCCGATGGGACTGAAATATCATGAGTTATTTTCACAAGGTTTTATCCCAGTATGATAGAAATTTGACCTGTTTTGAAGGTGCAGTTATTTGAAGAATACTTTTAGGTGGATTGGTAGGTAGATATGTAACTTACAATGTACCCACAAGTACCTTCAAGTAACATTTCTGAGTTAGATCAGAAATGCTGATGAAGAAACATGGTATCAGCCCTGCAGACCAGTAAACATTCTAACAACATATTTACTAAGGCCAAGATTCTGCAAAGCTCATAAATACATACTTAACTATAAGGACATACTTAATTTCCTTTGATTTTGACTTAAGCATATGTTTCAGTGTATTGGTGAGTGGGATTTATGTATGAGTTTAAATGCTTTGCTGAATTGGCGCAAAATGAATAGCACCAAACTCATTTCAAAAGGCATTTTCCAGGTAGGATCCAGCCCTGAACTTCGTGAATACCATTTAACATTTTTCCTTTTGGTGCTTCTGGGGTGGAAAAGGCATTTTAATACCCACCCATTTGCATGTCTAATAAACTGAACCTGAAATGAGGTCTCTTCTATTTACATTTCTCTTTTCTTGTCTCTTATGAACATCTCCCGTTGATTTTTGTCAAGTTCTTTGGTTCTGTAGATATGCAGAGTTATACACTAGTGATATCCAGAAGAACTGTCATGGAGAGCGAGAGGATGGCCATAAAAATTACTAGGTGCGAGAAACACAGCAGCACTATCTGGGTGTGTATCAGTAACACCTGGAGATTATTGCATACACGCTACCTAATCAGTAAATCAACCAGCCTCCAGTAGTTCCTTTAGCCCATCAGACAAAAAGGTAACAGCTGTTTAATTGAGTTTTTATGATGGAAAATTTCATATCCTGAATCACTGATATCTTTATTTTTGCAATTTGCTGCTACTGACTTTTTCCCCTTCTCCTTCACTGAAACAGCATGGTTTATTGTACAGAAAAGAAGGGTAAGGTGCCTTGGTTTGCATGGACCCTATTGTCTGAGGTAGTGTGTCAGGATAATGCCCAAATGGAAGTTCACTTAAACTCTCTTGATCTACAGTGTTGGGACAAGGTGGAACATTCCCTGGAATAGTGCGGGGTACTTGCTAACATAAGCGTTAAGTGAAGGAAATACATGTGCGGAACTGAGGTTGTGCAAGCTCTAGAAACTCTGAAGGAAAGAGCTGCGGTTGGCTTGAGACTGTGCAACAGCCAGCTACAACTGAATGCTTTATTGCCGTCTGGAAGTGTTTATTTTCTGAACATAAATTCAAGGGACAGATTCAAGGCATGTCTAGAAATAAAGCATATCATCATGTGAGCTAAGCTGACAAGGACAATTTACTGTACCCTGCATTCGTTCTGGGCCAATCGGAAGAGAACAGGCTATTAACATTCTGAAATTCCCGCTGTTCAGTTCTTATTGTCCCTTCCCTGAACTTTGGAATGGCATGTATTAACCCCTTGAGGGCCTCAGATGAATAATATGCATCGAAAGAAGGAGCACTTGTTTAGGCACCGTGGACATATGCAGTATGTCCAGATATTATTGACAGCAACAGGACTGCCTTAAAAGCCATGACACTCAGCGTACTGTCAAGGGGCCCAGCAGAGGGTTAAAATATTTCCTAAAGGCAGTTTCAGTGCTATACATGAGGGCTGACTTAGTCTGTTTAAATACTGGAGTTCACTGGTCAGCTTGACCTTGAATTCTCTCGCAAAGACAGGAACAAGCTGACATATTGTTCATGTTTTCAGAGGCGTCAGAATTCATGGAATATGACACAAATGCTGTTCGCATGCTGTGTGTATCTCTTTAAAAAGAATCATTTCCTAATTTTCTAATCATTCAAACAAGAGAAGCAACAAAATAGAAGAGTATTAGAATTTAAACACAAGATGCACAATGTCACAATTTGTAGAGAAAAGTGACCACTCTTAGGGCTGGTCTACACTAACCCCCCCTGTCGAACTAAGATACGCAACTTCAGCTACGTTAATAACGTAGCTGAAGTCGAAGTCTCTTAGTTCGAACTTACCTGTGGTCCACACGCGGCGCGCAGGCTCCCCCGTCGACTCCGCCTGCTCCGTTCGCAGAGCAGGATTACCGGCGTCGACGGCGGAGCACTTCCTGGTTCAATTTATCGCGTCTAGACAAGACGCGATAAATCGAACCCAGAAGATCGATTGGACTCCTCCGACGCGGCGGGTGAGTATAGACGTACCCTTAGTCATTACCATATTATGATAAAATCATCTGCCAAAACCCAGTGAACTGTTCATGTTACTGTAGCGTGCCAGCCTGACAATATATGCATGTGTAAATACAGGGAACAATGCGATATTTGGGATTGTTTTGGTTTTTTATCCTGTTCTGGTTTACCCAGATTAAAGGTTTTATTCTTTAAATCTATTTTTCAGTCAGCAATTCCTGGACCTTTTGCTGGAAGCACACTGTGTGCGGGGCTCCTGTTGATGTCACAGGGAGTTCCATGTATGAGCAAGTCCAGGCTCAGATCTCTATGAGCATTACTGTTGAGGGGAAAACAATGTGCCAGGTCAGGCTCTCAATGTCCCCTTATGCAGCTCCAGCAGTGCAAAAGGGCCACGTAGTTGGCTTAACTGCCCTCCAGATCCTTATCCTTTCCCCAGCTGCCTCTTACACAGCACGTGGTGTAGAGCCAGCACAGTGGCTCTTTGTTATTTCTTTCTCCTGGCCACCGTGCATAAGGGGTGTAGCCAGGGAAAAGGGATACCACTGTTTTCTTCTCCTTTGGGACGGGCTCATGTGGACTGTGTTCAGAAGGGCACAGAGCCCACATCCACACACTGAACAGTGTCAGAGCAAGGATTACACTTCAGGAGGTCTTTGCTCCTGAACCGTGGTCAGACCACTAGACCACACGTGTATCTTCAGGTTATTAGGCATCAATAGGAGAAGCCACAGGTCCAACTAAAACATTAATAAACGAGTATTGGTCAGATTTTCATTTGGATCTTAACCTGTCTTCCATTTTTGCACTCATAATATTATACGTCTATCCATCTATCCATCTATCCAAGTCTCTATCTCTATCTCTCTTTCACCATAAAACAACCCTTTCCCCTCTTTTCCCAAACCTCCCTCTCCCATTAACCAGCTTGTTTTATCCACCCCCTAGCTACTCCTTATGGCTTAAATACTGCAGCCTCCAGTGCTAGACCAGAAAAATGTAGGAACCACAAAGAAGCATTAAACTGAAATGACATATTGTATGTTCTTATATAAGTTTTCCAAAGAGACTTCTGAATGTCCTAGTGGGTGAGACATCAAGGACTCAAAGTCATAGGTTTCATCTTTATTATGAGCCATGAAACACTCAGCACAGAGACAAAGATGAGAGTATTTAACTTTTTTTGAAAATCACAATACTTTATTGTCTCTGTGCTGTTCTTTCAAAGATCCCTTTGACAGCAGATTGGTTTGAGGGCTGAAAGGATCTTAGCACTGAAATTGTTCTTAATTTCACATTACTATGGAAATACTTCTGCATGTTAAACTAAAATGCCTCTCCCTATCTCTGACTTTCAGACTATCCTAATTTCAAATTAGACTTCAGTGCAAAGGTTATGAGTGCACAAGTGGGGGTCTTATTGGTTCAATTAGAGGAAATAACACAAAATCGCACAGGCTATTGCAAAAGTTTTTGTCAACAACACTTCCTGAATATTGAGAGGTTGCTCAGGTATGAGCAGTCTATGTAGCCAGATAATGCTGTTATTAGAAACACATTAGCACAAGTATATATATACACACACATAGACCTAATTGATACATTCATCTCATTGCTTTCACAGCAAAAGTCTTTGGACAAGTGCGTCTAGTTAATTATTAATATCTTCTTCTTCTTCTTCTTCTTCCAATTTGTTTACCACCTAGCCTTGTCTCTCTCTTCCAAAATGAGGAGAGATTAAAGAGGCTAGGACTTTTTAGCTTGGAAAAGAGGAGACTAAGAGGGGATATGATAGAGGTATATAAAATTATGAGTGGTGTGGAGGAAGTGAATAAGGAAAAGTTATTTACTTGTTCTCATAATAGAAGAACTAGGGGCTACCCAATGAAATTAGTGGGCAGCAGGTTTAAAACAAATAAAAGGAAGTTCTTCTTCACACAGCGCACAGTCAACCTGTGGAACTCCTTGCCTGAGGAGGCTGTGAAGGCTAGGACTATAACAGGGTTTAAAAGAGAACTGGATAAATTCATGGAGGTTAAGTCCATTAATGGCTATTAGCCAGAATGGGTAAGAAATGGTGTCCTTAGCCTCTGTTTGTCAGAGGGAGGTGATGGATGGCAGGAGAGAGATCACTTGATCATTACCTGTTAGGTCCGCTCACTCCGGGTCACCTGGCATTGGCCACTGTCGGTGGACAGGATACTGGGCTGGATGGACCTTTGGTCTGACCCAGTACGGCCTTTCTTATGTTCTTATTATGTTAAAATACTCACACATAAAACAAAGCTCAGATTGCTACACTAGTAGCTGTAGTACTATTACTTGTTGATGTCTTTAATGATGAAATGTTTAATATAATGTAACAATAAATATTTTGGAATTAGGGAGTTGGCAGGTATCTGGGAAAGGCACTTTGTACTAACAGTTGATATACTTTTGCTATATTGATGAAAATTAGGGCTAATGCATTTGTGTAAAGATCTTTCTTTCTTTCTTTCTTTCTTTCTTTCTTTCTTTCTTTCTTTCTGTGTCCTTGTGGCTGAACATTTGACCCTAGGGGTGTGGGAGGGAATGGTTGTTTAAATAGCAGAGAATTGTTTATTTCAATTCTCTTTTTTTCCAGGCCTCTTTATAGGTAAATCACTTGTAAGAGTCTCAGAAAGTTCAGAGGTTCAATGCAGGAAATACAGCTTCTCCCCTAGAAGTTTGGATGCTGAGCCAAATTTATCTGAACACTGTCAACTCCCTGCTTTTCCTTGCATACCCCTTTCACTGCATTCTTTATTCTCTCCTCATTCCAAGCCAGCCAGATCCTTATCCTTTCTCTCACCTACAGCTCCCCCTCCCTGACCCCCCAACTAGCTTCCTACTTTAAATGTCCTAGAGATACGTGTAACGGTGATAGAATCTGGTTGTTTTTTCTATTCAAATGATTTGTAGGTAATAGGTATCCCAGAATACATTGCCCTCAGACACTCTGTCAATAGACACTAGGTGAGTCCTGGAGCTCATACGACAAGAAGACAGCAACCATGTCCAACAGAGACTGCCAGGCCTATAGATAGCTGGATATAACAGTGCCTGATGGCCCATTGAGGGTCAGGAAGGGGGTGAGGTACTTAAGTAAGCATATTGTTTTAGCTAAAAAGATTTTGAAATCAGTGTAAGATTGAAGTGAACTTCAGAAGGGTTCTTATATTCTCTGACCTGGTTTGTCCATCCACATCAGTTGTTACTAATACAACTAAATAAATTCTGCTCTCACTTTGTAGGGAGTACATGGAGTTCAAGCGGACCTTTTCTTAACATTATAGTCTTGTGCTGCAGCTATCCTGGTTTTCTATCAGACGTGGCAGGCAGCCAAATACTGGAGTCATTATTTGCAAACTCTAAATATAGAGTCAAGATTTATATGAAAAAAACAGATATGTCTTGTTATAAAACCATGAATAAGCATTGGCACAAGCATAATGGTTTATTCTTTCTTGATATCGCTTACTGTAAATTGCTTTCTATCTTTCTGAGAGATACTGTAGATAGTTACCATACCAAAACATTTCTTTAGTTGAAAGTATTGGATAACTGCTGTTTATTTGTTGTTAAGGCCTGATTAATCCAAGGATGTGATAAGGGGCATAGGAGCTTCCACAGGAACTTTGTATATTGTTGGGGTGGACAGTTTGTTACAAAAAATATACAGGAATCTGGTTCTGCAGGTCACTGCGTTTAGAAACTACACTCAGAATATCCCTTAACTCTTCATAAAAGAGCACCTCAAACTTTGCACTTCTGCTTATATAACCTGGGAACATCAGATGCCAGGTACAGCAAATACCAATGATACCATTCGCACCTTTCCTAGTAGTCTCTGCCTGGTCAGCAACAAAGGACAAACGAAAAGAGAGAGACTTTCAGAGGGAGTTAAAAAGCTCTGATGAAATCCTTACAATGTACACCATATGGCTTGACATTTACCAGATTAGTTAAACATTTCTACTGGGGATAAATATTCCTGCATATCGATGTAAAGAAATTGCATGAGACAAGGGCACATACAGCATATTTATGCCATGGAATAATCTTTTTCTCGCTTGCAGCATTCAGGATACTGAACGGGTAAGGTCCAACCAGCCTGAACTCAAATTAACCCCTATTGACTGGTTGTTTTTCAGAGGGGCTGCATAAAACACAATGGGGGAAGAAGGAGTATGAAGCTGGGGAAAGTAATGCCAGCCCTAAAAGTTTAGGATGAGCAATCCATCTACAGAAATATCTCTTTGGAGTGGCTAACGCATTAAAGTTAGTCAAAATCTATTTCAGGACTCCCATTGCCCGTGGAGAGATGACTGTGATGGCTGCCAAATTGATTCTAGGAGGGTTGATGCAGAGGAGGTGACTGCTGGTGCCCGTGTCTGGTGTAGACTACCCTGTTCCTTGGTGAACAGCCCTAAAGCCATAGATTTCATTTGATCTTTGCAAAGGCTAACATCTGTCTGCTGTCATTTTAGTAAGATTGATGACAGGCTGGGAAAGGGAGGGAGGGGGGAAGTGCAGTGGAAGGAAGGCAACTCTCAGCAGCCCCAGTGGCACTGGCCAAAGCTGCCAGGGGTCACTGGCACAGGCCCTCTGGTCGTCTGAGACAGTGGCAGGAAGCAGCTCGTGCTCCATGCTGGCAGTAATTGCACTTGGTTGTTACAGCTGATTGCAGGCACTCCAAGACATAAAGGCGGCATTTTGCACCTTGTATATCTTAATAGATTACTCACATTGCAAGCAGCACAGAGCTAAATGTTATGACAACCATAAGAATGTAGTTTACTGTTATCTTAATGTGGCTGGGCAGTGCAGGGTAAAGCTATCAAAAATATTATTATTTTTTTAAGTTTCCCAGAGAAACTAACTGATGTGGACATGCAGCTACTTTTACATAAAACCTTGAATTCTGGCAAACTCCAGACCATAATATTAAATGCTTATTCTTTTTTTCTCTCCTCACAATGCCAAATTAACGAGCATATGCTTCCCCCTCTGATGCTTCCCTTGAGTTGCCGTTTGAGCCCCATGCAGAGCGGATGTAATTTAGGTACTTTTTAAAGGGCACAATGTGTCCCAGACTGGAAGGCTGGACCTTGGCTTCATAATGCGAAGCTCTTGAAAAACGAGCTCTCATATTTGTGCATGGAGGAGCCTATGTATCTGTTGTTCATGAACGGATGGATGACTATCAATACTGGAATTTGATCCTAGTGCAGTTACTGATTCTGATTTGGCTGTATCTGTGTGGCCGTGTGTCATGTGGGTGTGTCAGCATTATTGGGGGAGTACTGAAAAATCCTCTGAGGGAAATGGATGACAATAGGTTAATTGCCTCATGAAATGGGAAGTGAGAAATGTATTTACACATGTTAAGCCTGATACTAGATTGGAAACTGTTGAGGTGATGACTGAACTGGAACTTTCAGCTGGTTTTAGTCTCTTCCACCAGTGTATAGGTTCTTCCAGTGGGGATTTGGGGAGACTGTTACATAATCAGTGAACATTAACAACATGGACATCAAGATGAGTCTGAATAAAACCCCAGATGTGAACACCCACAAACTTTGGGGGAGTTCAGCTCCAGGTTTGGACTTTGTGGCTGAGGCCCATCCCTCATTGGAAGCAGAGACTATATGATACCAAATTTAAAAGCACAGCATCACATCATGCATGAGAACATGACACAGCTCACATCAGGATGGAATTTCAGGGGTGGGCAGCTAAAAGGTAGTTTAAAATCTGAAAACTGGCTGAGTTCTCCCCCTCTTTTATATATAGCTTCCAGAACAGGAAAGAGAAGACAAGACTCCCACACTGAAATCAGAGGGCTGGCTTGGGCAGCATAAGAACTGTGTGTTTGGGTAAATACTTGTGGATTGATAAAGGGTGAGACAGAGAGATAAATACACATGCAGAGAAAAGTAAGTTGCAGTATATTTCTTCCAAGTGATGAAAGACTAAGAGTGCGTTATAGATCTTTCCTCACGATAAGAACAGATATTTCTTTCCAAATCATTTATCTATAAGATACTGAGATACTATTTACACCTGTGTATATTTTCAACGATACATAGTGGAGGGGGTCGATGCTAATGCTATTCTACTAGTATAGCAATACTGAAGAGAGCAGGACCAACTGTGGTGATGTCCTCACTAGCACGTTAACAGGGCAACAAGGCCACAAGGCTAGCAATCTTAGAATTGAAAAATACTTATAAAACTTTTCTAAAGCAAAGACAATACACAAAGGGAAGACAATTGTGTAGGGCTGGAGAATCTAGGCAGTCAATAGCAGTGCTGTTATACAAAAAACACCGTTTCTTTTATTTCATAGGCTTGGCCCTGCTGGTTTCTTTTATCTCCTGTCTTCCTTTTTCACTCTGTTATTTCTCCCCTCATCTCTCACTCTGCTTTTCACTGATGAGACAGTTTCTCTTTATCTTTTTTTCTTGTTGGTGGGCAACAATGGGAAAAGCAGTGTGAGCAATGGTCTAGGAGATACTACGGTCTCATGGATAGATGGCCCAAGGTGCTAAAAAGATGGTCTAGATTCTCAGGTGGTGTAAATTGCTGTAGCTCCATTGACTTCAGTGGAGCTATGCCAATTTGCATAGCGGGAAGATAACAATCTCAAGCTTCCAGAGGACAGTTCACATTGGCTAAAGTTAGGCTAAAAATGCAATGGGTATAAATGTGCATGGTGATATTCATAGATTCATAGATTCATAGATTCTAGGGCTGGAAGGGACCTCGAGAGGTCATCGAGTCCAGCCCCCTGCCCTCATGCCAGGACCAATTACTGTCTAGACCATCCCTGATAGACATTTATCTAACCTACTCTTCAATATCTCCAGAGATGGAGATTCCACAACCTCCCTGGGCAGTTTATTCCAGTGTTTAACCACCCTGACAGTTAGGAACTTTTTCCTAATGTCCAACCTAAACCTCCCTTGCTGCAGTTTAAGCCCATTGCTTCTTGTTCTATCCTCAGAGGCTAAGATGAACAAGTTTTCTCCCTCCTCCTTATGACACCCTTTTAGATACCTGAAGACTGCTATCATGTCCCCTCTCAGTCTTCTCTTTTCCAAACTAAACAAACCCAATTCCTTCAGCCTTCCTTCATAGGTCATGTTCTCTAGACCCTTAATCATTCTTGTTGCTCTTCTCTGGACCCTCTCCAATTTCTCCACATCTTTCTTGAAATGCGGTGCCCAGAACTGGACACAATACTCCAGTTGAGGCCTAACCAGCACAGAGTAGAGCGGAAGAATGACTTCCCGTGTCTTGCTCACAACACACCTGTTAATGCAGCCCAGAATCATGTTTGCTTTTTTTGCAACAGCATCACACTGTTGACTCATATTTAGCTTGTGGTCCACTATAACCCCTAGATCCCTTTCTGCCATAGTCCTTCCTAGACAGTCTCCTCCCATTCTGTATGTGTGAAACTGATTGTTCCTACCTAAGTGGAGCACGTTGCATTTGTCCTTATTAAACTTCATCCTGTTTACCTCTGACCATTTCTCCAATTTGTCCAGATCATTTTGAATTATGACCCTATCCTCCAAAGCAGTTGCAATCCCTCCCAGTTTGGTATCATCTGCAAACTTAATAAGCGTACTTTCTATGCCAATATGCAAGTCATTGATGAAGATATTGAACAGAGCCAGTCCCAAAACAGACCCTTGCGGAACCCCACTCGTTATACCTTTCCAGCAGGATTGGGAACCATTTATAACTACTCTCTGAGTACGGTTATCCAGCCAGTTGCGCACCCACCTTATAGTAGCCCCATCTAAGTTGCATTTCCCTAGTTTATTGATAAGAATATCATGTGAGACCGTATCAAATGCCTTACTAAAGTCTAGGTATACCACATCCACCGCTTCTCCCTTACCACAAGACTCGTTATCCTATCAAAGAAAGCTATCAGATTGGTTTGACATGATTTGTTCTTTACAAATCCATGCTGGTTATTCCCTATCACCTTACCACCTTCCAAGTGTTTGCAGATGATTTCCTTAATTAATTGCTCCATTATTTTCCCTGGCACAGAAGTTAAACTAACTGGTCTGTAGTTTCCTGGGTTGTTTTTATTTCCCTTTTTATAGATGGGCACTATATTTGCCCTTTTCCAGTCTTCTGGAATCTCTCCTGTCTCCCATGATTTACCAAAGATTAAATAGCTAGAGGCTCAGATACCTCCTCTATTAGCTCCTTGAGTATTCTAGGATGCATTTCATCAGGTCCTGGTGACTTGCAGGCATCTAACTTATCTAAGTGATTTTTAACTTGTTCTTTTTTTATTTTATCTTCTAAACCTTCCCTCTTCCCATCTGCATTCACTATGTTAGGCATTCCCTCAGACTTCTCGGTGAAGACCGAAACAAAGAAGTCATTAAGCATCTCTGCCATTTCCAAGTTTCCTGTTACTGTTTCTCCCTCCTCACTGAGTAGTGGGCCTACCCTGTCCTTGGTCTTCCTCTTGCTTTTAATGTATTGATAAAAAGTTTTCTTGTTTCCCTTTATTCCTGTAGCTAGTTTGAGCTCATTTTGTGCCTTTGCCTTTCTAATCTTGCCCCTGCATTCCCATGTTGTTTGCCTGTATTCATCCTTTGTAATTTGTCCTAGTTTCCATTTTTTATATGACTCCTTTTTATTTTTTAGATCTTGCAAGATCTCGTGGTTAAGCCAAGGTGGTCTTTTGCCACATTTTCTATCTTTCCTACCCAGCGGAATAGTTTGCTTTTGGGCCCTTAATAGTGTCCCTTTGAAATACTGCCAGCTCTCCTCAGTTGTTTTTCCCCTCAGTCTTGATTCCCATGGGACCTTACCTATCAGCTCTCTGAGCTTACCAAAATCCGCTTTCCTGAAATCCATTGTCTCTATTTTGCTGTACTCCCTTCTACCCTTCCTTAGAATTGTGAACTCTATGATTTCATGATCACTTTCGCCCAAGCTGCCTTCTACTTTCAAGTTCTCAATGAGTTCCTCCCTATTTATTAAAATCAAATCTAGAACAGCTTCCCCCCTAGTAGCTTTCTCAACCTTCTGAAATAAAAAGTTGTCTGCAATGCATTCCAAGAACATATTGGGTAGTCTGTGCCCCGCTGTGTTATTTTCCCAACATATATCTGGATAGTTGAAGTCCCCCATCACCACCAAATCTTGGGTTTTGGATGATTTTGTTAGTTGTTTAAAAAAAGCCTCATCCACCTCTTCCACCTGGTTAGGTGGCCTTTAGTAGACTCCTAGCATGACATCACCCTTGTTTTTTACCCCTTTTAGCCTAACCCAGAGACTCTCAACACTTCCGTCCCCTATATCCATCTCCACCTCAGTCCAAGTGTGTACATTTTTAATATATAAGGCAACACATATATACATATGTAAGCAGAGTCAGGATGAGCTCTACCCTGACATCTGGTGGTGAGTTGTGGAAAGGGATGTCAGGGGCTAATCTTGTTTGCATGGACACACCCACCCTGCAAAGCATGATGGACCGCTTGCCCAAATGGTCACCTTGACTGCTGTGGGAGCCCCAGTTTCTCTGTTATTGGGGCAGGAAGACTAAAGTGTTGTTACCCTGATTATGTGAATCAAGGACAGTGGGCTTTTGTTATGAGGAAGGGACTCGCCCTTAGCTAAGCAGCACTTGCTAGGCGAGGGACATGGATTCCAAAACCCAGTGAATTGAGAGAGGTTGGGGACAGGTATTTGTATCTGGTGGCATGGGCCTCTTCTGAGGGTCCTAAATGTCAATTGCACCTCCTTCTCTCTCTCTCTCTCTCTCTCTCTCTCTCTCTACTGTGGAATATCAGAGCTAATTTTGAATTCCTTAGGAGTCTATTCACAGGCTGCTGAGTTGGAATTACTCTGGACTAAGTGTGCAAATGAGCATGAAGGCTCCCCTAACTACAAGCTGAAATTGTTATGAGCTGAAATCACTGAGCACTCTGTTAAGTAGTGGGGGAGCCAGAAGATCTATTGCTGAGTGACTGGTGGAGCGGAGCTGCTGGCGGGACAGCCGGAGCGGCTTGCAGGCCGGCTGACGGAGCGGAGCTGCTGGCGGAGCGGCTTGCGGGACGGCTGAACGGAGTGACTCGTGGGATGGCTGGCGGAGCAGAGCCGAGCGAAGCACCATGAAGGGACGGGGCAGTCAGCTTCGAGCCACGTAAGGTGCCCCTTACCTCTCCCCTCCCCATTTCTACCCAGACTGGAGGGGGTGTAACACTCTGCAGATGAACTTTTGAACTCTGGGTCTGGACTTTTGGGTTGTTGGACTTTTGGGACTTTGGGTGATTTTTGGGGTTGATGGACTCAAGAACCAAAGGGAAAGGACATGGCCAATTTGCTAGGGTGGGTCATTGCTCACAGTTTGGTTTACAAATCCTAGATGTGGTGTTTCCCCAGCAAAAGGCCGCATTGTTTCTCTCTGTCATTAAAAGGTTTTTCTACACTCAGACTCTGTGCTTGCGAGAGGGGAAGTACTGCCTCTTAGAGGCGCCCAGGGGGGGTGATATATATTTGTCCCAGGTCACTGGGTGGGGGCTCGAGCCGGTTTTTGCATTGTGTTATTGGAATGGAACCCCTAGATACGGAACCCGGCCCTTGTTGCTGCCGACTCTGACTGGCAGAAGGTTACACATATATATGGGTAAATTTCTCCATTGCATTCCTGATGGTATAGAATTATTTGCAGGGCATTTGTGTTAACCTTGATACATTTTGCTGTTTACATTTCAGTCATAGTCATTTAACGATGGAAAATGCTCTGGCAGTGCCCCTAAAACATACTGCTAGGCTTTACATCGGCAGATGAAAAATTCATTTTCATTGTAAGGATTTCAGAAGACAGAGGATGAATTTATTCTCGTGTTACAGATAAATATGATATGGCTTAATGCACGAGCAACAGTGCTATATGTGTTACAAGATATGTTTACTGCTCTGGGATAGAATTAACTTTAAAAAAGATGCCTCTATGAAGAAATCAACGTTGCCTGACAACTTCTATATCATCAGAACCTTCTCTCTTTGACTGTTTAGGAGATGCTGTGGTGCATCTTCTGATGTATCATGTGGTCCTGTTAATCCTTTCATCCCCTTGCTCAGTAGTATGCCATTTACAAGTCTCAGAGATATGACATACATAATATGTGTGCGTGATGGCCAATTCTGTCTGTTCAAGTCTTAAAAAATTATTGAGGAAAATCAGGATGATTTTTGTCAATCTGAAACAGTAGCTTGTTTTTACAGCTATAATATAGAACAGTTTCTCACATGATCTAGAACATCCTTGACTTTTTACCCACAGAGGTGTCAGATCATGAATACTTGAGCCAAATTTGCTTGTAAGTGTCAGGGGCCTGATTAAAATATACCAGGGTCACCTAAGAACTTCATGTTTGTCATTATGATGCATGTGATAGCCACATGAAACTCCATGATGACCAAGGAGCTAGAACTCAGATTCTCCCATTCCAAACCTAAGGAGAGCCTCCTTCAGCCCTTAGAGGTATAGTCTGTGAAGCACAGCAGAGAGCTGTTCTGGTTGCATCTACCACAGGGTAGGATTACACATACAGTTTAGCTATGCCATTCACAGTACCATTTTTGTGCTCTTTTTTCACATTTCCCAGAGGATGCATCTCATTCTCTTACCATATGTTCTGAAGCTGATTTCAAAAATCCCAAACTCAACAACATCATGTATTTCAGTGGTTCCCAGCCACTGGAATCTTAGCCAGTACATCAGCCTTTTTCAGTATTGGTCTGTTTGATTCCCTTTCCTTAGGCTACTTTAAACAAGGCAGAGAGCTGTAGCTGAGTAAACAAAAAGAAGAGAAGAGATCTTAAAATTATTACAGAGGAAGAATCAACAGGATTGAGACACTGTCTGGATGTGTGGGACAGAGAGAAGGGCAACTGAAAGAATACCTCCAAGTTATGGGCTTGTGTGATGGAGAAAAGGTGGTAGTGGCAACAGTGATAGAGAATGTGGGGAGGAAAGATCAGGATTTCAGTGCTGGCCATGTAATTCTTGAATAGACAGTGAGACATGCAGATGGAGGTATCCGATGGAAAGGCAAAGACACAGGGCTCAGTGGAAGGATCAAGTGAGGAAGGCAAAGGCAGAAATGTGAGTCACTGGCATAAAGGTGATAGCTAAATCTGTGTGAGGTCATCCATAGAGAAGGTGTAAAGTGGGAAGATGAGGTGGCCAGTGATGGAGCCCTGCCAACCACCACAAAGAGTGGGAGAGGGGAGGAGGGTGTCCTTATGAAAGAAATGATGAAGAAGCCATCAGAGAGATAGAACCAGGAGAAGAGAGGTACTCTCTAATGCCAATATAAGTAACAAAAACAAAAGAGAGGTCAAGAAGGTGGAGCACAGGCCTTAGAATCTGACCTATGAAAAGACTTTTGAAACATTGGTAGGAGCAGTTTTGGTAGAGTGGAGAAGGCAGAAGCCAAACTGAAGGTAATCTGGAATGGAGGACAGTGAGTTTAAGGCAATGTCTAGATGTAAGCAGAGTCAGGATGAGCTCCATCCAGACATCTGGTGGTGAGTTGTGGCAAGTTGTGGAAAAGAACTTCAGGGGCTGACCTCATTTACATAGGCACACCCACCTCACCTAGCATGAGCCCATAGCAGCCCAAATGGTCACTTTGGGCTGCTGTAGGATCCCCAGTTTTTCTGTTTATTCAGGAAGAATAAACTGTTATTATACTGATTATGTGAATCAAGGACAGTGGAACTGTACTTGGCCTTTGTTATGATGGAGGGACTCACCATCAACTAAGCAGCACTCACTAGGCAAGGGACATGGGTTCCAAAATGTAGTGAATTGAGAGAGGCTGGGAACAGGTATTAGTGGTGTGGGTACTGTCTGAGGGCCTGAAACACCAATTGTATGTCCTTCTCTCTCCATGGGGGAATATCAGAGCTAATGCTGAGTTCATTAGGAGTCTAGTTACAGGCTGCTGAGTTGAAATCACTTTGGGCTAATGGTGCATGAGCACTAAGGCTCCCCTTACTACAAGCTGAAATCACTGAGCACTGTGTTAAGTAGTGGGGGGGCTGAAGCTATATTGCTGAGTGGCTGGTGGAGCAGTGGGTGGGACATCTGGTGGAGCGGAGCTGCTGGTGGAGCGGAGCAGTTTGCGGGACAGCTGGAGCGGCTTGCGGGATGGTTGGCGAAGCGGAGTGGCTCGTGGGACGGCTGGCAGAGCAGAGCGAATCCCCACAAAGGGGCGGGACAGTCAGCTTCGAGCCATGTAAGGTGCCTCTTACTTCTCCCCTCCCCATTTCCACTTGGACTGGCGGGGCGGGCGGGGGGAGGGGGGGCTAACACTCTTCAGATGAACTTTAGAACTCTGGGGCTGGACTTTTGGGTTGTTGGCCTCAAGAACCAAAGCGAAAGGACATGGCCCAATTGGCTGGGGTGGGTCTTTGCTCACAGTTTGGTTTATGAATCCTAGTTGTGGTGTTTTCCCAGTTTAATGCTGAGGTCATTTACCTCCTGTTATTAAAGATTTTCTGCTACACCGAGGCTCTGTGCTTGCGAGAGGGGAAGTATTGCCTCTTTGAGGTGCCCAGGGGTGTGTGTAAGATTTTCCCAGGTCACTGGGTGGGGGCTCGAGCCGGTTTTGCATTGTGTTGTTGAGAGGGAACCCCTATGTACTGAACCCGGCCCTTGCTGCTATCAACTCGTCCTGGCAGAAGGGTTACATATAAACAGTGTATTCAATTGTTTAAGAGGTGAGAGGAAGAACAGAGATGGGGTAGGAAAATCAGGTGGATCAATAATGGGATGCTTCTGAGGATGAACTAAAGAGAAAATGTTTGTATTTTGAGTTGAGCAAAGCCTAGGAAAGTGAAAGGTTAAGGAAGATGGCAAAAGAAGATGGGACTGAGGAGATTAGCAGTCAGAAGGTGGTGGGGACAAAGGGAAAAGTATAAGAGTTACAGCAAATAAGAAATTTGAGAGTCAGTGACAAAGAAGAATGGGTTTGGATGAAAGGGTGAGAAGAATTGAGGAGGCTGGATGTAGGGCGGTCACAGAAGTTCTTGTCTATCTTTTCTTTGAAAAACAGCAGGAGGAGGGCGAGGGAGGAAATTGAACTAGTAGCTGGAACTGTGGGCCAATGAATTTGTGAAACAGGAGAAATTCTGTTGTTTGGAAAAGAATATTTTCCCTAAAATAGACTTTTCTGTAGGAAGGTGTAGTGAGCACTGAGTATGGTACACATCTCAACTGGGATTGAGAGGGTTATGGATGGGACACGGGGAGGACAATGCAGTATGGCTCATGGTACAAGTTCAGTACAGTATCTATGAAGAATGGCTATTTACATGCTAAGACATTTGCAAGTCAAGCTGACTCACATCCAGCACATCTTCACCTTCTATGCTCTTGGGTTAAGGCTTTTTTGCTATACAATCCTCGCTTAAGAGAAATCTTTACAGTGGTCAGTAAATCCTAATGTCCTACTTGTTCTATTTTATGAGATTTCAAGTAACACAAGGCTTCTGAGATTTGTAACTTGGCAGATCAAACAGCTCTAAGGACACAGCAGACTTGGAGTGGAAGGGGGAAAAGTCAACCATCCCCACCTTGTTTAAATGAGCTTCAGGTTCAGTACAGTAATGTGCTAATAAGGAAACCTTGTGTTCCCACACTGTTCTGAAAGGCATTCTCACACTAATGACCTGACCTCTTTAATCCTGGCTTTCCTGAAGAAAAAGCTGATCCATCAGGCCTCCTGTATCTAAAATGGGACGAAAGGAAATGATGAACCTTTTTCCAGGCTAGGGTTTCTCAGGTCCCTAGAACCTTTTTAAAGCTCTAATTTCCATGAAAAAAATATGCATAGAGGCTGAAAGAGTTAATGATGAATAACAGCAAAAGGAAATAAAGAACCCACTCACCAGCATTAGCTTGTGATTTAAAAAATAAATACATGATGCTATTTTAAACTTTTTAAATGTATTAAGTTTAAATTTAAATAATGTTAAAGGGCATTATATACATATATATATATATATATGTATATAATGCCCTTTAACATTATTTAAATGTTAATTTTAACTTAATACGTTTTAAAAGTATATATATCAGTGAGTATAGGTCAGGATGATTAGCTTTTATCAGAGGAAACTCCTTGAGCTTTATTCTCTTCTCAGTTACATCAGTGTAAAACAGGAACAACTCCATGAAGTCACTGATGTAAAACCAGTGTGAGTGAGAGGAGAATCAGGCCTTCTGTCTTCATTTCCAGTACAGTGAAGTGTGATGATCTTCCAATCTGTTAAATTTTAAAGAACTTAATGAAAAAAATGATGTAATTGGTGTGCAGAAACCAGAAGTGTGTATGGCACTAAACATGATGGGATGGATTGTGAAGCTACCATAACCCCTGAAGAAGACATAGTTGTGTTGCCCTTGGAGTAGGCAAGGGATAGCATTTTGGCCTGGAGTCACATTACAGTTCTTGCTTCTCCCTTGTTCAAGGGTGAGTAGTCTGTGCCAGCAACTACTGATATCCAGGCTGGGGGGACCATCCAATGTGACATGTGCCTGCTGGTGGAATCTCTCAGGCAGCAGGTGGGAGAGCTACAGGAAGAGGTGGCTAGATTGAGGAGCATCCAAGTCCGTGAACAATTCCTGGACAGTGTCCATGTGGAGATAGCTGAGGTAGCTGTCCCAGTACACAGGACTGCTGACACACCACTGGTGGAGGAGGAAATGGCTCAGGGTGGACACGGCAGCTGGTTACTTCTGGCAGCAGGCAGTGCTCCACCCCTGCTCCAAACCCTGCCACCATGGTAATAGGAAACCGTTATGCTCTTCTTGATACAGGAGAGAAAGAATCTCCCCCTACAGCAGAGGAGGGGAAGCCTCGTACCCCTAAGGCTGGGAAGTCTGCTGCCACCACTGCAAATAGGAAACGTAGGGTAGTGGTGGTTGGAGACTCTCTGCTGAGGGGGACGGAGGCGCCCATCTGTCGCCCTGACATTTCATCTCGGGAGATATGCTGCCTGCCAGGGGCCCGTATCCGAGACGTTACGAAGGCATTGTCAAGGATTATCCGGCCCTCTGACTACTACCCCATGCTACTCATCCATGTGGGCACAAATGATACTGTGAGGTGTGACACTGAGCAGATCAAGAGTGACTACAGGGCTCTGGGAGTACGGGTGAAGGGGTTTGGAGCTCAGATGGTATTTTCTTCGATCCTTCCTGTCAAAGGTAGGGGCCCGGGCAGAGACAAGTGCATCGTGGAGGTGAATGCCTGGCTGAGAAGATGGTGTCGCCAGGAGGGCTTTGGCTTCCTCGACCATGGGATGCTAATCCAGGAAGAACTGCTAGGCAGAGATGGCGTTCACCTTTCGAGGAGGGGAAAGACCGTATTTGGATACAGACTGGCTAATCTAGTGAGGAGGGCTTTAAACTAGGTTCGATGGGGACAGGTGAGCAATACTCAAGGAGCTAATAGAGGAGGTATCTGAGCCTCTAGCTATTTAATCTTTGGTAAATCATGGGAGACAGGAGAGATTCCAGAAGACTGGAAAAGGGCAAATATAGTGCCCATCTATAAAAAGGGAAATAAAAACAACCCAGGAAACTACAGACCAGTTAGTTTAACTTCTGTGCCAGGGAAAATAATGGAGCAATTAATTAAGGAAATCATCTGCAAACACTTGGAAGGTGGTAAGGTGATAGGGAATAACCAGCATGGATTTGTAAAGAACAAATCATGTCAAACCAATCTGATAGCTTCCTTTGATAGGATAACGAGTCTTGTGGATAAGGGAGAAGCGGTGGATGTGGTATACCTAGACTTTAGTAAGGCATATGATACGGTCTCGCATGATATTCTTATCAATAAACTAGGGAAATACAACTTAGATGGGGCTACTATAAGGTGGGTGCGCAACTGGCTGGATAACCGTACTCAGAGAGTAGTTATTAATGGTTCCCAATCCTGCTGGAAAGGTGTAACGAGTGGGGTTCATAAAATATCAGGGTTGGAAGGGACCTTAGCAGGTCATCTAGTCCAACCCCCTGCTCAAAGCAGGACCAATCCCCAATTTTTTGCCCCAGATCCCTAAATGGCCACCTCAAGGATTGAACTCACAACCCTGGATTTAGCAGGCCAATGCGCAAACCACTGAGCTATCCCTCCCCCCCCACAAGGGTCTGTTCCGCAAGGGTCTGTTTTGGTACCGGCTCTGTTCAATATCTTCATCAACGACTTGGATATTGGCATAGAAAGTACGCTTATTAAGTTTGCAGATGATACCAAACTGGGAGGGATTGCAACTGCTTTGGAGGATAGGGTCATAATTCAAAATGATCTGGACAAATTGGAGAAATGGTCAGAGGTAAACAGGATGAAGTTTAATAAGGACAAATGCAACGTGCTCCACTTAGGTAGGAACAATCAGTTTCACACATACAGAATGGGAGGAGACAGTCTAGGAAGGAGTACGGCAGAAAGGGATCTAGGGGTTATAGTGGACCATAAGCTAAATATGAGTCAACAGTGTGATGCTGTTGCAAAAAAAGCAAACATGATTCTGGGCTGCATTAACAGGTGTGTTGTGAGCAAGACACGGGAAGTCATTCTTCCGCTCTACTCTGCGCTGGTTAGGCCTCACCTGGAGTATTGTGTCCAGTTCTGGGCACCGCATTTCAAGAAAGATGTGGAGAAATTGGAGAGGGTCCAGAGAAGAGCAACAAGAATGATTAAGGGTCTAGAGAACATGACCTATGAAGGAAGGCTGAAGGAATTGGGTTTGTTTAGTTTGGAAAAGAGAAGACTGAGAGGGGACATGATAGCAGTCTTCAGGTATCTAAAAGGGTGTCATAAGGAGGAGGGAGAAAACTTGTTCATCTTAGCCTCTGAGGATAGAACAAGAAGCAATGGGCTTAAACTGCAGCAAGGGAGGTTTAGGTTGGACATTAGGAAAAAGTTCCTAACTGTCAGGGTGGTTAAACACTGGAATAAACTGCCCAGGGAGGTTGTGGAATCTCCATCTCTGGAGATATTGAAGAGTAGGTTAGATAAATGTCTATCAGGGATGGTCTAGACAGTAATTGGTCCTGGCATGAGGGCAGGGGGCTGGACTCGATGACCTCTCGAGGTCCCTTCCAGCCCTAGAATCTATGAATCTATGGTTCAACTCACCTCCCCAGACCATGTCTGCTCAGCAGAGCTGGTTGGTGCATTGATTGGAGGGGAGTCAAGGGTCTTTGCCCGCTCCTTGTTCCTATCTGCCTACTCTCTGCCTGCCTGTGTGGGAAAGGGAGTAATGCCCCTGTGACAGCTACTCTGTCTCCATACAAAGACAGACTGTGGGAGTAATCTACATAGGGGAGTTTGGTAGTGCCTTGTTCCTCATACCCCTCAGGGTGGGTGTGATAGGAGGTTCATGATTAGCCGCTGAATATTTGGAGTCTGACACTCAGGACATGGAGCCTGATCCAAAGGCCAGTAGAGTCCAGTTAAAAGACTGACTTGAATGTGGGTAGGGATAGCTCAGTGGTTTGAGCATTGACCTGCCAAACCCAGCATTGTGAGTTCAATCCTTGAGGGAGCCATTTAGGGATTGGGGCAATAATTGGGGATTGGTCTTGCTTTGAGCAGGGGGTTGGACTAGATGACCTCCTAAGATCTCTTCTAACCCTGATATTCTATGACTTCAGCGGATTTTGTATCAGGCCCATGATGCTAGAAATTGTGATTTAATTTTTTACCCGTTGGGCTTTTGAAATATTCAAATCATGGGCGATAGAAACTAGAATGTTCCCTGTAAATGGAGTTTCAGTATCTCTAGTACACCACTGTGAAGCTGGATCATTGCTGCAGCACATGAGATATAAACAGAAGTACCCAACAAAGTATGCCAATAGTTTGGCATTGGGGACTCTTGGTCCTCCCTTTTCTCTGCTGAACTTTCCTCATACGAAGCAACCATATTGTTCAAAACCAGAGAGGAACGCTAACTGGAGAGCCTTATGAATGAACGTAGCAATCAGTTAACGCCAATGAGTGAGAAGACAAATGAAACTCACAGTCATATAAAAAGCTTAGATTAGAGCTCTGGTAACAAAACCCAAAACAAGGCAAAACACAGCCTGGTCTCATTCTAACCTGAAAGTCAGGCCAGAATCACTGAACATTTCACCAAGCTTTGCAAACCTTCTGAGCTGAGTTTTGAGAAATTTATCTTGGCATCGTGTGGTCTGGGCCACATGACAGAACTAATGCAACATTGGCTGGTTTCCTAGGGGAACATGCTACTTAAGAGTGTTCTTCCCTCGAATCTACCCCCTCCTTGTTCCCTCTTTCCACCAGACTATTGGCCACACTCACATTTGGCAGCAATCATGGTCACGCATAATCTCCTTAATGTGCAGCACAGAGAAGTGTGTGGTGGGAAAGATGGTTTCCATAGATGTTACAACTCTCCGTCTAGCTGACTTTTGCTGATCTCCTCTATGATTTCCTCCCTTTCCCCTCTGCACTGCACGTCAGGGAGTGGATCATAGGGACCAGAGTTAATATTACAAGATGGGGCCTGGAGTTAATAAAGGAGAGTTATTCATGAATAACTCTCATGATCTATGGGTGGAGGTGGGGGGACGGGACCCAAAACAAACAAATCTGCATCGGTTAAGGCATAAATGTCAGTCCTAGGTGAAGCGACAAAGGGTCCTGTGGCACCTTATAGACTAACAGAGGTATTGAAGCATAAGCTTTCGTGGGTCAATACCCACTTCTTCGGATGCAAGCAGTGCAAGTCTAGGAAGACCACATGGTAGTTTAATACCTCTCTTTCACTGAGTCTTACCCTTCCTTGGCCCAGCACATGACTGCAGCATGAATAGAATGGGTTGTGACACTGCATGGATGTGGAAACTTTTCAACTGAATTGAATTCCCAAATAAACAATTTAATCCAATGGGCCTAAGCACCTTTCCTTGGCACCAGTCACAGAATATATGATTGTATGGGACCATTACTCATATGATGACAAGGAATGATTCAACACTCCAAAGATGTCAGGGTAGCTTCCATTATAAGATGAGTGAACGGAGTTTGTTCACACATGCTAACAAAATGCAAATCCTCAGATGGAAATTCACGGTCAGCTCTTTCCAATGCTATTTTCAGAACTTCCACAAAATACTGTGCTGTGATTATATGTATTCATGATATGTATATCATGTATTCAACTCAAAGGATATTTGAATGATGGATTTAGAATTATTCCCAAAAAAGGACCAGGCATCTGAAAACTGCATCATATTTGAGAAGAATAAAGGGGGGAAAATCTAGCTTGATTTTCTGTTTTCTTATTTTTAACTATAGCAACTCATAAAGCCATGCAGCTTATGAGTTGGTGTTAATGGTACATTACACACAGGCACACTTTTACATAATCACATGTATTCGCATGCACATCATCACAAATACATAAACAACTCAATGGGATCCCTGATCTCCATTATTATTTTAGTTTCCATATTCACTTTTCGCATCAAGAAAGGCTCAGGCATCAAAGCAGTAGCTCTCCCCTCCTCCCCTTTACCGGACTGGGTAGCAAGCCAATCCAGGAAGACAGAGGGGCTTTTTTTGCCCACCTGGCCATTCCTGGCTACCTCTTTTCCCCCTGGCTAGCCGCTCCTTTGTCTCCACTATGAAGTGCCCTTAGTGATGCAAATATTGATTTCTCCAGCTCCTTTGAGGCCAACAGTGTCACCTCTGGGATACTGCCTGCATCCACTGACCTGGAAATCAGGGAGAACTGAGGTTGCTGCTTCCAGACACTGGTCTCCCATGTGGCAGCTGGGAAGACAAGTAGCCTTAAGTCACTGGACTGTCCAGTTCATTTATTGCTGTGATGTCATTCACTTCAAATTACGCTGTATTTTTATAGTAAAACTGTTAGGCCAAGATGCCCTATGGGCCTTGTCTTTGCAATGAAACTACAAAGGGTAAAGAATAAATACAATTCAGAGCCAGGCAGCCCTGTCCTTTGCCTCTAATTGCACCCACCATTTATTTTGTTTGTTTAGTTTGTGTGCAATGGGATGCTGTACATTCAGAATCCCATGATGGCACTACCACCCCTCACACCACAGAGCAGGCAGCTGCTGTCCTGATTGACACTCTCCACTCCTACTGAAGTCAATAGCATTTCATAGGGTATAAACCAGAGCCGAATTTTCCTCTTTGTGACCAAGAAAAACAATAACGCAATAGAAAGTTTCTCCCAAGTGGAAGATTTTGTCAAGTACTAAAACTGTGGACCAGATCCTTAGTGGCATAGTTGCATTGGCTTCAATGAGTTAACACAAATTGATGCTAGCTGAGGATCTGGCCCTACAAATCTTGATTCTGTGTCTTAGGGTACTGATCCAGCATATTCTTTTACTGGCCACACTCTTCCTACAAGAGACTGATAACTGATTTATAAAATGCCCTAAGCCTGACTTTGCTGAGTAGCAGTTACAACTAGCAGAATGTTGCTAAATAAGGTAGAATACCCAGTGCTCAAGACATTGGCCATTGATTACAGACAATTCACTAATCTTCAAAGCACTTTCTGAGCATTCCAGTCTCCCTGTGATGTACGTAAGGGACTATTGTTATGCCCATTTGCCAAGTGGGGGAAAAAGAGGAAGAGAGATTACAAGACCACAAATTTATTGTCAGAAGTGGGATTGGAACTCAGGATTTCCTGGTCAGATTACCAGACCTCACCTCCCTCTCTGGAGTATGTATTATTTCTGTGCAAAAACCACATTCAAACATACTTTTCATTGGAAGTTATTGTTTCTGATTTTAATGAGCTGTTGTCTAAAAGCAAATACTAGCCTCATGGCATTTTTGATTATAATCTTATTCTAATGCCTAAGAATTTCAGAAGGAGGCTACTAGTAAAACTTGAGTTTTAAAAAACAAACCCTATGGCTTTTTGTTGTTGTTGGTTTGGTTTGGTTTGGTTTCATTTTTAGCGTCTGGCTTGTTACCACTTGGATGGATGTCTTACATTCTTGAGATGAACTTAGTAGAATCCTCATTGACCTAGCACGCCATTTTTACCCTGATGACAAGCTGGGATCATGTCTTGCTTTGACTGCTGCATGATTGTCTTGTTAGGCAAAGGGCTAAGGTGGGTTCATCTTTAATGACAATGAAAAAACCTCATCAAATCTGATTCTTCAGTTTTACAGGCATTGTGCTAGAATTTTAGCTGACATAGATTTACTAAATCGGTCAGTCAAAAATTATATCAATTGAAGTGTAATGTTCATGGCAGTCCAGAAACCTGAACATGTAGGTGATTTGGAGGTCATTTTGTTAACTCTTTAATTGGTTGTTTGAGTGCTGGGAGGCAGCGGTTAATTGCCTGTAGGTCAGAATAGTCCTGGAGCTTAGGTAAATGTACACTGTCATATGTCACATTTTCATATAGTTCCTTTGCCCAGATTGGTAAAAAAATTACGCAGCAATTAAAATTAAGACAAGGTGGGAAGAGTGATTCAATTAAATCCCTGAAGCTATTGCACAAATTATCTGAAGTACCAAAAACTAATGAATAGTTATAACTAGTTTTATCTTTTTGCTCTTTGTTCTTCAATCCTGAGGGCATTAAAACTGCTAAATTCTCTTGCAAAGTTCTCAGTGGTAAGTTGTTAGGTGGGTAGTGTGAGCATGAGTCAGCACAGAGGAATCCAGCTCCTTTAAACTACATACATATAGCAACTTTTGTTGACTAGTTGCTTTGAATTGAAAATAACCAGACCTGGAGCACAAGAGACCTTTTGGTTTCTCCACAGCCCAATATTATTTTGAAACCATCTGCAATATGTCACTCTACATGTAGCAGGTATTATATACCAGTGCGGGTGATGACAGTGAAAATAAATGAGATATGTTATAAGCAAAACATCCCAAGTTTTACATCATACATTTCACAACTCTAGCAACTATCTTACACTTCAACTTGAAGGCCCAGGGCATGTGGTAGTTTTACAAATGTCTGTTAGCATTAACAAACGAGTTACATTATTGGACAGCTTGCCACTGCCCCAACCTTGTGGTGCCAAGTGGTGAGTTAACAGAGCTTACAAAATATAGCATTGCCGCAGGCAAAAGCTTAGTAACCGAAGACTTGAGCTAGGCCGGTGGTCTCATTCCCTGGGGGGGGGGGGGGGGGGGGCACATTATTGCCAGCCTGAACATAAGCATAAAGGCCACCTCACAACTGATTAAGTATTTTATTATTAATTATTATTATTATTATTTATTATTGTGCACAGTGGTATGATGTTAGGAGTTTGGATGAACAAGGCCTGCACCATTCAGATATAGGTGACATATGGATTCTGTCTCTGGCTGGGTTTAGAATAATGGAATTTAAATTCCTGTATTTACAGTGTCCCCCCCAGTTTTAATAGAGGCTTCAGCCACACATACAGCAGGTCCAGGTTTGCAGGACACTTCACACTTGCTGAAGTGACTTATATAAAAGTAAATAAGTTGTCCTATCAATAAAAGCTCTAAGGAGTTCAAAAAGAGGCTCTTTCTGAGTGTCAGCTCTCGCTACCAATGGTCCAGAAATGCCAGGAGTGGATGTGAAACGTTACATTTCTGGGACAGCGAAAGCATTTCTGAACCAAGATTCCCAGTTTGAGGGATATTCTATCAAGCATGCAGTGAGGACTTGCTGGCATGAAGCTATGCAAAGAACAAGTTGTGACTAGCTCAATCGAAAAGTCTTTTGCTAATCTTGGTTAGAGCAGATGTTATCCTGAGGGTTATTTAGAGTATGCCACTAAAAGAATGGCTGCTATTATACAGGCAGGGCCTCTTGGGGGCAATACAGAGAGGCTGTATCCTTTTGCACTTCAGTGTAGGGAATGAGTTTCACCCTTTTCCTCACAACATATGTGCTCCTGTCTCTGCTTTTGCCCCTTTGTGGCCAGACTCCCTCTGGTAATCATAACCAAAAGAATCTACCTGGACCATACAGTAGTATCTTATAATGCTACCACCGTCTGTAAACACTATCCTCTCCCTCCCTGCTGATAGACATAATGTACTACTTTCAGGGGCGGCTCTTACAATTCTGCCGCCCCAAGCAGGGGTGGCGGGGCCCCGCCCCCGACGCAGGCAGTCCCATTCCGGAGCGGCAAGGGGACAGCGGCGGACCTGCCGCCCCTTTGCCGCCGCGGCAGGCGAGACTGGGGCGGCAGTCCGAGTCCCGCGGCGGCAATTCGGCGGTGGGAAGAGCGGACCTGCCGCCGAATTGCTGCCGCGGGACTCGGACTGCCGCCCCCTTCTCACCTGCCGCCCCAAGCACCAGCTTGGCAAGCTGGTGCCTGGAGCCGGCCCTGACTACTTTCAAGGTCCATTCTGATGCTTAATGTAAATGACATCAGGAACCTTTGATAGGATCCAAATGAACATCATAAACAATATCTTCAACTAAATAATAGCACTGCCAAGTACTATCAACTACACCTTCACACAGGGTTAAGGCATTTATCCAGGGTACAGTGGATTATTGAAACACAACAATATCAACTAACTATGAGCCCCTCATCAATGGGTAAAGCTACTGTAGGTAGGAAAAGTAAACCTCCAATAAAATGCCCTTTAGAGAAATCCCAAAAGATATAAAGAGCAGGGGGAAAGAAGAGAAAACTGAAACACAGGAGGTGTTGAAATTATGGGAGATCTTTGTATGCCCCAAGCTTCTGAACAAAAAAGTAAACAGCAAAACATTAATACTGTTGTCGTTAAAGGGCAAAATGTTTATTGTGACAAGCCTAGCTACTAGAGTGTCATGCTTCCTCCCAGAATGCCATCTTCATGCTGTTCTGCTGCACTCTCAACACAGACCATCAGTGAACAGAAGGGAGGAATTGACACTGTTTGATATATTCCAAAAGCAACATACACACTCTTCTTATACAATCATAAAGGGGTATTTTTCCATAGAGTGTGAATCTGTACACTGGCCTGAGACTACCCAAACTCCAAGCAAAAGGTCCCCTGTGTACTAATCTAAATGTTCTTTATAAATAAGCCACACAGCACATAGGCTTCTTGCTGCATTATTGCTTTTACACATGTAGACCAGATTAGTATAAAACTAATAATAATGATCAGATTTTATTATAGGCTCCTGTAGATTGTATGGCAAGGGAGCACTGAAATTCCTGCATGGTGTACAAAATGGGGAACTACTTAACAATGTGTTGTCTGTGTTTGTGGTTCACTAGAATATACATATAGTGATAAACGTAATACAATATACTGTAAAAGTCATTAAAAGTTGTTCCGTATCTGTTAAGTGGTTGATGCTCTGCATCTGTTCTCTGTATAAATGGAGGGCATTAGTCTTCAGGGCCATATTCCAGGGTCACCTTTCAAAAGCACTAAGGCCCAGAGCCCACAAGGGGTTTAGACATCTAACATCCATTGATTTTAATACCTCAAATACCTGTGAGGATTTGAACTTAAAAGCCTCTTTTTATCAACTTCAGTGAGTTTTGGATCAGGACTGATACTTATTTTTAAAATATTTTAAACTGACTAAGACCTACAGTTTGGTCTGTCCACTCAGGCCCTCCTCGGTTGAAAACAGTGCATATTGCTAGTAGTCAGATCCAATTTGTAGGCCTGACCCTGCAAACTGCTGTTCCTATGCAGTGAGATCATAACTCCTGCTCAGACATGCAGGGAAGTAAGCGGGCATAGGACACTCCCTTATTCCTCTGCACAGGCTACCTGTATCATGGGTAGCAGCGTGGGCAGGGAAAGCAGAAGCTGTGGGGCCACTACTCCCCTTCCTGTGCTAGTGGACAGAGTGGGTGGAGCCTGGATTCACTTCTCCAACAGGCTGGTTAGCACAGCTGGTCCAGTACACAGAGGGATGGAATCTGCCCCAGTTATCTAGAGCTGGTGCAGATAACTTCCTCCCTAGAGCAAGAGGGGAACCAGGAACCAGATTCTGACTCTCTGACTCACACTCTGTTCTGCTTGCGGAGCAGAGCAGCTACACAGTGGCCCTTACTCAAGGCTTCTAGCAAAGCCATGACTGAGGCTATGGGTAATCCCACTGAACCTGGCACAGTTTATCATTTATTGCTTTATTATTTATCTTTGCATTGTAATTTTTTTCCTCCTCCCGCCTTCTTAGGGGTTTGAGTCTGCAAAGCTTCACTCATCCAAGTAACCCTAATGAGCTTCGAATACAGAATCTGACTGAGCTAAACCAGACTCCATAGATGAGTAAAGATTTGCAAGGTCAAGCTCTTTCTATGGAATGAAGAGGAAAGGAGATCACTAATCTTCAGGAGGAACAAGTACAGACCACAGAAGAGCACTCCTGGACTCGGGAAGTAATATGCTTTCCCCTTTGCTAGTCAGGGATAATCTAGAGGTATGCTGTGTAGGGCCAGATTACACCTGGTTCCTGTGTGCGCGTGCCAGGGGATAGAGGATGGAAGAAGTCTCTTCCTACCCACCCACGTGTCCTCTGTGAAGGAGCCAGTGACAATTATAGACTGGGGCACAGCTGCTTTAACCTGACCCTTATGGGAAAGTCCTATGGAATTTAAAAGGGATAAAACCACTCGAGCACACAAATAATATAATAGGGCTATATAACATTTATCCTATAGACCTATGAAATGTAACAGATTTTAATAGGGTTTTTGTTTTTTTGTTTTTTTTGAACAATCCTTTCTATAGCAGGATTATCATAGAATCATAGAACTGGAAGGGACCTCAGGAGGTCATCTAATGCAGTCCCCTGAACTCATGGCAGTACTAAGCATTACCTAGACCATTCCTGACAGGTGTTTGTCTAAACTGCTCTTAAAAATCTCCAATGATGGAGATTCCACAACCTCCCTAGGCAATTTATTCCAGGGCCTAACCACCCTGACAGGAAGTTTTTCCTAATGTCCAATTTAAACCTCCCTTGCTGCAATTTAAGACCATTGCTTCTTGTCCTATCCTCAGAGGTTAAGAAAAAAAATTCTCCCTCCTTCTTGTAACAACTTTTTATGTATTTGAAAACTGTTATCATGTCCCCTCTCAGTCTTTTCTTTTCCAGACTAAACAAACCCATTTTTTTTCAATCTTCCCTCATAGGTCATGCTTTCTAGACCTTTAATCATTTTTGTTGCTCTTCTCTGGACTTTCTCCAATTTGTCAACATCTTTCCTGAAATGTGGAGCCCAGAACTGGACACAATACTCCAACTGAGGCCTAATCAGTGTGGAGTAGAACAGAAGAACAACTTCTCGTGTCTTGCTTACAAGACTCCTGCTACTATATCCCAGAATGATGTTTCCTTTTTTTGCAACAGCATTACACTGTTGACTCATATTTAGCTTATGGTCCTCTATGACCTCCGGATCCCTTTCCGCAATACTCCTTCCTAGACAGTCATTTCCCATTTTGTATATGTGCAACTGATTGTTCCTTCCTAAATGGAGTACTTTGCATTTGTCCTTATTGAATTTCATCCTATTTACTTCAGAACATTTCTCCAATTTGTCCAGATCATTTTGCATTTTAATCATATCCTCCAAAGTACTTGCAACCCCTCCCAGCTTGGTATCATCCACAAACTTTAAAAGTGTACTTTCTATACCATTGTCTAAATTGGTGGTTCTCAACTGTGGTCCACCCCTTCTTCAGGGAAAACCCCTGGCGCGCCAGGCTGGTTTGTTGACCTGCTGCGTCCGGAGGTTCGGCTGGTCGCGGCGCCCACTGGCCGCAGTTCACCGCTCCAGGCCAATGGGGGCTGTGGAATGCAGCGGACAGCACATCCCTCGTTCCACGCCACGTCCTGCAGCCCCCATTGGCCTGGAGCGGCAAACCGCAGCCAGTGGGAGCCGCAACCGGCCAAACCTGCAGATGCGGCAGGTCAATAAACTGGCCCGGCACGCCAGGGGCTTTCCCTGAAGAAGCGGTGGACCACAGTTGAGAACCACCGGTCTAAATCATTGATGAAGATATTGAACAGAACCGGACCCAGATGTTTGTTAGTCTCTAAGGTGCCAGAAGGATCCCTTGTTGTTCTTTTCCTTTCTTAGCCTCTGATCCTACTTCTTTTTCACTGACATTCACTATGTTAGACATCCAATCACCACCAACCTTCTTGGTGAAAACTAAAACAAAGGAGTCATTAAGCACCTCAGCCATTTCCACATTTTCTGTTATTATTTCCCCCCATCATTGAGTAACGGGCCTATCCTGTCCTTGGTCTTCTTCTTGCTTCTAATGTATTTGTAAAATGTTTTCTTTTTATCCTTTATGTCTCTAGCTAGTTTGATCTTGTTTTGTGCCTTGGCCTTTCTAATTTTGTCCCTACATACTTGTGTTATTTGTTTATATTCATCCTTTGTAATTTGACCTAGTTTCCACTTTTTGTAGGACTTTTTTTATTTTAGATCATTGAAGATCTGATTAAGCTAGGGATGTCTTTTGCCATACTTCCTATCTTTCCTACGCATTGGGATAGTTTGCTCTTGTGCTCTTAATAATGTCTCTCTGAAAAACTGCCAATTTGTTCAATTGTTTTTCCCCTTACACTTGCTTCCCGTGGAATCTTACCTACCAACTCCCTGAGTTTGCTAAAGTCTGCCTTCTTGAAATCCATTGTCTTTATTTTGCTGTTCTCCCTCCTACCACTCCTTGGAATCATGAACTCTATAATTTCATGATCACTTTCACCCAAACTGCCTTACACTTTCAAATTCTCAACCAGTTCCTCCCTATTTGTCAAAATCAAATCTAGAACAGCTTCTCTTCTAGTAGCTTTCTCCACCATCTGAAATAAAAAATTGTCTCCAATACATTTCAAGAACTTGTTGGATAATCTGTACCTTGCTGTGTTATTTTTCCCAAAAGATGTCTGAGTAGTTGAAGTCCCCCATCACCACCAAGTCCTGTGCTTTGAATGATTTTGTTAGTTGCTTAAAAAAAGCCTCGTCCGCCATTCCTTCCTTGTTTGATGGTCTGTAGTAGACCCCTACCATGACATCACCCTTGTTTTTTACCCCTTTTATCCTTACCCAGAGACTTTCAACAAGTCTGTCTCCTATTTCCATCTCAACCTCAGTCCAAGTGTATACATTTTTAATATATAAGGCAACAGCCCCTCTTTTGTTTCCCTGCCTGTCCTTCCTGAGGAAGCTGTACCCTTCTATACCAATATTCCAGTCATGCATATTATCCCACCAAGTCTCTGTGGTGCCAACTATGTCATAGCTGTGTTTATTTACTAGCATTTCGAGTTCTTCCTACTTATTCCCCTGCTTATTATGATTCACTATTAGATTCTACAGAGTGGCTGAAGTTCTCATTAAACTCTCAATGCTGCTGTCCCACTGTATGAGCCTGAGCATGGGTTGGAGGCATGGGATCAGCTCTTCCTGACCCCTCCCTGTCCCTTCAAAGTGGTGTGTGTCCCCAGAGACATACCCAGGAAGCAGTCTCTGCTCTACTTTCTGTGTAGCCTACACAATTATGATACAATGACTATGCAGGAAGGGGTTGGAAAGCTGATAGGCTGCCCCTACTGGGAATCCCCAGTGTAGGGGAATCTGTGCATGGTGTAGACTAGAGCCAGGGTAACCTGCTCATACATCACTTCTCTCCTGGCTGGTCAGGGTGGTGCTGGATAACCTAGGAAGTGTGGCCTGAGTGGAATACACTCCTGTAGTCCCTGGCTGGTGCGCCTGTTCCATGAGGCTATAGCTAGTGAGCCAGGAGTTGTGAGATTAAAACAGCCCCGGGATTGAGAAGTCACAAATAATTGTTTTACAGCTTTTCCTCAGCCCCCTACAACAACACCCAATGTTCAGTGCTTCAAGGCCCCAATCTTCAGCAAGTCTCTTCTGTTTAACATCCTAGCTGTCCATTTGGAGAAAGCTGCTTCTTGTGGGGTGCACCACTCACGGGGTTTATGTCCCACTAGTTTAGATCTGCAGGTAGCTGAATGTCAGACATCCTATTTGCTTTTTCGGATCACGTGCCAGGTTTTTAACAGTTCACTATTGCCTTGACCTCGATTCATATGGAAATAGTGACGCCGATGTCTGGACAAGACATGGACAGTTTGTGATTGCATGGTTTAAGTGCCTATAAAATATGACCCTGGTTACTGCAAGGAGATAAATGCTGACAAATCAGATCTTTTCATAGAGGAGACTGGCTTGAATAAAAGCACCTAAGGACTGTAAAGTTTTCTCTTGGGAGAAAGGCAAGTAGAGACACGCACACTCACACATACACACACAAAACCACCATGCCTGGAAATATTAGGTATAAGTAATGGGGTTGGCTGGATTTTTGCCATGCCAGCTTCATGGAGCTGCACCAGATTTATGACTAGATTTAAATTTTTAAAGCTTTTTTAATTTTAAAAAAATAATCTGCTAATTGCTTATAAGGCAAAGTTGTGCAGCAAAATAGTGCCCCTTTATTAAAAACTCTTCAGGCTTGCAATCATTTTGCAGTTTTATTATTAGCTTTGATAGCCCAAAGGATCAAGGCTAACATATGTCAAGGATTGGGCTGGGAGCATATCTGTGTGTGTGTCTACGTATGGTGATTTTCTTCAGGTCAGCTGCAAGCCAGTTCAAATTTAGCCATCTTGGCCCTGATGTAATCCATATGACTGAAATTCCCAATCCATATACCCAGGAAATTACCTTAGCAGTGGACTGCCAAATTCACAGTTCCGTTATTCCAACATTCAAAGCTGCTGCATTAGTGCTGTAGTTGAGCAGAATACACTTTCTAATATTAAATAACCAAAGCCTGAGAGTTTTCTTTGCTCATTTGTTTAAAAGAAACAATTGGGACAACTTTTGTCCTTATCATTATTCTGGAAACTGTCAATATTCATTGTCATTTGCTGTCCTCTAGCAGAGGCCGGTACGACTTCAAGGACAGGAAGGAAGCAAATGGGCTCACGTAGGATTTCTGAAAGCACAATTCTGTTTCCTCTAGCAGACAATGGTGAATCATAGTCTGCAAACTGAATCACTCACTGGCAACAGTTTTGCATGCCAAATGATCCCACAGTGGACAAGATAAAGGGCCTAAAAATATGGAGAGACTGACCACTTTAATTTACGGTGGGAAGGTTGGTCTAGTGGATACGGCACTAGACTGGACCTCAGGAGACCTATCCAGCCACAGATCCTGGACAAATCATTATATCTATGCTGTGCCTCAATTCAGTAATATTTCCCTACCTTATAGAGTTGTTGTGAGGGTAAATCCATTCACAATTGTGAGATGCTCAGATGCTATGGTGATGATGGCCATCTTAGAATCACCTAGGTCAATCATCATTTACTTTAAAAACATCATTTGCTTTTAGTCCATCTTTAAAGCAAAGATGGACTGAACCAAAAACCATCACTCCACTCCCTTCTGAATGTTGGGAAAGTCCCAGTCCAGATCTGAATTTCCAGGGTTAGGCTAACCTCTTTTTGCACTGTGAAAGGCCAGGCATCCTTGGAGAAGGCATCACCATCTTTATTCCTTATGAAACACATTCATAATGTCAGCCCTTGGGAATGCACTATAAGGTGGAAGCACTCACAGCCATCCTCTCCTGAAGGATACTCATCACAACTCAACTGCACCCACCTAGAAGGAAAATTCCTCTTTGATGATGGGGGCCATCAAGGTAGGAATTTTTCTAAGGGCCATTCCTAAAACAGTGAATCCTTCATGAGGAAAATTGAAATAAATGACAAGTTCTTCACTGTCACCCCTGAAGCTGAGGGATTCTTATATGGCCCACCATTCTGCAACAAGAACTGTCTTACAGTTTCTCTGAGAGTGTAGTGGGGCAGCTGCCCCACTCCAGTAAAACAAGGGTTGAAACAGTCAAACTAGGCTGACTGTGGCCAGCTCAATCAGGGCCCAGTTGGCCCTTATAAGAGGGCTGGGGGCCATGAGCTGGAGGAGTCTCTCTCTAGCAGTGGAGAAAGAAGGACCTCGTTGCTTGAGAGCAAGGTACTTGAAGCAGAGCAGTACTGGGGAAGGGCAAAGGGAGCTGGAGAGCTCCAGCCTGGTAAACCCCGAGGCTGCAGGTCTTGCTAAAGGCCAGGAAAGGTACTGGGGCTTCAGAGGGGTAGCCTGGGAATAGGCAAAGGCAGCAGGTCCTAACCCCTTGCCAATGATGAGTGGCTATTACACTGAAGTCTGCCCCAGTGAGTGGGGGCTAGATGATGACTGGCAGTAGCCCCTGAGGCAAGGTGGGTTTAGAGCAGCGTTTCCCAAACAGTGTTCCGTGAAACACTGGTGTTCCGCATGATATGAATAGGTGTTCCGTGAAAGAATCGTAATTTTAAAAAAGGGTCTTTAAATTTGATTTTTGTACTACTTTATACGTGCTTTCAAGTTACAAATTGTTAGTTCAAGTTATTTTAAATTTGTATTTCTGCTTTGTTTTATAAAATAAAATATATTTGAGCATAAATAATGCATTTTTTAATTTGAAAAGCAAACAACTACAAAATAATATTATAAGTGTTCTGTAATAGGCTAAAAAGTGTTCCGTGGCCAGAAAAGTTTGGGAAATGCTGGTTTAGAGGGTTGGGGGTTCCCCTGGGAGGGGAGATCCAGAGAGAGTGGTGGTACTGCTGGGGCAGAACCCTGAGGAAGAGGGCACTGGGGTCCAGGAGGGACATGGGGCCAGTAGCAGGCGAGACACCGGCCAGCAGAGGGCTCTCCAAGTGCTGAAGACCTTATTCCCAGGACAACCAGCAGGGGGGGCGGCGGCAGTGAGTCTTCACTTTGCTACAGAGAGATATTGATGTTTCTCCATGGGAAAAGAGACACACACCAAAGAAGCCACTTAAAGGAAAGGGACTAATCTATCTTTCCATGTGATTCATCCAATAATCAAGGGCAAAACCTCTGAAAAATATTTGCTGACATTTTCCAACAAAAGACCTTATGTGTGGTGCATTTGCATTCTTTCAGTGGGAGCTCTGTTAAAACATAAAACAGGCCACAATTTGAAAATTAGAGAAGTATAAAAATAACAAGAATGTTAATAATTCAGGATATGCTTTTGTTCTCACTTAACTGTGGAACGCCAGGCAGTAATGCGTTATCCACACTTCAAGCATTTAAGAAGCAGCAGTTAGAGTAGGGTTTCAGGTAGTGATTAGCCAAAGCTACACTTTGATTGGCTAGCTGGACCTTTTGATGATGTCACATCTCTGCTCCAGGTTCCCCTCTGTGGTGTAAAGCTGGGATTTTGTAGCCCAAATTAATCTACCCTAACTGGTCAAATGTATCCCTAGTGGGATTCTATTGACTTCAGTGGAGTTGCACTCAAGTTGAATTTAGCTGAGTTCACTTGATGTGTGAAGAAAAGGTTACTATAGGGAAATATAACGCAAGTCCTTTCCTTTCCTTTTTTCTACATATGCTTCCCTCCTTCTCTCTTTTCCCATAATTCTTCTCTCTGACTGCCCCCATCTTTTTCCCCCTCCAGTTGCTACCTCCCCTTTTCTCTTCTCCCAAACTTTACATTTTTAGTGCTACCTCAGATGTTGTCTTGGGACCTCTGAAAAGGCTTCTCCTCCAGTTTAGTAAATAACAGTTAACCTGACAGGAGTGTGGCTGCTTCTCTGGCACTGCTGAGTGCTGCTGCTAGGCTGGGAAGGGAAGCGGTGGTTTCCCTCTCAGTACATTGTGGCTAGCTCTCCTCTAGCAGCACTCTGAGGAAAACCGCTGCTTCCCTTCCCACCCTCACCCTGACATGCAGCAGGCTTAAAGAAGTGGCCAGGAGCCTCTGGAACTAAGTTTCACTTAAGAAAGGGAAATAAGCAATTATTTAACTTTCTGGGGGCCCAGTTCAGCTTCCCTGGTAACAAATGAAAGGAGAGCAGAAAAGCAATGGAAGGGGAGGAAAGAGACAGGAGGAGCTCTGAAGAAAAAGTAGAGATTTTTAACTGCTTTCAGCCCAGTTAGCCAGCTGCCTTTTTGGTAGCAGTTTGTGGTCCAACTGTCACTTTTCACTCACTTGGGACCTAATCCTGCCTTCTTTGCTTACCTAAAACTCTCACTGACTTATTAATGGCAGTTTATACAGCACCACTGATGTGGATGATGCTTCACAGACAAAGATTACTCCAATGAGAGTCTTTAGTGAGAAAGGAATGTGGGGTCTGGTCCCTTTATAGGGGCAAATAACTTCTAGAGTTTTAGGAAACTTGGAGTGAGCAGGAAACACGGTCAGACCTATTTTATGCAAAATATAAGACACAAACAAAACAAGCCGCCAAGGAAGATACTTGAAGCAAAGAGTATAAACGAGTTCCAGAGATAACAACTGTAGATGTCTCCCTATAGTAAAATAAATGGACAGATATGACTGAGAAAATGCAAAGTGCAATTAAAATATACCAAAAAGAGTAGCTTTATTAAACTAGGCTAGAGAGAAATAAATGGCATATTGGATGAATTTATCTTTTTTTATGCTAATCAAATATTCGCTATTTGAATGTATGGGACAGATTTTTACTCCAGGGGCCGATGGCAAATATTGCAAATTTGAGCCACCGTGCTTTGCTGCAGTTGGCCACTGAAGCTGCGTCCTGAGTGGAAGATAGTACGAGCACTTCTAGTGCAAATATTGAATTGCCCTTTGAAATTTGCTTTCAAGGAATATTTCCTCCATTAAACTGGATCACTGAAATGTGTGCAATAAGTGAGCACAAAAGGGCACAAAAATGGTCCCTGGCATTATTTGCCCAGCTCTAGACCAGTTACCCTTTTCCTGTTCTTAATGTTTTACATAAAGAAAAGATACCTTACATACTGGTATTTCTCCTACTCAAGTGCTCTCCAGAATGGTACTTCCAGTGGTGACATTATAGTGTTAGGCAATTCTTACATCATTCATTGATAAAGGCAGCATTTTCAGAAATTATGAGAAGAAGAGGCCTTCCTTGATAAGCAGCAGCTGTTTAAACCAGGTTAATTGCCTATTTGGGGATATTAGAGTCCTGCCATGGTAGGACACTTAATAGCTGGCAGGGGAAGGCTAGGGGGAGTTTTAGGGAATCTCTCTACTGGAGGGGGATTGGAGGGTGGCACACAGGGAGCTTGTGGGGGATTGGAGGGATGCAAGGATCACCTGGCACGTACAATAAGGTGACGTATACACGCTAAGAAGTGTGTGTGTGTGACCCCTTCATAATTATTGGCTATAACTACAAATAACATTTGATATTGTGCCTGTTTGTTGTAGCTTGAACGATAGGTTTCTTCTCTATAGACTGTTAATGAAATCCCAGAGGCAACAATACTGCTTTTTATTTATGTAGGTGAACATGAAATATTACACGGTTTTTAAAAAAATCATGTGCCAAATTATAATAATGAATTATTAAAAATGATTAAACATTCTGGTTATCACACAGCCTGAGAGAGCCGATAAATCACAAAGCACGGATGAAGCAATGATTTTCTTTACTCGCTGCACTTGTGTGGAGGCTAGCAACACTCAGAATCGAAGCCACATATGCCTTTGCTCAGTGTCGGTAAGATCTCGTTATAAACTTTTCAGTGGGGAAGACAGGCTGTATGAAGCTTTTGCTTTCAGAATCATAGTCATGTATTATTATCAGTATTTGTTTTACAGGACAATCTTGAGGCCTCATCTGAGACTGGGGACACAACAAGGTAGGCACTGTCCAGACACCTAATAAAAGACAGCTCCCACTCCAAAGAGCTAACGGTATGAATATGAATAGACAAGATAGACAAAAGGAAGTAGTGAGGGTTTGGGGGTCAACAGTAAATTGCTCTAGTTGTACAGAGCAGGATAGCAGCATTGCTGAGAGTGTAATCCTGGTCTCCCAGTTCTGAGTCTGGTGTTTTGTCCATTACACCATGCTGCCTTCCCAAGCAAAGGAAAGTAAAAGGAAAGGTCAAAGACTGATTTTTCAGAAGGAAGATATCAGTGGCCACAGTTTGTTACATGATCCCATTAAGACAATTGCCATGATTTATAAGTCACCAGTATTGCAAAAGGATTCATACAGGTAGACCTTGTGGAGTACCACTGAAGCGAATGGGACTCTATGTATATTCAGCCTATATGGAGCCCACGACAAGACTGGTGTCTGAAAAATTATTCCAGCTGCCTTTACCAATTGAAAGATCCAATGAACACTATAGTTCAGATAAGTCCATGAAACAGCTATTTTCAATGAAAAGCTAATTCTGTAAACAAAGTTCATGGTTCAAAACATGTCTGATATCAAACAATGTCTCAGGCTGGGGTTTCTTTTTGTGGGATAGTATCTATGTGGATCCCAGTGGATAATAATCTGCTACTTAAAATTGAGATGATTGAGACGAAATGGACCATGGTCTGCTCTCTGTGTCTCCCTCAGTTCAAATCTCCCTCCGCAGCGCCTCTGCCTTTGGTCTCTGCTCCACCACGTGTCTTCCCCCCCCACCTCATTTCTCTACCACTGCCGTTCTCTCTCTCTCTCTCTCTCCCCTAATCCCTTCCACCACGTGCTCACGCCCCCCCCCCCCTCCTATAGCTGCCAAACCTCAATTGTCTAGCATAAAAACCCCATTGGTTACCTTTTTCTCTCTAACACACCTCACATTTTACATTTACACCACTGTGACCCATTTTTACCTAAAGTTGTTGGTTATTTAACACATTTTACCCATAACTGTTAGTTGGTTATATGCTGCTGTGACACACCCTTTACATAGAAATTGTTAGCTACCATGTTACATTTATACTTCAGTGTTAATTGGTTACCAACTGTATTGTACCCCACTGTATTGTACCCCACTATTGAAACCCCCTATCCTGTTTACTAAAAGAAACCCCTCCCCAATTGTCTACCTTAACAAACCCCATACCCCTCACTATTGAATTTTCCCTGTTTTTATATTCTCTTAATAAAGATTATTTTGCACCCCACCAGTGCAGTAACTGTCCCCCAAGATCCCCTACCTGCTGGCCATGCTCCATGCAATAATCTCACATGGATTTAGAAGAAACTGACATTCAATCTAACAAAAAGAAAAATATGTCAGGATTTACTTCAGCTAATGAGTTTTATGAACATATCGGCAGTTCATTTGCTGGAGCTGGGACAGATATAGCGATAGAACACAACCAGGAGTGCCTTCTTCAGTTCTGTGAACAAAGGGACCACATCAGTGCAAGGTAAAACTGATAGGAGGGTATAAATTCAGTAGGAAGGATGGAAAAGCACTTTACAAACATTAACAAATGTAGCCTCACAACACCGCTGAGAGATAGCCATGGAGAAACTGAGCCAGAGAAGGAAGTAACTTGCCCAAGACCTTATACAACATCCATGTCTGAGCCTAGGACAGACCATGTATATGAATAAGAAGACTTTCTTCCCTCTCAGCTTTAAAGGTACAAGAATTTTTTGGCAGACTCTCCTAGCATTCAAATATGGCAACACTAGTGCCCAAAAAGTATACAGACCAGGCACCCTAGCCCACAAGATTCTCTCTGGGTGAAACCTGCAGCTGAAGAGTCCTTGAGTGTAAGAAAGTTCTGTTCTATTTTGTCTAGGGTCTTATGATTATCACTGTAGTATCAATGTAGCATGCTGACTATGTGACCTCCACTCACAGCCCACCAGAGTAGAGGCAAATGAGGTAGGGCATAGCTGGGATCCTGCTCTCCACAGCCATCAGAACAGATTCAGGGGGTCGTGAACATCTGAGTGCAGCATGGAGCAGCCCTGAGGCTGCTCTAAATTACCCGAGTGAGCCAGAATCAGGAAACAGCAAGGTGGTGAAAATACATTTTTGCCCTTTACAGTCACATCCTGCACTAAGCACAGCTCAACTGGCTCCAAGTATTGTACACACCCCAGTGAGTGCAGAGTGCATAACTAACTTACGGACAGATTTCTGAGTATGTGTTCATCCTTCTCTGAAGTATAAGAAATAAATAGAAGAGAAGTAGCTGCAATATTATTAACACCTAAATGTGAAAACAGAACAAAAGTCTCCATATCAGTCACATCAAATGGTAGTATCCTTTGAACGTTTGCCTCAGTTCAATTCAGCATGATACTAGCAGTCTTCAGATGGAAAAAAGGTTCATGCCTTGCAGCAGAAGTATAGAAAGCCAGTTTGGGAGTCTGTCAGATTTAAAAACCAGCCTGGAACTGTGACATCTGCAAGGACGGAGAGAAGTTAAGAGGTTTCTGTGTGGAAGGAATGGCCGCCAAAGAAGGGGGGAAAGGGCATGGACTGGGGGAAGTCTCCTCAGGGGAGAGATGGCAATGGGAGGTGAGGGGGGGAGAGAAGGGAGGAGAGTGGGGCAAGATTAAGGAGCCTTTTAGGGGGGATGCGTGGGGGGATCAGGGAGTCTCTTCAGAGGAGAGATGGTGTTAAGGGAGACAGGAGGGACTGTGAAATCTCTTAGGGCTTGGCTTCACTGCAGTGTTAGCTCAAGGCCCCAAGATCTGTCCCTAGACTGACTCCTGTCCACTCACAACAAAAATCTCTAGCTCAAGTGAATTGGTGCTTTAAACTCCAGCTAGCTCGCCCGTGGGGAGGGGGCACTGACGCTCCAGCACTGCTGATGCTGGAGCTGGTAATGCAGTGGGGATGCAGCAGCTGAGTTACAACAATTCCTCAGCTGCTAATCCGATCACTCTGTATAGCTCTAGTGTTGTTTCACAGTGTGGTCACTCTTAGGGTATATGTCTACCCTGCAAACGGAGTGGGCAGGGATCAGGAGAGAATCGGGGCAGGAAAAGATCGCCTCCATAGGAGCTGGGTGTCTCTTAGGGAGAGAAGGGATGGAGTGGGGAGAGCGCAGAAAGGATTAGGGAGTCCCTTTGCGGAGGCCTCATTGGAACTGAGGACCTTGCTAGTAGGAGGGATAGACTCATTGCAAATTGTGATGATGCACTTTTGGGTTTGCAAAGGGAAGGTGATGGCCTAGGAATCTGCGGACGAGGGAACTACCAGTGTGAGTGAAGAGGGAGTGGAGGTGCCTTGTGACATGAAGCTTGTTAGAAAGCTGTGTCCCTGCTTCTGATAAGGCAGTCTCAGAAATCACTTTTAATTTCAGGCTGTCCTGTTCAAGAGACCCAATGTTCTGACATGTGTCCTCTACCTTGGGAAATGTTTACCTAGATACTTTTCTATTTATAAAACAAACAAACAAACAATCTCTCCCCCTCTTCTCCTCCCCCACCCCCTCCCCCCACCACTTCTTATTTTCTTTTAGTTTTCCCTAAATACCGGTAGAGAAAATCTTTTCCCAGAACTTCCACTCCCAGAAATGTTTCCTACGGTGGGTAAGCCTGTAATTTAAGAGTTTTTGTTTAATTAGGTTTTAAACTTCCCTCTCTTAATTACTTTTTTTTTACACCTAAATATGCTGCTATTTGGAGCACAAACAGACAGTGATAACAATTAGTGAAATAATTACACTCTTTCTGTCAATGTAACCTCATGGCACAGAAAGTATTACAAATCCATTTTAAAACATATTAAATGTTCATATTAATGAGGATAATAGAGAACAAGTACCAGCAAACTAAATATTGTTAATGATTTTGAGCTATTAAATTCATTACCATTTCCTTTCATAATAAAGTGGTTACTTGCTAATTAGACCTTTTTTAACTCATCATTATTGAATTCATTACATTGTGTGCAGTTAACCCTTAAAGGTCTGCCTGGGTGTATGGCACAATTAAAAAACCATTTCAATATCATATTAAGAAGATATGTGGTTTGCAATTCTTTTTGTATTTTTGACTGTAGCTCCATGTACTTTTTGTCTGTTTCATTTTCTTGACACATCATGCCTAGCAGCTTCTTAGCTGTCATAGCAGCTTCAGCATCACATATTATGGAAACATGCTGTATTCATTTCATTTAATAAGTGTAGCCCACTTGTTTGGGTGGGGAAAAAGTACAGTCAATGGCTGAAGTCAGTTAGCTACTCTCCTCCAGAATTAAATCTGAAAAGGTTTATGTTATCAGTCTTTCCACTTACCTATATGTATGTCATAGAATCATAGAATCTCAGGGTTGGAAGGGACCTTAGGTGTCCATGTGTTTGTCTTTGTATGTGTCTTCCTCTAGAATCCTGGAGTGAAAACCTGTCCCCACTGAAGTCAGTGGCAAAACTCCCATTGAGTTCAATGGAGAGCAGATTACAGTCCTGGAGTCTTAAAATCCCACCTCTTCTGCAGGATTTTTCCTGCCCCGTAGCATGAAATCCACTGAATAATATTGAGTTCCTGTGAAAATGATATTCCTTTCCTATGGGACCATCTCTAGGACTGTATATACAAGAGAGAATGTTCTCTCACTTTATAAATGTGAGTAAACGTCAGCTTGTGGAGAGATCAGACCCCATAGTACTAGTCTACACACTCCTCTTCTCATTCATCTTGCCCTCAATTCTTCCTCTCTCATATACCACTCAATTCCCATTCTGTCTAGGTTGGAACACATGGCCCCCACTTACACAATGAGTAAAAGTTCTGCCAGCTCCTTCTCTCCTTCCCCTTTGTTTGCCCTCCTTTCTTCATTTCCCACCCTGTCTCCCTCCCACTCCTCCCCTGTACCCCATAGTGCCTCCCTCCTTTCATGCCTTCCCTTTGCAAAAAAGAATGATCTCCAAAATAAACTTTAGATGCCACACCTCATATAAAGCTGGAGTGAGCCCCAAGTGCAGTGTCTGCAATGTGCTCAGAGGCAATCTTGTGTGACACTTAAGATCACTATACTTGAGGGCGAGAAACTATGCGGATGGATACCCTAGCAATATGATAGATACTAGATTAGATATGTGGATACTGCATGGCACTTGAGACACAGCACTGAGTCGTTATTCAAATCAGACCCTCCCCCTTCTGCCAATCAGAATGTTGGGATTTGAATACATGAGAAACAACCACACAGTTGTGGGCCAGCCAGTAGCTGAACAGTCAGTAACTGAACAGCATCCCTTCTGTGGCTGAGAAAATTCCATTTCAGTGTAATATATAATAACAATAACACTCTGTATTTGTAACCTGTGTTTTATTTAAAATCGAGTCCCTTTCACCTGTAAATAGCTAGGGTATAAATGTGCCTCACCAATCACACTGGACTATTGTATTATACAGTCTATTGAATGTTTTTGGCAGGCATGAGCCCCTATGCTACTGTGTCCTTATTTTATTATTGTTTGGAGGATAGAGCGGTGTGATTATCCATTCTTGCTTCAGGCATAGCAAGCCATCTGGAATGATTATTAAACCCACAGGCAGATCAGAAGGATATAACTCTGATGATGTACATGTATACGAGCTGTACTACATCATCAGAGCATTGCTCCTCTGATGATGTAGTACACATTAGTGGGCCTAGATAATGGATTAGAACATAGCACGAATAAGTTAGACTTTTTGAGGGATGGATTTATTTTGCCTCTGGGCTACTGGCTTAAGATGTGGAAAGAAAAAATAAAGTAAGGCAAGGAGGCTTCAAAACTTTTGAATGTTCAGTTTGTGGATAGGGAGGGCCACATGATCAGCTAGAGGCTTGCTGAGAGAACTTGAAGTCCATATCTTTGAGAAGGGGTCACACATATCCTGAACCTGTCTAGTAATGTTAAAAGTGACATGGAACTTGTCCTGAAATAAATATGGCAACAATTCTAATTCTCAGCCTATAGGAATTTCTCAACCTATTGGAAGAGGTACTTATATTCCATTTATTTCTACGAAAACCAAAAACCATTCTTCCTCTTCTATACATTTTGCCTGCAAACACTGACCAGATTTTTACAGTAAGAGAACTTTGTTTTTTACTCATGCTTTCACTCTATTTAAAATATGTTTTTACACCACGTGAAGCGGCAATGTGGTTTTCCCATAATGCTCATTGGTATTTTACACAGAATTAGCTTTTCAACAATTTTACCACTTATTTATAAGTGTTTTTTAAAAACAAACTTGTCAAATCAACACATTCTTCCAGCCAGCATAATGAAATAAATGACAATTACAAAAATTAATGCTGTGGGCACTATATGTTAGATATAGGTGAACAGTCATGTGAAAAAATGTATGTCATGTCTAAACAAAAAAATATCATGTGGAAGCAGACAAGGTTTATAAAGTTCAGGTCATTTAATCAGGAAACTGAAATGATGCCATGTCACTTAGATAACCAGTCAAACACCTTACATATTAAGATGTAAATATCAATACTCAAATGAATATTCACAGTGAACAGTTTCTGAGCAATCCAAAGGCTGAAATTTGTTTGCCCAAAACATTCATAGAATAATTTTATATAGCAAACATATGTTCTAAAAATCACAATTTAAACTTTTGTAAGTTTCTATAGTATCTGTTGCATATATAGAATACATAATAGTGTGGATCACATTTGTTAATGATCATGACTTTTAATTGTTAGACCTTTTTGCCAGCATTCAAAATGAGGCGTGCTCTGTACAGATCTAAGTGAGAGGTACAGTGCATGAGTGCATTTTCTATAGTGCACACTGAGTGAGGCAGTGATTTTTAAAAGTGTGTGAGAGAGAGTGTGTGTGTGTGTGTGTGCGTGCATGCATGTGTGTGGATGCAGTCTATGGTAGTACTCTAGCAGCAGTATTTTCCTTTTGATGAGCTTCTGTAGCCTTCTAGTTCAGTTGCGACTTGAATATTTTTGGGAAAAAATAATGGAAATTATAAATCTGATCATGTTTGAATTTGGTGTATTGTTTGTGGGTTCCTAAGTTACATGGCTGTGAAGTTTCAATAATCCACTTTTTACAGATTTTTAGAATCAGAGATTTCATTTTATTTTAATGTTTTTGTAAGTAACCAAAATTTTTCACGTGCCCACTATGTTTCTCATTTTCTGGGTGTCCAACCTGAGAAACTTGGGGTCTGATTGCAGACAGGCTGAGCAGACAACTTCAACTGATTCCTGGGGGAGCTTTTCTCTGAACATACAGAGTGCTATAAAATGGTAAGTAAAAATCATGCCATAGGCTTTTCAAATTGAGCACCCAAAAGTTGGTGATAATTTTGTCAATTTGAGCTTTAATCTCTGTCCCTCCGTTTCCTATGTGTAACATGAGGATAATAATAGTAACTCTGCACTTCACTTGGGGTGTTGTGAAGATCAATTAATTAATGTTTGTTAAGAACTGAGATATTATGATGACAGCACCACAGAAAAGCCCATGAGGAAATTAATAATTCTCTATTCAGAACATGCTTTGAGATGACCAGTGAATAATACATGGGGACACACACTGAATGATGAGGCTAGAAAGAAATATTGAATAGCTGTTCATTCAGTGGGCTCCATGCATCCTGAACACTGAATGAGAGAGGGATCCTGTAGCAAAAATAGTCTGTGATCATGTACTTAAAGAGTGCATCTTAGTGCATATATATATATATATATATATATATATAAGGTTCTGAATTAAGGTTGTTGCATTTTCTAACTTCTGAGTGTTTGACTTTGCAGTCTTGATGTTCTTTTAAGGTAGTTTTTGATGACCCACTTATTGTGCTCAAATAGAAGAGGCTCTTGTTCACTGCACGCTGAAATCAGACATGGATACTTGTACAGTGCAGCCTTCCTTCATTTGGAAAGTTGGTAAATGCTGTTCAAATCGATTCTGTGTAGACAGAATCATGTCTATCTATCTATCTATCTATCTATCTAATCACATGATGTATTATATATACACGAGTATGTAGGTTAAGGATTTTTATCATGACATTGATTTTTAGATAAATTTCTCTTAAAATTGCCAACAAAACAAGTTAGCACAGAGCATACATACAAACATATTTGGGAGTGAGAGGGAAAAAAAGCAAATGAAAAGATTCCCAGACTTATACCCCACCCTCCATCGCTACACAGATCTTTCAGCTTTGGGTGTCTTTATTTTGGGCATCCTTACTCCTCCTCTGGCTCTTTTTGTTCTTTCACGCCATCTTTTTACTATCTTTCTCATCACAAGTCCTCTCTTCTCTCTCTTCTCCAGGATTTGCCCTCTGTCCTCCAAGCCCCTCTCTTTTACCTTCCATCTCAAGATCCTGTTACTGTTTTCCGGTTAACCATGTTACTTATAACATTTCTGATGACTGTCACTGTTGCTAACCTGTCATTTCCTGTCCCTTTCTTTCTCAGGTTACCATTTAAGTCATAGCAACAGTTTGCTTGGGAAAGATATAACAAACTGTCACTTTCTCAAACTCCCTCTCCTCAGCCCAGCCAGTCTTAAAGGGACAGTGTGATAAAGGGAATTCAAAAGGCTCTGTTCCTTCAGAAAATGTTCATCCCACAAGTGAGGGGTTTCAAAATCCATCCCTAGCAGTTAATGCTCCATCCTAAATGACATAGCTTTTCAGCAGTGACATGTGCATTGATCTGCATTACAAAAATCAGAGAAATAGCACTTCTTTTCAGCAGCAGATAATTACTAGCAAACACCAGGTTCCCTCCTGCTGATAGCCACGGGGTGCAAGGGATGGGAATGGGCATTATGTGGACAGGACATGGCTATTTTACACATTCAGCCAGATAAATAATATTGATCAGGAATTGTGTGGAGCAATAGAGACACCCCCCTTTGCCGGTTTGATTAGCCACAGGGGTACATTCTCTACATATACAGGATTTAACCCAAATCATGTCTCCTACACAGAGGTGCTAGTTAGGCTGTGAATAAGAGTTATCTGGGAGCGGATTGTTTCTTTGGCCTTTACCATAGAAGTTTTCACTCAGGTTTTGACAGCATTTGTGAAGGAACTGGAGGAATCGGTCAAGAAACATTCATAACAAGATTTTCATAACAAAATCTCCCACCTATGACATGGACCTCTCCTCCCCCCCCACCCTCACAAACATGTGTTTTGGGGTTCTAGTGAGATACAGAAATGCCGAGCGCTATTCCCCAGGGAGAACATCGCATACACATGTGATTACTGAAGAGTGAGCGTGAACGATGGGTTGGGCTGTGTGCAGTGGGATAGGGACAGGTTGATGCTTATGATGTCCGAACTAAGGTACGATTCTGCTGGTGGCCTGCAGCCTAGCCCACATAGAAAGACTCACACTAGCTTGGCTCAAGCTCGCATGCTGAAAATAGCAGTGTGGACAATATGACTCTGGTGGAGACTTGAGCTAGTCGCCTGAGCTCAGAGCCAATGGATAAGGTGGCATTGAGAGCCTGAGCTGCCACCCTAGCTGCAACGGCGACACGGCTATTTTTAGCATGATAGTTTGAGCTGAGCTAGTGCAAGTCTCCTTCTATCCAGGCTGGGCAGCTCACTCCTAACTGCAGTGTAGACATACCCTTAGACACATGCGAGTTGTGTGTGGTTGCTGAGCAGCTCTCCATCAACTGCTGGGTCTTCCATCTCAGTACATTTGTACTGAGACAGGGAATCCCCATTGACTGGGAATATGTGGCTGTGGGAATGAAGCAGGCTTCTTGGGAATGGTGTGAGAGGCTTGTTGTGGGGGATACAGGCAGGTAGGGTTTCTGAGCATGCCCAGGAACAAGTGGCAATGCTACACCCACTTGCCCTGAGGTGGATGAGAGAAAGGAGGCAGCAGAGGCAGAGGGATGAAGGCCATTGAGGGCACTACTGGGAGCCAGTCAGAAAGGCAGCTACAAGTACTTGCGTTTTGACAAAGAGGGAGGGACTGGTGGAGATTTTGAAAGTGGAAGGCAGCTTGGGAGAAAGTGATCATGAAATGGTAGAGTTCATGATTCTAAGGAATGGCTAGAGGGAAAACTGCACAATAAAGACAGTGGATTTCAAGAAATCAGACTTTAGCAAACTCAGGGAGTTGGTAGGTAAGATCCCATGGGAAGCAAGTCTAAAGGGAAAAACAATAGAAGACAGTTGGCAGTTTTTCAAAGAGACATTATTAAGGGCACAAGAGCAAACTATCCCACTGCATAGGAAAGATAGGAAGTATGGCAAGAGGCCACCTTGGCTTAACCAGGATATCTTCAATGATATGAAACTCAAAAAAGAGTCATACAAAAAGTGGAAACTAGGTCAAATTACAAAGGATGAATATAAACAAATAGCACAAGTATGTAGGGACAAAATCAGAAAAGCCACAAAATGAGATTAAACTAGCTAAAGACATAAAGGGTAACAAGAAAACATTCTATAAATACATTATAAGCAAGAGGAAGACCAAGGACAGGGTAGGCCTGTTACACAATGAGGAGTGAAAAAAATAACAGAAAAAGTAGAAATGGCAGAAATGTTACATGACTTTTTTGTTTCAGTTTTCACCAAAAAGATTAGTAGCGATTGGATGTCTACTATAGTAAATGCCAGTGAAAAAGAGGTAAGATCAGAGGCTAAAATAGGGAAAGAATAAGTTAAACATTACTTAGACAGGTTAGATGTCTTCAAGTCACCAGGCTCTGATGAAATATATCCTAGAATACTCAAGGAGCTGACTAAGGAGGTATCTGAGCCATTAGTGACTATCTTTAAAAAGTCATGGAAGACAGGTTTGTTTACTCAGGAGAAGAGAAGACTGACAGGGGACATGATTACAGTTTTCAAGTACATAAAACATTTTTACAAGGAGGAGGGAGAAAAAATATTCTCCTTAATGTCTGAGGATAGTACGAGAAGCAATGGGCTTAAATTGCAGTAAAGGTGGTTTAGGTTGGACATTAGGAAAAACTTCCTAACTGTCAGAGTGGTTAAGCACTGGAATAAATTGCCTGGAGAGATTTTGGAATCTCTATTGCTGTTCCCAACCAGTGGGAGCCGCGAGCGGCCGTACCTGCGGAGGTGGCAGGTAAACAAACGGGCCCGGCGCACCAGGGGCTTACCCTGAGCAAGCTGTGGACTGAGTTTGGGAATCACTGCTCTAGATAATACTTAGTCCTGCCTTGAGTGCAGTGGACTGGACTAGATGAGCTCTTGAGGTCCCGTCCAGTCCTATGGATCTATGATTCTATGATAAGACCATGGTTATCTTATGCATGAAGGTTATATCAGCTGTATGATCAAAGCCCAATGTGAGGCTACTTCCAGGGGTTTGACTTCCAGTCAGCAGAGTATCTACCATCCCATATACACCCCTGAAAGGAAAATTCTGATTTGCAGATACCTCTGAGCTCCTCAGGGAAGAAACACTTCAAAAACCATTCACAGACAACATAACGTATGCCAATGAATTTCAGAAAAAGGATGGAGCATGTTCATTTCACCTTTTTAGGCCAAATCACTGCAAAATCAACTCTGTACTATCATTTTCTTGGTGAACAGCCAATAACACAAAGAACATTTATATGTATGGGAACACTAGAACTTGCCCTGTAAGGAACAATCCTGTGTTGGCACGAAGGTGGGCAGGGTGACCTATTTCTCATTTCTAACTTTTGAATCTGTGATTCTTTAGATGCAAATAAAACCTATTGATAATGGATTCAGAAAGCTTTCTGTGGCTCTAAATATGCTCCAGTGTGTTAGATCTACTGTATTTCTTCTCATCAGTGAATCCAATCTGCTGTGAGAAAGTTTTACTGTCTCTGAGTCCTTCTGAACTAATTGAGACATTCCCAAACAATTAAGATAACGAGATGTGTCTATTATTTGTAATTACCTGAACATGATTTCCTTTCTGCAAGAACCGTTCCATTTTTTGAGCTTTTTGAACTATTCCAGATAACGGATAGGCAGATTAACTCCTCTGAAAAGTAATCTGTTGTATGTGCCTACTGTGCCTCATTCTGATGTGAAATCACCTTCTCCCATAATTAAATACTAAAGTTGAAAACATACGTGCAAAGAAGAAATTCCTTGATTTTGCTGCATTTATGATTCATCATGTCCAATGGCCTTTCAGACAGCACGATGGGCAAATTCTAAGACTTGAAATGTATGTAGAACTTGTTAAGTAGAAGATGTCAAAATAATCTCCCCAAAGAGGGAGGATTGCTGGAAGAGCTACAATTAATTCCACTCGCTGTTTAGTTAAGTAACACTGTTAGTTAAAAGGACTTTCTGGACCCCTCCATTTCCACCTGATGCTTTTGCAACAAACCACTTGGCTTTCACTATAGCAGATAGCTCAAGAAGCAATGAAGATAACACTAAGAAAGAAGGGAAGGGCCTTCTAATGACAAGATCCTTAGCTCTGGAAATTTTTCTCCCGTTGGTCTAACTTCAGTGCCTTCAGTCACTTCCTAGATATATGTCTTGGCAGGGATATAATGGCTTCCTGGTGTCTGTCAGTAGTGGAAAATATAAGCATTACATCATAAGATGAAACAAATAATCTAGTCTTCCCCTGTAGATGTAGATTTCCTATGATACCTTTGAAGACGTTCTGTAAAGATGTAGTTATCTAAATAAAGGACTTTTTAAGAAATGAGAGAAGTTAACTAAGGAGTAAGCTGTACATATTGTCTCTGTGCTATTGGCACCTTCTTATCTGGGCACTTCCCTACTCTCATTCTCAATCTGTATGTTGCCTTTAGCATCCCTTTCCCTTTCACAACTTTTCTCCTATTCCACCTTGCTAAATGCTCCATCAGTGTCTCATCTGGTTACTCTTCGTCCTCCCATCTACCCTGTCTCTTGGCACCTCTCAGTATTCTGTCCTTAGGCACTCCTCTTCTTCCACTATGGAGTCTAATTTGATAACATCCCTTTGATCCATAGTTGCAGCTAGCACCTCTATATTGATGGTGTGACGGGTTTGGTCACAGAGACCCCCTTGGGACTGTCACCTGACGTGCTGAAACTATCTCTGAGCCCGTTCTCCCTGTCAGCTTGGGACTCCAGAACGCTGTCTTGTTGAGCCAGACACTCATGCCTGCTGCAACGCAGACCCAGGGTCTGAACCACATCCCCAAAGCTGCAGGCTTTAACTGAAAACCACTCAGCAGGTACTCCTGTCTCCAGCACCCAGACACCCAGCTTCCAATGGGATCTAAACGCCAAATAAATCTGTTTTACTCTGTATAAAGCTTATACAGGGTAAACTCATAAATTGTGTTCCCTCTATAACACTGATAGAGAGATATGCACAGCTGTTTGTTCCTCCAGATATTATTCATTTACTCTGGGTTCAGTAATAAACAAAAGTGATTTTATTAAGTTTAAAAGGTAGGATTTAAGTGGTTTCAAGTAATAACAGACAGAACAAAGTAAGTCACCAAGTAAAATAAAGCAAAAACATGCAAGTCTAAGCCGAATACATTAAGAAACTGAATACAGGTAAATCTCACCCTCAGAGATGCTCCAATAAGCTTCTTTCACAGACTAGACTCCTTCTTAGTCTGGGCCCAATCCTTTACCCTGTACAGTTCTTGTTAGATGAAAACCAGGGGATTCCACATGACTGGGACCCTTTGTTCTGTTCCACCCTCTTTTATAGCTTGGGCACAAGGCAAGAATACTTTGTCTCTCTGGGTTCCCCTCTCCTTCTAAATGGGAAAGCACCGGTTTAAAGATGGATTCCAGTATCATGTGACGTGTTCACATGTCCTGTGAGACTTCACCGACCCCCACGGGTCGGTGCTGGGGCCGTTTTTGTTCAATATCTTCAACAACGATCTGGAGGATGGCTTGGACTGCACCCTTAGCAAGTTTGCAGATGACACTAAACTGGGAGGAGTGGTTGATACGCTGGAGGGTAGGGATAGGATACAGAGGGACCTAGACAAATTAGAGGATTGGGCCAAAAGAAATATGATGAGGTTCAACAAGGACAAGTGTAGAGTCCTGCACTTAGGACGGAAGAATCCCATGCACTGCTATAGACTAGGAACCGAATGGCTGGGCAGCGGTTCTGCAGAAAAGGACCTAGGGATTACAGTGGATGAAAAGCTGAATATGAGTCAACAGTGTGCCCTTGTTGCCAAGAAGGCTAACAGCATTTTGGGCTGTATAAGTAGGGGCATTTCCAGCAGATTGAGGGACGTGATTATTCCCCTCTATTCGGCACTGGTGAGGCCTCATTTGGAGTACTGTGTCCAGTTTTGGGCCCCACACTACAAGAAGGATGTGGATAAATTGGAAAGAGTCCAACGGAGGGCAACAAAAATGATTAGGGGGCTGGAGCACATGACTTATGAGGAGAGGCTGAGGGAACTGGGATTGTTTAGCCTGCAGAAGAGAAGAGTGAGGGGGGATTTGATAGCTGCTTTCAACTACCTAAAAGGGGGTTCCAAAGAGAATGGATCTAGACTGTTCTCAGTGGTAGAAGATGACAGAACAAGGAGTAATGGTCTCAAGTTGCAGAGGGGGAGGTTTAGGTTGGACATTAGGAAAACCTTTTTCACTAGTAGGGTGGTGAAGCACTGGAATGGATTACCTAGGGAGGTGGTGGAATCTCCTTCCTTAGAGGTTTTTAAGGTCAGGCTTGACAAAGCCCTGGCTGGGATGATTTAGTTGGGGTTGGTCCTGCTTTGAGCAGGGGGTTGGACTAGATGACCTCCTGAGGTCCCTTCCAACCCTGAGATTCTATGATTCTATGATTCATTACCCAGTCGCTGGCACACATGTATGCAGGAAGGTTTACAAGTAAACAGAGCCATCTACAACCAATTGTCCTAGTTAACGGGAGTCATCAAGAGTCTAAGCCACCATTAATGGCCCACACTTTGCATTATTACAATAGAACCTCAGAGTTATATTTCATATTCCTAGTTTCAGATATGAGAATGATACATTTATACAAATAGAATGACCACACTCAGTAGAGTATACATTTTGTAATGATACCTTACAAGAGACCTTTTGCATAAAGCATATTCTAGTTACATCATATTCACACTTATAAACATATTTTTATAAAAATATGGAGTGCAATGCCACAGATGGGTCCTAAAGCTACATATCTACCTCTGCCCTACAACTTTTGATTAAGTCATGCATTACCGACTATCTCTCATATATCTCCTACATGTCCTGCCATCACCTCAAACTCAGCCTCTCCAAAACTGAACTTTTCTTTCCTCTTAATAATCCCTTTCCTCTTCCTTATCTTGCCACTGGAAGCTCTGCCACCCTCCTTCTCTCCAAAACTCAATTTTGGCTTCTCTCACCTTTTCCCCATCCTGGTCCAAACTTTTACTAAATCTCATCACATCTTCCTCCATTATTAAAATCCATTTGTTTCACAGTATCCGATCTGTAAAGTAAGTCTGACAATTCTAGCCTATAGCTATACCATGAGTATTGTGGGAATTGTTTTACATTTGTGCCATTCTGTGAAAATGTAACAGTATGTAAGTCCTGTGCTCAGTAATTATTATTATTATAATTTATTATCCCCACTGCCAACATCTTTGTTCATGCCTTGATCATCTACCACCATAGGTACTTGCCCCTTTCTGTCTTTCTTCAAGTCTGTTCAAAACCCAGCTACTAAAGTCATTTTCTCCTTTTGCTGCTCTGATCATATCAACACCTCCTCCTCAGATTTGTTCACTGGCTTCCTATTGTTACTGTACCAGATTCTGTATCAAGCTCCTCGTCTTTGCCTTCAAACCCTAGCATGATCTCCTCTTATACTGTACATTATGTTTGTTTTGTTACATTGTTGTTATTATTAATGTTGTTATTGTTTTCACATTCACTTATCATAGAATATCAGGGTTGGAAGGCACCTTAGGAGGTCATCTAGTCCAACCCCCTGCTCAAAGCAGGACCAATCCCCAATTTTTGCCCCAGATCCCCAAATGGCCCCCTCAAGGTTTGAACTCACAACCCTGGGTTTAGCAGGCCAATGCTCAAACCACTGAGCTATCCTTCCCCCCCCCCCCCCCCAAAACCTTATTGCAAGGTTTTTGCAAAAAAGGTAAATTTTGCACCATACTCTACAAACGCTAATGATAGAGCTCAATCTAATTTCCTCTGGTAGCTCATTCAACAGAACACTAACCTAAAAATATTTTTTCCAGCTCTTGAGGACTATGCCCTTGGCATTTTTAGCTGTGTTGTCCCAGAGGAACACTACAATCTCAGTAGGTCATAAACACAGTAGCAGAGACTTCTGTAGCTTTTCCCCAACATGCTGAGGGCCTTAAAGATCACAGCCTGGACATGGCACTGAAAATTATTGGAACTAATGAGGGGAGCAGAAGACCAATAAGACGTGTTTTTAGCATTTTATTCTTGCTAAAACAGACAGTCTGCTGCATGCATTGTAAGTTGGCCTCCACCTGCAGCCCCAGCTACAGTGTATTCTGGAGGTGAAGAATGCATTGACCATTGTGGGTAGATCGTCCTCTACTCCTGGGTGAATTCTGAACCACTGAGCGGGCACAGAATTCATGTCATCCACAGATTTATTTGCTTCCCCACAGAAAAATAACTTCTGAGGGGAAGCCAAAGGAAGCTGCAAGAGTGGTCACTTGCTCCTCCCGGCAGTCTGGAGCAGCTGGTGGAGATGTAAATCAGCGCAGGGGTTGGCCAGGCTGGGTGAGCGTGTGTGTAGAGTTGTCAGTCACTGTCGAGGAAAGGGACTGGGTGGGTATCTGATCGAGCGAAGGGGAGAGACTCTGTCCCTCTGCCTTGTTATTGCAGTGTGCCCAGCATAGAGGGGCAGGGCTTTGGGGTGTTTGAAGGTAGGTGTGAGGCAGGTTCTGCTTTGAGCAGAGGGTTGGACTAGATGACCTCCTTACATTTCAGGAGTGGTGTAAAGGAGCCTTATTGTAAAGGACAGTGTGGCCTTAGAACTGTTTATGCTGCTTTTGTGCTTAGAACTGGTTTAAATTTTTGGACTGAAAAGTTTTCCTGTCAAAATGCGCTCCATGAACTGTTTACTAGTTTGATTCCCCAGCCCTCACTTGCTCCTCAGTTGCCTATGATGTAATACTAAGCATATGGTTGCATATATTTGTTCACTAATATCTAGAAATAAAGAGTCAAACCTAGCTATTTTACTATTAGACAAAGGGGATTTGGGGATTTCCTTCAGTGCTCCCCACTCCCATTCCCCATCGATTGTATTGTATCTTAAATAAATAACCAAAATAATTGAAACTGGTGGGATTATACTGTGTTATTTTGACAAATTAAATTTGCAGAATTTTGCAGAATTCTTTTAAAATGTTGTGTACAGAATTTTTAATTTTTTTAAGTGCAGAATTCCCCCAGAACTATCCAGAGAGGTGGAAGGACACATTCCATGCCACCTGGGGATCCAGGAGTAGTGAAGAGAAGAGCCACAAGAATGATTCAATGATTAGAATGATGCAATGATAGACTCAAGGAACTCAAGTCTATTTAGCTTACCAAAGAGGATGTTAAGGGGTAACTTCATTACACGTACATGGGGAACAAAATTTTGATAATGGTCTCTTCAATCTAGCAGAGAAAGGTATAACACTATCTTATTGCTGAAAGTTGAAGCTAGAAAATTCAGACTGGACATAAGGTGTAAATGCTTAACAGCGAGGGTAATTACCATTGGAACAATTTATCAAAGGTTGGGGTGGATTTTCCATCACTGACAATTTGTAAATCAAGATTGGATGTTTTTCTAAAAGATATGCTTTAGGAATTATTCTGGGGAAGTTCTGTGGCCTGTGCTATACAAGAGGTCAGACTATATGATCACAATGTTTCCTTCTAACCTTGGAATCTCTGATTCCTTTTTCTCTGAGCTTCAGATAATTTTTAAGACTGCTCCCTACCATTACAATGGTCTTCTTCTTCTTCAAATCCCTTCCTAAACTCCACCTTTCCCATGACCCTTTCTTCTGCTGGCCCCCATAACCACCTATCTGACCTCTCAGGCCTTTGTTTGTCTTGTCTATATTAGATTCTAAGGCCTTGCACACATCGAGTAGTGCCTTACAGTTTGAGTGGTCCCACTGACTTCAGTGTGTGAGCTAACATTCAAAGTGGGGAAGGACATCATAACCTGGCCCTAAATTCTTCACGGAAGGAATCGTATCATGTCCTATGTTATGGAAAGCACCACATACCTTTAGTTTCTCACTAGTTCTGGTTTTATGATGGAAAGAGAATTTGTGGGGCAAGTGAGAGGCTAGTCTCTGGGGAAGGACACAGAGTAGAACGCTGGCAAACTGTTTCCCAGAGTTTGCGTTCTGATGAACAATCCCCCTCACACTTGTGAACGTTAGCTTGTGAATTTAGGAGTTGCAGGAATTTTTTATTTGACGTATGCAAGCTGGTTAAGCCAAGTCATAGCATTCTGATCAACAATGTTCAAGGCACAAAGACCTCCAGGAAGTTGTCATTTTGCAGTTCTCAACAATGTGTGTCATGGTTTGTGACTGCCCACATTGACATTGTGGACTGTCTCTAAAAAGCCACTGAAATTCTGCTGCAGCACAAATTCCATGTCCAGTATGAAACCAGTTAAGAAGGCTCCATTGCCTTCGTGGTAAATCAAACTGAGGTAGATGTTGAGCATGGTCTGAGACAAGATAATTATTTGTCACTTTCTCTACGGACCATGAAGCTCACCACGCTTCCTCTACTGTAAATCCTTACCACCTGGTAAATTTATCCAGAGTGGGTGCCATGAGGGCAGTCAACCTTGTGGTGGATTAAACAAGTTTTAGTTAACAGTAGATGTGGCATATCGCACAATTTTGTCATGAGCTTTGCTACACTTTCCTCTCTGCAAACACTGGGTGGAGCAATATTGCAGAGAACTGTAGATTTAAGTGTACCTTAAATAATATACATGGCGGAATTAAGTTGTACGTTGATCATCCTTTTGTGAGATGAGCGAGCCCATACTGGAGTGCAGTACTTAACCACTGAGTAACATTTGAGCATTGGTGCTCATTCCAGCCAGTTTTCCAAACAGGTTGTGGTGTGTTTTGACCTTAGTCACTGTCTTTGTAAGATGGTCACGATCTGTGAGAGTTCTATCCAATGTGACACCTTCATAGACCAGGTGTCAATGTCAAAGATGAAACTCAGACTAAATACCAGTATTTCAATCCAAGTGTGTGTGTGTGTGTGAGAGAGAGAGAGAGAGAGAGAGGCAAGCCTGAGATATGGTGGCTGCTTCACAGCAGCCCAGAACAGTAAGAGATTGGGTGGAGGAGGGAAGTAGGCATGGACTGTACAACTAAATACTGCTTTATACTATGTTTAAGGTCTCAAAAAGAGTGAATAAAGCAGAGACAAGGCAAAAGCATACACCAGCCTACCAACAAGTGCTTTTTTGGTGGCTGATCCCCTTGGTTTGATATTAATTTTATTAAATTTCATTATACCTGGCACCAGTCAGGTGGGAAAAGATCAATATTGTGAGTCTAAAAATGCTGTAAAAGGCTGTTATTATAGGTTTGTTTTTTCTTTCCTTCTCTTGGTGGTTTCATTAAAAATCACTTAGTGGGTTTTCCCAAGATTTCTTATATGTGCTATGGTGCGATTGATATGGGATGGGGCATGGGCTAGTGATTAGAGAAGAGAAACAGGCATTGGGAAAGACCCATTGACTCTATTCCCGACAGTCATTGAGTTGTTTGAACACATCATTTAATCTCCCTGTTCCTCCATTTGCCCATATGTAAAATGGGGATAATAATACCTAGCTCATTATGTAATTTAGACATTTAGACATAGACATTGTGTGATTTAACTAACTGGTATTGGTAAAACATTTGGGGATCCTTGGGTGAAAAGTACTATGGGTCTGAGCCAAAATCCACAGAGGTTGGTGGGAATCTTTCCATTGACTTCAGTGGGCTTTGGATCAGGTCCTGTGTAAGTTGGGCCATGATTTTGTCACAAAGATCATAGAATTTAAATAAAGTGTGTGAAATGCCTGCAAATACTATGCAGTCTCCCCAACTGAATGGCATTGTGACTTGGTGCATGGGGTCTAAGTGTCACTCAAGTTGGGCCCATCCATCCCTACTCCCTTCCATCTATACTTGCAGACGGGGGACACACCAAACTTGAGTGGCATTGCAACCCCATGTGCTAGATTGCAATGCCAATCAAATTTGGCCTTCTGCCCTCTCCATCTCCATCTCCATGTCCAAAGGGGCAAACGCATCAAACCTGAGTGGAGTTGCAACCATGATCACTATGTCGCAATGCCCAGAGCAGGGAGCCAGGCCCAGACCCATGGCACAGGAACTGCTGCTGCAAGGGGGAGGGATAGCTCAGTGGTTTGAACATTAGCCTGCTAAACCCAGGGTTGTGAGTTCACTCCTTGAGGGGGCCACTTAGGGATCTGGGGCAAAGGGAAAAAAAAATCTGTCAGGGGACAGTACTTGGTCCTGCTAGGGAGGGCAGGGGTCTGGACTCAATGACCTTTCAAGGTCCTTCCAGTTCTAGGAGATTGGCATATCTTCATTATCAAAGGTAAATGCAGGGTGGGCTCAATCTTCTCCCACACCTCTGCTGTGAAATTAAGTAAAAAGTTTTGTGACAAAATTGTAGTTTAAAGTACCATTATCATAAAAACTGTTTCTGCCAAGCAAATTATATCTGTTTACCGAGGCTGGTCTCATTCAGAAACTTGTATTTCCAAATAAAAATTTAAGGTCAGTGGATTTTATAGGAAGTTAGTGTAGCTTATTGGTTTTTAAAAATTCATGTTTTCTAAATTCCCAGTATATTTTCCCTTTGCTTTCAGAAAACTGGAGTGAATACGCTTTACAATATAACTTTAATTACCCACACCATCTGGAAAAAAAAGCTTTAAACTGAAATTCCCATCTCCACAGTTTTAGTTGAGCACTTTAAGATTTTCTCCTTTTGCAAATTTTGTGTATGGGCAAAACTTTCAAACTAAGGCCTAAATCATCAAAGCTATTTAGGTGCCTAATTCACTTTAGGGATCTGGGCCTAAGGACCTAAAGGTGGGCATGCACATCTATATTTTGGCATTTAAAGTCAAGTGGCCTGATATTAAGTTACCAGGTTCCCAAAACACGGAAATCAATGAGAATTGTGGGTCCTGAGCATCTCTGAACATGAAGCTACAAAATTTAGTGGCAAATCGTTGAAGAGGGATACTCAGCTGTTTGCAGTATTATGCTCACTAGCCTGGAGACAGATTTGGAGAAGAGGAACAACAAAAAGACTAGCCATAATTCTCCTTTACAACGCAGTGCTCCACCACTCTAGCAGGGTAAAGAAGTGGTAAAAGGGGACAGAAATAGGCCTCACAGATTAATGGTAGGTACAGAACTGTCATAATGTCTCTTCACCAGGATCCATCCTCCTGGGCTCTAGTTTAGGAAATGTGTTGGGGTAGGCTGGGAGAAGCAGATGGCGTAGCTAGAGTGCACTGTGCTCTTGGCTATTCTGAGCTAGCATAATGGCCCAAAAAGGGCTGTTACATGCTAGCACACCTCAGAGCACTCCTGATGCTCCTCCAATGTGTTCTGGATGCTAGACATAAGGAGGCACAAATCCTCCCCCTCTCTTTTCCAGTGCACCCCAGCACATAATTAACTATCTTCAAGACCAAATATTCTGTTAGCATAGGAATACACTGTGTAAAACTATAGGATTGCACGTCACTGTCCCTTCAATGAGCATGCCACCATGTGAATCGAGGAAGGGAAGAGGCCCTTTGATGCACAGCTTGCCCATGCTATCACAAAAAGCCATAAAATTAACCTGAGCGTACACAGCACAAGCAAACTCAGGAGTTAACAGCAGGGACCCCAATACCTACAACTGGCAAGGGGGGAAGCCACAACACCCACTGCTGGTCCAGAATGGAAAAGAAGTAGAAGAACTTGACACAGCATGCCAGTACCCAGCTCACTGGCAGGTAACAGGTACAAATCAGCAAAACAGGCTGCAAAAAGACCAGTCATCAGCATGGCACAGTGATTTCTTGCAAGGTGAGGTGCTACAGCCTGCAACACACCTACACATGGGCACTGTATGGTACCATTGAACTGGAGGCAAATTCAGGCACAATTGAACCCCATTACCTGGGCTGTTTTAACTTAGTCCCTATGGTGAACCTTACTCTAAACATTTGGTCCAGCAGAGACAGTATGGCCCAGTGGCCTGTGCACTAGCCTGGGACTCAGGAGACCTGTTTTCTAGTCCTTGCTCTGCTTCTGGAGGACCTTGAGCAAATCATTTCAGTGGTCTATGCCTCAGTTTTCCTTCTGTAAAAGGGGGATAATGGTACTGACCTCCTTTGTAAAGTGTTTTGAGCTCTACTGATGAAAAGCCAGGTGTTGCTATTATCAGTTTGCCATTGTCTAGCCCTCCTTTTTTGGTGAACATGCCCCCTTCTTGTCCTCACCCTCTTGCGCCCTCAGTCTGTGGCTTAAAGAGACAATTCAACTTTATGTTCCCTCTCCTTGACTAGATTCATTGGGCTAGAATAGGATAGGGATAGGTAGTTCACATTACTGCATGCTAGCTTGCAGCGTTTTTATTATTATTAGTGTTAGTATTAGTATTATAACTAATCTCTGCTGCATTTCCACAGTGGGAATTAAATCCTTCCCATTTTTACCCCCACGATCTAGAAGAGCCTACCTGTCCTATGATTACCTTCTAGTCTTCAAATTCCAGAACCGCATGTCCCTCCTCCAGCCTGGCACTTCAATCCTTCGCTGATGCAGAAATCAAATCCTCTTCCCTGCAGTATCCCACTTGCACCATGTTCAATCTATTTCTGTATCTCAGGGTTTTTCTATAGTGCCTATCACCATAAACACTTCTCAGTTAAATTAGATCTGCACGGTGAGGGCCTGAGCGGATGTCTTGACTCTAGCTCTTCTCCTTTCCCTGACATATGAGTAAAGAAACCATACCTCCTAATTTTACCAGGATAGGCCTGGCTTGACATGTGATGTCTGGTGTCCAGGAACTTTTCTCAGGAAACCTGAAATGTCCTGATTTTCATTTTATCAATTAAAGTGTTTGGGTTTTTCACGTTGATTCAAAGTGTATTGCTATGCAGAGGAGAATTTGCTTTGTGTTTACCCATTAGTCCAGTGGAAAAAGCATTCAGAGTGATGAACCAAGTCTGGAGGGAAGAAGGAAGCTGAATGAGTGTAGAAACTATCAGTGCTCTACGTAAATGTTAATGACACTTGTTCAGAATTTATAAACTCATTCAGAACACTGTGGCCCAGACCTCTGCTCTCAGACATACAAATGCATTGCTGTGGACTCTGAAGGGGGCAGTGATGACACAAACCCACTTTTTTTTAGCACAACAAAGTGTCAGTGTTTGATTTTGAAGACGTAGTCATCTGATACAGGAAGGTTCTGCTTGAGCTATATCATTCTGGTTGCATACCAGCGAAAGCAAAGAAGCATTGGAGAGAAGGGCATTAGTTAATGGAGTTGAACTGGGATTCTTTACCCGTGAATCAGAAAAAGAGAACCAGTCTGAATTACCAGTCATGTCTTTTTAAAGGACTTGCATCAATGTTTGGGATGTGGCTGAGCTCAGGGTGGGTTTTTTTTTCTCTGAATGAATTTATAAATAAAATAAGTATATGGAGATATGCCTATCTCCTAGAACTGGAGGGACCTTGAAAGGTCATTGAGTCCAGTCCCCTACTTTCACTAGTAGGACCAAGTACTGTCCCCTGACAGATTTTTACCCCAGAGCCCTAAATGGCCCTCTCAAGGATTGAACTCAGAACCCTGGGTTTAGCAGGCCACTGCTCAAACCACTGAGCTATCCCTCCCCCTTATTTAGCCATCCACTCAGTAAATAACCTGCTTCACATATGAATATGTTGAGCTATAGCGACTGGATAGTATTTGCTGTTTCATTAATAAATTGGTAGCCTGGGGCTGGAAATTGTGTTAGCTAAAGTTTCCATGCTCTGGGAGAGAGGTGTTGCATGTAACATGGAAAGGATATGGTCCTCTGCAAGTGATGTCTAAATCTGGCAGTGGTTTTCAATAGGGCACCATAATGAACATGAGTGGGAGATCATCTAAAAGGCAGACAATCCACCTGCTCAGCAGACAGCAGCACCTCAGTACTAAGATGCAGTTGCCATGACTCTCTGAAGAAGTAGTCATTGAAGCTCCATGTTGTGCCGGCATGCAGGAATACAGGAATAGGAAGATGGATCCAGGATAATAAGCCTCCATTATTATCAGTGGCCGAGTACATTGCAATAATGCCCTCTGCAATCCTGCACAAAGAATTGGCCACCAGGTAGAAAATCTGCTAAGCAGCAGCTACAGAAAAGCATGTGGGAGAAAGGCGATGAAGGATATGCATAAAAATATATTGAAGACATATCTGATCAAAATGTAAAATCTGACATTTCTCTAGTTGTGATAGTGCAAAGCGTAGTATCTGCAATACTGGCAGGGCTGCAAAATGGTGTTTGTTGTATTAAGGGTAAATAAAATGAGGATAAAATTTTAAGTTGAGGAATTTGCTGTTGCTAGAAGGCAAATTACTACATGCAGTACTACAAAAGAACAGGGGTAAACAATGCAATATGCTGTGAATTGAGAATGCATGTGCAGTAATGTCATGAATACATTAACTTCGTTCATTGTCAAGGCAAGTGACAGTGGCTGAGTGAAATCCAGAAAGGAACTACTGTCACTATTGAGCTCATACAGCTACAGTCACATCTCTGCTAATAACCAGGTCTATTCTGTTTACATTTGACATGGTGATCGAAAGGCCTTTTTTTATTTTATTTTATTTTATTTTTTTCCCCACACAGAAAAGTCCACTGAACTACCTATTCAGATTCAAGTCTCACCCCAAAACAGGAAGATAATTAGACAAAACATCTGATTCATTACTAAGGGGATTGGATTTTGTTTCTAATTTTATGAAGTCTATATTCATCTCAGCCTATGTTTCCTGGTAGGAACAATGACTAAAACTGTTGCATGAAAATGAACTTCATTTTTGAATTGGAAAAAATGTGGAGGAGCAAATAACAAATATACTTTGAGATCAGAGGATAAAAGGTGCTGCACAGAGGTGCAAAGTACATAGCAAATTAACAAAAGCCATTCAACATGTCATTGAGATAGGCAAATATCATCATTCCTACAGGGAAAGTGGACCACAGAGGACTTTAGTGCCATGTCTAAAGTCACACATAAGTCTGGGGCAGAGGTGGGAGTATAGAATTTAGAGCTCCTGGCCACCAATCCTGTGCTTTAGCCACCAGAAACTCCCCTGAAAGGCTAATCAATTTATATCCCACTTTGATTATGGTAGGTCTGCATGTGACTTATTGTATTCAGAATGTACCCAAGACAAGGAGGTAAATATCCCATTGTGTTGGATTGGAGCAAGGAAAATCCTGGAAAATGTTGCAATTGTCTGTGAAAAGAGCCAGAGGCAGATTATTAGGTTCAAATTAAAACACAGACAGGATTCTTTAAATTGTTGATCCTTTCCCCCTCTAAAAAAAGTCAGGATGCCATCTAAAATGGACAGCATTAGAGAAATGATGTGCACTGATTAATAAATGTGGGTTAAAGTATGGCTTTGAGAGTCAGTGGAGTGCTGTGGGAATGGGAGTGAGGGAAGACGGCCCCACTTGAGCAGAGGTGGAGAGAAGCATCATGCCTGAATAAGGTTTAATGGCCCCAGGGATGCAGGAGGGACACTGCTTCAGCACTAACTGTACAACAAGTGTTGAGTGTTCCCCTCCTGGCGCTAGCTGGCCTGCAAGGGATAGGATATTGGTCCCAGACCAGTGCAGCACTACCAGGAAAACTAGTGCCTCTGTCCACACACATGCACTGTCACTCAGAGAGTTGGCCCATTATGGCTGCTGGAAATATGGAGCACTGTGCCCCCCACTTCCCCTCTCTGGTGTACAGCTGACTATAATTTGATCCTAAATGTTTTTTCCCCTTGTGACAGAGGCACCTAGTAATGTTGTTACAGTTAAGTGTCTCTGAGTTTTCCCAGGATAAATATACCACATGCTCCCAGCTGCGTTTCATTATTGGAACAGTGTGAGCCCAGGACTAATATCTTTTTTTTTCCGTACGCATTTGGTTTTCGGAGGAAAAAAATAAAAACCTGTTTAGAAAAAATGTTTAGAAGTGTCCAAGCAACTTTGAAGCATAAGTTCCATTGTCTTTCAAAAATAAATAAAAAGATCAGACGTCTCTAAATTTTACACTGAGAACAACCATTTCACTGCCAAATGGACTCAAACACTGCTATTAATTCACATGGTACAGTGCTTTGAAAATACCATGAAGTGTAGACAAATATCAAAATTAGTGTTATTAGCATGTTAATTTTAATAACCCTTTAACCTATTGATTAGCCCAACAGAAGGAAATCGCATCTTTTCATGCAGTTTGCTTTTAAAGTAATTGGATTCAAATGCACATCTGTAGCTACTAAACCAATGTTTTCAACCTTTCTTCTACAAATCCCCCTTCCCCTCCCCAATTGTTTAACCTCCCATCTCCAGCTCTGGCATAAATGTAAGCCTTTATTTGTGAATATTCCGATAAGCACTTTGCCTCCAACTATATTGTTCAAGTACTGGCATCATTGTTACAGCTGTAATTGTTACTATCAAGACACAGTTCTTTGTAATTAGAAAGTCAAGATGGTATTCAGCAGTATGGCAGCACAGATTCTCATTTGTTAGGCTATTAGAAAAAAAATGTTTACAGCGAAAACAGTGTCATTGTTTAGTGCTCTTAATTGACCATCTGCCTGGTAAAGAAATGTCCAAAGAAGGATAAATAAGACTATAGTACACTTATTTATTTATTTTCTTTGTGCAACGAGTAAATTAGGAAAGGCAACAGCAGAGACAAACTAGACAAGACATTGCTAAATCAGACTGCAAGTGAAATCATGTCATGCATACATTAACTTTTATTTCTCTCAGTGTCAAGGCCAGTATTTGAATCCTCCTCAAAGTTTGTTGGGAAGAAAAAGAAGGCCAGATCTTGGTGGGCACTGTGGAGTTGACAGCATTCATCTTTTAACAAAGTCAAGCATATGCTGCTTTGAGTGCAGCATCTTTGCATGCTCAATGACGTGTTTAATGTCACCTTTCCCACTGTAAATCATCCCTGAGTAAATCCACAAGGGAGAGTGAAACTAGGAGTTAAGCAGGAGAGAAATAAAATTCATGAACATGTGGTTCTATCTCAGGGAGTTTGGTACTTATTGACAAGAGAGATTCACACCTGATGGGGCCGAGAGCTAATTTGTAGCCAGGCTGTTTTTCTTCTGCCTTAAAGGAATGCTTTTTCATATTTAATGTGCATTTTCCGCTGTGCATGTGTGCATGCATGTGTGTGTGTGTTTTAACACTGCTTGTTCTAGAGGAAATTCTTTTCTTGTTGCTTAGCAAAAATATATTTTTCAAGTCTTGGTCTGATCCAAAATTCTTTTTTATTCCTATAAAAAAATAAAGGAGGAGTGGTCCGTCTTCATGAGATTTACTTCAAAGGTATCACTACACAAGCATATCTCTTAGGCACAGAGCATTTGATCTGATTGGGCAACATTTGTTGACACTTTTAAAATGAAAAAAAAGAAGAAGAATCAAGCTAAACTAATATGGTAAAGGACCAAGCTGATCTTTTACACTATTTGTCTTCCAACTTTTCCGGTGGAAATAATCCAGTACTTTTATATGTTGATTTATTACAGTATGGAATAAAAATATTGGAGAGAAGCAACAGCAGCAGCAAAACAACAAAACAAAACAAAAACAAATGAAAAAAAGGTAATAACACAATAATTACATTAAAAACACTAAATATTTTATGACTGATGAATAGTCAAAGACTTTAAACTCTTGGTTCTTTATCAATATTCTTCAGGTACTTGTTAGTCTGTGTTTCAGTTTTCCCCTCTGTAAAATGTCTATGTCAAGGAGACAACATGACAGTACACTACACTATACGAACAAAGTAAAATCTAGACAGCTAGGTTGAAAATTAGTGCTGGGAGGGCCGGAAGCTTAATAAGGGCATAGGGCATTCAAGTTCTGTCTACAAGAGCAGCTAACCAGTTTCAACATCAGTTGTAGGGAAAACCTGTCACTGACAGTTTTGCTTTACCAAGTGCTTCTTCCTTTCCTACGTAAATTGATGCTCACAGATATGGCCCCTTGGTGGAAGTGAACTTGTTATTATTTAGGATTAATTATTAATTTACTTTACTGGTTTAAATTAAAGTGAAGGTTAAGTCACAGTGTTCAGCACAGGTCTGTGTGTGAGTTTGTGAGAGGAGCAAGGGAGATGCTTTCATATTTTAAAGCACTTTCAGATGTTTTCATTATTATTTAGTTTTTTAAACAATTTATAACATGGGGTAGGATCATTTGCTGCTGCTGAACTGGCTACTGACTTCACAGGGTATGATATCAAACAGTCACCGCTGCACATCTGTACAGCTGTGCATATGGGTATATAATAATGGAACTGCCTCCTGCAAGGCTGACAGCAATGTGCTTACAGATGAACAGCCACTCCAGTAGTGACAGGCTGACAATGACCAGAGTTACTGCAACAGACATGCCCACGCTAGATAACATTAAAGAAAACTAAGAATCACTGACCAAGCAGACAATTTTTTAGCACTCAGTTCCACAATGAAAAATGTACTCATGGTTCAGAGTGGATTTTCTTTTTGTTAAATCTCTCCTTTGTCCATCTCTTTACTTTATTCCTAAGGGGTAGCCCTCTCATTCTTAGTTCCTCCTCTGTCTCAACCTCTCTCTTTTTTCTTTTTCTTTTTCTTTTCATCTCTGTGTACCAGCCACTGTTGGCTTCCTCTTCTTTTTCTTCCCTCCCTTTCTTCTTCTCTCAAATATAGGCTATTTCTGAACTATGTCAAAACATACAGCAATCTCAGTTTTCTTCTCCACCACATTTGGGAAAAAGTCCACTCTTTCTCTCATTCGTTTTTCTTCACCATGCCCAAATGTATTATATTGTTTCTATAGGTAAACACCTCCATTTCCCCATTTCTCTATATCTTTTATTAGTTCCAATTCCTCTCTTTTTGAAGAGTGATTTCTTCCCCTTTTACTAGAGCACTCAGTTCCAGTTGTAAATGCAGTAACTCACATCAGCATATGTGGAAGACTGGGTGGTATGGACACTTCTCAGATACTATAGCCCTTTCATGAGTTATAGACACTAGATTTTAGGACCTTAAGGATCTTTTTTTACATCTTTCAACTCTGAACCAAGAGGTAAAAGCAGACAGGAAATATCTGCTTCTGCAGAGATAGAAAAACCTGATAAGATAATTTTCTGTTTGTGCAAACAATATCATACAATGTGGGGATGGTCAGTGATAAGGAAAAGTCTCTATCTTTAGTGGAAGTATCAGATAAAAGTAAACCTGAGTGTTAAGTGTTGATGTCCTCTTATACATTGCACTTCATAGGGCATGGCTACACTTGCAGATGTAGAGCACTGTGAGTTAAACCAGCCCTCAGAGAGCGCAGTATAGAAAGTGCTGCAGTCTGTCCACACTGACAGCAGCAAGTGCACTGGCATGGCCATGTTTGCGGCACTTGCAGTAGCATTGGGAGCAGTGAATTATGGGCAGCTATCCCACAGAGCACCTCTTCCCATTTTGGCGCTGTGGCTTGTGGGAAGGGGGTAGGGGGTGTGGGGCATTCTGGGTCCTGTCCCAATGCCCCATGATGCATTGCTTCGCATCCCAGAAATCCCTGTGCTTCTGTCCACATTTGGCGCCATCTTTCAATGTTTTTTGTACTGCGCGCTCTGTCTTCCCTTTCGTTTTGCGGGAATGGATCCCGAAGTGCTGAGGAATATGCTGATGGGTCTCGCCAGCACGTCACGTTTGGCAGTCGAGTTACTTCTTAAGCTACAAACTGACAGTGAGGAGTCCGATGATGATGTCGACTCGTGTAACGCATACGACACGAGATTGCTTGTGGCATTCACGGACATGCTCACCACCGTGGAACGTCGCTTTTGGGCTCGGGAAACCAGCACAGAGTGGTGGGATCACATCGTCATTCAAGTCTGGGATGATGAGCAGTGGCTGCAGAACTTTCAGATGAGAAAAGCCACTTTCATGGGACAGTGTGAGGAGCTCGCCCCCACCTTGCGGCGCAAGGACACGAGATTGAGAGCTGCCCTGACGGCGGAGAAGCAGGTGGCTATTGCAATCTGGAAGCTGGCAACACCAGACAGCTACCGATCAGTTGCTAACCAGTTTGGAGTGGGAAAGTCGACCGTTGGAATCATGTTGATGCAAGTTTGCAGGGCCATTAATCACATCGTGCTCAGAAGAACCATGACTCTGGGTAACGTGCATCGCATTGTGGCTGGCTTTGCACAAATGGGTTTCCCTAACTGCAGAGGGGTGATAGATGGGATTCATATTCCAATTCTGGCACTAGCCCATCTAGCCTCCGAGTATGTTAATCAGAAGGGGTATTTCTCCATGATTCTCCAGGTGCTTGTGGATCACCATGGGTGTTTCATTGACATTAACGCAGCCTGGCCCGGAAAGGTGCATGACGCACACATCTTTTGGAACACTGGCCTCTTCAGGAAGCTGCAAGCCGGGACTTTTTTCCCAGACCAGAAGATCACTGATTGTTTCACGGCCATACTGTCCTCTGGGGTTCTGTGCCTTGGGGAGAGCCAACAGCTACAGGGGGCCCCTATACTTAACACTGTCCCCACATTTTCCACAGGAGTTCATCCTGGAAGATATCTCGCTGCTGAGGGTGACCTGGGAAGCAAGGGAGGGTCTTCTGCTACAATGTGGCTTATGCCCTGGCCCTTATGCAGCTTGCCTGAGTGCAGCAATGGTCCTCCCGCCCCTCACTGCACAGTGGCACGGCCATGTTAGCCTGACTGGGACAAGGAGCACAGTTGCGCTCCCAAGGAACCTGCATAAGCGCATTGCCCAGCTTCTGCATGAGACCTTTGAAGAGATCACTGAGGCCAATTACCGCGATGTGATAGAGCACATCAACGCCCTAGTCCGCATTTAGGCATGCATGCAGCCCTAACTCTCCTCACCCCAAGAGCCCGCAACAAATAACTTCCTTCCCAAAATAAAAGCCGCTTACCTCCTCTGGTGTTTGTCCTTCCCCAAGCACCGGCTGCTGTGATGGGCTACCTTCCTCCCGGCTTGAGAACAGTCCCTGGCTGCATGCATCTAGAGATGGCGGGGTGTCTCCCTCCTCCTCAGCACCCTCGCTCCCACTTTCCTTCTCCTCCTGTCTTATTGAACTGGGCTCGGAAGTGTCCATGGTGGTGCTCGGAGTGGAGGTGGGGTCACCCCCAAGTATCGCGTACAGCTCTTTGTAGAAACAGCAGGTCGTGGGGGCAGCACTGGAGCTGCCGTTTGCCATGCACGCTTTGCGGTACGCACTCCGCAGCTCCTTCACTTTAACCCTGCACTGCAGTGCAGTCCGGTCATGGCCCCTTTCCATCAGGTCCCTTGATATCTGCCCGAAGGTATCGTAATTTCTATGGCTGGAGCGCAGCTGGGACTGGGCAGCTTCCTCCCCACAAACACTGGTGAGGTCCAGCACTTCGCCATTGTTCCATACTGGTGATTGCCTGGTGCGTGGAGGCATGGTGACCAGGAAAGAGTCACTGAGAGCACTCCATGCCTTGCTGAGCAAACAGGAAGGGGATTTTCAAAATTCCCAGAGGATTTAAAGGGCGGGTCTGACTCTTGCTCACCTGAGGGCAGGGCAGTAGAGTTCAAAGTGATGACCAGAGTAGCTAGAACAGGCATTGTGGGATGCTTCTGGAGGCCGATCAGAACGCATTAACAGACCAGGGCATCCACACTGGCACCACGGCGCTCCAGCCAGGGCACACCAAGTGTTATTCCTTTTGTTAATCCATTACCAGGAGCACTTCAGCCATGGAGTCAGGGCACTCTATGTGCCTTGCCAGTGTGGATGTGTCATGAGTTAGGGCTCCTGGGGCTGCTTTAATGCACTCTAACTCGCAAGTGTAGCCGTGCCCATAGAGTGCATTTGGGTTTTGTTAGCATCATAATATAAAATTTTCAAAATAGTCTTTCTAAACTGCACCAGCCTGTTTTTTTCCATGCACTAAATGTGTGAGCATGTCCCATTCTTCATTTACAATTAGCGAGTTGTTTTCATAAAACATAACTGCATGTGCAGATTTATATTAGGTAAGCAAACTACACATGTTGCATGCAGGTTTTGTATGCACAAATTTTGGAGTGCAGCTTAAAGTGCCAGCCTCAGAAAAAGCCGTTGATAAAATCTGATTAAAACCAGTGTTCTTAAGCTCATGCATGTATAGCTACATGTTCAATTTGTTTAGTCTAGTGGTCTCCCTTATTAGGAGCCTTAGGGTTTTCTTTTGATTTGACAGGATGATTATAACGAGAGCTCCTTAGTATTTCTCCACCAGGGTATCTGCCCACTTGCTCTCACTCTCTGCTGTATAGCTTGTGATTAATGTGGAACAGTCAGAAACCCTTCAGATGAGCAGAATTTTGGGGATTCTATTATAAAACCAAAGAGCATGCTGACCGCACACAGCCCTCTGTGATGCCAATTAAAGATAGCATCATTCCAATTTGGCACTGCTCGTGACACCACCTTTCTTGGGAGAAACCTTTTCAGAGTCAACGATTACCCTTTCCACTTCTCTATACCCGTCGTGCATTACAAATGTAGGGCCAGATTGGTGACCTATATGAATGTGACCGTTCAGGGCAGTAAGGAGGAGTCAGACACCCTTTCCCCTCCCACCATACACACATACTTCCCACCTCCCTAACCTCAACATTAATGCTCCCTAGGTGGCATGCACCTGATATTCCTCCCTTTGCCAAGTGGAGAGAGAGATGGGGAGTGGATTGGGTCAAGACCAGTAGAGCTGATTGGCAGAAGGGAGTCACAATTCCTTCCCAAGCCTCTTCCTGGGATAGCCCAGCTGTGTGTTCCCCTTTACACAGGACTGAGCCTAAAAGCGCAATCTAAGCCAGGGTTGGCAACCTTTCAGAAGTGGTGTGCTCAGTCTTCATTTAATCACTCTAATTTAAGGTTTCGCATGCCAGTAATACATTTTAACATTTTTAGGGGGAGGGATAGCTCAGTAGTTTCAGCACTGACTTGCTAAACCCAGGGTTGTGAGTTCAATGCTTGCAGGGGCCGCTTAGGGATCTGGGGCAAAAATCTGTCAGGGGACAGTACTTGGTCCTGCTAGTAAAGGCAGGGAACTAGACTTGCTGACCTTTCAAGGTCCTTCCAGTTCTATGAGATAGGCATATCTCCATATATTAGAAGGTCTCTTTCTATAAGTCTTTAATATATAACTAAACTATTGTTGTATGTAAAGTAAATAAGTTTTTTAAAATGTTTAAGAAGCTTCATTTAAAATTAAATTAAAATGCAGAGGCCCCCGGTCCAGTGGCCAGAACCCGGGCAGTGAGAGTGCCACTGAAAAGCAGCTCACGCATGCCATAGGTTGCCTACCCCGATCTAGGCTGTAGTCAGCAAAACATATGCAAGAAGCAGAGAGCCAGCAGTTCACTAGGAAGCCAAACTATGCTCCTCACCCTTATACTGGGTACTCTTCTACTACCCTTTGATCACTTCAGTGACAGATGCTGGAACATATAAGATCTAAGACAGGGAGCTGAGATTTAGTGCATGTAGTAGTGGAGAGGACAGCTGCCCACAACCTTCTGAAACATACCACAGCTGTTCCTTCTCCATCTATCCCCCATTCAGATACTGTGAGAATCCAGGATATTAAACTGAGCTGGTCAAATAGTAATCACAAAATCCAGCATTTAAAGAATTTCAGTGTGTGATGGGCATTATTTGTGACTCTAGTCAGCATTCAAAATATTTGCTGAATGTCACAAGTGAGCAGAGAGATTATTCATAAAGTATCCAGTGCTGGTTACATTGAGCCAAACCCCTCTTTTGAGCAGGTTTGGGATATACAGTGCCCTCCTGTATCAATTTGTTTTATTTCACTTAAAGAAAAAAAGTTACGCTAAATCACAGTTGCACATTCTTAATACAATGTAAGTGTGTCCATACAAATGGGGTTGCATTGCTTTAAATAAAGCAGTATCTAAACTGATTTAGTTAAATTGGTGTTCAACTGAGTGTAGACCAAACCTTGGTGTTTGAACTTCTGAACTGGACAAGCCACTGTACTACTGAGCACACATATTTGACATTAAGAATGAAATCCTGATCCCATTGAAGTAAATTATAGTTTTGCCATGGACTTCTAGAGGGACAGGATTTCACCCCAAGTCTGCGTATTCCATCAGATCATGCAGGTCATCTTAAACACTTTACAAATTCATACTAAAGAGTTCAAATATGGTCAAATCAAGCTGAATGCTTAATTTTCAAGGGTCATAATTTTTTTTCAAACTTTGACAAGTAATAAGACCATAAATGCACCATACATGAACAGAATGAAGCTTGTGTATTCTTTTTTTCTTAAATTTTATCTTCCAGAGAAGGATTTTCTTCTAGCATAGGACTGTTTGTAAATCTGGAAGCTCATAATTTGTATCTATTCATCTCCAACCTACTGTATACTTCCCAAGTTCTCTTCTCCTTAATGGACTTTAAGGCATTGGAGACCAGAGCTTGGGAAGATACAATATGTGTTTCTCATTTCTGAACTCATCTTATCCTCTATTTCTGAAAGACTCACCTTTACTAGCTACTTAGGAGACATTTCTCCAGGGGAAAAAAGGGCATTGGTTGAAGTCCCTCCTTTCTGGGAATCACAGAGAATGAAAGTGGTGTTGTTTCCTATCCAACAAGCATAACAACAAAAAAATTATCAGAAATCTTGGAACTCTTTAAGAAAATCATTTAATTTATCTCAAGAGATCCCCTTCTAATCCAGCTGCTTTGTAATTCTGTTCTGAGAGATAACTACTCAGCTAATTCTCCACAGACACAAATCCTTAACTAACTCCAAATAAAAGTATATTTAGGGACTTTGTCCGCTATGCTTTGGATTGTTATCGAGCAGAACCTGTCATCAGCATGGACCCATGTATTCTGGAGTGGTGGTTGAAGCATGAAGGGGCATATGAATCTTTAGTGCATCTGGAATGTAAATGTCTTGCAATTCCGGCTACAATGGTGCCATGCAAATGCCTGTTCTCACTTTCAGGTGACATTGTATACAAGACATGGGCAGCATTATCTCCTGCAAATTGTAACCAAACTTGTTTGTCTGAGCAATTGGATGAAGTAGGACTGAGTGGACTTGTAGGTTCTAAAGTTTTACATTGTTTTATTTTTGAATGCGGTTATTTTTTGTACATAATTCTACATTTGTAAGTTCAACTTTCATTATAAAGAGATTGCACTATGGTACTTTTTCTTTGGTGAATTGAAATATACTATTTCTTTTGTTTTTTACAGTGCAAATATTTGTAATCAAAAATAAATATAAAGTGAGCACTGTATGCTTTGTATTCTGTGTTGTAACTGAAATCAATATATTTGAAAATGTAGAAAACATCCAAAATATTTAAATAAATCATATTCTATTATTGTTTAACAGTGAGATTAATCACGATTAATTTGTTTTATAGCTCAATTAATTGTGATTAATTTTTTTAATCACTTGACAGCCCTACTAGAAATTTACAATGCTCTCAACATATTATTACCATTACATGTTGCTCTGTGAAAGGATCTACCTACAGCCATATTTTGTTGACTGTTATATGTATTAAGCTTACGAGTATGAAAATTAAAACTAAACCTAATTTGATCTTAATGATGCCTTAAAAAGCAAGCAAACAAACTGGCTAACAAAACATAGAGGCATGGCTTCAAAAGAAAACAAGGTTAGAAAATAATTGGCTCTGAGAAAGTTAATGAAAGTTTGTGTATGCTTCATAACTGAATACAGCTCAGAATAGAATGTTTTTACCTAGTGTTATTAACAAATCTCCCATATCCACAATAGCTCTTGTGTTAACTGCGTCTGTCCATTTATTGTGGATGGCACACTAATAAAATCAAGTTATTTTAATAAACATTGTATCACAATATCCTCTCATCTATGTGGCAATGAGCATTTCCACTACTGGAGAAAACATTTAACACTCTAATTATTTTAATACTTTTAATAAATATTTGCAATTCTTGCGATAAGGTATAATGACAGAAAATGCGTTGGCTCTAAAATTTATTTGGCTGCTGGCAGGTGGCCATTTTCCAATTCTCCATCTCACTAATATGCATTTATTATGTACTTCTAAGGCCTGGTCTACACTAGGACTTTATGTCGAATTTAGCAGTGTTAACTCGATTTTACCCTACACCCGTCCACATTAGGAAGCTATTTATTTCGACATAAATGGCTCTGTAATTCGATTTCTGTACTCCTCCCCGATGAGGGGAGTAGCGCTAAATTCGACATGGCCATGTCGAATTCGTGGTACTGTGGACGGAATTCGATGCTAATAGCTCCGGGAGCTATCCCACAGTGCACCACTCAGTGGACGCTCAGGACAGCAATCCGTACTCGGATGCTCTGACCTGCCACTCAGGAAAAGCCCCGGGAAAATTTGAATTCCTTTTCCTGTCTGGCCAGTTTGAATCTCATTTCCTGTTTGGACATCGTGGCGAGCTCAGCAGCACTGGCAATGATGCAGAGCTCTCCAGCAGAGGTTACCATGCAATCCCAGAATAGAAAGAGGGCTCCAGCATGGACTGATCGGGAAGTCTTGGATCTGATCGCTGTGTGGGGAGATGAATCCGTCCTATCCGAGCTCCAATCCAAAAGACGGAATGCAAAAATTTATGAAAAAATATCCCAGGCTATGACGGAGAGAGGATACAGCCGGGATGCAACGCGGTACCGCGTGAAAATCAAGGAGCTGCGACAGGCGTACCAGAAGACCAAGGAGTCCAACGGACACTCCGGATCGCAGCCACACACATGCCGTTTTTACGAGGCACTGCATGCTATGCTCGGTGGTGCTGCCACCACTACCCCACCAGTGTCCGTGGACTCCGATGATGGGGTCTTATCTACGGCCACGTCGTCGGAGGTTTTCGTGGATGGTGAAGATGAGGAAGGAGAGGAGGAGGACGAGGCAGTCAACAGCGCTTTCAATGCTGATTTCCCCGACAGCCAGAATCTATTCATCACCCTGACTGAGCTCCCCTACGAACCCTCCCAAGGCAGCATTCCTGACCAGGAATCAGGCGAAGGATCAGCAGGTCAGTGTTTTAAACATTTATTTGGAATAGAATAGGCATGGTGTATAAGCACTGTGTTTGTATTGCTTAATTGGCCTTAGGCGCTTCAGTTTTGAGTCGTTTTACAGTGCAACTACTCGAAAAGTCTGTCAATATGTATGGGGATAGAGGAGAAATCCCCATCGGAGATCTCCACGAAGCTCTCCTGGAGGTACAGTGAAAGCTTTTTCATCAAGTTCCCAGGGAGAGCGGCCTTACTATCTCCTCCATGGTAGGATACTTTTCCGCACCATGCAAGCTGCAGGTACTCTGGTATCATCGCCTTGCACAGCATGGCGGCATACGGCCCCGGGGTTTGCTGGCATTGACGCAGCATGCGGTCTTTGTCTGTCTCCGTAATCCTCATCAGAGTGATATCAGTCATGGTGCCCTGGTTTTGAATGAGTGGTTTTTTTAGTATAGTGACTTCTTCATTTTCCCTTTAAAGAAAGACACCCGGCGGTTTCCATCCACGTGGGGGGGGCGGGAGCTGGGAGGCTAACCATTGAAACTTAGCGGTGCACAGGCAGGGAGAGTTCCCGGGACCAGCCACGCGGAGGGGGGGAAAGGGTAGGCGAGCCGTTCAAACAGAGCAGTTCGCAGGCACGTACAGTTCCCGGGACCGGCCACGCAGAGGGGGGGGAAGGGTAGGCGAGCCGTTCAAACAGAGCGGTTCGCGGGCACGTACAGTTCCCAGGATCAGCCACGCGAAGGGGGGGAAAGGGTAGGTGAACCGTTCAAACAGAGCAGTTCGCGGGCACGTACAGTTCCTGGGACCGGCCACGCGGAGGGGGGGGAAAGGGTAGGCAAGCCGTTCAAACAGAGCGGTTCGCGGGCATGTACAGTTCCCGGGACCGGCCACGCGGAGGGGGGGAAAGGGTTGGTGTGCCGCTGTAGATGAGCGGTTTTGGCAGCAGCAGGAACTGGCCACCGCCAGGAACTGTGATTGAAACATGGGAGTAGAGCACTGCTGTGAAGTAAGCTCTCAGCAGTCCAAAGGCAACGGCTTACCATGGTCTCCAGAGAGCTGATTTCCAGTGTCCAGCAACGCTTGTGGGATCTGTACACCGGGACCCCAGACACTCAGGATAAAGACATAATATTCGACCTTGTAGTAAGTGGACATGTGATAGGTGCTGTGCTTGGTCTTATTAACAGGGAAAGAGTATAGGCATTGTTCGGGAAAAAGTATCTTTCTGAGGAATTCACTCCCTTTCTCCCATCCCACAGCTGTGAGTGTCTCCCGCCCTACCCGTGGATCACCCTCCCAGAGGCTTGCGCTGATCAGGCGGCGCAAAAAGAGAACCCGGGACGACATGTTCTCAGAATTGATGGTCTGTTCCCGAAAGGAGGTGGCACAGTGGAGAGAGGACGTCTCAAGGTCCGAGCAAGCAGTCAGCGAACGGGAGCAGAGGGCTGAAGCTCGCGAGGACAGGTGGCGGCAGGAAGACCAGCAGGCGACTCAAACACTGCTGGGACTAATGAGGGAGCAAACTGACACGCTCCGGCACCTGGTAGACGTTCTCCAGGAGGAAAGAGCACCTCTATATGTTATTTCCAACCGTCCTCACCCGCCACAAAGTCCAATCCCCCCCTCACCCAAAGTCACTAGAACGAGGGGAGGCAGGGGCCGTGGAAATAATCACTCCACCCCTGCAGACTGCTCCAGTAGCAGAAGGCTCTCATTCCCAAAACTTTAGATGGGTCCTTTCCTTCCCTCCAACCGCACCCCACAACAGTTCCCTGCCCAGGTTTCATCTAAAAAATATGCTCCCCTTAATAAAAATGTTTGTTTTGTACAGTGCTGTTTCCCTGACTTTCTTTCACAGGACGGTTTGGTTTTGGGGGACTGGGTAGGGGGGGTTGTAATTAGAGACGACAGGCGCCTGAACCAGGGTACAGACAGGGGGAAAGGTTCAACAGAAAGTCACACTCACATTGCATGCACTGGGCACAATTGTCATTCTGGGAGCGGGTTTTCATGTTCTCTATGGGGGGGGCGGGGCTCTGTGATTTTCGGGGGGGGGGGGGGGCTGCAGATCTTTTGCGGCCGGCGATAGTCTGCATGACAGATCCATGCAGCAGGGGATCTGTGGCCGCAATCCACGGCCAAAAAGTCACACAGGCCCCTCCACACACAGTTGCGAATAGGAGGGGTTGCTGGCTCCCTTGAAACAAGCAGTCCAGCACTGCGGACTGCTCTGGGAGCAGGAGCATGTCATTCCCTGAGTTTGGAAGCATACTTTCCAACACTCCACCCGCTCCCCAACCGCGGTATGCGTCCCAGGTTAAACCCTTAACCAAGAAATCATTAATAAAGACGGTTTTAATAAACAATGTTTCCTTTATTATACTTTTAAAGCGTTGAATGAAGGGGGGGAAGGGGGTTGGTAATTGGAGAGGATAGGCAACAGAAACTGGGTAAAGAAATGGGGGCAGGTTCAGCATCTGTTTAAACAAGCGTAACAGTCACTGGTTACCCCACTCGCTCTGGAAGCTAGCTTTCAAAGCTTCCCGGATGCGCAGCGCGTCCCGCTGTGATCTTCTAATCGCCCTGGTGTCCGGCTGTGCGTAATCAGCAGCCAGACAATTTGCCTCAACCTCCCACCCCGCCATAAACGTCTCCCCCTTGCTCTCACAGAGATTGTGGAGCACACAGCACGCTGCAATCACAATGGGGATATTTGTTTGGCTGAGATCGGAGCGAGTAAGTAAGCTTCTCCATCTCCCTTTCAGACGGCCAAAAGCACACTCCACCACCATTCTGCACTTGCTCAGCCGGTAGTTGAAGAGCTCCTTTTCAGTGTCCAGGGCTCCTGTGTATGGCTTCATGAGCCAGGGCATTAGCGGGTAGGCTGGGTCCCCGAGGATCACTATAGGCATCTCCACATCCCCAACAGTTATTTTGCGGTCCGGGAAATAAACACCCTCTTGCAGCCGTCTAAACAGACCAGAGTTTTTGAAAACACGAGCATCATGAACCTTGCCCGGCCATCCGACATTGATGTTGGTAAAACGTCCTTTGTGGTCCACTAGTGCTTGCAGCACCATAGAAAAATAGCCCTTTCGGTTAATGTACTGGCTGCCCTGGTGGTCCGGTCCCAGGATAGGGATGTGTGTCCCATCAATAGCCCCACCGCAGTTTGGGAATCCCATAGCGGAAAAGCCATCTATGATCACCTGCACGTCTCCAAGGGTCACTACCTTTGAGAGCAGCAGGTCAACGATTGCATGGGAAACCTGCATCACAGCAACCCCCACGGTAGACTTGCCCACTCCAAATTGATTCGCGACTGACCGGTAGCTGTCAGGAATTGCAAGCTTCCACAGGGCTATGGCCACTCGCTTCTGGATAGTCAGGGCAGCTCGCATCCGGGTGTCTTTGTGCTTCAGGGCAGGGGACAGCAACTCACAAAGTTCCAGGAAAGTGCCCTTACGTATCCGAAAGTTTCGCAGCCACTGGGATTCATCCCAGACCTGCAGCACTATGCGGTCCCACCAGTCAGTGCTTGTTTCCCTTGCCCAGAATCGCCGTTCCACAGGATCAACGTGCCCCATTGCCACCATGATTTCTACGGGCCGGGGTCCCGTGCTTTGCGAGAGGTCTGTGCCCCTCTCAGAGTTCATGTCCTCCCGGAGCTTCCGTTGCCTCCTCGCCCGATTTCTCTGCATCTGCCTCTGGAAAAGGTGGACGATAAGGCGCGAGGTGTTGACAATGGACAGAACAGCAGCGATAATCGCGGAGGGCTCCATGCTCGCTGTCCTGTGGCGTCCGAGCTGTCAATCACCGGAAAAGGGCGCGAATTAATTGCCCGCTGGCGCTTTCACGGAGGGAGGGCGGGAGTGTGGGTCGAATGACGACATTTACCTATAACCACCCTCGACACATTTTTGGCCCCAGAAGGCACTGGGGGCTACACCCAGAATTCCAGTGGGCGGCGGGGACTGCGGGAACTGTGGGATAGCTACCCACAGTGCACCGCTTGCAATGTCGACGCTTGCCCCGTTACTGTGGACTCACAAATTCGATTTAATGTCCTTGCTGTGGATTCGCACGATCGACTTTGCAATGTCGGTTTCACAAGTTCGGTTTAAGAAAAATCGAACTAGTCTCGTAGTGTAGACATACCCTAAGGGCCTGTTTTCACTAATTTGCTTGCCACGACAATGCTGTTTCTTTTACATGAAAAAGGAATTGTGCACAAAAAAATTCTAATGGGGCTTGAAATTAACAAATGGGCATCTGCTGGACAATCAGATGGAAATAAGAAGAATTTGCCTGACACTGTTGCCAGGTTGATCCCTTCCCACCATCTCAAGCCACAATACATTTGGATCAGATCCTGACATTCCAAATTGCTAACAAGGTTCGTTTCTCACTTTGTAATATTTTCTGAAGTGTGACTTGCATTACATCATGTTACACATTATATGGCAGGAAATAACATAACATGATGTGTTATGACATGAAGAGATAAGATGTAAGTTAATATTATGTATTACATTTTGATTTTTATAAATGATTGGATCTGCATCTATTATGAGCTTTGAATGGGTTATTCTAATCTATTTTTGTTCTTTATACAGCACCCATCACTGTTGGTATCTGAGATTTTAGCAGCAGACTGTTAAGCCACTATTGACAGCTGAAATCCTTAAATCTTTTGAAAGGCACACATCTTTCTCTGTGTTTAAGTAGTAGTATTCATTTGAAGAGGCAATGGAACAGTGAGTCTCTAAGTATGCAGCATAAGCAGTCAGACATTTGCAATAAGAAGTGGTAAAACTATTAAGATGACATATACTTATCCTCTAAATTGAATGAGACTGATTCCGTAAAACTCTATAAAGTGCCTGCAACAGAGCAGGGGATACCCCATATTGCAAAGCATATGCTTCTCGAAGATCCTTTTCAATGACAAGTAATGTTCAGAGTGAGCTATTTGTTATGAGAGAGATATTTATGATGGCGGAGGTAGGAGGATACTGAATAAATATCTACAGCTTTTGGGAACTGAAACATGATGGTGCACTAGATGGAGAGAAATATCTAAAATATTTAGAGAAACAGCACCTCCCTAGCAAAAGTTACAGCAAATTCAAGTGTTCTTCATTTCTGTTCTTCTTCAAAGCTGTGAAGCAATGGGATAGTCCAAATTAATGAAGTATTGTAATAGAAATGGAAAGATTAGAGTGTGTCTGAGTGAGAAGCAGGGTTTTGCTCTTAAGATGAATGAGGGGGAGAAAGCACTTTGATATAAGAACTGTATACAATAAGAATAGCTAGGGGGCCTATTCAAATGTTAGTGTCACCATGAAAGCTGGAGTAGATTATTATTATTATTTATCATTACAGAGAGGATAACACATGGGCGTGTAGCCATTACTAGGCTGTAATTCTATTGAGAGGTCCTGATAAACATAGCAAATTGAGAGAGTGATGCTTGAGCCATTTAGACATATTATCAGGACCCTCGGATTGAATTACAAGCTTAACGATGGTCAGAGGTCTATGTATTTTTATTTATGGTACATAGCAGACTAACAAATGGAACTATGAAAAGAACAGTCAGTGTACAAAGCCACAAGAAACAAAAATTGACCTCTGGGTTGGATTTTCAGAGGGATTGAGCACCTGAAGTTCCCACAAAGTTCAGTGAAAAGGTGGGTACTGTGCACTTGCAATATCAGACCACTGATTTTGTGACTGTTACAACAGCATATCAGATGGTGTTTATCTGGTGCACTGGAAATCTGATTGATGTGATGGAATGTGGTTTATTGTGCATATGGATGAAATGAGCAGCAAAAGTAAGACTGATTACAAACTAGCAGTAGATTTTGGAATAAAGGCACATAGTGGATCTTATATTATATCAGCTGTCAAACATTATTCCCCTTGTTCCTGGTCCTCTTCCAAGTATACATTGATATTACTACAATTATTGCAAGAAACACCGAGTTACTTAAACCTGTATCTGAGGGGTGCTTCATCACTCCTGCAGCAGGTGTTGAGAACGTCTGCCCATCGAGCTCATGTAGATGGGCCAAGATTGTGGGTGATTCCTGCTGTTGATTTGTGCTTCTCTACTTTTGTCCCTGAGATTTGCTTTTGATTGCATTAATCCTTGGGAAGATAAAAAGAATCCCCTAATGGGATGTCCGCCTTTGCATTCACATCATCAGTAGATACAGATTTGCCGCACCAGATAACTTTAGATGCACTTAATGAGAATGTGTAGCTCTTAAGAAAGGAATGAATAAGTGTACGCTTTCACTGAGCACCTTCCATACTGGGAGTATCCCAAGCACTTTATAAAGCAATGGATTAGATACCATTAGTGCAATAAGAATGCAGGCACTGACAGCAACTGCTCTTGTTCTCCAAATTAGCTCGTATTAAGCTTTCAACATTAGAACCTGTTTTAGGAAGAGCGGGAGTGTTGACTGGACCACAAGGATTATCCTTTCATGTTTTTGAAAAGTACCTTTAGGGCCTGATATTTTAAAAGGGCTTCTAATTTTTATTTTCGGTCTACAGTTGTTTGTAACTTCTGTTGGGCCAGTGGGCACAGGTATTAGTGACAGAGATGGACGGAAGAGCTAGCGGCTGGCCTGGAGTTCGCTGGACCTGCACTAACCCAATAAAGACTGGCAGGATCAATTAGGCCACAGTGTAGCATGTAGATAAAAGGTGACTATTGTGCCATAGTGAAACAGTTCATAAAAACTTTGGCTAAAGCCCACAATTTGCACTATTGTGTTTAACAAAGATTGCATTTGTTTAACCCATAAAAATCCCATTAGATCACTAGTTGACATTTAACTGATTTATAAAGCAATACATGGTCTAGTTAGGAAAAAGAATGCAGTAGAGTAGTATGTAATAGCTGTTAGTCAATGTTAAAGTTAATCCATTGCCATCTTTCTTTATCTTGTTAACTCACTTGATCTTGTTAACTCACTGTGTTCATGTTTTCTTAAAAGCAGCAAAAATGACTCTTCATTATGCAAGCTATCACTGCTTCCCAGCCTGGCCTGCCTGGCTGTCCCACAGCAAAGAGAAAACTACTAAGCTGTTACTTAAGAAGCAGTGTGGCCCAGTGAATAGAGGCCATGGACAGGGAGTTAAGAGCTCTGCTTTCTAACCCCAGCTCTGCTACTGATCTGCAATGTGACTTTAGGAAAGCCACTTTACTGTCTGTGCCTCTGTTTTCCCCTTTCTCTTCTTCTTTTAGGCCCTAATTCAGGAAAGCATCTCTATTCAGCAAAACACCTAATGGACTTAAGCATGTGATTGTTTCCCTTAAAATGTAAGATACTGGGGCAGAGATTGTTTCTTACTCTGGGCTAGCACAGTATCTAGCACAATGGGATCCCAAACTCAGTTGAGGACAGTAGGCACTAATGGAATACAAATAATAATTAATAGTAATTCGTAATAACAACACAGCAGGCGAAAGGTAGAGCCAGTTGAAAATTTTCTGTGGAAACAGTTTTTAGCGGATAATTGTGTTTCTGACTAAATGAATCTTTTGGTGAAAATGTCAACTTTTCACAGAAAATTTGGTTTTTTCATCAAAATATTTCAGCCAAAACCCAAAGGTTTTCAAGCAAAATCTCTTGGTCTTTGGCAGAAATCTTTCCGTGGAAATAAAATGTTTCTGACCAACTGTAGCTGAGGATTCAACATGTGGGTACGTTTCCTTTTTCTCATGGCTTATACAGTGGACTATAATCAGTTATTGAATAAATACATCCAATAGCTGAATACATGTAAGGAAATTGTTGTCCCAACTGAAGTCAATGACAAAACTCCCATATACTTCAATGGGGACAGGATTTCACCCATAGATACTACAGACACATGTACTGAATGGTTGAATACATTTGACATTGCCTAATATAAATTTTACTTTGTTTGTTTTCTTTCTAAATTTATAGCCACAGAGATCCTTTCATTGTGTTTTATGGACCCGTATTCATGTAATAATTATTATTTGTGATTATCCTTGCTCACACTGGGAAACGGGCTGAGCTTTGTTTCTGATGGCTTTTTAACTGGAGGGTATATCATTAAATTTTTGTGTTGCTCATGTTTAATGAAAGTTGACAAGCACCATATATTTGAAGAGACGGAGAAGAGAGTATATTAAAGATTTCCTGTCTCTCTCCCCCTCCCCTGCCTTTCCCCAAATTGCCCTCCCTTTACATGACAAAGAATTAGTGAAAAGATGGAAGTGGGTGAAGAGATTGTCTCATTAGGCTGATGCTATGATTGGACAGACTGTACCAGTGGTTTTAGTCCTCTTTGATCATGTTCCCATGAAATGAGGAACTCATACCAATGTTTCTCACCACTGTGCATTAGTTTTGTTTTCTGCATGATGGAGATATGCACATCCCACTATGGGGATATTTGGATTATGGATGATATTTCAGTAGTGCCAGAGTCGATGATAATTCACCACAAGGGTTCTGATGCACTTACAATATGGAATAATGACTTCACTACTAGGCCCTTTGGCAGGGGATCACTTGTTGTCTGGACTTAGTGGAGAAATTCCTTCACTTGACATTGTCATGTGGTATAGTTATACACAAGAAAAAGGGAATGAACACCAAAAGAAGCGATTTGCACACACAATGTTCTTTAATCCTGAACTTGAACAAGCATGCAGAGATTTAAACTTGGAATGACACTACAACCTGGAACTTGGATACTTTTTTAATGGGGAGAGGGATAGCTCAGTGGTTTGAGCCTTAGCCTACTAAACCCAGGGTTGTGAGTTCAATCCTTGAGGGGGCCCTTAAGGGATCTTTGGCAAAAATTGGGGATTGGTCCTGCTTTGAGCAGGGGGTTGGACTAGATGACTGCCTAAAGTCCCTTCCAACCCTGATATTCTATAATTTTGAACCCAAACCCTCAAGTGAGTATTTGCATTCTACCCAGCAGTGAATGGGTGGTTGGTCATTTCATCCACTTCAATGAGTTAGGGTCTCTATCATTAGAAACCTAGACAGTGACTCCTTATCACAGAAGGTAGCCATAAAAACAAAAAAGAGCCTACTGTTTTCCATGGAAAGTCCTAGACTTTATATATTATATTGGTTATTTAATCTGGTACCTTGTCATATTAGACAGTAGCAGATAAAGGTACATATCTGTGGTGAACAGCCTTTCATGTTGCTTCTTTTATAACAAATAGCACATGCCCAATATTTAGGGTGACCAGATGTCCCATTTTTAAAGGGACAGTCCCGTTTTTGGGGACTTTTTCTTATATAGGCGCCTATTACCCCCCATCATCGTCCCGTTATTTCATAGTTACTAACTGGTCACCCTACCAATATTAACAGTTCTCTTAAGATAACCAACATAAATTGGTAATAATACATAGTAAAATAAAATGAACATTGATTAAATTATATCAAGGTGTTATCGTGTGAGCCTTCAAACAACAAAACCTCTTTAAAGCAAATAACTTTTTGCTTATTCTGTTTTTTTCTATGTAGCTGTATTACATTCTACTAGTGAATATTTCCATGAAGCAGACAGCTTACTGTAAGAAGTGAAGTGCCAACCCATTGCGAAAGCAGATAAAATGACAAAGAATGCTCGAAAATATCTCCAGCCCACTTCCATTTCCACTAGGCACTGTACGTTATGTTACACCAGGAAAACCTGCTCAAATGGCCACATCACAGCAACTGATTCTATTTATTATTAGAATAATCCGTGACATTCAGAATTGAGAGACAATGTGTCAGGTAATCTAGAGAAAGTGGATTTGCTTTCCTCGACATTAAAACAAAGGCTTTGTGATGTTACACATATTATTCTGATCACAAAAGTATCTTGCATTAGGTCTTCCAGTGTAAGATAATTGATCCTGACATTGCCTTCAGGTTAGGGCACATAATTCTTATCACAATGACTTATCTTGAAGTAAAGCAGGCAACAGCTAAGAATATTTATTTACTATCTTCTTTTAAAATTATTGAAAACCTTATACTGCAAGGATAAATAGGCAGGAATTGGAATAGGTGGAAGATATTTTATGTGGATGAACAAACGAAGAGGTGATTATATATTGGTAAAAGTCTAATCCTTGGATAAACTGCCATTTGCGATTAATACGTTAGACTTGCTTAGCTGCTACTTACCATTTCCTTGATTTAACAATTATATTCCTGAGCTAAGGGTAACGTTTCAACAAAATGTTCAGGGTTTAGGAATATTAATAATTATATTAATTAATAATAATGTGAACTGACAATATTTGTATTCATATGACAGACATTGGGAAAGCAGGGCTTTAATTTTATCAGTTAATTCTATTTTTTTTTAATTGAGTCAATAGCCAATTGTGAGAATGTTTCACCAGTGCTGTCTCTGCAGTTCCGCTTGTGACAGGAAGTGCGTTGAGGGGGAAGAATGACATATCTAGAAAAATCAGAGAGAAAGAGAAAGAGAGAGAGATATTGTGCAGTGGTATCATATGTTATCCAACAAAATAGTATCAATGTATCTTCATGGATATCTAATGCTGTGTGTATGTGTGTGTGTGTGTATGTGTGTGTGTGTGTGTGTGTGTTTTCATGTGTGTATTTGTTCTAAATGCCAAATGGCTGGAATGCGAGGTGCAGCCCAATGGAGATTGCAGGGAGATAGTCATAGAAGGCAAAAAAATGAAATTCATCAAAGGCCTGGTCTACACTAAGAGTTTATATTGAATTTAGCGCGTTAAATCAAATTAATGCTGCACCCGTCCACACAACGAAGCCATTTATTTCGATATAAAAGGCTCTTAAAATCGATTTCTGTACTCCTCCCCGATGAGGGAATTAGCATTAAAATCGATATTGCCGTGTCGAATTAGGGTTAGTGTGCACAGAATTTGACGCTAATAGCTCCGGGAGATATCCCACAGTGCACCACTGCAACCTCTCTGGACAGCAGTCCCAGCTCGGATGCTCTGGCCAGGTAAAGCCTCGGGAACATTTGAATTTCATTTCCTGTTTGTCCAGTTTGAATTTCATTTCCTGTTTGGCCAGCATGGTGAGCTCAGCAGCACTGGTAACGATGCAGAGCTCTTCAGCAGAGGTGACCATGCAATCCCAGAATAGAAAGAGGGCTCCAGCATGGACAGAACGGGAGGTGTTAGACCTGATAGCAGTCTGGGGTGATGAATCCGTGCTAGCAGAGCTACAATCTAAAAGACGGAATGCAAAAATCTATGAAAAAATCGCCAAGGCCATGACGGAAAGAGGATACAGCAGGGATGCAACGCAGTGCCACGTGAAAATTAAGGAGCTGAGACAAGCGTACCAGAAGACCAAAGAGTCAAACGGATGCTCCGGGTCAGATCCACAGACATGCCGCTTTTACACTGCGCTGCATGCCATCCTAGGGGGGGACGCCACCACTACCCCACCCATGTCCGTGGACTCCGAGGATGGGGTATTCTCATCACTCGCTTCCTCTGAGGTTTTTGCGGACGGGGAAGATGATGACGGGGATGATGAGGACGAGGTAGTCGACAGCACTCTGCAGGGTGATTCCCCCGAAAGCCAGGAAGTTTTCCTCACCCTGACAGAGATCCCCTCCCAGCCCTCCCAAGGCAGTATCCCGGACCGTGAAGCCGGAGAAGGCACATCAGGTGAGTGTATCTTTTCAGTCGAAAAGACATGGTTGTAAAGCAATTGGTTTGCAATGGTTACATTGCCCTGAGGACTTGGGATGCATTCGTGGCCAGTAGAGCTACTGGAAAAGTCTGTTAACATGTCTGGGGATGGAGCGGAAATCCTCCAGGGACATCTCCATGAAGCTCTCCTGTAGGTACTCTAAAAGCCTTTGCAGAAGGTTTCTGGGGAGAACAACCTTATTGCGTCCTCCATGGTAGGAAACTTTACCACGCCAGGCCAGTAGCAAGTACTCTGGTATCATTGCACAGCAAAGACTGGCAGCATACGGCCCCGGTGTTTGCTGGCATTCAAGCAACATGAGTTCTTTCTCTGTCTGTGTTATCCTCATCAGAGTGATATTATTCATGGTGACCTGTTTGAAATACGGGAATTTAATTACGGGGACCATCAGAGGTGGCCGTTTCTACTGGGCTGTTTGCCTGTTCCTGAAAAGAAATCCTCCCCGCAGTTTCCAGCCACGCGGTGGGGGAGGGGAGGGTGATCGTTCATGCTGGGCTGTTGGCGTTCGGCTAGCAGGGAGCTTCCCTGATACCAGCCACGCGGTGGGGTGATGGCAAAAGTTAGCATCCCAGAGACTGGGATGGCTGGAGTTACTTTGTTTTGAGTTACTTGGCTTTGAGCATGAAAGGAGGGCGCTGCTGTTAATTAAGGTTTCCGAAGCCGAAAGTCTATGGCTTACCTTGGCCGCCCGCTAGCCAAATTCCATTGCCCAGCCCTGAGTGTGTGATCTGTACACCAAAGCCCCAGGCACTCAATATAAAGATGCAAAATGCGACCTTGTACTGAAAGTATATTTGGTAGGTACTGTGAATGGTGCTGTTCACCGTGAAAGAGTATAAGCATTGTTCTGTAAAATGTATCTATTTTAAAAATTCACTCCCTTTTTTTCATCCCACAGCTGCAACTGTCCCTAGGCTTCCCCCGGCATCTCCCTCTCAAAGGCTGTCACAGATAAGGCGGAGAAAGAAACGCACACGCGACGAGATGTTCTCTGAGCTGATGCGGTGCTCCCGCAGTGAAGTAGCTCAGCAGAATGTGTGGAGGGACAGAATTTCCCAGTAAAAGGAAGCAACCAGTGAACGGGAGGACAGGAGGGACGAGCGTGAGGACAGCAGGGACGCTTGAGCTGAGAGGTGGTGGCAGGAAGACCAGAGGGTGACAGCGGCGATGCTTCGGCTACTGCGGGAGCAAACTGACTCGCTCCAGCGTCTGGTGGATGTTCTGCAGGAACGCAGGCGGGATGACAGACCACCGCTGCAGCACATCTGTAACCGCCCTCACCCCTCCCCAAGTCCCATAGCCTCCTCACCCAGGGTCCCCAAAACTCGGGGGGGAATGCAACGTGCGAACAACCACTCCACCCCTGCGGATTGCTCAAGCAGCAGAAGGCTGTCATTCCACAAGTTTTGAAACAGCCTTTCCTTCCCTCCTTCCTCCACCCCTCCGCCCGCACCCCACCCTGTCCACCATCCCAGTTCTCTCCCTGTCTTCCCAAAACTTGAATAAAAAATTGTTGTTTGTGAAACAATAGTGCCTTTCTTTCCTTTCAAAGCAAGGTGCCCTGGAAGGGGGGAAGGTGGGTTGGACGGGGGTTGGTAATTAGAGAGGATAGGCAATATAAACATAGTAAACAAACGGGGGCAGGTTCTCATCAAGGAGAAACAAACGTAAGAGTCACTGGTTACCCTGGTCAGTCTGGAAGCTAGTTTTCAAAGGTTCCCTGATGCGCACTGCGTCCTGCTGTGCTCTTCTAATCACCTTGGTGTCTGGCTGCACGTAAGCTGAGGCCAGGCGATTTGCTTCAACCTCCCACCCCACCATAAACGTCTCCCCCTTACTCTCACAGAGATTGTGGAGCACACAGCAAGCAGCAATAACAATGGGTATATTGGTTTCGCTGAGATCTGAGTGAGTCAGTAAGCTTCTCCAGCGCCCTTTCAAACGTCTAAATGCACACTCCACCACCATTCTCCACTCCACCACTTCTCAACTCTCAGGGCTGCTCTCATCCTGGTGTCCTGGCGCTTCAGGGCAGGGGACAGCTAGTCACAAAGTTCCAGGAAAGTGCCCTTATATATGCGAAAGTTTCGCAGCCACTGGGATTCATCCCAGACCTGCAGCACTATGTGGTCCCACCAGTCTGTGCTCGTTTCCCGGGCCCAGAATCGGAGTTCCATGGCATGAGCCTGCCCCATTGCCACCAGGATGTCTAATTTGCGGGGCCCCGTTCTCTGAGAGAGGTCTGTGTCCATGTCCTCGTCACTCTCATCACCGCGCTGACTACTCTCCTGATTTCTCAAGTTCCGGTTCTGGATAAAGCGCACGATGATGCGCGAGGTGTTGATAACAGCCATAACTGCTGCAATGATCTCTCCGGGCTCCATGCTATGGTGTCCGCGCTTTCAATCCAGGGAAAAGGGCGCGAAATCATTGTCTGCCGTTGCTTTCCCGGAGGGAGGGGGGGAGTGACCGTTGAATGATGACATGTACCCATAACCACCCACTACAAATTTCTTGGCCCATCAGGCATCGGGAGCTCGACCCATAATTCCAATGGGCAGCGGGGACTGCGGGAACTGTGGGATAGCTACCCACAGTGCACCACTTGGAATGTCGACGCTTGCCCCGATACTGTGGACTCACAACGCCGATTTAATGTACTTAGTATGGACACACACGTTCGACTTCATAATATCGGTTCACAAAAATTGATTTTGGTAAAATCGGACTACAGTCTGAGTGTAGACATACTCTTAGAGATGTGTCATTTATAACATGGCATTCACTTCCCCTCACCCCCAACACACATTATATGGTATACATCTATTTGTAGGACAGCAATACAGACACACAATAAAATGTATCAATTCCATTTATATCTATATTGTACCCTTGGATTTTGATAAGAAAACTGATCAGTTAAAAGTTGGGCTGTTGTCTACCTTAGAGGAAGTAGAGAGCAATAGTCCAATAGCTCTCATCCTTTCCGGCTCTACAGCTCTTCGGTGCTGCTCCAGTAGCTCAGTACAGCCTTAAAAGCAGCTCAGTCCAACCCCTCCACATCTCCCTTGTGTAAAGGAAATCCCCAGCTGAGAGATTTATGCAGCCCCCATCTCTTGCTGTATGAAGCATGGGCAAGGTCCAGCTGCTAGAATAGCCCCTTGGAGGAGTGGGGGCAGGACATAAAGGTGGCTTAAAAGCATCTTTGTAAACACATCCTTCTGAGCTGCACAGAGTGCAACTCCGGCATGCCTCAGGAGCTGGCCTCTGGTCTGTATCCTAATTACTGCATGTAACATTTTGATGTCAAGATTGATAAGTGTGTGTGTGTGTGTGTGCTTAGACAGATGTGCAAAATGGCACATGGCCAAATGGAGGCAGGGTGGAGGCCCCACGAAAAATCAGACCCATAACATTTTTTTCATCAAAATCTTCAGGCACTGAAATCCCTCTGCTCAGAGAGATTTCAGCACATAAAGAAATCTTTCTGCATTGAAGTTTCCCTCAGCATAGGGGCTTCAGCACATAACAACCTAAGAGGCTAATAAAACAAATAATGACTATCTCCAGGGGCAGTAGCTGTAAAAAAAATTGTCATCAGGTAAAAATAGTGCCTTTGATGGCTCCTCGGGCAATATACCAACAATCTCAGGAACTCTTTAGTCCCTTGAGCAATATTTCACTTTTACTGCCCTCTGAGACAGTCCCTATTTGTAGAGCGTATATGATGTAGTGGATTCTCCTCCTCGTCCTACCGCCCTGTCCTAGTACTCCAATATAGCCTTGAAGGAGTCAGGCTAAATACCACCACTTGCAAGACAATATGCATAGAGAGGCAGGTATTCTCACCTGGTAATTGCTGGTTATTTGATCTTTCTACTCAAAGGAGAGAAACTGGAACATTTGCTGTCCACTCACTAGATGTCTGGCATATCACCGGGTAATGGGGGCACTAGAGCAGAAGGTAAAATTATCTGGAGGTTTAGTTATGAATGTCACAATGTTGCACAGAATGACCTCTCCTTGTTACTTCGGACGCAAACTTCCAGGTGACTGGGCCAGGTAAACCCCAGAATTTCTGATTCTGGCTGGCTGGATACTGTGCTCAGCAATTCAAGTCACTCTTGCTGCTACTCTACTGCCAGGACTGACTGTAACCCCGAGCTGTAATCTATCCCTGGCATTATGAAACACAAATAATAATAACTGCCCCCCCCCCCCGCTGCAGGAACTCCCCATGCACAGAGGGCACCAATGCAGTAATTCCAGCTGGAGAAACTGCTATTCTGATACCAACCATTCTGCCTGCTGGAGGGTTTTCACCCAGAGCAAATGCAGATTTTTAAGATAGCCCGACTATATTTGAAATTTGTATCAATGAATATTAGAATTTTCCTAGGATGAGGTGGGTTATTGGTAAAATAATGTATCTATCTATGCTCAGAATGAACCATATCCACTAACCATCTGTGTTTGGGCCAATGATTTCATTGGTGTTAGTCCTGACTCGAACTGGTGTCCCGAGATCCCGAAATTTTGGACACAGTTCTCAGGATCAAAGCAAGTCCCCTTATCCTCCCTTCACTCATTGGTCTAAAGCCTAAGGTTAGGCATTATACCTGGCTAACTGTATATAACCTTAAGGTGTCTGTTCCCCATCAATGAAATGGACACAATTATACCTGCCTCCTGTATAACGTTTTGGTTGGGTAGATTAATTAATGCTTGTAAAGTGCTTTTAGATCATTATAAGTAGCTATGTAAGTGCATAGTATTTTTATTTTCACTCTATGTTGTGATTGGTTTTAGAGTAGGAGCAAACTGGTCTGGGAAAAGTCTGTTGTCAGGCTGGGTGCTATTATTATTGTTATTATTTACACATGATGCTTATTATTATTTCAGGTGATGTACTGGTGTGACTGTGAGCCAAGGGTGGCAGAAATGGGGGGACAGGAGCTAATGGAAATATTAGGGGGCTGATTATGTTTCCAGCCCCCCTTCTCATTGTTTTCTGTGCCCATAATATCTCGCAGAGACGAGAGTGGGACCTGGATGCGGGGCTGGGAGCGACCACCAAGATGCACAAGATTGTGCAGGATGCTGAAGAACAGGTAGGACTCATCTGGCAGAGACACATGGTCTGGAAGAGGGGAACGATTCAGAACACATGTGACAGCGACCAGGTTGGGGTGGGGGACAAGGCACCAGCATCTGAGCGGGGTGTGAGGGGCAAGGGGGTATAGGCGCACAGGGCATCAGCTGCCAAGGACGGGGTGTGGGGAGCACAGGTCACCAGCTGCCATGAGGAAGGGGCACAGGGCATTCCCCACCAAATCTCAGTAGCTCCCCCTTCTACTCCCCTCCCACATTCACAGTGAGCTTCACCCCCCTGCCTCCGCTGTGATCAGAATCATCCTTTGGGGCCTGTTTCTACTGAGTTGGGGTGGAATTGTTTGCCTTTGCTGTTACCCTTTTACATCAAGAAGCACAGCTGTAACTTATCGAACACACCAGAATTGCTTAATGAGACTCAGTGAATATTAATACAAGTTTGGATGTGATTCAGCTACAATGGTTGCATTGGATGAGAAGTTTGAAAGCGTTGGTTCAAGATTACAGGAGGCTGTGAGAAAATATGGTATCCAGCAGCTAGCATACAGTGCAGATATTTCACTATCCAGGGATCTCTAATTACTAATAATGTACATGAACAGTATGATATGTCCTTACAATTGCAGAATCCTTTTCAAAGATAATCTTTAATAGTTTATTTGACAACCTGTAAAATTATAGAAAATTATTAGTCTTGGGAATTATAAAAATCCCCCTACTACAGTCAAACAATAAAATTATAATTACCTGTGGGTAATTGAAATTTAACTGTTTTTTTATTGTATATTGCACATCAATAGCAACATAAGTTCAAGAGGGTTTTTTTTCTTTTTTCCTTCTTTTCTTTTTCTTGCAGAAGTGGGGAAAATGGACAGCCCCGCTGGTAGTTTGTGAGCTCTTGTCACAGTGCAGAGCTTGAACAATTTCAATTAAGGCTGTGTGTTCGAGACTGTCATTAGACCCGCATTAAATTACATATCTGGAGTGTTAAAAATAAAGAGTACAGAAGCTTATTCTCCATTGCCTATGGTAAAGTATGTAGTCAGGGTTCTGATTATCCTTAAAGTTCTTATTTTTCTCTTTACTGAAACTCATTGTTTCTTCAAACAAACATAGAGTGCATTGAAGAACAGTAAAAGTATGCATGCAGAATTACTGGGATGGCAGATGTATGAGCATACTTCTATTCTGCATCCCCCAGTTTTGTTTACTCTTAACAAGGATCATTTATGTTACAGCAGGGGGCTGGTAGCCTAAACTCCTGGATTGTAGTCTCTGCTCTGCCTCTGAATTACAACGCCCTCCCCTCCCCTCCCCTCCCCTCCCCAGTGGAATCCTTTCTAGAATTTTGGTGGGGGAGGAATGATAAAAAAACAATTAACATCAAAGGACTGATCTTGCAAAGTACCAAGTGCTCTCCAGTGGATGTTGAAGGTGCTCAGCACTGCACGGCATTGAACACTTCATGAAAATCAGAAACCCCCAAAACTATCATAGGTTGTGTGTGAATGTGTGTGGGGGATATGGGGAGTAGTATGTCCTCTCTCATTGTTTACCACTCTTTCTTGAGTTTTAGCCACACGTGATTTTACTGTCCTAAAAGAATATAGCCTAATTTTCCCACGCTCTCAACAAGCCAGTTATCAGATGAATATTAACAGGATCTTTTTCCCCAGCCACATGCTTGTGCTGCTAGTCTGGCAGCCAGCCCAACAAATGGATGAGAGTCTACTTTTACATGCATTGTCATTGTTGCAGATACACAAAACCACGTTCTGGAAGCACTTGGACATTTTTGACACTGTATAAAACAGACAGAAAAAACAATTATATTTGTAGCACAGCATCCCCTTGTTTTGAGTAACAATGTATCACATTACTGTTTCCTTTACAGCTAGAAGAACGTTTAAAACAGTTCCCTTCGGGAAAAACACTCCCCCTTCCCATGTAAATGACAGAGAAAAAACCCATACGTCTCCAACCTTATGCAGCATCGAAAGAGCTGTTGGCCACTACATTGTCCCCTCAGGACCAACAGTTCTCATGGAAGACGAGGGGACACGGACATAATTTCTCACATTGATTATGTGCAGTTCTACAGGAAATGGCAATATTGTGTTGGCAGTTGTCTGGCCATTGGGAACATCCACTCACAGCTACCTACCAGTCGGTCGTAGCAATATTGTAGTCTAGTCCTTACACAGTCTTCATTAGCGCAGTAGCTGAGAAACTTCCAGAATTGCAGTGCTTGCACAAGTGCTGTGCTGTCAATGGCGGGGTCTACACCCGATGCACAGCCTAACCATGAATCATAAATTACACTGCCCTGACAGAGCCTGCCATGCTGAGTGTCTGTTCTCCAACTTCTTCACTCTTCCCTGACCATGCCCCTTCTGGCTGCACACAGCTGGGCTGCCACTGAGAAGATGGAGAAGGACTGCAGATAGCTACCTGGTGGGGAAATATCACTTTCCCTCACAGCTTTCTCAACCCTTTATCTGAAGATTACCCAAGATATCATCCCCCAACACCCTGCATTACCCAGAAGAGACTTTAAGTGTCTATAGCTTCTAAAAGCTAAAGTGGAACATTCATATGAAATTTGAACAAAGTACAAATCTTTTGACAGGAAAATTCCAGAGAGACAGGGACATTAAAGCAGTTAATTGTCTGACTTACAGTACCTAGTTCTTCAGATCTGTGTTCTTATATTAAATAACCAAGACCTCAGGTGAGAAAGTTAGAATATTTAGTTGACATCATTTTTTATGAATCTGACATAAACTCAAGACCTTAACGCAACAAGAATATTTTACTCTCAAATAGTTAAGCCCTCTCAGACATTTGGAAGGATCAGCCCAAGAAAGACTCAACACTCTGTCCTTGTACTGACCCTGAATTTCAGGTAGAATCCAGCTGTTGAATACATATGAGACTGGAGAGCTGCTTGTCCACCAGGAATTCTATATACTGTATACAAGGAAACTAAATCTTCACACCACAAATTGCTCTGTATGATAACAGAGATCACTAGCCACATTGACTTTTAAACCTCCACTTGATGCAAAATCAGCTTTGGTGGAAGCAGCCATCCAAGTCAGCATCTTACTCCAGATACTGACCCAGGCATAAAGAGAAGCAGCAACAACATCATGATTAAAGCTGGTTGAAATTTTTCAAATGTAAAAATTTTGACTGAATTTCAATGGGGGAGGGGGGGGACAGGAGTGGGGTGAAATAGGGAAAATGTTAACAAAATAAGGCACAATGGGATCTGGAGACACCCAGCTATTTCCACAAAATTACGAGACAGGGAAATGGCAACCAGTGTGTTTAAAAAACTGGCCTCTCATGCTACAAAGCAAAAAAAGAGCTGGTGGTTGCTGTGGTTTCACAACATGGAGGCTCCAAGATGGTGAGTGTGGTGATTCACTCTGAAAGGCACTATAATCTTGGCCTCTGTGTCCCTTGGCTCCTGCAGACCAGAGGTAGGGGGGAGGGATAGCTCAGTGGTTTGAGCACTGGCCTCCTAAATCCAGGCTTGTGAGTTTAATCCTTGAGGGGACTATTTAGGGGTCTGGGGCAAAAATTGGGGATTGGTCCTGATTTGAACAGGGGGTTAGATTAGGTGACCTTCCAACCCTGATATTTCATGATTGGAGCCTTGGAGTTTAATTAAGAGTTTTAAATCCATGTAATGAATTAGGCAAGAAGGACATTAAAACATCTGATCCCAGTCTCTCAGTAATAACTCAGCTTCATAAGTGTTTTTTAAAAACCTTTTTTGTAAGTTTTTTCCCACACACTTTTCTTCTTGTCCCCTAATGACACATGTGCAGGTACTTCACTAATCCTCTCTGACTTGCCAGACCTTTATCCTCAGGAGGATCTATCTTCAGTGCTCTTAGGCAACCACTCCCTGTGGGAGAATAGCTGGCTTTGAGGAGGTATCTTTGATTCAAGTAGGAGAAAATGTTGCCAAGGATCTATTCCTCAGAGTCCTTAACATAGTTAATGTAAGGGTCCTCTAACAACATTCTGCCCAACAGTTCCCTCACTCTCAGAAAAGTGCTCTGGAAGTGTCATATTCTGGAGTATGTGTTTGGTTATTTGCTTGGGATTTTGCTTTATCTGCTGATCAGTTGTGAGACCTTCTTGAATGGTATCAGAATGGTACAAAGACCATTCATGGAAGTTTCAATGACAAAACATCCATCTTGTCCTCTTTTCACCCTTATGTTTTTTACACCCTGACACTGTAGAAACCCTTGTAAGTCCAAGACTTGCTCAATAATATAGTGGGTGGCAATTTCATCCCCCCCCTCTCATATTAGTGGATGCATAGATATGTTGCTTCTAATCTGCAGCTCCTCATTACTGCCTTCAGGCTGCTCTGCATTACACCCGTTGATCACCACTCCATTTGGCCCATTGTGGTAGCTGCAGATTCTGGTAGTGCTCCTGCATCAGGGTAAGAGAAAGCAAAAATGTTACTACATATGCTATACAGCACAGGGCGTTCTTGCACACAGGTAGAATCCTCAGGTGGCCAGTTCAGCTTTGGGTACATATTTGTCCCCCATTTCCATAATATCTGCTATTGTCCCTGTTTTGAAGATGGGGAACTGAGACATAAAAATGTTAAGTGACTTGCCCAAGGTCACACAGGAAGTCTGATGCAAAGTAGGGACTTGGACTTGAACCCAAACCTCCCAATTGCTAATCTAGTACCCTAACCACTGGTCTTTCTTTCCTCTCGAAGCTAAGGCCTAGTGGAGGATTCATTTTTAGAATATGAGCTCTTCAGGGTGGGGGGAGTTGTCCCTGGAAACTACCTACTAAATTGTAAGCTCTTCTGGAAATACCTAATGAAGGGCCAGACTGGACAATCTTTATTCACACTGGTGCCATGGACCTGAGTCAGGCTACTCACCTGGGTTAAGCATCTGCCAGCATGAGTAAGGGATGCACAGTCTATGCCCAATACCTTAAATGTGTCTTTGCAGGAAAACTGCATTGCTATTTTTCCTTGTTTTCTTCCCAGTGCACAAGAATCCTGTGCTGCTGAATAGCCATTTACTGTAAGATATTGCATTGAAGTTACATTGTGTATCACATTAAAGGTTATAACAGTGCTTTGTATTTTGAAAATACTGTAAAAGAAAGCATCAATCATGAAACCACAGTTGATAGACTCAGAAGGGGCCTCCTGGGTCATCTTGCCCAAGACTTCTATGAAGCAGGAAGGATTCAACACACACCTTTCTCATAAATGTAGCTAACCATTCCTTAAAGACATTGAGTTATTTTTCCATAAACACCTCAACTAGGTAAACTGGTCTGATTGACCTTACCGTCAAAAAGTGTCTCTTAACACTATGTATAAGCAACACTTTCCCATTTTTTCCAGCTTTAGCTAATCAAGAAAAAAGGGCAAACACTGTAATGGGCAACATTGCAAACACTACAAGTAGTTTTGCTTTCATTTTACTACCATCATCGACCATAAATCTGGATGTACCACAGATACTTGGTTTCTCAGTGCAGTCTCTCTGCTACTTGTAGTATCTATCTTACTTTGTCTCTGACTTTCAGAGAGCCAACATTACAGAGTATAGAAATAACAAAGACATATGATAAGCACTTACCGATTCAGAAAGCCATTCAAATCCTACACCAGATAGTTAAAGTATTTATTTCTATTTTTCATTTTATTGGAATGTGTGGGGTGTTTTCACATCTGGACCACGAGGGTTGGGGAGCACAGGCTTTCTTCAGGCTCCATCATTGTACCAGAGAATTTACATTCTCCCCCACCAACTACACATACAGAAAAATAAATACATGACTGTTTAGCTGTGTGTTGCTGCAGTGGTAATGAATTGTGTGCTGGCTGTTGCTCCATAGCTCTCTGCCTTCCTTCTCTAAGGCTAGGTCTACATTAACCCCGCCCTGTCGAACTAAGATACGCAACTTCAGCTACGTTAATAACGTAGCTGAAGTCGAAGTACCTTAGTTCGAACTTACCTGTGGTCCAGACGCGGCGCGCAGGCTCCCCCATCGACTCCGCCTACTCCGCTCGTCGAGCTGGATTACCAGCGTCGACGGCGGAGCACTTCCTGGTTCGATTTATCGCGTCTTGACAAGACGCGATAAATCGAACCCAGAACATCGATCCCGCGCCTCCGACGCGACGGGTAAGTATAGACGTACCCTTACTGAATATTAGGAAAAGTGGAGTTTTGTTTGCTAAAAATGGTGTTATTAAATTGCAGACATGCTTATTTTCAAGAGATTCTTGGGCTGCTGTATAGATTGCGATCTCCTTCTACAAACACCAAGACATGGTGAGAGGGTCTCACAGCCCAAAGCTTCCGCCCCGTCGAACGCACTATGTTGGTGTGCCTGCTGCTTATGTGGCGGGCTTGAACTGCCTATCTGTCGGTCTACCCCTCAAGTCTTCTTGCTCTAACAAAGCACACTCCCTTCCTTTTTTCAATGACCAGGAACAAAGTAAGAAACTAGCTAACAGGACCACGGCACTTAACTCGAGGCTTCTGGGTCACTCTCCACTTCACATAGGTCTAGTGGTGCAAAGGGAAGCCCAGTGTGGGATAGCACCAGTGTAGCAGCACTATGCCATACCCTTCTGGCTCACAGTGGCTTAAGAGGCTTAACTGGGCATCTGAGGATCCCATCTGTGTCCATACAGGAATGCCCAGGTCGTGTGCAGTCAGCACAGGATCTGGCTATCCCCAGTTGCCGGAACTCCCTCTTATGACTATAGCAGCCAGGTGTAAGTGAGAACAGCCTTCTCACTGTTATATCAGACTATTCCTGCTTCTATCCTTTGACAGAATATGCAGAGGTACTACAAAATAAATCAGAACCATTAAAAAGGTAAAGCATATGTCTGGACGAAAGTTGAAGGCAGATGTTACTTTACCTAACTGACGCCCACCTGATCATCCCAAGTGACCATGTTCTGGGCTAGGGAGCCCTCGGCAATCTTTTTAATATTGTTATTCATAACGTTAAGCAAATAAACACATTTTAAACTGGCTGAAGTAGTAAATAGCACAAGCACTTCTTCAGAAGGAGGTTTATGTATTTTGGATTAAGTACCCTGAATTTGGGTTTAATGGTTATGCATTGTTCAAGGGCAGATTAGTTAGATTGTCTTTATTTGATGTTTCAGAGGTTACCTTAGCCAGTGCTCTCCATAGACAGAAGGAGTATTGTGGAATGACCAGAAAAATGTCGAAGCAGAGTTTATGCCAAAAGAGCAAGATACAAAAGAAAGTAGGATAATTTAGAAGGAACAATATGATACTAGGTTTGAAGGAATGTCAGTATTTCTTAATATTACCCCTGTCCACAGCTTTATCCCCTTCTTCCTGCATGCTGTCTTCTTTGCATTTCTCCTGTCACACATTCTCAGACTGAAGTGTGCATGTCCTCCTTCTCAGCTCAGTGTCAATCATGTCACAAAGACCTAAAACAATCCCTGCAAATAAAAAGACATTTTTAAAGCTCTTGGTACAATATAGTGAAAGCTAGACTCTCTTTGGTTTTAATTGTTTTAAAATACTTGTTTACTCTTTAAACGAGGTAAAGATACAGGTAAAATACACAAGGTTCGTTAGTTAAGGACAGAGAATGGTGAGATTTTGCTAATAGTTCAGAATTTAATATTATAACATATCCACATATGATAAAATCATAAAGAACCAGCCTACATAAAAGAAGGATATAAATTTTGATAGACCTGCTGTTTATTTTTTACTTTCTTTTCAGTTAATCATCACTTTTCCCCTCATTTAATCCCAACTCAAACTTCCCCCACAATAAAGGAAAAAAGAAAAGAATCATAGAATATCAGGGTTGGAAGGGACCTTAGGAGGTCATCTAGTCCAACCCCCTGCTCAAAGCAGGACCAATCCCCAATTTTTGCCCCAGATCCCCAAATGGCCCCCTCAAGGATTGAACTCACAACCCTGGGTTTAGCAGCCCAATGCTCAAACCACTGAGCTATCCCTCCCCCCTATAAACCCATAACCCCAGCTCAACCCTCATTCCCTCTCTGCCCCAACCCAGTTTATATTAGGAGTCACAACTAATTGGTATTGCACACAGTAAGTACAACCTTTCATCTAATTTAAGTTGCTTACTTAAGTCCCATCAAGAGCACTCATGTCAAAATGGTATCTACTTATTATATGCTGACCATTATTGTACCATTGCTTTTGGGCAAGAGCCATCTTTTTGTTCTGTTTTTGTACAGCACCTAGCACATTTGGGTCCTAAGCATGACTGGAGCTATTAGTCACTATTCCAATACAATACAATACATACATACATGCATACATACCTATTGTCTAATCTTATTCGGAACACAAACACCGATCAGAAGATGTAAATCATTTGATATTTATGCTAGAACATAGCTTACCATTTAAGTTAAACTTGCATTGTGTTCAGTGTATTTAATACTATCCAGTACTTTAGTAGAAGATACTATTTTCCTAATGTAATACAACACATGCATGCTGAGACATTTTTGGAAAATTGTATCATCTTGCAACAGTAATGGACATGCAGTATCACAAGGAAAAAAGACACTCTCCCTCTTTCCTTCTCTATATCATTGTCATGAAAATTCCAAATAGTCCAAACATATGGTGATGATTACAAGTTTATTAAAAAATAGGGATTTGATTTTACCTTGACCCAGCAGAACACCTAAATAGCCATGCAGCTATTGCACACTTACATAGAGTTCATTCCCAAGAACAGTGAGCACTTGGAATGGACTGACAGTTTAATTCAATACATGAGCACGAATATTGTAGGGGCTGGATTGTTGAGGTTTTAGAATGTGCAATAATCTGATGTCTATCTGTCACTGTAGTAGCTGAGCACCTAAGAATAATGCATTTTGGGTTGAGGGTGTTGATTAAGGGGCTAGGGCATGGTTGGATGGGCAATTTTGGAGTTGGGAATATCTTTCTTGTGCAATTATAATAAGTTGTGGGCAAAAATGTTCAGGTATAGTGTATTGAACTATTGAATTGTCCTGTTTTTCATTTTTAGAAGAGCACCTAAAGGGCTAGCTGCGTGCTTTATAAATAAACAATGTGTGTGGAATTTGTGTATCTTTATGGCAAGTTAGGTGTCAGACTGATAACATGTGCCTCTCAATAGGGGCTTGACACAATGCTGTCTTTTTATTGATGTCAATAGGCTTTGGATTAGGCCTTGGGTATTGTGTACATACCATATATTAAGTGTGTGAAAATGTATGTGAAAAATTGTGAATGAAAGACTTTGGAAATTTCAACCCGAATTCCACAAAAGGTTTAATTTATAAACTTGTTGCTATCACAAGGAATTCCTCAGAACTTCTGAATATATCTTTATATAGTGCTTCAACATGAATATTCTCATCCGACTCCTGACAATTCAACCTTAACAGTAATGGTCCTGTCTTTGTATCTCTACAAATACTGTACAAGGAAGGTGGGCAATTTATTGATTCAGAGTGATTTTGGAGAGACGCATATGAGACAGATATTGTATCAGAAGACACAGACTTTATACGTTAGACTCCTGGAAAATATATATAGGAAAAGAGACAGAGTACAAAAGTATACACAAGTGACATTAAGTTGGCCCCTGAATATGAAGCTATCTTTCTGTTTGATATCTTTTTAGAGTAATTACATGATAATAGGAGAGGCAGCAGGTATACACACAAGTTAATTGTCCAGATTTGAATTTCATGGACATGATAACTAAGCAGAGCACTGTGAGAATGTTGTTGGAATGCCATCTAAGAATTGTGTGGTAACAGTCAATCCAATCAACTAGCAGGAGCAAAAAGGGTTATTATAGTAAAGGTTAACAAAACCATTGCATTATCTTCCTCTTTCAGGGGCAACACAGAAGAAGAGGCTGGAGAAGTCATGAATATCAAATCAGACACTTCCTCATTTCCAACTTTATTTCAGAATGCCATGGTTGTTCAGAAATGCTCTGTTCAGTAAAGATAGGACATTTGGTGTATCATGAATGAAAATATTTGCAAACTGGCTGTAATCAGCCTGACACAAATCTTCATCGATATTAATAACTTAAAACCCTGGTAAAGTCTTAAAATCTAGGGAAGTAAACAACAGAGAAGTTTGAAATTGGATGGAATGCAGGGTCTTTTTTGGTAGGAATGGCAATCTTGTGGTTAAGGCACAGAACGGAGTTCTATTCCCACCTGTTCGCAGACTTGGTATGTGACCTTGGGCAAATCATTCCATCTCTCACTGCCTCATCAGTAAAGGGGGAATACTAGCTTTCCATTGCCCCTCATAGGAGCATTATAAAGGTAATTATTTAATGTTTATAAAGGCTTTGTAATCCTCAAAGGGAAGGAATAATAGTGATGGAAAGTGACTATTACCAAGTACAATTTTCTTCTATAATTATTTCAAAATTCAACATTTCTGGTATCACTCTGTGTAACAGAAGAAGGAGATAATGCTAGGTTTCTTTTTGATGGAGGTAAATTCAGATCTAATGTCACTGATGTGCTGTATCTTTAATACAGTGCCACTGAGAAGTATGCACATATTTCCTATTGCTGATCTGCTGATCTGCTGAATTAGTTCACCTGGAATATCAGTACATGAGCAGGCAGAAAATGGAAATAAGATGCTCTGAATTCTCAGTAGAGAGCTGGAACTTTGTCATTCAGTCCTGTCACGATAATATGGAGTGTCACACAATGTAACAACACGACACACCCACAGTAAATGACGAGTGTTCAAAGTGATGTACAGCTCCTGTCAGCTACAAAACCTTTTATTTGTTCACAGAATGTTGCAGCATTTCCAGCAGAAAGACCACACTGAAGAGACACACATACAAAGTTTACTGCAAATGGATTTCTTTCATGTCTCTTTATGAGATTGGATGCATAATATGAACACACAGAAAAATTCCCGTGTTATTACACATGCAAGAATGCACTCCTGGCTTCCAACATGCCAGGTACTTTCCACAAATTCTTTAGGAATTTACCTTTTTTACTTAAATTGGGCTGGATGTCATTAATAAAAGAATAGTGCGATGAAAAAGAATTTATAAAATTATACTGCAACCTAGAATTGCAGGATTCAGCTTTCCCTGCCTGAAGAAAAATAAATTCTGAAGCATTAAACTTACTTTATCAAGCATTACACCTGACATGCTCTCATAAATTTTACATATATTTTAAGTTATTTTAATATTATTCCTGCTTGGTTTAAAATATTCTCATGAAGTAACTAAACTGAAGCTGCTCAACCATAAATTAGACCTAAAAAAATACTCAGACTCCCTTCTCCCTCCCCTCCCAAAAAACAACAACAATATTTATTTACTTACAATCATGTGGTGTGGGTGTGTGTTACTTAAATTGTCTCTGGCTGAAATACCTTGTATGTCTTAACAGGACTACCACAGAATCAGTGAGCCATATTTCTGTAAGGTTAAATACACACTCTTTGCACTTTTAGAAGTGTCTTGTCTGAAACCAGATGTTAATAACCCCTTGTGTGCCACACTTCAATGCATGCCCAAGGCCATGTCTTTTTAAAGGTGTGGGTACATACATTTTAATGGGACAGTGATGGAGTAGCCCTGTAGCAGACCTACTATTATGATGGGCAACCTCAATGATAGACATGAGGAAACTGCTAGATTTACTCGAACAGCTGATCTTGCATAACAACATGCATGCGCTCCTAGTCTGTTTTGTTTGCCGCACTGCCTCTTGCAGCCCAGCATTCCCGAAGACTGTTAATCCTTATGAATGCAACTGTTTAGTGTATAAGCAACAAGATATGACAGGGAGTTCACTTCAGAGTAATTAGAGCACCCCTCAGGTAGTATTACAAGACACACGTCTGAAGGAAGACACTTAGACCTGTGTATTTACTGGGAATTATTGACATACTGTAGATATGATATTATTGACAACTAATCATAAAGCTCCATTTGTGTCCCAAGTTCTAAAGCCATTTCAAAGTCACAGCTAAATTACATAAACATTGGCCTATCTAGACATAACAATAATGTTATGAAATCCCATCAGCTTGTTGCCGTTCAGACAGAACACACACTGCATGTGTCTGTAGGGCCATACTTGGGTAGCTCTGTAGCATGCAATGTGGCCCAGACACTGAAGTGATTATGTCTGAATACTCCTTATCTGATTTTAAAAGCTGACAATACTCCACATCTGTGCTTGCACGTTTCAGCTGTTGTGCCGCAATGCCAGTATTTATTTTGCTTCTGCAAGTTAGTTTTCCTTGAGAACCAGCAGGGGTCTTCTTCAATGATCTGAAAGTGTGCATTGTGTGGGGAGGTTGTACTGTAGTTCAGTCAGCGAATGTTAACCTGAGGGTGTCATTTCATTTAAACATTTGGTTTACGTCTTCCATGTCAAAAAGATTAATGCCTTGACTTTAACAAACTGAATTCATTGCATTTAAAAAAACCCGAATTAATTATAGTGAAACTATTTTATGAAGCTTTTATCTTTCTGCTTAGAGGTGGAGTTTCAAAGTTTCTTAGTTAATTAACACTGATATGGAAAGAGTTTTCAGGACATTCTATTCACTTAAGAGGTTTTCACTTGCAATGTGTCTCTGTAATTATCAGTGGAAGCCTCACAGTATTTTATTTTCTCATTTTTATTGTGCTACCCACAGATCAAGGCATTTGGGATAACAGGTCCTACATGTAGTCTAGTGGTTATTCACCATTTTGGATTAAATGAAGAATATTGTTTCTACCAAAGGCTCTATGAAGATACTTGAAACAGTAATTGAGAAGCAGAAGTGCATTTATGGAAGCACATCTGAATGTCTTCTCTGCACATAATTGCGTCAGGTATTCTGCATTAACATGCAAGTCCTTAAAAAAAAGAAAGAAAGAAAAAAGAGCTTATTTTTAGGTAGAAGCCTGTGGTGGGCAGTAAATTACACATCATTTTCCCAGACTAGTAATTAGCGCTGTTTGCTGACTATCTGAATTGTTTCACAGTAGTTCAGCACAGTTCTAATAGCTATCACCATACTTATCATAGATTCAATATATGATTCCTCCAGCTTCACATACAATATGTCTAAGGTTAGGCATTATCACAAACACATTTTGTTTGTTTCTCTTGGCCCTTTCGAATTATTTTTTTCAGAACTCTGCAACATCTCAGTTGCTTTGACTCTGTCATATAAACCAGCTGAACTGAAGTTTGCTTAAGAGGCAAGAATTTGAAAGTAAAAAATGAACAGATACTGCGTAAATAAGAAATGCCGTTAGTTGACATGAGATTTTTATATTTCTCCCAATATTGATGGGTCTTCCAAATAGTTGCTTGGAGTTAATGAACTTTCTATCTCACTTCTGGTTGTTGTTGTTGTTTTGTTTTGATTTGGGGTTTATTTGTTTTTCAGAAGTTCTGACACCAGCAAACATTTTTTCATGACCCCGTAATAAAGGTTGTGTAACAGTAAACTTAAAAAAAAAAGTTTCACAAAATTTTCCACAATTTTCAAGTTATTTTCATATCCCTGAATTTGAATGTTTCATCAAAATGGTAATTTAGCTGTGAAAACATTGGATATTGTGAAATACTGCGCACTTCCTTTATTGAAAACACTTCCACTCAGACAAACACTTTCCCTAAATGAAATCATTTTAATTGAAAATGATCTGCTTTTAAATATAGAAATTGGATGTAAAGGAGACAGATTAAGAATTTGAAACTAAATGCAAGAATGTTCTGATTTTCAGCATTCTGAATTTCATTTTGTGTATTGTGTACCCCTCTCTGAATGACATTTCGCTTCCCACAACATCCATCTGCCAGAATCCTAGTGAATTAACTAAATTTAACATTATTATCAAAACTCTCTTTTTAGTCACCAATTCTGCAATGGGATATGCTAGCACGGACCCTTATTTCAGTGCAGAGTCCCATCGACTGAGTGTGACTCCACAAAATCACAGAGTATGGGAAGTCAATGAGAAAGTACACAGGATTAAAGGTGTACTCTATATAATCCCATTAAATATTTGAGGTTGTGGACAGGAAACACTCCTCCAGTGCTCCAGCTTTAGTTTACAAGAGCACTACCTCCTCTTGTGTTGTGACTATGGACATCAACTATATATCTGTCAGGTTCTCATTAAGAGCGAACCCTCTGTTAAAGGACACATTTTTGTTCTCATGCAGACAGATTAGTTGATCACCAAATTGGGGTTGGAAGGGGCTGTGGCCAGTATATGTCCATTGAGAGACTACACTCTGGCTGAAGACATTCACATGTTAGAAGGGAATAGTCCTTCTGGAAATCCTTTTCAGGCTACGTCCATCCATGAACAAAATGTAGAAGTGACAAGAAAAAGAGAGGAAAATAGACGGGATGGTTTCATTATCACCACTACAGTACACGTCTTAAAGAGAGGCAGTAAGGAGCCGCATGACAGACCTCTGCTGCACCAAAAACCTTTCACAGTACTATGACAGGGATGTTTGGATCAGAGAAATGCAGCGTGGGGTGTACCATGAGCTAATGGGGTGCCCCCAACTACCAAGAAAGGAGCCACCTGAGAAGTATGGGCAGGCTGAAAGTGCCAAAGCCTCTTCTGCTTCAGCCACTGGGCTGCAGCAGCAGCAGCTATAATAGGAGCCATCACTAGTCTCCCGTTACCTGGAGGAGCTTCCTGTGATCTTGCAGGATCCCAATATATGGCTGTAGTAAGGCACCATCACAGAACTAGTGCAGGCATAAGAAGCAATTCAGCAGAATTTCCCAAGGCATTGTAGGGGGAAAAGGAGCAATGGTGGGTCATGGTGGGATGCTGCCGGCAGTACGGCAACTCCTTCAAAAGGCAGAGTGTGTCCCTCCTTCTTCTAATAAAAAAACCTCTCTTTGAGCTGAACTTTCTTTCCGCTATTGCTAAGACAGGCCATGCCTAAAACCAACAGGATTAAGTTCGCCATCATTTCAGAGATGTTTCCCTTTTGAGCATGCACATACCTGGCTAAGAGGCCCCAAAACAGATGGCTCAGATAACACCTTGTTTCCTCACTTGAAAGCTTGTGCTGTTTCTTGGAAGAACAAACTCATCGGGTCTAGTGGTCGCCTTACTTCAACTAGCATTACAGAGGCACAATATTAGCTTCTCGGGGTAATTCCATCAGGAAATCGCTTAAAAAAAAAATTGCAACTGAATACCACACTCAAATGTTTGTGTATTTATTTTAAGGTGACTCTTGAGAAACTGCAATTTTCTCACACACACACACACACACTCAAAAATACATTTCAAATATTTGTTTTTATAAAGCAGACTTCAGCACTTGTTCAGAAGTGAACTGTAATGAGCACGCACTCCTCAGATCTTTCTGTGGGTAATTATCTGGTCTGGCAAAGGAAGAAGATTTTTTTTACGTTTGGGGGACTCGTGTTTTTCTCCTTAACAAAGTGAATATATTACCTGTGAGAGGCACCAGATGGGCAGTCCTGGAGACTGAACTTACCACTCGTACAGTCATGGAAGATGTGTAGCCATGATTAAAGTTCTGGACACTAGACTTTTAAATTAGGAAAATGTTTTCATTTACATAAGATTCTGAAAAGCCTTCTGCTACAAAGAGATGGGCCAAGTTTGGGGTTGGATTTGGTTTAGGTAAGGTCTTGGGATCACACCTAAATCAGGGCTATAGTTCAGGTTCATATTAAATGGTGCTGAAATCTTGTAAACTGTTCTTGTTCGATCTTGGCTGATAATTCCATTGGATCATGATCTTGTCAGATTTCTGCCACTTTGGGCTTCATTAACAACTAAAAACAGACACCCCATCCAGCATTGTATCTCATTCAAAAATAAACTATAGGAATCAGTTTGCCTGACTGCCTGATTGCCTCTTTTGGTCAGTTATCAATTGCTGCTTTACATATTCAAATTTGACGGGGTTTGAATTCAAGGTTCACATTTTGGCTCATTTCTTGTTTTAAACCTAAACAAAGGGAAAGATTGTGGAGCCCTGACTCACAATGGTGAGCAATTATCATGCAGGCAGTCCCATAGGCACCAATAGGGCTACTTGAGTATGTAAGTACTCATTAGAGGTGAGTAAATAAATGATATTTTGGTTTCAGTTCTGAATTGTAAACGGCCCCCCCAAAAAAATCTGTTTGATTCAAAGCAAAACTGATATTTTTGTTTTTTTCTCACTGAAATGGGAGGGGGGAAGTGAAAAAAATCATTTAAAACAAACAAAACATTTTGTTTGAGCCGAAGCTAATTTGTTTTGTTTTGTTTTTCATTTTGGGTGTTTTTTTCTATTTTTTTTAAAAATAGGTAAATTTCTATATGAAACATGCTATTTAAACAAAGGGTTGAAACATTTCCTTTTGAAAGAACCAGAATGAAGCATTTTGGCTTTTTTTATTTAAAAAAATCCATAGGGTTTATTCAACTGAAATTATTTGTCAGATTTGATCTGAATTTGCATACAGTTTCAGTCTCCTGACAAATGCATTTTTGGCTAATCTACTATGCGCTGAAAAAAAAGTCCCAGCTCTTGTATTCACCAGTATAAGTAAAGGCTTTATAATTTCTCTGGACAAATATATGTTTAACAGAACAAAATAAAACAAATTCAAAAAAATTTTGTTTGAAATTTTAAATGAATTATCTCTGGCTGTGTTCACAACTCTTTTATGTTCACCATCTGGAGACAGTCTACAGATGAAGTAAACTGGCCAGAATGTTCACAGAAATCATGAATTTAAAAAAGAAATTGTAGACAACAAAATGCTGAATTAGTTAACGTGGGTAACTAGTAGTTAACTTTTCTTACAAGAAAGCTCATTTTAATAGTCTTGCTCATCCAATCAGGGAAAAGAAAGAATCCCATATAACCAATTTATACATTTAAAACAGCTTGAATTTTGAATATTTTAAACTCACAATGACCTGCTTTAGAACTAGCTACATATCAAGTATTACTCACCAAAAATACTCTGCGAATAATTTCAAATAATGGATGTATTTGAGAAAAATCACAAAACAGAAATGAGGTGAAATTTATAAAGTTAATATTTCTTTGTAAGTTATTTCCCATCTCTAGTGGGCTATACTTACTGAGTACAAACAGAACTATATTGAGGGGAGTATGAGTCCATCTTAGATTTGAGTGGAGCAGTAGATCATTTGGAAAGTTAGTTTGGGAGGAATAGATTACAGTGAGATCAGTAGTGCACTGTTGAAAGAGCATTGGAAATGTTTGTTTGGGGTTTCTTTGGAATGAAAGGCTTCCTAAATAAAAGAACCAATACAATTCAAAAGCCCCGAATATGTCATGCTGTTCTCCTTGTCTCCTCAAATTGCTGAAGCTAAAAGACTGTCACAGTTCCCTGTACTACTGTCAGATTCAGGGGAGATGGGTCAGCTGTACAGCTTGCATGAGAGTAGGAGGGAACAAACTAGTAGCATATAATGGGAGGGAAATAGACTCTTCTAGGTAGGGCCCCAATCTTAAACCCACTGAAATCAATAGTAGCTTTTTCTTTTCAGCGAGCTATGAATTGGGCTTGGCAGGGTTGAAAGTTCCTTTAAATTTTTTTTTCACATACAGTAAAATTTGTGGGTTTGTTTATTGTTGTTGTCTTTTTTAAGGGGCTCAGGGCCAGATTCTGATCTCACTGCAATGTAAATCCAGATTAACACCACTGAGTTTACTGAATGTAAATTCAGATTAGCACCCTGGAGCAAAACCAGGAGAAAACCTGTGCAGGCAAGATCGGAATCTGACCAAGTGCAGTTAAAAGCGAGGCTCAATAGAAGATTTTCAGAATTACATTAATTTTATTAAACCAAACAAGCATGTTTATTTTGAATGAATGAAAAGATTTTCATTTTCTTTAGAATTCTGAGGTAAACTGTCCTTGTACAATATTTGTTCAGGGTCAAGATTTAGGTAATATATTGTGCTACAATAGCTGCACCTATGACAGACAACCTTTTCATGAGATAAAAAAACCTCTACTTCAGGTCAGTACAAGAAAGGAACATGACAGAGCTGTAAATATAGAGCCCAGAGGTGTGAAATCTTGTACAGCATTAAATACAGTTCTGGGGAAACTTGAAATTTGTTCCAAACATCTCAGATGTGTAGACATCAGAATAAAAAAATACGTTGCAAACTCAGGGGAAAAATGCAGCTTTTCTGTGTAACAAATCAAAGTAATGATTCATTTTCATCAGTCTGTGAAGCTTGATCAGATTTTCATTTTGAAAGTAGTTCTGATTGGAACAAATGAAGTTGCTAATTACGGATTTAGGAGTCTAACTTTAGGCAGCCATGTTTTAAAAATTTTGGCCCCTGTGCCCCAAAGTGGCTTTCCTAATTGAAAAACATTCCAAGAAACATGGTTTCGTTGACATTTGTGTGGCTGAAGAGAATTTTTTTTTAAAGGCTGTTGAAAGCCAGAGGTTTAAAAAACATTGTTTTCCAGCAAATAATGTTTTCCTGTTTGCAGAAGCTACCACCCACTGGCAAAACTGCATTGTCTGAAATGGTTTTCAAGCCTTGGTTTTGAAAATTGTGTTTGGACACGGGGATTTTTGTAGGACAGGGCTGAATGCAACAAGGCAGTCTCTTGAGGCTCACCTAGCACTAATGAGATGGAGTTATGTCCAACTCAGTTCCACAAGAGGGATAGTAATGATGTGACAAGGAGGGACTAAACAGGGGAGAAACTGGAGATCTATCAGTAATTCCAAGAATTTGTTTCCTGACCACTGGAATTCTGGTGTAGACAGACTAAATACTATAACAGTAACCTATTTTTTCTTTAAAAAAAAACCAAACAACCCAACTTCTACTAATTAAAATTAATGAAGAGGGATTTTTAACTTTAAAAAATAATTTAATACTTTGCCAAGTTTCAATTCAGAACAAATTTGCTTCTTTAGATGCTAGTTTTGGATTAAAGTTGCTTCATTATGGGATTCTGTATAACTTATGCACAGAGGTCATTTCAAAAGTTATTCTGATTGGAGCAAAAGAAGTTGAATAATTCAGCAGAATGTCTCACCTCTGATTGAGAATCAGAAGAACCAGAAAATGGAGGGGAAAGCCTGTTCTAATTAAATTTCCATTTCTATGCTGTATTCCAAAGCGGTACAGGGAGTTTGAGTAAGATAAACAGGGTCTATGAAAATGGAAGTTCTAAAACAAGCTCAGCTGTACTGTTGTAAACAACCATGCTCTAGCACAGTATTCACTAAAAGTTCTGTACTAAATCAGTTCCTATGCTGGCCAGTTACAATGAAAAAATGGCACCACCACAATTTTAAAATGATAGTGCTATGGCAAACCAGTCATAGTATGCTTGAGTTACTACCATAAGCCATGGATTTAGAGTATTATGAAAATATATGCTTTCTTAAGTGCTGTGAATTATACCAAATAATTCTGAGCATCTCTTTTATTACACTAATGAATCAAAGGTGAGCTTACACATTATCTGTAATCACCATGGAAAAATGCATTTAAAATACATAGTTTCTGTATAAATAGTGTATCCCCCCAGCACATTCTTTAATTAAGCAGTGTCTGATTCCATAATAACAATGATAATAAAAAAATGATGTCCAGCTTTCATAATGCAAAACCTACACAGGGCTGTTACAGTACTGAGAAAATGGGGCCAAAGCATGGTGGGAAAGTATATACAAGGATCTCGTGAATTAGAAGTGATATTCATCTCGCTGAATTTTCTTTGAATGACCACCCCTTCTGATGGGAAGATTGTGTAGTACTGTGGATTTTGGAGGCCACACTTCCTTTCCAATCCTGTAAATGTCAGGGATCAACAGAGGGTAGTGGGAAGGGGAAAGGCAGGAAACACCCTTCAATGTAAAGAGAGGAGACATCTGGAAGGGATGACTACTACTCCACTGCACTCTCTGCCACTGACCAGGACCTACAGGAGCTACACTTGCAATGGCTGAGTGAGTGCCCCCGTAGACCCTCAGTAGGAGCCCAGAAGGGGATAATATAGTTTCAAGATGTATTGATTCCTCAGTGGATTTCAGTGAGAGGGGGAAACAAGCTTTCCAAGTCACAGTGCCACAGGGAGCAGCTGCTTTCCCATGTCCATTCACACCTTCTCTACTCCACTTCTCTTACCCCAGCTCCACCCCTGCACTCTGTGGCTCTCCAGCAGAGAGATTGATGGGTGTGTTTCCCATGCTTAATTCAGGCTAAATGGAAGAAGCAATTAAGCTCCTTTTTAGAATAAAATAGCTGAAAAAATAGATGCCACCACCGTGTCACTGGGCCAATGGGAAGTCCTGAGCAATAACTAACATGGGGAAAATATGAGAGTTTTCCCTGGAAACTGATTGCAAACACAGGTGTTGGGGCACTGGTTTATTGCAGTTATGTGTTTGTGTGGGTATCAGAACCAGAAAGTCACCAGCTAGCCAACAGACAGAAGAGAAGCAGTGTTGAGCATAGTCCTGAACGGAAACAGCCCTCTCCTTGGGGCACAGGACTTTGGAAAAGCAGGCTTGGAAACTGTGAGAAACTGCCTGATGTTGTTTGTACCTACAGTGTTCAGTGAAACAGGACTTTGTGAACATTTTTTGTACATACATAGGATTGCACCAGAGAAATATCTGACTCTTATCATCCTGTTTTTCCTACTAATGGAAAAACCTGCCAAGGCCTTGAATATTGACTAATTGCTTAGGCCAAAAAGGGACAACAGTCATAGATAATACTTAGCATATATATAAGCAAATATTGGTGCACACACATTCCAAGCACTTTACAAATATTAACTAATCAACCCTCATGACAACCCTATGAGAACAGCAAGAAAGCAAGTAATATTATCCCCATTTAATAGATGGGCAAACTGGAAGATGGTAAGCAATTTGCTCAGGCTGACATTGGGAGGGTGCCTGTAGCCTGGCATGAAAATAGGATACGTTTTCACTGATTGGAGCTCAATGATTGTGTATTTTAATTTAATCAGAATGTATTAATACAGCAGTTCTCAATCATTTTCATAGTCTGAACTCACATTACAGAACTAACCAATTCCATGATGCCTCTTCTCACACCTATGATTTCTTTCAAAGTTTTCTGAACTGTTCAAATGTGGATGCCTAAAGTTAGGGACTTAGACATATTTAGGCATCTAACAAAAGCCTCAGTTCCACACAGGCTCTTAAATACATGCCTAGTCCTGCTGACCTCAATGAGTTGGCTCACATGCTTGAAATGAAGCATGTGCTTAACTACCTTGCTGAATTGGGGTCTAAGTCACCTTGTTTCCAGAGATGCTAAACGCCCACAGCTCTGCTGAAACAATAGGCCACTTATTTTAGCTGCCTAAAAATGGAACTGGATGCCTAACTTTAGGCAGTGAAGTTTGAAAATTTTGCCCACCACTACAGAGACTTCACAAACTAGAAATTAATTATTATTCAAATAATAATAGTTAATTGTTTTAGATCCAATTATTGAATCCCTGAGTAACTTTTCATTACATTTGCTGTAAGACACACTCCTCTCTCTTTTAAATTAGTGAAATATTTTAAAAGGAAAATTACAGTAATATATACATCTCATGCCCTGGATAGGCTTGTATTTATCTTGGATAATTTCCAAGGGCCCTGATTCATCAAGGTACCTAAAGAGCTGCATAATACACACATATTTAATCACTTTCCTGAATCATTGTCAAAGTAAGGAAAAAATAAATTAGAGTTCTTTCAAATCTGTAGTTTTTTAGATGCCGTTCTTAAAAGTTCTCCTTTCCTATGTACAACGAAAATGTTAAGTGAGATATTGTAATACTCTCCCAAATTAAATGCACCATGACTGAAGATTTGAAGGAGGCTTTAATTTGCACATTAAAAATGGAAGCAGGATTTCAGGTTGGACAGGGTAAGCGTGTGCCTCGTTAATAAGAGCAATTCATACTAAATTGTGAACACATTCCCCAAATACTGACAACTTAGTTTCTAAGAGAACATATTTTATTGGCCTATGAAAGAAACATCATGATCCAAGAAAGTTATTAAAAGAAGCTTATATTTATAAAAACAAAAACATGAGAGAGTGAAGCTTCCATATTATGACAGCCATAACAAAATGAAGAAAATTTTCAAATATATAAATTCATGCAATATTTTTCATTTCATTCATTTTGTATAATTGACACCATTTGGAGGCAGGGGTGGTAGGGACATGGGGTGGGGGAAAAGAGGGCAGGAGTTTGTGAAATTTCCAGAGAATGAAAATAATTGCACTTTGAGCCCTGCACCCCTTTGTGGTGAGGGGGAAATCCTGGGACCGACGCAGCCTGATTCCTGCCTGAGGAGGATCCCTGCCGGCAGAGAGCAGCCCCCTGCAGTGACTGAGGAGTCCAGAGTCATCTTTGAACCTGAGGACCATCCATGGAGTCTGTGAGTGCACCATCTTTTAGTTAGTTAGTCAGGTAATTTGCCACCTTCTCCCCCTTGTGAGTCCTTTGGGCTGTACTGAACCCAGTCAGCCACCCTGCTAAAGCACTGCAGAGAAGAATTTCGTAGTTATAGGTCATCAAGGGCCCCAGCAAAGTATGCATACCAACGGGACACTAATTTTACATTTGCTACATCAAGTCGCAGGTATTTTCAGTGTGGGCACCGGTGACCCTAAAAATAGTGTTTTACCCTGTTATGTTGTAATTTTCTCCTGTTTAATATAATTATTGTGTTGAATATATTTTTATGTGTTTGTGTTATTTCTTGGAAGTCTCCAACTATCTGGAAAGTAGGTGGGGATTATTCTGCATTTAGAATTTTCCGCCCAAGCTGCCTTGGTGACCCTCTCAGGAAGGAGCAATGGGGGGGGAGGTACCACGAAATAATTTAATAGAAAAAAAAAGAAAGAAGATACACCCTGCTGAGTGGGTGGCGGGATCCAAAAGAACCCAGACCTGTTCATCAAAACCTGTAAGTGGATTGGCATTAAAGGAGGTAACCAGGTAGAGAGGGGTGCTACATGTGTTTCTGATCTAAGATCAAACAAAATGATTCAAAACTTTTCCCCATGTGACAGCCAAAAAACCTTCACTGTGGAAGAGATGCTGCTGGTATCCAACATTTATTTCAACATATATAAGGGCAGAGAGTATGCATTTGAGGACCAGCCAAGTTCTCAACTTTTACAACATCAGCAAGCCTTTTCCTCTGGCATAAGAAGTCAGCCGAAGCTTCCCAGTGGTCTAAGCAATGTGTCCAAATAGTGTGAGGTGCAAAATAGACTGGGTTTTTATTACAAGACCACTGTTTTTAACTCTTAGTTTGAATATCAAATCTGCAAGACCTCAGATGGACTCCCAGACATTATTCTTCAAGGAGCTGGGTAGTAGAATACATCAGACAGTAGTCTCATGTAGTTGTGTCAAGAACTACTGGATCTCTTGAACTTTACTAGAAAACTCTTCCTGGACACCAGCAGCCATGGCATGAATCTTTTGGCTGCCTGTGTCATTGGCGAGAGACATTGATTTGATTGGCAGCAGCATACCCTACTACAATGCTAAGTAAGCCTGTGACACAATGTGCTATCAATATTTTACCCTATCATGTGTGGCTCTGGCTCTTCAGTTTTCACTCTTTGCAACAACACCAGATAAAATGCTCCAAGGTTTACCGGTTCACAGTACTTCCATTTAATAACAGTCTTCTGATTTTGTCAACCTGTACGCTTTTGCTGAAAGAAGTCAAGTGGTTTGTTATTGAAAGATATATGTTTGTACTCCAAATAGCATCGTCTCATGTATTCCCATGCTAGCACATCACCAGTTTTCTTCTGATCCAGTCTATGTGAAGCAAAGCTGAAGATAGTTTTGGTCACACTTTTATACTGCTTTTCTTCCAGTTTCAGCTATAACAGTATTATGCTTTACAAACTGAGTCATCCTACATAACCTCCAAATATTTATACTAACACCTGAGGAATCAATCTGGTTTATTTGTGTTGTTTTAAATAAAGATGCTATTTGACACTTCAAAGCTTACAGATTTATAAATAGCAAAACAACATGGAGGGGAAGCAATAGAAATGGAGAGTCACTGGTAATTGCATGTTCCTCACAGTACATAGCATCAAACACCTTGTAAGGGACGTATTAAAAAACAACAACACACGAGTGCTGCTCCTCAAAAGCACCTCCTCTATGGTTCTTCAAAGCAGGCACTGCTGGAATCAAGGCAGTGGGTTCAGGATACTTCTGCGAGCCACGAAAATTGTTTGCAGTGAGCTCAGCAAACATCCATGGATAGAAGACCAGAGCCAGGCCTGGCTGTTGAGGTGGAGGATTCTAGGTGGGTGTGAATCTACAGGTGACCATCCTACCATCCAACCCTGCCAAATGGCAGCAGCCACCAATCTTAGAACCAATGCATTCATATGTAGGATATTAAGCAATCATTGCGTATCTTGAAATGATTATACAGTATCTCTAGTGTGAGGTCCATGTTATATTGTTCCTCTCGTTAGTGCACCATATGTGTCTAAATGCTAAAAATGCATATTTGCTCAATGTCAGTTTGCAAAGTGCAAGCTACAATGTGCCAATATGGTGTGATAATGTTTTGCTCTACAGGCTAAAATGAGGTTAACACACTTTAGTTCCTTCAGATTTTTTTAAACCAGAGTTTTCCAAAAGAATACACTTCCTGGTGTGGTTAGATGATTCCATTTAACATCTGTGTTGGACTATTCCAGGTTCTCTTTATTTTGGTGGGTTGTCTGGGAAGATTTCGTGACTGCCCAGATAATGTCTTCACTCCATGAATGTTCACCAGGAGCCAAATCATCCCCTCCTGTATGGAATCTCACAGAGAGGCCGGGACTGGGAGGGAGGAAGTGTGGTGCTGCAAAGGCAAGCTAATTCCCTTCAGGGTTAAAGGGGGAAGATCCATGTACACACAGAATCTAGGGGGTATGATCTGGGATTAGTCTAGTGAGAACTGACCTGTCTTTGAAAATGTAGCCACCTGGCATGTTGCCTCATTCATTTTCACACTAAAGAGAGATGGAGCAGTTAATGGCACAGAGAGAGAGAGAGAGAGAGATGCCATAAAAATTACAGGCTGTGTAAAAGTTTCTTTTCAAATAACTGTTTAACACCACTAAGAAGTTACATTAAAACTGTTTCAAAGTCTAAATTTAGTTACATTTTAAACTAACTGCATATGCTTTTATTGTCTCTGATCTAAAATATAATCCCAGGAGGCTGTGAAAAGCATGCAAATTACAGAAAGCTAATTTGCTCCAACAGCGACACCTCCCATGTAGTTGGGAGGTCTATTAGAACTAGTGTATTCTCCATTATTTGCATATTAATAGCACCTGCTGAAATACTTTGGGATTTACTTTCCCTGCCAGCAGAGGGACAAAACAAAAAAATATATACAGAATTCCTGTCATACAGCTATGATGGGTAATAAACTATCTAGGAGGTGCTAAGAATACTGAATTAATAGTGAGAGGCAGTGGATTAGCACTGCAGATGGCATCTGTGGTTTTTAGATAAACTGGACTGCAAGCAAGTTAGGATTCCCCTTGCTTGAAAAAATAATCCCCTTTTTGGAAAGTACTGTGTAATTTGAAATCAGTCACTTGGCTCAAAGCTGAGGAATTGAAAAATTTAACTAAAGAAATTCAGACCCTGAAACAAGACAAAACAAACAAACACAAACCCAGAGTCACCAAAAACAGAACCGCCCCCCCAGATGTGGACTCTGATTTGAAATCTACAACAATACAGGCCTCTGATATTAGCCAGGCCTGCAATGCCCAGTTCCTTTGCACATAAAACAAAAATAAATTAAAAACAGCTTGTGATAAATGAAGAGGGTGGGGGAAAGTAGCTCCCTTTTATGGACACTCATCCAGCCAGTTATCTATAAAATCTCTCTTAGTAGCTGTTCTCTACTTGCTTTACCTGTAAAGGGTTAAAAAAGCCCATAGGTAAAAGGAAGGGAGTGGGGACCTGACCAAAAGAGCCAATGGGAGGGCTAGAACTTTTTAAAATTGGAAAAAAAACTTTCCCTTTGTCTGTCTGTCTGTTCTCTGGAGAGAGGAGACGTAGAGCAGGAACAGGGCTGAACTATGCTGTAGGAAGCTTTAAGCCAGATATGAAAAACCATCAGATCATATCTAGAAACTACTTATTTGAAACCCCTGGATATGTAAGATCAGGGAATGTCTAGGAAGGCGCGATTAGGTTTATCTTTGTTTTCCCCTTATTGGCTTGTGGACTCCTCTGTGCAAACCCCAAATGCTTGTGTAACCTTTAAGCTGGACCCAAGAAGGTTATTCTTAATGTTTAATTTTTGTAAGTGGGTTTTTAAAATCTAGCAAAAGCCTAAGTTCCAGATGTATTTTCTTTCTTTTTGTTTTTAATAAAATTTACCTTTTTTAAAAACAGGATTGGATTTTTGGTGTCCTAAGAGGTTTGTGCACATGTTGTTTAATTAGCTAGTGGCAACAGCTGATTTCCTTTGTTTTTCTTTCTCAGTTCTTCCCCGTGCGGGGGAGGGGGTGAAAGAGTTTGAGAGTTCCCCACAGGGAGGAATTCCTAAGTGTGCCTTCCTGGATCCAAAGGGGTTTTTTTTGCACTTGGGTGGTGGCAGCATATACCCATCCAAGGTCAGAGAGAAGCTGTGACCTTGGGAGTTGAATATCAACCTGAAGTGGCCAGTATTACTTTTTAGAATCCTTGCGGGCCCCCACCTTCTGCACTCAAAGTGCCAGAGTGGGGAATCAGCCTTGACACAATTACAGCCTGAGAGTTACTTAACAATCCAACTTCCGAATCTCTGCTTATGACCAGTGCTCCCCTTCTGCCTCCTTACCTCTTCTATATAAGGACGCCTCTACATTTTTACAGCTCATCCTCTTTGCAAAAATGGCAATTCCTGCTCTTAAAGGAACATTATCTAGCTATTGTTAACCTTTTCAAGAGCCATAAGAGTCCTATATTTTCCCATTAATGTTAAGATGGACAAAAATAATATATTTTTGTAAAAAAACCCATGGCTTTAATACAAATTATACACTGTTAAACAGCCAATGAGCTACAGTGGCAGTTAAATTACTGCTACCGTGCTGAACACAGTAGCATTTTAAATATCTCTGTATTCCAACACAAAACAAATAAGCTACTAACTTTAAGTTGCTAAATTTTCCTCCACTTTTGAAAAACAGCTATGAAAGAACATTAGAGTTATGAAATTGATCCATTGAGTGGAGAAGAGCAAATATGCCATCAAATTCACTAAGTGGATCTCTATAGGCTAATCTGTAACTTTAGAGTCTGCCCCAAGTAAGGGGCAGTGAGTAGCTGTAGCTCCCCTACAGTCAGAGTTCCTCTCCTACTCTCACCTTGCTCTGTGGGAGGATATGCTACTTCATCCTTCTTTTGTGCCCAGCTAGCGAGTGGGGGGCAGGGGCAAAGCCAGAGCTCTTTTCACTCCCCCCATTCCACCCCCCAATTGTTCACAGGGAGGAACATTAGACAAGTAGCCTTTGTTCTCCTCACCACAGACAAGCACAATCTTTGCAGGGTAAAACTGGGGAATAACAGCAGGGCCGGTTCTAGGTTTTTTGCTGCCCCAAGCAAAAAAATGTTTGGCTGGCCCCCTGCCCAGCCCTGGGCTCTCACGCCCCCCCCCACCAGTGCCCTCCCCCACCCTCACCACCTGCTGCCCCAGCACTGGGCTCTCTATCCTCCCCCCCTGCCAGTTCTGACTCTGCCCCCCTCTCCTCCAGCCGGTCTGGCATTGGCAGGGTTGGGATAAGCAGCAGGGCTCCCAGGCCGCACCTCAGCCCAGGGTCCCTCCAGTCGGGGCTCCCGCCTCCAGGACCAGCTGGGACCCAGGAGGGCAGAGCTGAGGAGTCTGCCCCGGCAGGGCCTGAGGAGCCGGGGCAGGGCATCCCCAGAGGGAGCGGAGCCCCGGAGAGCGGGACATGGCCTGGGGCCGCACAGCAGCGCCCCACCCTCTCTGGCCCCACTGCTGCTTCTGGCCGCCCTGCCACAGCCCCTGGGCGGCTCGGGCCGCTTCGCCCAGCCCTAGCTGCAGTGCTGTGGGGCGGCTGCCCTGCGCCACCTGCAGATGGCTCCGTGCGCCCCACAGGGCGACCCCCAGCCAGACTGTCCCCCCCCAGGGTGCCACCCGCGCACAACGCCCTGCCACCAGAAGAAAAAAAAAAGCTGGAATACCGCCCCTTGAATCGTGCTGCCCCAAGCATGTGCTTGGTTTGCTGGTGCCTAGAGCCAGCCCTGAATAACAGGTAGCGGGCAGAGAGGGCTATCTCCCTGCACAGCCAAGGAAGGCCTGTGACTATTTAGCCCTGTGTGAGTTATAATTACTCAATATGGCCCTTAAGACAGTACAGTGATGAACTCCTGAAATGTCATGTACAGAAATTCCCTGCTAAGGCACTAATGAATATTAATTCTCATTAATTTACATGTAATTATTAAATAGTGCACTATGTAATGAGGCTAGTCGACAACTAATAACAGTAGCAGTAGAGGGAGGATGGACTGAGGAATCAGAAAGGAGGACTGGTTGCAAATAAAACTCTAAGCCTATAATCATTGCCCAATGATATTTTTCTTGGACTTACCCAATGATGCCATGGTAGGGAATCTCCAGAGGAAAGGTATGCTGTAGTATTTCTCAGAAGCACTGAATGACTCAGGGGATTGTTAGCTGGAAAGGTAGCTCTTCATGTTGAGGGCACGGTTCAAATCTGGCCAAGGAGTAGGCAGTGACTGAACATTACCACCATCTGACACATGCTCAGTGCCCCATGTAAAATGTTTTTTGGGGGGACCTCCATACGGTTCCTAGTGGGAAAGTGTTCAGCTCACAAAAGCCACCATTGTTAAAGCTACTCTCACTGGCAGTCTGTGTCTCAGAGAAGCCAAGGATTGAAGAAACGTTTTGAGTAAACTCTTGTAGTCAAAGGTATCAGAAGGGTAGCCATGTTAGTCTGGATCTGTAGAAGCGACAAAGGGTCCTGTGGCACCTTATAGACTAACAGAGGTATTGGAGCATAAGCTTTCGTGGGTGAATACCCACTTCTTCGGATGCATCCGAAGAAGTGGGTATTCACCCACGAAAGCTTGTGCTCCAATACCTCTGTTAGTCTATAAGGTGCCACAGGACCCTTTGTCGCTTCTTATGGTCAGAAACACTTCACTTCCTCTAGAACAGGGCTGAAGCCTATTGGCAGGAAGCTAGGGATAGCTTTGCATTGATACTATCTTCACTGAGCTTTTTTGATCCTGTCTCCATTGCTGTCAATCCAGCCTCCAATCCATTTTAAAGTATTTTTCCGAAGCTGAGGAGCTATGCGTTTTTAATGACAATAATCATTTTTTAAAAACCCACCACCACCCAGGACATTACCCATGATAATAAATTGACCTGGATGTTCCTTACCTGAAATTTCATGAGCAATTAGCAAACAAAATTATCCACAAAAGCATATATGTCCTATTATCCTTGCAGTGATTACAACAGCAGCGATGCTACAAGCTGGCCGTTTACTATCAAGCAGCCCCCAAAAGTGGGTAATTTGTATTTCTTACCTGAAGTTCATGGCAGCCAGTATTTTACTATATATATCTATAAAAGCAAGGGGGAAAGGAAGAAGGAAACAATATTCACAGCATGTTTATATTCAAGACGTGCATGTTTCAGAGAGGGAGGCTGTGATGTGTATATTTGCATTGTCTGTGAAAGAATCCTCCGTGGCAAGGCAGCTGGAAAAATAATGGACGATCAGAGGGCTGTCTTCAGCGGCAAACTTTCAACTGGTAAGTTACAATTATATTGTAGAAAATGATACCTTAGACTACTACTAATTTGTGAATCCCAGGAAAGGCAGATCACTGATTCCTCATCAGGGCTGCAGAACCTGATCTGTAAAAATTTGGGCCTCAGCAGGAGGTTGTATGCGAGAGTGATTTGCATTTCAATTCTTAGTCCACCACAACCTTTAAATCTTACTGCAGCACTGTCACAATGGAAATTCCTGTTCTTGGTGTGCTCAAAATCTACATTCAATAACAAAAAAAATCTTGGCACAATGAAAGTCAATCATTAATGGGAAAGAATGCGGTATTTATGCTCAAATTGTCTCACAATGCACCATTACATCAGATTCTTTCATAATTTTATGGGGGAGCGTGTCCCCTGACACCACCTTCAGGGATTTCACATGGCGCTTGTCGCTATCATTCCACTTCCACAAGCACCACAGCCTTTTCAATTTTTATCTGCCCAGAACCTGGAATATGTTATATTATTTAGTTTCTGTAAAAAGCTTTTCTGTATCAAGAATTCACTACAAATGAAGGCTATTTCCCTGAAAAATGAGCCTGTGAGTGACGGATGGTTAAGGGAATTTCAGCCAGGCCCCCTTTACAAGAGGCAGCAGAAGCTCTGTTATTCTCTGCCATTCTTCCTACTGATGGATGGCACAGCCCCAACTGGTCTTGGGTAAAACATCTACCAGAACTAACATCAATGATGAGGCAGTCAAAGACGCCCCAAAAGATTCAAAGGTCCACACTGTGAACCCCGTACTCATACTGGTAAGCAGTTACCCCCATGAGTAATCTTTTTAACTTCAGTGGGGTAACTTCTGGTTCACAATCTGCTCCTAGGAAATAAGTCACCAAGTCCTCATTGTTCATTTTAGAATCCAAGCTAGACAAAACCTTTGGCTGTGATTTCAATGTGCAGTTACTTTAAACTTGGTTAAACTTGGTTGCCAATGATTAATTATTGTTCTTCTTATTATTTGTATTACAATGGTGCCTAGATGCCCCAGTCAAGTTCGAGGCCCCGGCATGGTGCAAGGCAATGTATGAATATATAGAATATATATAGAAAGAGACAGTTGTTCTCCTGAATGTCTTACAGAATACATGTCAAAATGAATTCTGATTCCTGGTTATTCTGGAAGTTTATCTATCTATCTATCTATATCTATAGATAGATAGATATATGTATCTCTCTCTCTCTCTCTCTATGTATATATATATATATCAGAAGGATATCAGAAACCAGCTCTAAAACTTTCTTCAAGTTTAAGAGTTGGCTCCTCCCATTGAGCTTGATGGGACTCTTCCACTGACTTCAACAGGAACAGACTTTCCTAAATGAAGCACATTGTTTCTAAGACATAGAGGATTTTCCATTCTCCTATTCTATGTTACTATGTTGGTGTCCAGCAAGTTGTTTTGTTACTGGTGTTTTCCAGGCTGCAGTACTAATTGAAGTTTTGAGAGATCTGAAGAAGATCTCTGTGTGGCTCATAACCTTGTCTCTCTCACCAACAGAAGTCGGGCCAATAAAAGCTATTACCTCACCCACCTCTCTCTAACTTTCCTATAAGTAACTCTCTTATCACTAATGGCAAATAAACCTCCATGTCGAAGGGGGATTCTTTCCTTCAGGCACATTTACTGAAAATGGGAATGATGCACAAGGTGACCGTGGGGGCCAAAATATTCAAAGGTGATTTTGAGTGCCTGAATTTTGGGTGCTCAACCTGATGCCCCTTAAAAGGGGCTTGGTTTACAAAAAGTGCTCTGAAAAGCAGGATCTTTAAAGGTGTCTTAAGTAGGACACATAAAATTACTAGTCACTTTTTAAAATCTTGGCTTAACTCCTTAGTATTTGTTAGGGCTTGTCTACACTGTGTGTTAGTGCACACCAGATTAAGAGTAAATTCTAGTGCATGACGCCATGTCACACAGCAACTGGCCTGTGTGGACCCTGATGGTGCACACTAAAAGTTTCCAAGTAAGTACTGATGTAATCCTGTTTCAAAGAGTACTATGTCAATGCATCATGCAGACAACCCCTAAAGCTCTGCCAGTCCCAGACCCATTGCTCAGGAAAAACTGCCATACAAATCAACTGGAACTTTAGCTGAGTGAGGTGTGCAGGATTTGGACCCAGACTGGTGAAGCCAAAATGGACCCTTTCATATTAATGGCACTTGAAGCACTCAGAAGTATAGATCTTAACAACTGACCTTCAACTTACAGCTCTGGCATTCAAAACATACAACCTCTCTGTTTGTACTACATTTCCCTAACAGCTTACATTGCAGCCATACAGCCAGCAGTTTGGAAAGGTCTCCTAAAATAAGCGTATTTAAAAGAACAAGGTCAATGCCCAACATATGTCAGATTTTATGAGTCGAAATCAAAGAGCTAGTAACAAGTGGAGTATGTCAGAACTCTGTGGGTTTTCCTTGCCAGGTTCTTTCATCAAGCTTGGATTTTAGATGCCAAAAGCAGTAATAACCACATCCTATCGACTTCATTTCTGTATAAGGGTCTATACATCGGCTAGTTAGCCCAATAAATAAGGCTAACACATAGATAAATGTGTTTGTCTGGACATGCTATTTAGTGTCTATATAAGTGTATTTTTCTTTTAATGGGACACATGCTGATTCCTTGCTTCAGCCTTAGGCTCTAGTAAAATCAGATTAAAAGCATTAGTAATGTAGTTAATTCCATGCCCACCAAGAAGAAGAAAACATTACAAGGGGGAAAATGGGAATTTAAGGACTTTTTTTAAATGTAACACTCCGGTTGGATCTTTGTTAAAAAGGGTATCTTTTTAAAAGCAAAACTTTTTTCTCAGTTAAGATAAAGCAACTCTGTACAGCATGTTAACCGTCTCTTGCAGAGTGATATTTGTGATTTCAATTAAAATATGCTATTGTCACTTTAGCCTCCTTCCTTATATTTTAAATTGATCCTAATGGCTTTGCTTTAAGTGATTTGCGTCCCATAGTGAGTCTCTGTCAGTTACAGTACCTCCCACTATTGCCCTGCTGAATAATCACTATCACATAATCACTTCTTCCTCCTTCTCCCACCATTATTACCCACTCCCTCCCCCCTGATTCTGCATGCTGGTATAGTCTGCAAAGTATTCACTCTTTAACATCTGGCTTCTTGCTCTGGCATGCAGTCAGGAACTTAAAAAGAAGGGATAAATGCTGCAGGAAGGAGGCCAAACCAATGGTTCTAAAGGTAGACTTCTATTTCACCATGTCTATTTACCTGACTGCAAACTGGAGAAGGGGAGAAAACGGGGAAGAGAGAGAGAGATATTTTCTTGCTACTTGCCATCTCATTTCCAAAAAAACAACTTTAACACTGAAATTTTACTTTAGCAAATATGGTTTCCTGCCCCACTGTTTTAGTTATGTTTACATTTTCTTAAAGGGGCATAAGGAATTATGCCTTTCCATCTTCTTCTTAATGCACTGAGGGCAATTGTTCTCCACCAGCTAATATGGGGAGGGTTTAATACTGATGTTCTGCAGCAGTCACGGAAGATGTGCCATAGCGTTTAACTGCACTCTTCGGCTTTCACATGGTCACTGGTGTTAACAGTATCTACGCCAGGGATGTACACCATAATTTCATTTTCTTTTGTTCTCAAATGAGGATGACCCTGAGCATGAGGAATATTTATACCCATCGGGATTGATTCACCCCTACTGTCACAGGGGTGTGTGATCTGCACAACTTCAGGCCTACAGAGGGGAAGGCGGATTTCAGTCTCATGTAGGGCTCACTGGAAGCCCTGCAGACAGAGGCTGCCTGTCCAGGCACTGAATGAGTGCTGTCAGGTGTGCCCTCCTGCTGCAGTCCTCACACCTGCCTCACCCAAGTGGCTTTGCCAACGATCAGCTGAAGCAATGGCTGCAGATGACTTGTGCTGCTGCAGCCTCTGTCCCCACAAGCAGAGACTTTCCACCCTGGTGCCCCCTAAACCAAGCAGTGAATCTAGTTTAAGTTAAAAACTACTTTAGCTATTGAAAGTAAACAGTTGCATTATGAAGTTAAATTTCATACATATTCAGTGTAACAAAATGGACACAGTATAATAGGCCTGGAATGGTCTCTCAGATCCAACAACCATCCCCTCTCCCACCCAAAGAGCACCACCATATTTCAGAAGGAGGAAGATTTGAATTAAAATCCCCAGATACAAGCTCACAATTTTGGTGCTGAGAGGTGACTGCAAAATCAAGGGCTATCTTCAGCCCTTGTTTATTCAGCTGTGGGTGGTGCTTCGTGTGGCTAAGGTGGTCTACGTCTTCCACCAACAGAGCTCCTGTGGAGACTTGGTTCGAAACTGAACCTTCTCTCTCTGGAAACAAGCCAAAAAAGCGGGCAATGGTATAAATGATGCCTGCAGCAATACTGTCCACACTGGAGCAGTTTCAGGCATGTTTCATCCTCCTCCTGGGTAAATTCAGCCCCTGGTTCAGCTGCAGTTGTAAAGAAAGAACTTATATGAGAATAGCTGATCTCATGACATTTTTGTCACTTTGTGACGATCTCTTACACAAACAGCTGGAGAGGCTTTGGTGCTACCAAACCCAATGGTAGCTCACGTTTGGGCTTGACTTTGTCGCCTAATAAACACTGTCTGGTTTTTCTGGTCGACTCCGTTCATAGTGATATGCACAGACATTATTATATGCATGTCTATTCTACACACAACCAAAAACTATTAAAGTGCAGTACTATAGCACACATATAACTTTCACGTACATTTAGATTCAACACATTTACGCATCAGAATGTATTTATACATGCAACCTGCACATATGGACATACACTGTAAACCATAAAGCTTTCTGTTCTGCGCTCTTTTGTCTTTTGCCTTTGATGGATCTCATTATTAATTAAAGAATAATTTAGCTTCCATAATTGTTTTCTGCCATACATAATTCCAACCTTTCAATGTCTCTTCAAGTTGGCTTATTAGCCTAAATGCACTCTTTTGTTTTTGTAACTCCATCGATCAAAGCTTGTAAGTGGACAGATTCAGCAGTGTGATGAGTAAGGGGGAAAAAAAGAAAAAAGAAGTGTCTCTTTATGTACATTTATGAAATCTACCACCCAGTGACCCCATTCTAAAATTTCCATATTTAAAACAAATGCTACTTTCCCTGCATTCTGTTTATCAGGAACATTTTTTCTCCTTAAGATGTATTGCTCCTTTTGGTAAGAATTATTGACTGGCTGTTAAATAGATAGCCTCCTTTACCTTAAGAGATGAACTTTTTTCGAACAGCGCACAGAGATGTATTATCAAGACTCAGGGATTCAGAAGAGACTGATCTGTCCTTGTCTAATCAGACTTGATGAATTCAAATCAAACTGTAAACCCCAGTTATACTTGGCTTTAAAATCTCCAGATCAACAATAAATCAGCAATATGAGATGCCATAGGATCAGTTCATACTTAAGCCACCAGATACTTCATAGAGAAACAGATTTCATGAAACATTTTGTAGCATTTATTAATATTTTATAGATAGTGGGAGAAGACTATATAAGGGGACACTCTTTGAATGGGGCTTTATATCTGACAATGAGAGATCCATACCAGCTATGGAATTAAGTTTCTTCCGAACTTAAAAATTACTAACCAATAGGGCTGTGAGGATGTGAGGGTGGTTGAAAGTAATATACAGCTGTACTAACAAAGGAGCAGGTATCAAACTATGCAGTGATCTAGACAGAAAATTAAAGTGTTCTCTTACATACACTTGGCACTGGACACAAGAATAAAATAAATATAACAAAAGCATCTTGCATTTATTGGCTGATAGTCGGCCATTACATTAATTGAATCTATTTCCCTTAAGTTAACGATCCTCATTCACACCTGTGTGACCATCTTGTTTATCACTTCAAAGGTTTTTCTTCCCCTGCTGTTATGGTTCCTCTCAACTAATTAGCCTCTTAAGGTTGGTCTATGCACCTCGACCTTATCATGTTTCTCTGACTGTATAAATATCTGTCTACTGTATGTTTCATTCCATGCATCCGATGAAGTGGGTACTAACCCACGAAAGCTTATGCTGAAATAAATTTGTTAGTCTCTAAGGTGCTACAAGTTTTTCTTTCTTATTTTCGTTTTAATCTCAAATGCTCCCAAAGTACTTTACTAATTTATTGATGCATTCTACACCCAATGATGTGGCATTCTCTCCCACAGCCTATACTGTGTTTATTCAGATATTCTGTTAGTCCTGACTAGTGTAGAAATCCTACTGTCACCAGACCAGGATGATACAGGTCAGCAGGCTCAATATGTAGCATGGCATTTTACACAGCTGTTTTCCTTAGGAGCAGTACACTTGTCACTAATGGCGGCATCATACATTTACTGTGGATGGCAGTATATGTGCTTGCCATGTTTGGGACCAATCACATCCCTTCACACTCAAGCCAGTGTCCTTGTGTTCGTTCTATTAACTATGTGTCCATATATGCTTCCATGCTTTTGTTCCATAATTCGATGCCAATTCTTTGCCCATGCTACATGCAGTACAGATTGGACATATATTTTGCAATCTTTACTATCTTCCCCCTGTTACAGAACTACGTAGGAGAAGGCATAATTTAATTCTTTATTAAAAAAAATCACATAAACCACCTCTGAAATATAGATACCACTGAATTGTAACATAGCAGCCATCTTTCTATACAGAAAGAGTATCACAATTAAGAACAAAACAATGAAGACTACTTTATCCATCTAAACTAGCAGGGGAAATATATCAAGCAAAATGTATAACTGAATAGGAATGTATCTGCAACACCAGAGTAAACAAAGGGATAAAAATTACTTTATGTGATATTTAAGGCCACATTTTGAAACAAAGGGGAACCACAAAAATATGTGCACATGTGAGCATTTGTTTCTGGAAACACAACTACTGCACATACAAATTCACATATGACTATATCCTGATTTGCAGATAAAAACGGTGGCTTATTGCATATATAGAGATGGTATTTCAATGTCTAAATTTCCTTTTTATATGCGGCTGGTGCATTTACACTGAGAAACATGCTGCCACAGTTTCTCTGCTTCAGTACCCGAGACTAAAGCTAATTCAGGTAAGTCTACTCCAGCTGCAATCATAGGCCATGGTTTCAGTATAGACATACCCTATGTGCTTCTTATTGCACTGACCCATTCAAGTATGACCCAATCCAAGTGCTGAATGATTTGAGGATCCCCTAATACTAAATGGTACAGCAGCAAAGAAATAAACAAACTTCAAAACCAAAACAGAATCATACCTTTTTTTAAATTATTTTTTTAAAGAGATTCTTATTTTACACTTTTGTCTGATTCAAGTTTTCATGAACTGAACTAATAGACAGGTTACCAGTAACTCAGATGAGGGCGCGCGCGCACACACACACACACACACACACACACACAAAGAAGAATGATGAATTTGAGCTCCGCCTGAACTGCAAAATTCTGATCCAGATTTTGAGCACCTCATAATTTGATTCAGGGTTTTGACTGGCCCTCTATATATGTGGCAGTCAGATGTGAAGTTTGGGTCCAGGTTCAGATTCTGATTTTCTCTCTCAAAATTTGGTCATATTCAGAACCAGGGTTTTGGCTTGCAAGTGTCAAAACTGTTCTTTAATGATGGACTCCCACCCCAAAGCTGCAGGCATAGCAATCTGTGGGGTGGTTTTTGTTTATTATTTCCAAATGATTTAGTAGACACTAGAATATCCTCATGCCATAGGTACCTTCTAAGTAACTGATACACCAATGTCACATGTAGCCAAATTTTCACCTGTATGTTCTATTCCTAGGCTTGCTGTTTCTGCATTACGGAAAGGAAGTTTATGGGGGCAATGATGTTACTGCAATGGTCTAACTTAGCTGTCATCTCAAGAAGGTGCTGCCAGGTGTGATATCAAGTAACAGTCACCTTCTTCAACAATAGGGCAGGTGAGCAAAATATCTAACTTGCATTCAGGTGTCCTAGCACCTGTGATGCAATTCAGTTCCTCTTTAGCTTTGTGTGCAGCCCTCATTACGCTTTTATGGTTTAACTACTGGTTTAGTATTTAAGATTGCTGTATCTATAACATCAGTCCACATGAATCAAGGTACTGGATCAGTATCCTGAACAGAATTAAATGAAAGATGAATGTTGACAACCTAATCTTTTCATAAATCATGATCTTTTGGAAGCTTCCCCCCGCCACCACCACTCTGAAATGTGTGATGTCCTGTCATGATGCCTAAAATACAGGGCCATTGACATCTTTCAAAGATAAGCACCTGAGTAATGCCCCCAGGTGCATGGGAAGATAGAGTTCATGTGGAATTTTCTGGGATCAACAAAACAAGTTTTTCATCTGTACCTGTTTTACATGAAAGAGAGTATCTTACAATTGTACCCTCAGAGAGAAGTGACATAGGGAACGTCTACCTGCTAGTAGTCAGAGCACAAAAGGTGATGGGATAGAAAACAGTTCACCTCCTTAATGCATGTGGCCTGCAATGTACACATATGTTGCCTATCTCCTTACTGTTCCCTAACTTAGGTACAGCATTGTTAAGCAACACTAAGCACTGCATTGTTCCAGGTTTAAAGCATTTCATGTGGAGCATGGCACCAAAGCTTTGTGCTGTATCCCAGGCCAAGGTTTTATCAGCCTTCAGGATCATAAAGAAAAAACACTAGTAATATGTGAATGGACAACTCAAATTCGTGGAGAAAGGAGTTATTTCAGGCTGCCAATATTGGTTCTTACATAGATAATAAACTAGACTGGCCTTTATCCTGACATCACACTTCAATCAAAAACTTTTTCACAAAATGTCACTTTCAAAGTTGCAGCTTTAAAAAAAAGTGTTTATAAAAAATTCATGGCCACAATGATCTGATAATGCAGCGTTCTGATACTAGCAGATGTTTTGTCTAACATGTTCCCTGAAGCTGTACTCTGTGCCTTCATATCTTTCATTTCCAGTTGCTATCTGCTGACTGTGGGATGTCATGTACGTACCCTATAGCTATGCGCAGCAATTCGCATCTAACACCGCCGCGCGTAATGAGCTTCACAAGATGCTTGTCGCAATAACTCCGCACTTCCCTAACCATATGGAACACAACACTCTAAAGCCCACAGACACTTTTTTTTTATTACAGTTCAGATCCTTAAAACATAATCTGTGTGATGTCTAGTGAATGTACGTGAAGAGCTGCTGAAAACAAAGTTAACACTTGTTCACATCATCTGTTACAAATGTCCAATTTGGGACAATAAATTTCCTTGGAACCTGTTCTTTTGCTGACTCGTTGCTTTATCTTTTTTCGCTTTCTCTCACGTCGTTTTTTTTATGAACTATGCATATGTATTAAATGGGATTTGTTGTCCCTAGATACCAATTTGCATAAAGTGCAAGCCATCATTGGTTGGAGAGAAGCAAATTACTTCTCCAGCAAGATCACACTTTTTTTTTCTTTCTTTTTTTTTTAATTTTAACAAACCACAGGCAGAGGCTGTTAACAGCACTTAGCCAGATATGCAAAAGAATCACTTCTCTCAAAAGCAGCTTGATCTATGAGGGAAAAAGAAAAAAAGAAAGGTATTATTCAATTAGGTACAACGTAGAGATGACCTGAGACTGAAACATCTGACCCAACCATTCATCTGTGGGTAAGCTGATTTTTCTGATTCCCACTAACATACAATCCAAGTGTTTGGCACTCAGATCACAAAACAAAACACCACAACTGACCAGAGGGTGAAAGAACCTAGCTACCCATTTCTTAAGGTTCCCAATCCAGCTCCATACTTCCAGTTATTTCTGAGCACTTTTACTCATTTGAGCCACCCTCACAGTCCTTCTCTTCCTAATTCACATCCCTTCCCTTCAGCCTTTTGTTCACAGTCCCACTTTGATCATGTTTCAAAGAAATGTGTAACCACTTGTTTAACATATCTTGAAAACTGCAAGCTACTTCCCCTAGCCCAGCTTTATTGTACTGGCTCACAGATGTACGGGAGCACTGTTAGGTGAAAGCATTTTGGACTTAGAGCTGTCTTCAGAGCCTTGAACAATCACAATATCTCTTTCCTTTTTCACTCTTGCGGTGCACACCTGTGATATGCTGGCAAGGGTCTTGGTTATAACAATACGAGAGATTTCCAGGTTCAAATCCAGCCTTGCAAAACCCATTGTGTGTGTGTGCGTGTGCGCGTGCGCACAGTCAACAAAGAAAAAGAAGAAAATATCTAGATATTCACTGAGGTGAAGTGAGAACTCAGTGCCACGCTAGAAATATTTGCAAACCGTGAGCCAGCCTATGTTGAAATGCTTCTGATAAAATAATTTAGGACGAACCTGATAAAATGCCATCAAATTAACGAGATAGAGCTGTGAAGTTTTATTCTACATCTGAATTTCTCAATCATTCAGTATTATTTGGGAGTCTCCTATGCTATCTCCAAATGCAATGGAATTTTATTTTAGGGAGTCAACTCTAAATATAAATATAGTTTGCTGTAGGTTAATTGCAAGATCTGTCTGCCATTAAAACATTCATTTGAAGCCTGATTCAAAGGCCATCAATGTCAATGGGAGTCTTTCCATTGACTTTAACGGGCATTGGAGTAGTCATTTTAAAATGTTTATTGAGGTCACAGACAACATATGTGGTTGATTGTAGATGTAGTTCAGCTAAGCTGCAAACAGGGGAGTTTGAGAGGAATTGCTCCAGGTAAAGCAGGAGCAAATACAGGACCCTTGGGGTAAGTGGCTGTCTGTAGTGTGTGTTTGGGGGTACTTGTGTCTGTCTGTGTGTTCATTCATTTGTTTGTTTGCAGGACCGTGTGCTGTGGCTGGCAGTTGGAAGCTGTGAGCTTCTACACCAGGGGGCTGGGCTAATCAATCAGGCAGGCCAGGGCTTTATAAAGCAGTGAGCAAGCGACCAGGGGCTGCAAACAGGGGAGTTTGAGAGGGAGTTTGGAAGGGGAGTGAGAAGGGGGCAAGCTATCCTTGCCATTCCTAACTCTTTGTACTCTTTTACCCAAACTAAAGGCAGAGGCAAAGCAACCAGGTGGCTGCAGACGGGGGAGTGAGTATCTGTTGAGGGGACAGTTTGGCACTTTGACCGTGTGCTTGAGTGTTTGATTTCCTGTTTGAATAGTGTGGTTTGGGAGTGCTTCATTGCAGGCTCTTCTAAAAAGACAGTCAGTCAACTGTGCACCAGCGGAGCAGCGCATAGCAGAGAAGCAAGCAGGTGGAGTTAGCCTGGGAGTTCGCCTGGAGAGAGCCTACTGTGGCATCGCCCTTGCAGGTTTCCCTGAGTAGCTTCTGCCACAAGTGAGGAAACTCTTCGAAGGAAGGGACTATGGATGCTGAGCGATCCGCTGTCGTGACCTGCACAGGATGTGCCATGTTTGTCTTTCTTCCACAGGATAGAAGCGACTTTGTCTGTACAAAGTGCAAGCTGATCTCCATATTGGAGGAGAAGATTCAAGGTCTGGAGAAACGAGTATCAACCCTGCGTTCCATAAAAGAAAATGAGGAGTTCCTGGATAGACGTCAGGATCGGCTTCAGCGGGCACAGTGTTGTGAGGATTCAGAGCAGGCTGTGCAGCGGGGACAGAAGGCCAGCGAGGATAATTGGCGGCATGTGACCTCCAGAAGAGGAAAGAGTATGAGACAAGTCCATGTACAAGAAACGCATATTCAGATGAGCAACCGTTTTCATGTTCTCTCCACAGGCACTAGTGCAGAGAGTGGAGTGAATGATGCATCTGAGGGAACAGAGCAGAAGGAGACTCCACTGATTGGAAGGCATGAGATGCACAGTCCTAGGGATGGGGGTTCCACGACCACCACTCCCAAGAGGAGGAGGAGGGTGGTGGTGGTCGGGGACTCTCTCCTCAGGGGGACTGAGTCATCTATCTGCCGCCCTGACCGGGAAAACCGAGAGGTGTGCTGCTTGCCAGGGGCTAGGATTCGTGATGTGATGGAGAGACTGCCGAGACTCATCAAGCCCTCAGATCACTACCCCTTCCTGCTTCTCCACGTGGGCACCAATGATACTGCCAAGAAATGACCTTGAGCATATTACTGCAGACTACGTGGCTCTGGGAAGAAGGATAAAGGTGTTTGAGGCGCAAGTGGTGTTCTCGTCCATTCTCCCTGTGGCAGGAAAAGGCCGGGGTAGAGACCGTTGAATCGTGGAAGTCAACGAATGGCTACGCAGATGGTGTCGGAGAGAAGGGTTTGGATTCTTTGACCATGGGATGGTGTTCCAAGAAGAAGGAGTGCTAGGCAGAGATGGGCTCCACCTGACGAAGAGAGGGAAGAGCATCTTTGGAAGCAGGCTGGCCAACCTAGTGAGGAGGGCTTTAAACTAGGTTCACCGGGGGAAGGAGACCAAAGCCCCGAGGTAAGTGGGGAAGTGGGATACCGGGAGGAAGCACAAGTAGGTGAGTGCTAGAGGGGAGGGCTCCTGCCCCATACTGGGACAGCAGGACAATCGGTGAGTTATCTTAAATGCCTATACACAAATGCAAGAAGCCTGGGGAACAAGCAGGGAGAACTGGAAGTCCTGGCACAGTCAAGGAATTATGATGTAATTGGAATAACAGAGACTTGGTGGGATAACTCACATGATTGGAGTACTGTCATGGATGGATATAAACTGTTCAGGAAGGATAGGCAGGGCAGAAAAGGTGGGGGAGTTGCGTTGTATGTAAGAGAGCAGTATGACTGCTCAGAGCTCCAGTATGAAACTGCAGAAAAACCTGAGAGTCTCTGGATTAAATTGAGAAGTATGAGCAACAAGGGTAATGTCGTGGTGGGAGTCTGCTACAGACCACCAGACCAGGGGGATGAGGTGGACGAGGCTTTCTTCCAGCAACTAACAGAAGTTACTAGATCACAGGCCCTGGTTCTCATGGGTGACTTTAATCTCCCCGATATCTGCTGGGAGAGCAATACAGCGGTCCACAGACAATCCAGGAAGTTTTTGGAAAGTGTAGGGGACAATTTCCTGGTGCAAGTGCTGGAGGAACCAACTAGGGGAAAAGCTCTTCTTGACGGGCTGCTCACAAACAGGGAAGAAATAATAGAGGAAGCAATAGTGGATGGGAACCTGGGAGGCAGTGACCATGAGATGGTCGAGTTCAGGATCCTGACACAAGGAAGAAAGGAGAGCAGTAGAATACAGAGCCTGGACTTCAGAAAAGCAGACTTTGACTCCCTCAGGGAACTGATGGGCAAGGTCCCCTGGGAGAATAACATGAGGGGGAAAGGAGTCGAGGAAAACTGGCTGCATTTTAAAGAAACCTTATTGAGGTTGCAGGAACAAACCATCCCGATGTGTAGAAAGAAAAGTAAATATGGCAGGCGACCAGCTTGGCTTAACAGTGAAATCCTTGCTCGTCTTAAACACAAAAAAGCAGCTTACAAGAAGTGGAAGATTGGACAAATGACCAGGGAGGAGTATAAAAATATTGTTCAGGCATGAAGGAGTGAAATTAGGAAGGCCAAATCACACTTGGAGTTGCAGAAAGCCGGAGATGTTAGGAGTAACAAGAAGGGTTTCTTCAGGTATGTGAGCAACAAGAAGAAGGTCAAGGAAAGTGTGGGCCCCTTACTGAATGAGGGAGGGAACCTAGTGACAGAGGATGTGGAGAAAGCTAGTGTACTAAATGCTTTTTTTGCCTCTGTCTTCACAGAGAAGGTCAGCTCCCAGGCGGCTGCACTCCGCAGCACGGTATGGGGAGGAGGTGACCAGCCCTCTGTGGAGAAAGAAGTAGTTCGGGACTATTTAGAAAAGCTGGACGAACACAAGTCCATGGGGCCGGATGCACTGCATCCGAGGGTGCTAAAAGAGTTGGCCGATGTGATTGCAGAGCCATTGGCCATTATCTTTGACAAATCATGGCAATCGGGGGAGGTCCCGGATGACTGGAAAAAAGCTAATGTAGTGCCCATCTTTAAAAAAGGGAAGAAGGAAGATCCGGGGAACTACAGGCCAGTCAGTCTCACCTCAGTCCCTGGAAAAATCATGGAACAGGTCCTCAAGGAATCAATTCTGAACCACTTAAAGGAGGGGAAAGTGATCAGGAACAGTCAGCATGGATTCACCAAGGGCAAGTCATGCCTGACTAACCTAATTGCCTTCTATGATGAGATAACTGGCTCTGTGGATGAGGGGAAAGCAGTGGATGTGCTATTTCTTGACTTTAGCAAAGCTTTTGATACAGTCTCCCACAGAGTTCTTGCCAGCAATTTAAAGAAGTATGGGCTGGATGAATGGACGGTAAGGTGGATAGAAAACTGGCTGGATGGTCGTGCTCAACGGGTAGTGATCAATGGCTCCATGTCTAGTTGGCAGCCGGTATCAAGTGGAGTGCCCCAAGGGTCGGTGCTGGGGCCGGTTTTGTTCAATATCTTCATCAACGACCTGGAGGATGGTGTGGACTGCACCCTTAGCAAGTTTGCAGATGACACTAAACTGGGAGGAGTGGTTGATACGCTGGAGGGTAGGGACAGGATACAGAGGGACCTAGAGAAATTAGAGGATTGGGCCAAAAGAAATCTGATGAGGTTCAACAAGGACAAGTGCAGAGTCCTGCACTTAGGACAGAAGAATCCCATGCACTGCTACAGACTAGGGACCGAATGACTGGGCAGCGGTTCTGCAGAAAAGGACCTAGGGGTTACAGTGGACGAAAAGCTGAATATGAGTCAACAGTGTGCCCTTGTTGCCAAGAAGGCTAATGGCATTTTGGGCTGTATAAGTAGGGGCATTGCCAGCAGATCGAGGGACGTGATTATTCCCCTCTATTCGGCACTGGTGAGGCCTCATTTGGAGTACTGTGTCCAGTTTTGGGCCCCACACTACAAGAAGGATGTGGATAAATTGGAAAGAGTCCAGCGGAGGGCAACAAAAATGATTAGGGGGCTGGAGCACATGACGTATGAGGAGAGGCTGAGGGAACTGGGATTGTTTAGCCTGCAGAAGAGAAGAGTGAGGGGGGATTTGATAGCTGCTTTCAACTACCTAAAAGGGGGTTCCAAAGAGGTTCCATCAGGTGGCCCCTAGTTCTTGTGTTACGTGATGGGGTAAATAACACTTCCTTATTCACTTTCTCCATACCAATCATGGTATGGTAGACCTCTACCAATCATGGTATGGTAGACCTCTACCATATCTTCTCTTAGTTGCCTCTTTTCTAAGCTGAACAGATGCTGTCTTTTTAATCTCTCCTCATATGGCAGCTGTTCCATAACCCTAATCATTTTGTTGCCCTTCTCTGCACCTTTTTCCAATTTTAATTTTTTTTCCAGACGAGACAACCAGAACTGCATGCAATATTCAAGATGTGGACATACCATGGATTTATATAGTAGCATTATGATATCTTCAGATTGAGTGGATGTTTTCAGCGCACTATCCATGATGACTCCAAGAGCTCTTTCTTGAGTGATAAAAGGTAATTTAGATCCATAATTTTGCATGTATGGGTGGATTCTTTTTCTAATTTGCATTACTTTGCTCTTATCAACATTGAATTTCATCAGCCATTTTGTCACCTAGTTTTGTGAGATCCCTTTGTAACTCTTTGCAGTCAGCTTTGGACTTAACCACCTTGAATAATTTCGTATCATCTGCAAATTTTGCCACCAAAATGTTTATTCCTTTTTCCATATCATTTATGAATATGTTGTACAGCACAGGTCCCAGTGCAGATTCTTGGGGGACACTACTAATCTTTCTGCATTCTGAAAACTGATCTTTTATGCCTACCCTTTGTTTCCTATCTTTTAACCAATTACTGATCCATGGGCAGACCTTCCCTCTTATACAATGACTGCTTAGTTTGCTTAAGAGTCTTTGGTGAGGGACATTGTTAAAGGCTTTCTGGAAGTCCAAGTACAATATCTACTGGATCACCCTTACCTACATGTTATTAACTTCCTTAAAGAATTCTACTAGTGTAGTGAGGCATGATTTCCCATTAGAAAAGCCATGTTGACTTTACCTCAACATATTGTGTTTATCTATGTATCTGATAATTTTGTTCTTTACTGTAGTTTCAACCTATTTGCCTGCTACTGAAGTTAGGCTTAATGGCCTGTAATTAACAGGATAATCTCTGGAGCCTAGGTATCACATTAGCTACCCTCCAGTCATCTGGTATAGAGGCCAATTTAAGCAATAGGTTACATGCTGCAGTTTGTAGTTCCGCAGTTTCATATCTGAGTTCCTTCACAACTCTTGGGTGAATCCCATCCAGTCTTGGTGACTTCTTGCTGTTTATTTTGTTGGTTTGTTCCAATATCTCTTGTATTAATGCCTCAGCTGGGACAGCTCCACAGATTTGTCACCAAAATGAAAGGCTTGGGTGTGGGGATCTCCCCCATATCCTCTACAGTGAAGATTGAAATAATTCATTTAGCTTCTCTGCAACATCCTTGTCTTCCTTGAGTGCTCTTTTAGCACCTCAATCATATGCAGTGGCCCCACTGTCTGTTTGGTAAGCTTCCTGATTCTGATGTTGTCATAAATGAAGGGAAGGGGGAGAGGGTCTGATGCAGTGCTATAAAATCCTCTTACCAGTAAAGGGTTAAGAAATACAGGTAGCCAGACTGACACCTGACCTGGCTGGCATCTGACCAATAAGGGGACAAGATACTTTCAAATCTTTAGAGGGGGGAAGGCTGTGTGTGTGTGGCTTTGTCTGAGTCAGAGTGATCTTGGAAGACAGAAGGAACCTACAGAAAATCAAACCTCCCTTTTCTGAAGTAAGTTTAGATAGCATAGCAAATAGATTTCTGTTTAATTTTGCTTGGTGTATTCCCTGTGTTAGAAGGGGCAAGGGGGGGGATTATTCATGGTTTTCTGTAACTTTAAGGTTTTGTCCAGAGGGGGAAATCTCTCTGAGTTTGGAAATTAAGTGCCCTGTAAACTAGTTACCATCCTGATTTTACAGAGATGATTTTACCTTCTTTATTTTTAATAAAATCCTTCTTTTAAGAAGCTGACTGTTTTCTATGGTGTTAAAACCCAGGGGGTGGGTTTTTAGATCACTGTGTAACCAATTGGTTTGGAGATGGTTCTCAAGCTTCCCAGGAAATGGGGTGTACGGCTTGAGGGGGTAGTTTGGGGGCGAGGGAAGTTCAAGTGATTCCTTTCCCGGATTCCTGTTAGACATTTGATGGTGGCAGCGAAAGAAGCATTTCTCAGGGTTCAGGGAGTTTTGTACCTTGGGGGTTTTAACCTAAGCTGGTAAAAATAAGCTTAGGGGCTCTTAATGCGGGTCCCCACGTCTTTACCCTAGAGTTTAGAGTGGGGAGGGAACCCTGACAGATGTACTTTTTTTTTTTTTTTTTTTGCTATTTGTTTTTGTGTATTTAGCTGGTTGTTTTTCAAATTATTTCTTGGGCTGCCTTACCATACTTTTGCAGTTGACTTACCAGACTTTATGCTCCTTTCCATTTTCCTCACTAGGATTTGACTTCCACTTTTTGAAAGGATACCTTTTTTTTTTGCCTCTAACTGCCTCTTTTACTCTGCTGTTTAGACATGGTCCTCTTACTGTTTTTTTTTCTTAAATTTGGACTATACATTTAGTTTGAGTCTCTATCATCGTACAATCTTTGCATTCTGTTGCAGCAAAGGCTAAATAAACCTAGGCCTTTAAAAGATCACTAATTTTTTAAAAAAGACTGTTTTCCTTGTACCTTTCTCTATTTTTATATAAAGCTGGGTATGAGCTCAGCTGGTTATGTCACTTATTTATCTGGAACCTGTTATTATGAAAGATTCCTCACATGATCTTACATTTTGTTAGATCTGTGTTCTGAACAAAATTATACTATATTTCATTCCACTAGCTAAAGGGTTAATTATCCCACATTTTATCCACATAAAGTTACAGTCCATGTAGGTTGCTGTGCTCCTGTTGGCTAGATGAACTGGGAAACAGACAACAATGAGACATTGTTGCAATTGATGTTATAGTTAGCACCTATTTTTAATTCATTCAGCAGGACAGTTTGAGAAATACTGGAAAGAGAAATGTGTTAGATTCTAAACTGGTATTCTTTGCTATTTGATCTGGACTATTTGGCATACAGGAAGATGTAGTCTTCGTGGGTCTCTCTCACGCCCCTTTTTTCCCCACTTTGGTACTTGTGTAAAGTGCTAAATTGAAAGAAGTCCTCCATATGCAGAACAGACTTGATTCTCCTCTAACTTAAAATGGTGTAAATCAGGTGTGACTCTTTTAAGGTCAATAGAGTTACACCCAAGACCCTATATACCATGGAAGATAGCCCTACATTCTGTAGCATGGTTCATATATCGTGCAATGTATTGAACTGCAGCCTGAAAATTCTGTGACAGGTACATTTCAGTTTTTAAAAAAATGAGATTTTTTAATTAATTAAATAAGGAAATCAATAATAAAAATAGTACAGTTGCCCTTCTGTTATTTATGCTGATAGAAAATTCAATTAATTTTTCTCTGTCCCCACATTTTCATTTTACAAAATGCTTTATTAGCCACTGCCATTATGGATATATATCAGTGGTGTGGTCTCATCTGGAATATTGTGTTCAGTATTGGTCCCTGCACCTCACAAGGGATATTGGACTAAACCCCCTTAGAAGGGGTTTAGAAAAGGGTGACAAGAATGCTTAGGGATATGAAAAAAACTCTCATACAAAGTGGGATTTTAAAAAAATTACCTTAGAAAGGAGACAAAGAAGAGGGGACATGATAAAAGTATATCAAATGATGAATGGTCTAGACAAGGTAGATTGGAAGCTTCTGTTCTCCTTATCTCAGAAGTCAAGACCAATGGGACATTCATTGAAATTAAAAGGTGGCAAATTCAAAACTGATAAAAGGAAAGCCTTTTTCACACACATAATTAGACTGTGGAACTCATTTCCCCAGGAAGTTTTTGAGACCAAGAACTTAGTAAGATTACAAAATAAATTGAACATTAATATGGATATGAAGAATATCCAGAATAATCATAATTAACAGTCCGAATTTTTTTTGAAAGAGATATTAAACATCATGCTTCAGGGCTTAAACCAGTCTGTAACAATTAGAGATCAGGATAAGACCTAATGTAGGGGCAGAGTATCCCATTGTGGGGGTTTTACACCTTTCTTTGAAATATCTGCAGCTGGGACTCCAGTTTCTGTCTGTCAATGCTTGTGTTCAGGACTTTTTTGGCCATTATAGAAGTTGTCTGTGAAATTGAAGGTTTTGACAATCGGGGCTTTAGCTGTTGTCTTTATGTTTCAGATTTAAATGTACACTACGCTGATTCTGTCAGTTCGTACCTCTCAGCGCAATTGTCTTAGGCTGTTTGCAGACATGGGAAGAGAACGTTGCAGGTGTTACACATGTTTCATGTTTTAAAGCTCATCAAAACAACCACAAAGGCTAGAAACATCATTTTAAGAATGAAAAGATAGTTAGATTCTAGAACAAAATTTTGCAGCTCAGGGTGAGTTCCATGGTCATAGAACACATCAATCCCTGGTACACCCAAGGTGAGAAGAGAACCAGGCCTAACGAGCACAGCATCAGTGTTCTGCTAGGGGGCCTCAACTCTAACCTGAGGCATCTGCCTTTAAGTGTTAAGCCACCATGTTCAGTCATGTATTCAACACTTTGAATCCCAACAGAGATTGCCAACAAATGTGCTTATCAGTGCTAAATGTGTTTTTTGTGAGGTAGACACCTGTCTACTGTGAACTGAGAACTCTTCATATGACTCCGATGACTGTCCAGTGGTCTAGTTTTCTAGGCATTTATACGGACCCACCACATCTAACTCAAATGATGTAGACAATTATAATTATCCCCATTTTACAGATGGGGAAGTGGCTTGTCCAAGGTCACAAAGGAAGTCTGTGTCAGAGCCAGAGAATAAATCCAGGCCTGTCCAGTGCCTTAACCACAAGGTTGTTGTTCCTTCCCTGGTGTTAACAACATCATCAGTGTCATCATCATTAGGTGTGAACTTAGCAAGGGCTTGATAGACCACTGCCAAGCCTCTGAGCCATCCAGTCCTCTTCCAGACTTTATTAACTTCAGAAAAGGTATTTGGGCTACAGCTTGGTATGGTTGGACTGTCTTACCAGGGTGGCTCATGGCTCAACCAAATGCCAGTCTAGGTGTTATTTAAGAGGGAGAGTGGGGTTCTCCAGGGAGTTCACTGCTAGCTTTAGAGATAATGAAGCAGGTAAATACAGATATTCTGAAAAAAAATCCTGAACCCAAGGAAAATACAGCAGGGGAAGAGAACAACCTAATAAGGGTGGCATGGAGAAGCCCTGCATAAGTATGCTCTCTTTGTTCAGAAGGAGGAATAGGAACACAGAGAAATTCTGCAGGTTTAGCACATCTTCCTTGCTGTCTTTCACCCCTTTGTTTCCCCCTTTCCCGTGATGGCAGGTAATAAAATGCCTGCTGGTACCCCCATGCCTGGAGGTACCTGCAGTGGTTCAGCCCATTGTTACTGCTGTGCCAATCATTTAACAATTCCCACAGCTGCCTTTGTGAGAAGCCTCTCTCTTAAGCCTCTGGTTTAAGAATTTAGAGTAATCATGTAAAAATGATACCCCTGTGCTCTATGATCCGCTGAATCTCACTAATGCCGGATCCCAGAAGAGGGCTTATTAATGAAAAGATGCAATGCCTCTCTCTCTGCTCATGTTTCACACGAATATCTCTCATGGATTCAGCAGTAAACCTTACTGCTGATAAAGTAAGTATAATGAACCTCCGTGCTCCATGAGAATGCAATCTTGGACTGATGAAGTAGTTACCTGCTCTACTTTCCAGCGCTATGGCAGGCTTGAGAGGTACAAGGAGATGTACTTGGCAGCTATGGAAAAAAAAGATACAATGCTGCAAACTCCTAAATCTTGGACTATCCTCAGCAGTGACACCCAGGGCTACCTGACAAGGGCAATAATTTGGAATGGAGAAGTTCTTGGAAGAAGAAAAATTATATTTCTATTTGAAAGAGTTGAACTGATGAAAGGAATGGGGTTTTTAAAGAGACAGTGTTACCCAAAAGCTCTTCTCACTTTGTGTCATTCCAACACTGCAAAGCTGCTAGACACCCAGCTTAACCTAGATAGTTAAACTGGGTTTATGCCTGATTTGCCAACAGGAGTAGCACAAAGTGTATGGCATATACTGGTGTATCTGGCCCTTGAAATCTAGTCAGTAATTAAAATGAGTTCAAAGCAATTTCAGATGCTGCACCTGTCCCAAGCCCTCCAGCCACTTTCAGTGGTTTGCAATCAATATTTTCTATTCTTTAAAATGTTTTTCTCTTCTCTATTGTTGTGTGAATGGCCAACACAAACAACAGGGGAAACTGACTATGCAGGAGAAACCAGCAAACTGACTATACACAACATGCTGGGGTTTGCACAAAGTATAGAAACTGAAAAAAAAAACACCCTAAAAGAGCAGAGGAAAATATTTTGTTTGCTCCAGTCTCTTTCAGTTACAATACTCTTACTTGCTGCTTGTGTCAAATCAAGGAAAACTTTTCAGGCAGAAGTTAATTATAAGCGTGTCCCTACAAATTTATCTGAGGGCTGCTCTAACTCAGTGGTTCTCAACCAGGGATATGTGTACATCAACTCATCTAGATATTTGCCTAGTTTTACAACAGGCAACATAAAAAACACTAATGAAATCAGTACAAACTAAAATTTCATACAATGCCTTGTTTATACTGCTCTATATACAATACACTGAAATGTAAGTACAGTATTTATATTCCAATTGATTTATTTTAAAATTATATGGTAATATAATAGAAAGTAAGCAAAGTAAGCTGGGACACTTTTTGTGTTTTTATGTCTGATTTTGTAAGCAAGTTTTTAAGTGAGGTGAAATGTGGGTATGCAAGACAAATCAGACTCCTGAAAGGGGCACAGTAATCTGGAAAGATTGAGAACCAGTGCTCTCATGTATGACTGTGAGCTGTAAAGCTCCCCTCCCATTGCCCACATCTCATACCCTGGCACACTGTGTACCATGGAGCTGAGAAGGGAGGTGTAGGGCTCTATGCAAAGGACACCCACAGATGTATTATTTGTATTACCCTAAGAGCGAATCCAACACACTTGAACTTTGTGGAAGTTTAGACCGGGATCTGGATTTGAACTTAGTAGTTCAGGTCCGTCTCTTATTATTACCAACCCTTAAATGTCTCGTATGTTGTCTTTTGAAAGGAAGCTAGTCACTACCTTTACATTTGTGCTCTTACCTTTACTTTTACATTTCTTCAACACACATACAAAATGTACTTAACTCACTGCTTATTGAATGAAGGATTAGTATTATTATTTTTCCTCCAGTGAACTTTGTTTCACTTCATCCTGCATATATTGTGCTATTCTGTGTTTCTCTGCCAAGATACCACTGTTCAGCAGACTACTGTACTTAATGCTAGCCAGCTAATAAACTGATACCTTTTTACTTGCAAGGATTGCTTCTCTAATCTCAGCGGTAGCCAGGGCTATGAATGACAGCTTACACCAACTAGAATTAAAATCACTTCCAAAAGCTCCATATAGCTGGGACAAAATTACACCAATCCAGAATTACCAAAGCAGTTGAAATGTCCAGGGCAGGTGTAACGATGCTGGTTCTGGCGGGACCCAACTGTGAGTGCCAATTCAGGACAAATTGCTTCAAGCAGGGCAGTTACAGCCCAAGGCTGGGGTTTTTCTATCTCTAAGGCAAACCAAACCAGCTGAACAGAGAAGACTTCGGCTTTACCCCACTGGCTAACCACATGTCACACAAGCAATTCCCTTAGACACTCCAGTTTCCCAGTATCACCACCAGTTCCACTCATTATGGGGATGAATGGTTATGAAAACCAATGCCCCAGTAAAAGAAAAAAAGGTTCTCTCGATCCCAAAGGACCAAGCCTCAGAACCAGGTCAATATACAAATCAGATCTTACCCACAAATCACGCTGTTGTCAATCCTTTAGAATCTAAAATCTAAAGGTTTAGTCATAAAAGGAAAAAGATATAGATGAGACTAGAGTTGGTTAATTGGAATCAATTACATACAGTAATGGCAAAATTCTTAGTTCAGGCTTATAGCAGTGATGGAATAAACTGCAGGTTCAAATCAAGTCTCTGGAATACATCCACAGCTGGGATAGGTCATCAGTTCTTTTTGTAGAGCTTCCATTTGTAGCAAAGTCCCTCCAGAGGTAAGAAGCAGGATTGAAGACAAGATGGAGGAGTTGCAGCAGCTTTTTATATTCTCTTGATGTGTGGTCTCTGCTTTCTTTGTCCCAAAGACAAGCTGTCCATCGCATGCAGGGGTGGCTCTATGTTTTTTGCCGCCCCAAGCATGGCAGTCAGGCGGCCTTCGGCGGCACAGGCAGTCCGCTGGTCACGTGGATTCGGCAGCATGTCTGCGGGTGATCCGCTGGTCCTGTGCCTTCGGCATTCCCACCGCCGAAACCGCGGGACTGACAGACTTCCCGCAGAAATGCCGCCGAAGGCTGCCTGACTGCCGCCCTCATAGCAACCATCACGCCGCGGCTTGCCGCCCCAGGCACGCGCGTGCTGCGCTGGTGCCTGGAGCTGCCCCTGATCGCATGGCATGGAAAAACCTCAGAGTTCTCTTCACAGGCATGTCCCTGCATGCCTTGCTGAGTCACAAGGTGTATCTGCCTTCTCTCAATGGGTCAATTGTATACCTGATGGTTCTTAATCGGAGGGGAGGGATAGCTCAGTGGTTTGAGCATTGGCCTGCTACACCCAGGGTTGTGCGTTCAATCCTTCAGGGGGCCATTTAGGGATCTGGGGCAAAAATTGGGGATTGGTCCTGCTTTGAGCAGGGGGTTGGACTAGATGACCTCCTAAGGTCCCTTCCAACCTTGATATTCTATGATTCTATGATCAAGTAGGCTAGGCAGAGCTGACACCAACTTGTCTGGGGTGTCACCCAGAAACATAGCACAAGTTTGAAATACAGACAGTATAGAGCCAATACTTATAACTTTAAATACAAAAATGATATATGAATACAGATAGCATAATCATAAACAGCAAACCATAACCTTGTCTTAGACACCTTATTTGACCCACTTTATACAAGATTTGGTGCCACTACAGGACCTTAGTTGCAACAATGATCTATATGGTCCCAGTTCATGTCAATAATGTCACAACAGGGCATAGTCTGAAATGTGGTCATGCACACATAGCTATGTGAGCATTAAATCACATTAGCAAATAATTGTGATTCCTTCCTCCCTTTTCCTCTCCCTACTTTATTGGCATCCCCTTCATTACATCGCGCCAGACTAGACTGTCAGCTCCTTGGGGCAATGGTGCTGTAAAAGTAAACGCCAATAATGATAAGTAAGAGATGTTTAATGACTGCACATGAGGTTTACCTTATTTTTTAAAGACTAGTTACCTTGTAGGAGGGGAGCCCAAAAAGGACATCTTTTCAACTTGCTACATCCTGGAAACCAGCTAGGATCAAAATGTACTTGTTCACATCACTGCAACAACACACACTTTTCTGGTGGAAGTATTTTCCTTTTCTAGTGGAATTACACCTCAAGTCCTGCTAGATAGTTACTGTCTTTGTTCCCAAGCTTGTTGCAGGATCACACTATGCCATGCTATAACCTCACACTAAAAAGAAGGAGATTACAAAGGGGTCAAAATACCCTAGAGGGTTCCCCTTTATCAGAACCTTCCCTGCCAGTTTGCCTTCTCATTTCCTGAACTCTCGTCTGATTATTAGTGTACTGACAGAATAAAAATAACCTCATATTCCTACATGAATCATAAATAAAACCCTTTTATTTCATCAAAGAGGTTGGCAGGTTTATAGTCCTTTGCAATGCATGCACGATGTGAATGACATACCTTTAATTTTGCTGACAAGCTTGTCGGGGTTCTAATGAAAAAGAGTGAAAAGTGGGTGACTTCTTTAAAGGTTTAGCAGTTGCTTTTTGGTGAGGATATATATTTCACCTTGCCATTGTAATCAGCCAGCCAACTGATCTTGGTAATGAACTCTTCAATTACAGTCCACTTCTGCTTCTTCAAGAATGGCTAAGCAACAATACCATGGTGATTATTGCTGATATCACAGACTGAAGCAATCTGGAAAAAAAATTGAATGGTTTCCTCACTAGCGCTTCAAATCTGAATACACTATAGTGACTGCAGACGGAAAGTAAAGAACAATCCTTAGGATTTTAGTGAGCTCAACTTTACCTCTGTGCTATAAATTGGACAATAAAAATACCCCCTACCCCGCCTCACTTTCTGCTGTTACAGGCTGCCATGGTTTGTACATCTAGTCTATTTGTCTTCATGAGTGTATGATATTGCTTTAGAATCAAGAAATCACTAACGTAAAGTATTTGCCTCAAGTCATTATTGCATCCAGTAAAAACTAGTTTCCAGATAGAGGTTGTTTGGAGAACTAATAATAATAATAATTTATAATTAATAAAAAGTATAAGACACAGAAAATAGATGCATTAGGGATAACTTTTTTTTTTAAAATGCCCTTTTTGCTTACATTCTTAAAAGACTAATATGATTACAAAGAGGTATGAAGGTGCTCACATCTTGCAGATCTGAGGCAAAAGAATTTTTAGAGGGTTAAAGAGGAGCATGCCTTGGAGCTGCTGCTCCTCTCCTTCTGCATCTTTCATCCCATTTCTGCTGCTTTGGGTCCCCCTTCCACTCATGTGAAATGTATAAAGAATATTGGGAATAGAAAGAACGGCAGATCATGATGTGCCCCAGAAGCTGATTTTTGATCATAGACAAATTATTAAGAGCCACAATTTCCCATACAAAAAATTGCCCAGTTATTTTGTTTGTAATACACAGAGAAGCTAAGGCGAGGAAAAGATATGCTCACTACCTTGGAAATTACCCTGTATTTTCATGGTGCTCTTTCTGCCATCAAAGACAATTCACCAGAGGAAGTTTGGGTGTCAGCTAATAAACTTTTAATGGAGAGAGAGAGAGAGAGAGAGAGAGAGAGAGAGAGAGTGTGTGTGCGTGTGTGTGTGTGTGTGTGTGTGTGAGAGAGAGAGAGAGAGAGAGAGAGAGAGAGAGAGAGAGAGAGATGGGGCAGAAAACATGAAAAATCCAAGCTAGTGAATTCCAGATTGCGATCTTTTCCAGATTTTACAAGATTTCTGTGCTGCACTTTTAATTTTCATTATTTTCCATTTTCCTTCACTAGGCTCAGAAGCAGTTTCTAATTTTACTAGGAGCTTTTCATCAAAATTGGATTTCTTAGTTCCCCTAGGGATTCCCTAGCTACAAAAACATCAGCCTCTGTGAAACATTACCTAATCCCGGTTACACTTACTTGAACCCATCAAGTTAAGAAATAAATATTACTCTTTGTTTGCAGTTCTGGTGTTTATACTCAAGACTTGAAATTACTGGGTGCCAAAGTTTTCACACAAATATTGTTTTTCATGATGTTAGGAAAATTCCCTCAAAACCTGGACCATGAAACTGTTTCAATTTAAACTGTACTGAAGTTTCTCTAGCCTCCTTCGAAGCCCTTTAGCCCAGGTAGCTAAAAGTAGGAACATACTGGCAACTGCCAGTTGTGTACCTTACACCTTACTCATTCTTCTTGTCCCAGACCTCTTCCCATATAGCAAGTCAGAGAGGGAAAGAGGGCTAAGAATCAAAGCATTTCTTCCTATTCAAATCAAACAATGGATTCCTCAGCAACAGGCTCAAAGTTTGAGTGAAAAAAATACAGCGTATTGCCACTTTGAGATTCTAATAGCAGGTACATGCTGGAACCCGGATTATTAGCCAACCAAATTATGATGGCATCTGTAGGCCATTAGAAGAGTGCAGGAGACAACAGACCCGCTCTGTAGAGAGTCCAAGGTAAGGAGCAGTCAAGAGTGAACCTGGAATTACAGTGAATACATGGTCATGCTCCTGGCAGGTGGAGAGCAAAATACAAGCTATAGCCACAAGCATCCAAACTCAAAGAACCTGAATCTTTCCAAATCAGTTTAGCTCAACTCTAATACATTTAACAGACAGAATCACCTCAGGCATATTAGCTCAGTACACTGTGTCATACCATATTTTAAAACATACCAGACCATATTTTAAATGTGCAATTGAATAGATTTCGTATTTGTGTTGGGCCTTTTCCCAAATGCTTCAGAAAACTAGACACTAATGGTTCATCCAGGATTACCTGTTTGACTCTTTGACATGGAAAAATCTTACTAGAAAAGAAGGTTACAAAATAGACTTGAATTCTCTAAAATTAAAGTTATTATTATTATTAATAAGTAGCACTTATGTATCACTTCAAAAGGACTATACAAACATGAATTAATCCTCACAAACTGCCTGAATTACATAAATGTTATTGTCCCAGCAAAACTGAGCCAGAATGGCTAATTGCCTTGCCCAAGTCCACCCGGGAAGGGGGAGGGATGGTGTGTGACAGGAGGTGAACTCAGGAGTTGTACTCAAACTACTAGACGGCACAACTATCTCTCTCTTACATAACTTGGTGAGAGAGGTTGAAATGTGGTTCATTTGGAAGGACAGTATTTTCTTGCAGCACTGGCATGAACTGACGGCAGGGGCTTGAGCTACTTGAACTAGATTGCACCAACCTTCCTACCAAGATATCCCATCCCTGACTGGCAATATGTGTACCAAAATGAATGGACAAATCTCCACTGGAGATTGTTCTGAGGCCACAGAGTTCAATGTACTTATGAAGACAGATTTGAGTTCAGGGCTGAAAAAGCCACTGCTGGGAATTATGTTACTGCCTCACTCCGTTTTGCTATTTTAACTGGGATTTCTCTTTCAATAGCTTGGTCTTTGAAAAGTGTATTCACAGGCTTATATACTAAAATGCCAATCTGAACACAGTTGGTACCAACACTTCAGAGAATATCTATGAACTCTGAAGACCAAGCTTACAAAAGGATCTCTACCTAGATTCTACAATTGCGTCCCATTTTTCACATCCAAGTTTTAGTGGGTACAGATTTCCATTTCGAACGGCATGTATATGAACAAACTTGGGCATGATGGCCATGGTTTAAAGGTGAAGCGGACTTTTGATATGATTTAATAGGTGGTAGTAATTTGAAACAGGACTAAAGTGAAATGCTCCACTAAAAGAAGCCTGCACAATGGACAGGGCTGATTAGCCTAATTTTTGTTTGTTCCAAATGGCTTGCCATAGTTTAAGTTGTAATGAAGGGTTTATGAGGAGACAAGGGACAAACTTCTGATGGGGCTTTATTTGTCCATGCTTCCTGGAGTTGGCAAATCACACTGCTTTGCTTTATTGAGTGTCCCATTAGGAAAAAAATTCGATCTGCCACAATCAATGCATAGCCCAGTGTGTCATGCAGTAGAATCCAGGAGTCTAAACTCAGAATTCTCCAGGAATTCTGTGGTACCCACTGGATGCCAGAAAGGATAGTAGCTGTGGCATGTGATATCGGAGCTGATAAATGACAGCGATAATGCAGCACAAGAAGGCTAATGAGTTCTCTCCACCACCACACAATTTTCCTGACATGAATGCAATGATGATCTCACTAACTACCTATATTTTTGTCCAGTGAGACTCTTACCTGTGTTTTAGCTCTACTGTCTATTTACAGTGCTATACAAACACAATCTAAGTTAACACAAACACATTTCTACCCTTCTCAACTACAACACTGCCTCCAAAGTCAGAGATTAAACCAGCAGCCATCAACTAATAATATTTCAATTTTCTTAGTTTTTACATCATTATGAATAGACCCCATTACAAATACTCTTAATGGAAGAGCAGAGTACTGCTGAGCGACAGGGCTGTCTTTGTGGGAACTGTGCCTTCTTGCACTGGACCAGAGAGAGAAGAAATAGAATTGTTAATGTATGTAAAATGTAGAGAGATTTCTATTGTACTATTTCAGTGCTGAGGCAGAAAGTAGCAGAGCCAATCATGTAAAGCATAGAGGTGTGAGGGCATGAAGATGGAGATTTTATTAAAAGCACCATGGGGAACTTGGGAGAAAAAATCAATGGCACTGGTGGAATTATGCCTGGGCTGACCCCAACAGTCTAAGATGTCCTAGTCATTTGAGACTAGAGATTAAATGTGGGAAGGATCAGAACCCAGCTCTTGTCTAGCGCCTCAGAAGTCTGAGATATGTTGATTGATGGGACAAGTTAAGCTGTAAAACTGGGTGAGATCTCTTGAGGGAAGATCAGGTTTAATGTAGGTTCCCTTCCTCCCTGCAAGATCTGACAGCTGAATTCTAACTGATCAGGAGTTGGGGTAGATGAGCAGTAGTGCCCAGAGAGATATCTAGTGTGGAAAGAAGGCTTGTGGGAATCTGAGAAGACAGAGTTGAGTATATTGTCTGGGGGAGGGGAGAGAGAAGGAAGAAAAGGTAAAAAAAATGAGAGGGGGGGCGTCGTTAGGGGCTAAGCAAGTTGAGAGAAAGCAGCTGGCAGGAAGGCAGAAAAACGGAGAGACAGGCCCATGGAGGCAGTGGAGCGCTAAGAGACAGTGGCTTTGAGTGGCCATGTGGGGCTGAGAGATGGGTACCTGCTGGAGGAGCAAATGGGAACTAAGGGAATGTAGATCAGAGCAGACTGGGAAGAAGCTGAGAGATAGGCCTGGAGCAGCCTGGAGGCAGGGCCAGTGCAAGGAAGTTTCGCGCCCTAGGCGAAACTTCCTTGCACCAGCCCTGCGCCGCCCCCGCCGCAATGCTGCCCCCCCAAGCCAGCTCCCCTGCCCATGGGAGCTCAGCCTCCCCCCGCCCGCGGGCGCTCAGCCCTCCCACCACCACCCGCGGTCCGCGGGAGCTGAGCGGGGGGGTCAGGGGAGCGGCTCGCGGGAGCTGCCCTGCGGCTCCCCGCTCAGGTGCTGAGTGGGAGGGCAGCGGGGTGGCTCGCAGCGGCTCCCCACTCAGGCGCTGAGTGGGGGGGCAGCAGGGCGACTCATGGCGGCTGCCCCCTGGCTCCCCGCTCAGGCTACCCGCCCGCTGCCCCCCAAATCTTGGCGCCCTAGGCGACCGCCAAAGGTCGCCTAGTGGGCATGCTGGCCCTGCCTGGAGGGAGGCAAGAGAGTGGGTTGGAGCAGCCAGCAAAGCTCAAAACAAGATTTTCTTCAGCTAGGACAGAAGTGGCTCACAACTGCAAGAATAGTGAGCTGCTACATTTGGCCCATACAATAGCTACCAACACATTAGTATCAAAAGTACAATAGAAGCTGGTTTAATAGCAAAGCCTCAATGAAAACTCTTGTACAGATACAGTTTAGCTCTCTTCTCATTTTAGTCTCATATTTAGGGCCAGCTGCTGAAATGGGTTCATTCGGTATGATGAAGCATCTCTCTCTCTCCCTTTATAATGCCTCCATCACCATAGTCCCTGGGCACCAGAACTGAAGAAGGCCACATAAACCAGTTGTGACCTGGGCTGACATTTCCTGGGGGTAGGTGTCCCAGTGCATAAGAAGATAACAGAGGCTGCAGTGAGGGAGAGAGGCACTAGGATTGATAGGTCTTAGTATATGCGAAAGCACAGTGTACATGGCAGAGGTGAAAGGCTATGCGGTTCCCTACTCTTCTTCCCCAGAGTGCCGTTGGTGGACCCCCTGCCTCATATGGATGGCAAAGCTCCATTTCAGAGCCATTACCCAGCGACTAATGTCTCCTGGCCACGCAACTCTTTCAGTCTCTCTACAACTCAAGAATAACATCCCACCACCACTGGGAACTGAAGTGAGGCTGTCAGGAAGCAGGGCTTCAGGAGAGCCAGTCTGGAAGCAGGGCTTGGCAGCAGCCTGCCTGGTTGGCTACCCTGCCTGACTGGTTGGAAGAGTCAGCAGACCAGCTCTAAGCCCAGCAGCAGTTCAGCAGCTGCTCAAAGCATTTGACCACAGCTGCGATACCTCCTGTACCAGCCTTGTTCCCAGTCCTGTTGCTGCCTTGGACCCAACCCTGCTCCTGTGTTGCCTTATTTCAGGTAACCCGGTCCTGAGCCTTGGTTCCGATTCCTGACTTCAGCTCTGACCACGGCCTCTTACTCTGGTTCTGACCCTGAGCACTTATTCCTGACTTCTGATGCCAGCCTGACCACTAGGCCTGACTCTAACTCCGACCACTGGGCATGACTGCTCACGTCCCAGTCATTAACACACTTGTGTCTGTTCCTCAGATGTCAGTCCTCAATGCTCATGGTCATTTGTGGCATGGGATTGGATGGAGCCAGTGACTCCACCCTTGGCATGGGAATGGTTTGGGCCATGTGAATTAGCCTATATGGTTATATAGTCCACATCAGCCATTTATTAATGTTCAGCTTACATTGGGCTACTGTGGGGTTTCCTGCACCTTTCTCTGAAGCATTTGGTGCTGGCTAACATTGGAAACAGGATTTTGGACCACAGATCTAATCAATTGTGGAGCTCCTCTGTCTGAATAATCTCTGTTGCAAATTCAGCTTTTTTTTTTACTATTTACAAAGAACCTGTGAGCCATTCCTGATTTCTCCTAAAGAGCTTGTTATTGGTAAGTATGCACTACATGGTTTGTCTAATACTTTTCAGGCTATGGGTTGTGTGAAAACTCTTCACTGTGGTGTGCTATTCATTATTTTTGGTGTATGGCTGGACAACCAAATCACAAGGCATTGTTCCTGCTTCTTTACTGGCTATTTGCAATTTCTAAAGAGGAGAATAATGAATTAGATACTATACCGATGAGAAATGAATACCTCTGACAGATAGAATAATGTGGCACTGGGATGCATTTCTGGATTAATTTTGTGAAAATTTGGAGACTCTTTAATATCTTCTTAAATACCCAGTGGTTTCTGATTATTTGCAAATAATGAATTTTATATGGTCCCACTCAGAGGAAATGATATTCTTATATCACTCTCACTGAACTCATAGGTCAAGCAGGGCCCACTCTGATCATCTAGTCTGGGAGAAGCCTCCTGTTGCTTATCCACCATTCAGGCCATTGGGGGTGAAGGTGAAGAGAACCAAATTTGCTACGCTGAGGCCCTGTCACACAAAAAAAAAATAAAAATAAAAAAAAAATAAAAAAGAATTCCCCAAAGAAAAAAGTAATGATTCAGAAAATACTGAAATTCATTTAAAGTTTCCTTTTTTTAATGAAAACAGCTTAAATTCAGGCCAACTAAAATATTCCATATGTCTGCTAAATACAGGAAAGTGGTATGTAGCATGTTTTATTTATAATGTCAGCTGTGGATAAGGGCAAGGTAACAAAGTGATGAGCTGGACGTGGTGCACAGGAGAATTTGATGCGGCATAAACGAAGGTACACTTGTCTGACCTCCATTTTACTCTTGCCTAGCAGCAAGAATAAGACCTAAAGGGATAGTGAGTAACTAAGTGTACTGTTCACATGCTTGAACATGTTCCCTCAGAAACACCCATTCTCTAGCCACTCCTCTGTGCTCTTTGACATCGAGAGGAGGGAACAGATGGGATTAGAGATTTACTTCTGCTCAGTGCAGAGGACAAAACCTGGTTGTTAACTTTATGTTATTCCAAAGCATAGTCTCCATTTACTCTTGCCCTGGAGCACAGCAATCTTGCTTTCCCTACTGAGCACAGTGCAAAGATCTGCAGGACCAAGCCACAGTAGGATTTATTTAATTAGATGAGATCTGTACATAAACTATTAATTTTCTCCAGCAGCTTGGGGAAATAATCTGAAATATTTAAGTGTATTTTTTCAAAAGATGGGGATTATTTGCATGATCCCATTGACTTTAAAATGGAGTCACTCTGCTGCAATCCTACGCATTGCTTTGAAAAGCTACTTAGGGTCAGACAAAGTGAAAACCATGCTTCACTTTTGCTCAAAGCTTGAACTGAAATCAAAGCAAAGATATTCAGAATGGTTTGTATACATTTATAAGTAAAAATATTTGTGCAGGTTTCAACTTTCTGGATTCAAGTTAAGCCTGGAAGCAAAGGTGCTGACACCTTTTTCTTGTAATGTTGGGTCTACTGGGTGAATGGTATTGCTGTCCTGACCATAAGCAGGAAATTCCAGAAATCTTAAAAGAACATATTTTTATGAGATTTGCAGTCCAGTTTCTACCTACTTATGTACCTACCATTAGAGGAAAGATAGCTTATGGTTAAAGGCACTGAACTGGTTCAAGAGATCTGGGCTCAGTTCATAGATCTACCACAGACTTCCTGTCATCCTGGATGGGTCATTTAATCTATGCACTATGCCCAGCAGCTAGAGCACTGCACTGGGACTCAGGAGACCTGCTGTCTAGTCCCAGTTCTGACACTGGCCTGGTGGGTAACTTTGGGCAAGTCATTTCCAAACTCTGTGCCTCAGTTTCCCCATCTGTAAAGTTGAGATAACAGTACTGATCGCCTTCTAAAGTGCTTTGAGATCAATTAAAAGTGCTATATATGAGGTAGGTATTATTATTATCTAGACTAGGATTTGAAGGTGTGATTTTTCAACATATGCTAACTAACATGTTTTAAATATCTAGGGTAGACAAGGATAACACGTTCTGCTACACTAATCAGGTTAAAGTTTAGGGTGACTCTAAGCTTTAACTCAACTTGCTAGCAAATATTTAAATATATATTGCCTTGTCTATACTAAACTTTTAAGATGTGTTAGTTAGCATGGTTTGGCTGACATTCATGCTAACAGCACACCTTTTATCCTAGTCTAGACAAGGCCACTGTGTCAGTTCCCCATCTTTAAAATAGGTGTAATAATACCTCATAGCCTTTGTCTTACTTATCTATTTAGACTGTAAACTCTTTGAGGCACAGACTGTCTTTCACTAGGTTTGTACAAAGTCTTGCACAAGAGGCCTTGCTCTCAGTTGAGCCTCGAGATGCTACTCTAACCCTACATTGTACTTATTACAGTGGTGAGTGCCTCTTTTTTGCAGTCGTAGGAGTGTTGAGCAGTTTGAATGAGCATCTTGACGTTTAGCTGTATGTCCAAGTCAAATCCTTTGAGATTCACCCATCACTTAAAATCTCCATTATTATTTATTTTTAAAATATTTGAATGCAACAAAAAAGGGAATAAATTTTTCAGTTCAAACCATCCTGAAGATTAGCAGATTAGCTCTGACCTCAACGCTCACTTGACGTGAGAAGCTAATCTTTGACAGGATGAAGTTTTCTTTAAAAAATGATGCAGTAATCCTATTTCTAACCAATACTGAACGACCTTCCACATCTTTCACCAAGTGCAGAAGATACTTGAAATTGCATTGTTTTTGTGTGTGTAACAATTTTACAAGACAGCAATCAGAAGACAGTGTGCCAGCCACTCTCAAACTGCACTGACAAGTAGTGAAGGAGTTAATGATCTGCTTCTTTTCACTAACTCTGTTGTAGAGTTCGGTTGTGCATATTAAATGTTTAAGTTAACAGATTCAAAGAAAAACTTGATCTCAATTTGGCTGCATATTAAAAGTGCCATTCCCTGTTGTCCTACCTAGCACTGTTAATTGCATACATTTAGCCCTCTATTTGGAGAATAATTTAGCTTCAGATTGAAAAGAAACAGCCCTGTCCTTGGTTATTTTGGCATACAAGTCTCCAATATGACTCTGTTTTCTAAGCAGACATTAATGATTCTAAAACTAATATTCATTGTTTGAAGAGGCATAGCGGCCTTGGCATTTACTTAACCTTTTGTCTCATGTATGAGACTGAGTCAGCCTAAATCCTTTTCTTAATTAATATCTTTTCTTTCTTTTTTTTCCTCACCAACATTTATTAAATTTAATAAATCTATTTATTAAACAATTTGCATGCAACAATTAAAGCTGAGGGCGTTTGGAAAAACCCACCATTTGAGCAAGCTAGCTTCACACAACAACAAAAAAGGGGTCATCCAGCTTACACAAGCTTTGGGAATGCTCAAGACAATAACGGGGAATAAATAGGACAGCAAAAGAAACGATCCCCACTATCCACCCATTAGGGGGGAAGGATAGCTCAGTGGTTTGAGCATTGGCCTGCTAAAACCCAGAGTTATGAGTTCAATCCTTGAGGGGGCCACCTTGGCATCTGGGGCAAAAATCTGTCAGGGGACAGTACTTGGTCCTGCTAGTGAAGGCAGGGGACTGGACTCAATGACCTTTCAAGGTTCTTCCAGTTCTAGGAGATTGGCATATCTCCATTAATTTTTTTTATTTTTATTTTTTTTAGACCCAACATTACATAATTCCCTTACTGAAAACTGACTTGAGAGGGGAGAATGCTACTATCAAAGTGTAACAAACAAGGATCCATTCCCTTGATGCACCTGCCCACCTCCTCCCATTAATGTCAATGGGAATTATGGGTGAGTATGAAGACCAGTCCCTGAACTGTTTTGCTTATCTCTCCGCTAAGGAGAGAGGTTTCAGAAGTCTATTTTCTGTACAAAACTGAAGTCTCAGTGCTACATGCAGCTGATTGTTTTTTTAGCACATAATTTAAAACACTCCTAACTTTCCAACTTGTTTGTTTCTTGTACATTTCTTGCATGGTTTTTTAAACAGTTGTCCATCAACTATCCATCCAGAAATTATTTTGCATTAGCTACTGAGGTGCTTCAATGTGTCACCATGGACTCCAGGAAAGATGAGTTGTGATAAGAAAACCTCATGCACTTTCTTCACTGTTACAATAAAAAATGCCAAGGTTGTGTTATAAATTGCATTACATTAATTTAGGGCCAGGTTGTGGCTGGCTCTTGAATAAGTGCCTGAGGGAGAAAAGGACTTAATCAGCTTTCCCCACACCCTGGTGCTTCCACACTCCTATATGTCAGTTACAGCAGCAGACCTTTTGCTGGCTGGAATGCACGGCCACTCTTCACAAGGGAGGTGGGTTCACCCTCCCTTTCACTGCACATTCAATAAGGGCTAGCCGCCAGGACCGGCTCCAGGCACCAACGTTCCAAGCAGATGCTTCGGGCGCCAGTCAGAAAGGGGCGGCAGTGTTTCCGCAGCGGCAGCAATTCGGTGGAAGCTTCTCCATTCCACCAGCCGCGGTGGCAAATTGGTGGCAGCTTCTCCCTTTTGCAGTCCACTGCGGCAATTCGGCGGCGACAGTTTTTTTCACTGCTTGGGGCGGCAAAAACGGTAGCGCCGGTCCTGCTAGCTGCAATCTGTACCTGAATGATGAAGATGAAGGCTCGCTAGATTTCAAGGTTGATGTCATGGAGAGATAACATAACCCGTGTTTCTGATTTTCTCAGATCCTTACTACAGTGGTAGACTTAAGGTAAGTTGCCTCCCGAGCCTCTCACTAGTGCTCATCTCCTGAGGTCCTTGGGAAGGGAGTCAATCTCCTGAAGCCCTGAGAAGAGTCACAGGAGCATAAAACGTAGAAGCAACAAAGAGTCCTGTGGCACCTTATAGACTAACAGACGTATTGGAGCATAAGCTTTCGTGGGTGAATACCCACTTCTTCAGATGCATGCAGTGGAAATGTCCAGGGGCAGGTATAAATATGCAGGGAAGAGTCAGGCTAGAGATAACAAGGTTAGTTCAGTCAGGGAGGGTGAGGTCCTCTTCTAGCAGTTTCTCCTCCCTTGGTGTTCACACCTCAACTGCTAGAAGAGGGCCTCACCCTCCCTGACTGAACTAACCTTGTTATCTCTAGCCTGACTCTTCCCTGCATATTTATACCTGCCCCTGGACATTTCCACTGCATGCATCTGAAGAAGTGGGTATTCACCCACGAAAGCTTATGCTCCAATATATGTGTCTGTTAGTCTATAAGGTGCCACAGGACACTTTGTCGCTTCTGCAGATCCAGACTAACACGGCGACCCCTCTGATACAGGAGCATAATGGAATTCTAAACAGTATTTGACCATGCAGCCACTAGGTGGCTATGTGTGTAAAATACCTTATTTAAAGCTAACCATAACCCTATCTGGCAGAGCGTTAAAGGATCTTATGATGAACACATCTGGTGTGTATAAGCAAGCTCAGTGGCCAGTCCCTATCTGGTTCAGAAGTAAGTGAGTAAGGCTCTGCCAGGATAAATGCAACAGCTCCCTGTAAAATCTAATGAGACTAGTCAAGGTCTAACCAATCTCTACAAGCTTTAGGTTTATTGGGTTCTCTCAACCCACCCACCCCCAACAGGCATTAGGAAACTTGTCGGACCCCACATGAGTCTCATGACTCAAATTCCTCACACAAGCCTGAAGGGGCTCATTGCTGGGCCCTTTGAGGATCTGGACCTAGCTTGCTTGCAGGTGATGAAGACGTGATGTACTGACAAACTGGGCCCGTGGGTCATCTGCCCTGCCATATATCTTGCAGATAATCATGGAAATAGTGCTTCCAGAAGTAAAACTCAGCATTAGGCAGCAGTATTGTTAGTGTTAAAAAGGCCACTTCCTGAAGAACTACCTTGCCAAGGTGAAGCTACTTTAAATATTATTTCAGTGAAGTAGGTCAGCAGGTCATTTTGGTGCACAAACATGAGCAGCAGGCATTTAAATCTAAATGCACATCTATAAGCTTAACATATTAATAACTTAACAGTTTTCAATAAGAGATCAACATTTGCATTCATCATCCTACTTGTTATGTTCAGTACTCCATTTTTTAATGTTTCTTGGACAGGAGCCAGAGAGTCTGGGTCCCTAGTTAGTTCATCTATTACTTTCTCACCACAATAGATCTGGGTCTCAGCCAAGTAATGGACTAATACTGCATACAAAAACACAGAATGTCTGTTCTTGTCTTCTGATATTCCCCACTTCCCTAGCAAGGGGGAAAAAGAGCCTTTTGTTTTAAAATCCAGCATTTACTGTAGGAGAGGTAGTTTATAACCCTTTTATATGATCACTAACACTATGAGTAAGCAAAAGACTTTCCTATGCATTTGTACCATCTTATTCTCCCAGTGTGCTAAATCATGACTTGGACTATTTGATTGAGCAAGGGAGTAAGAATTCTCCCACTACACCCCTATATGAGCTACCTAGACCTAGAGTAGGTGGGTGAGGAGTGGGATGAGAAGGTACAGGGGAATGGGTGTAGCCTTGGTTCTAAAGCCACCTCCTCCTATTCACTAGCCAGTGCAGCTAAGAGGGCAACTGGGGTGTTATCATTTACTGCTGATACAGGCCAGCAGCAAACTACTACCCCCTTGGAGGAAGTGGGGGAGGAAATTATGGTTCAGAAGAGCGTCTGTGAGTCACAATACCTCCCAGGGCTATTCCTAGGGTGGTGTAGCTAATGCACTAGCCTTCATTCAAGGCTATGCCTAAAGTCACAAATTAGCCCAAGAGGAATATTTCTGAGTGGGTGGTGAGGGGGGGGGGTTGTAATGAAAGACACTTACAAGTTAATAGAAAGCATGAATGTTGCACCCTCCATTTGCCCCATATGTGTATTTTTCTGCTTGATTTGGACAAAAAGAGTGTCAATGCCTTAATTTCAGCTATTTCAGAAATTAGATACTCTTCAAGAAGGAAAGGGCACTGTGTTTGAGAGGGGTGGCTTTTTTTAAGCTGTAGACATGTAATTAATGAAAGCCATTAAAGACACTTGTAAAAATGATTCTGATTATATATATGATGACTGACTAACCTATTATTGCTCTTCTTTGTCAGAGATTAATGGGAATTTCTTAAAGGATAAATAATTATTTAACAAGCTACAGGATATGCATGAGCTCTGAATGCACTGTGTGATAGTAAAAAAAAAAAAGAGTTGTTGACTTCCTTGACTAATGAACCAAGGCTAAATTCAGTGGTAGCAAGGTGTCAAAACTAAGTAACCAGACAAGTGGATTTTTTTAAACATGTTTAGATAGATAGATAGATAGATAGATAGATAGAGGGGGTGGATGGGGATAGATAGATAGATAGATAGATAGGGGGGGTGGATGGGGATAGATAGATAGATAGATAGATGGGGGGGTGGATGGGGATAGATAGATAGATAGATAGATAGATAGATAGATAGATAGATGGGGGGTGGATGGGGATAGATAGATAGATGGGGGGTGGATGGGGATAGATAGATAGATAGATAGATAGATAGATAGAGGGGGTGGATGGGGATAGATAGATAGATAGATAGATAGAGGGGGTGGATGGGGATAGATAGATAGATAGATAGATAGATAGATAGATAGGGTGGATGGGGATAGATAGATAGATAGATAGATAGGGGGAGTGGATGGGGATAGATAGATAGACAGATAGATAGATAGATAGATAGAGGGGGTGGATGGGGATAGATAGATAGATAGATAGATAGATAGAGGGGGTGGATGGGGATAGATAGATAGATAGATAGATAGAGGGGGTGGATGGGGATAGATAGATAGATAGATAGATAGATAGAGGGGGTGGATGGGGATAGATAGATAGATAGATAGATAGAGGGGGTGGATGGGGATAGATAGATAGATAGATAGATAGATAGATAGGGTGGATGGGGATAGATAGATAGATAGATGGGGGAGTGGATGGGGATAGATAGATAGACAGATAGATAGATAGATAGATAGAGGGGGTGGATGGGGATAGATAGATAGATAGATAGATAGAGGGGGTGGATGGGGATAGATAGATAGATAGATAGATAGAGGGGGTGGATGGGGATAGATAGATAGATAGATAGATAGATATCCATAAGTTCAGTCCTCACATGGCTCTGCACCACCATTGACCAACTACTCCCTTCTGCACCCAGCCAGCTTTGGAGGGCCACAGACAGGATCAAGTCCATTGCCCTTCATCCTCCCTGCACCCTCTGCAAAGGCTACAGGCAGCAGTAGAATTAGTGCTGTAGAGTTCTTGCTCTCCTAGTGTGCCTGGCCCCTTCACGGAGAGACTCCTTGCACCTCACACCCCACTTTGTACACTCCAGGTCAGTTTGGCTCAAAGGGTGAGTGTGCACCCTCTCCACACAGCATTGTCCGATACGTCTCGGCTCCCCCAGCTGCACGTGTCAGCTACACCTCTCAATCTAGCTAAAAGGGAAGGTGTGAATACAGTGGGGCAAATGTTCAGCCTGGCTGGTTAGCAGCAGTCAGCACAGCTCCTGTTAATTTATCACAATCTCTCCCAAAGTGACACAGATAGAAGAGGCACCAATAATAGCCCCTCTTGCACTGGCCCACAGAGTGGGGTCAGAGTGCCAAAGGGTCATTCTGTGCCAGCTTAATGGCTGCTTTGGGAGTGGTGCGGCTCTTCAATTCACTCTGCACACAGCATCTTGCTAAATATCCCAATCAGGCCTTTAGAATATTGTTACCCCTGTACCAAGTGAAAGTAGATATTAAGTTTAGCAGGTGGGAGGAGAAATCTGTGACATAAAGCCACAAAATTCTTAGTCATTGTCACGTGTTTATTTTACACTTTAACCTCCAAAGACAGCTCCAGATGTTCTTTTTGGAAATCTCAGCGCAAACAATGAAGCTTCGTTATCTCAATGTTTGCAACAGCTCCTCATAAAGAAATTACATCACAAAAATAGCAATACAACATTTCTTCAGAGACTGAACAGCACTCACACACTAAGTATTTGTAAGACTATGTGTAAGAGCGCCATTTAGTGACAGCTCCATAACAATACAGTCATTTTGGATTCTTCCAGCATTTTCAATGAATAATATCTCTGCTCATGAAACAACAGGGATTTATGAATGGGACAGTACTTCTGGGGTATTTCAACTCCACCATGTTTAAGGGTAGTGTGCAGTACCCAGTGGAGCATTTCCAGGTTGGCATCAGAAGGAAGGGAGAGAAAGGGTGGCAAACTTCCAGCCCTCAACACATTTCAGTAGAAAGGGACACAGGCCTATCAGCCAGCTTGACTGAAAGAAGTCATGGAGAGGAATGGAGCAGCATCCCTAAAGAAACAAGAGGAGTAGGTTAACTATCAACTTCCTGAAGATAACAGAGGAGATGAACAGCCACCAGGCCACCTAGAAGACAGTGTAAATGAAATGGAGACAGTGTAGGGAGGGAAAGAGGTATGTGTTTGTGTGTGTGTGTGTGTGTGCACGCGTGCATGTGCACATGTGTAGGTGGGGCCTGGTCTTCACTAGAAAATTAGGTTGCTTTAACTATGTCAGTCAGAGGTGTGAAAAATCAACCCTCCCTCCCCAGCGGTGTAATTAAGCCACTGAGTGGATGGAAGAATTCTTCCGTTGACCTAGCTACCATTCCTGGGGAGATGGATTAACTATGTTGAGGGAAGAATCCTTCCTATCCTCAGAGGTAATGTTTACACTAAAGCGCTACAGCAACAGAGCTGTACTGTTGTAGCGTTTTAAGTAAAGACAAGCCGTGTGTGTGTGTGTGTGTGTTGTAGTGTTTTAAGTGAAGACAAGCCGTGTGTGTGTGTGTGTGTGTGTGCGCGCGTGTAGGAGAGACAAGTGTGGGGGAGTTAACAGGAAAGGTATGGCCTCACTTCTTTCATTCTGGGAATGAAGTTTGGAAATGAGTGATGGGTCCAAATAGGATGGTTATTTTAATCGGAACCAGTTCACTTGTGCTCACTGTATACACTTTATTGCCCTGTCACTGTGTACCTTCTTTTGGCATCACACGTGACAATGACAAACTCATTAACACCAACATACACATAGAAATATTTCCCTGTCTCCAGATGGAACAATCCTCCCTATTTCCAAACTTATCCTCTCCCAGAATTGCTACAAATGAAGTTAGTGTGCGGTGAATAGAAACGGGAACAATTTGCTACGAAATTATTTAAACACACATTAATTTGCCCCATTTCTAGAGCAGCCTTTTTCTTTCTTTCTTTTTTAAATATTTTCAAGGAACACAAAGAAGTTAATATCTTTTTTGCCATCTGCCTGCCTGGAGCCACAGGAATAAAGGCATCCTCTCAATTGACTTCTCTGATGTAAAGGACCTGAAGTGCACAACAACATGGCAGTGCAGTCAGGAGACTCACTGGGGAATGGAGTAAGAAGATTTATTTTATTTTAAAAATTTGAAAGATTTCAAAAAAACATTCTACTGGATTTCTCACTAAGAGGATGAGTGAAGAGGATCCTTTGTAAGTAAGCCGGGAGGCCAAAGTCTTTTATCCATTGTTACACAGGTTTTCCCCAGGGCAGAGTCAGCAAGGCCTGCAAGCCCTGGAAGCTTAACAAGGCTAGTCACTGGGTGGGCTTTTCTGCCAGTTGCCTAAGCCTGATGTAGAAGCAGTGAGACTGGAGCTTGCCCAGTGCTGGATCCCAACCACTGAAAATAATTATTTTGGGTGACTAACAGCCATAATCTGAACTGGTGAATTACACACACACATACACACACACTCCAGAGCCACCCTTACATCTGTTTCCTTAACAACCCAGAAACAAAATAATTCCACGGAAGATTAGTAGTGGATCTGCACTTGGATTAATCACCATGCAGAAGTCTCTGCCAAGACCCCTTTCTCTGTTGGCTTTTTAAAACATTGTTTCTATGAAGCATAGTTGATGCTTGCCACCGTGATTTTCACATGTTTGTGCCAGTGTGGGCCATCTAGCCACTGATGTAATCATCCCTTCAGGATAGACAACTTCAAAAGGAGGAAGCGTATAGATTCGACAGGATTTTTTCACCTTTGGTACACAGTTTTTATACTGTACTAAAAAAACCCCTCATATAACATGAAAAGTAAACTAATTTTAGGAAATTTTGATTATATTGAGAAAATTGTTCATCCTGAATTTCTCACCCCATATTTGTCAAGCATCAGAAGGCAACAAACACAGACACATGGAAAACACTGAACAGCACTATCATTCTATAAACATCATGGCCCAGGTTGTGCAAAAATTGGTTGGTTTGGTGTCAAAAAGGGTTGAATTAATTTGTTTTTATTTTGGTTCATAAGACGTTCAAACTCACTATGATTTTCCCCTGTGTTTTGCTGTTTGGCTGAAAATATAAAACTGCATGATTTCTGGGACAAAAGTCCCTCCCTAGTACCTACAGGAGAAGCAGCAGGTGGCAGGTCAAAGGTCAATGTGAAACTCTTTCTGCACTTGTACCACCCTTGCTCCAAATTTGTGAATCTTAGCTGTGTTTCACATTCATAGCAAAACAATGCAGGTATGAGGCAGTTACAGTGTAGCTGTATTCTTGTCATGTACCCTGTGATTATCCTTCAAGGGAAACCAAAACTGCCACCAGTGAACCAAATCTATTGGATCCCAATGACTGTGGACCTGGGCAAGGAAATGCCATAAATGTTGGCCCTTCTCTCAAGGTACTACAGTTGAATTTCAAGGGCCCAGCAGCCACAGAGCCTCTGTTCTCAAAAACATTGCCTCCTGACACAACGTTAACGTCATCTGCTTTCAGGAAACTCACATGAAGTCCCTTATTGCCTGTCAATTCATAATCTCTGGTTTCAACCTCATAGACTACAGTTTGCATGAAAAACATGCCTGGGTCACTTATGTAAGATCAAATTGAACAGATGTGCAGAGTTTACCATCTACATTTGACTACGACGACATCATGAGGATCAGTCAGTTTGAAGTGGCTAATGTCTATGGGCCCCTAACCAATGATGGGCTGTTCCTGCTCTACCATCACCCCAGCATCCTGACATCTATGCCGGAGACTTTAATAGCCACCATACCATCTGGGCTATAAAGGATCTGATAAAAATGGGATAGGCCTAGCAGACTGGGCTGCCTTCGATGAATTATACCTTTTTCATGACCCTAAGCAAGCAGCTAGTTTTCACTCTGCCCACTGGAACTAGAGAACATGGCCTCATCTGGGTTATTTCTGTTGGAGACCTCCCTCCAGCAGTCATCTGCAGGGTCCTTGGAAATTTCCTCCACAACCAGCATCACCTCATCCTCATCCAAATAGGGGCTACCATACCTATCATGACCTCTAGCCCAAGGCTACATTGGAACTACAAAAAGGCAACTGGCACAATTACACTAAGCCCATTGGTCAATATACAGTTTGTACTCCATATAACATCTCAATAGATTAAGCATATTCAAGGTTTACACAAAGCAATCTTTAAGGCCACCTCCAAGTCCATCCCATACAGCTGCCAAAAAGCCTTTGTACCATGTCTGGGAGAGGAATCTGCAGACCTCTTTAAACAGTACAAAAATCGATCGATCCAGAAATAGCCAACCACCTCCTAGAGAGCCTGAATGTAGCCCAAATAGCAGGCTGGCAGAAAAGCAGTTTCAGAAATGGACATGTCAATATCTAGCAGGAAAACATGTACACTCATTAGGATATTTGGTGCAGCACAAAATCCACCAGATACATGGCAACAGAAAGTCTCTCCAGTTTTGTGGCACAGCTGACCAACATTGCTAAAGCAGAAAAAAATAAAATGTTCAAGATTCAATCAAAAATAAATGGCATCAATGCAAACAATTTCTGACCAATATGAAAACTTCCTACCATTCCCTAAGAAATAGAAAAGGCACTGACATCAGTGAAAACAGGAAAAGCCGGTGGCTGTGACAATTTATTGCCAGAACTACTACAACATCTTGGGAAGAAAAGCCAATGCTGATTGCCTATCTTCATGTCCCACATCATACAGGATACATAAGATGGGGTGAAGAGCTAAGGTAATAGCGTTATCAATGCCAGGTAAAGATAACTCTTTAGCAGCCAGCTATTGCCCAATATCACTCCTGAATTGTAGCTACAAACTCCTGGAGTGGATGATCTTCCAGAGGACTATGCCCATGACAGAACAACTTTTGAGTGATGATCCAAAAGGTTTCTGACCAAATCAAAGCACCTGCGACCAAGTGCTAGCACTTACAATGTACATTGAGAATGGATTTCAAAAGAAGAAGAAAACTGGAGCTGGCTTTTTTGACCTTGCAGCAGCCTGTGACACCATCCGGCACACTGGTCTGCTGTACAAGATGTCAAGAGTTCTTCCTTGATGAGTTGTCATGGTAACTGAGATGATGCTAATGGGTAGATGTTTTCAGGTATCTCTGGGCCACAAAAACAGAGCTTGAAAATTCCACAAAAACAGACTCCAACAAAGCGTGGTACTGGTACCAACTTTATTTCATGTAGTCACCAATTACCCGCCAAACACCATCTCCAGGCAGTCCATGTTTGATTATAATATTTGCTTGGCTGAAGGGACCGGGGCTTTCAAAAGATTGATGAGAACCTGAATTGTCATCTGGTGACTATTGCAAGAAATGGAGACTGAAACTAAGTAGAGTGCACATCAAAGACTGTGTCAACATACTTCCACTTATACCATGCTCAGAACCAGCTTGAATTTAACATATTTTTGAATGATCAGCACTTGGAACATGATCCAAAACTGGTGTATCTAGGCCAGGGGTTACCATAGATCATACAAATACCATCTCACTAAAGAAGCTCAGTTGATTAAGAGCAGAAATTGTCTCCTAACAAGCTGGTAGGGTCCACCTGGGAACCCAATGTACAAACTATGTGTAGTTTGGGACTCACTCTCTGATATTTAGTTGGCAAATACTGTGCCCAAGTTTGGTTAAACTCTGCCCACACTAGATTAAGGGACACACAGTTTAATTACACCATGAGAATTGCCACAGGAATGTTAAAGTCAACAAAACTATGGTTACCAGCACTTGGCAATATTCCTCAACCTAACATCCAGTGTCTGAAAGCAGCCAACAAACTGATCACCAACAGACACCACATTTGGCGCTGTTCAGGGATTTATGGGAAGCATCCTGCCACTGACTGCATAGCAGAAATCCTATCTGGACAGCGCTGCATACTTTCCATCCAGATGATAATGCCATCAACTCACTGTGGCAGACAGAATAGGAGAAATCCTCTGCAACTACCAGGAACTCCTACATCATCATCAGACCAGATGAATGGATTATGGCATGGATTAGGATTACTTGGATTGGGGCTTCCATTCCGCATCTGGAGCTAGTTTAGCAGGTTCAGATGTGACATGTTTTGCTGTGCCATTAATGACCATGTCTTGGGCATCTAGACAGCCCACTGAACATCTGTGAAAGATACTGCACACATGCTGGATTCTTGCTCTTTTCATCTTGGGCTCCATGAAGGTCTTCTGAATCTGAACTCCACTGATTTAGAGACCATTTAGTGTTGTTTGTTTGTTTTACACCTTGTCTTGTTTGTCTCGCCCACACACAATTCATCGATATATAACAAAACCACGAGCCATGTAAAACCTCCATTATGAAATCTTTGCCTAACTTTGTTTCACGGCACTTTTTGACTCCAACAGTTTAGTTCTTTCAGTGTGGTCACAGAGAAAGTTAAACCACTTGAAGTGGGAAGAAATCTGTAATCATAAGGAGCAATAAAGGCATTAAAAGCACTTTAATTCCCATGTACTTTGTAAGGGCACCTTAGTTTTGTAAAACTATAAACTTTAGAATATCGATTCAAACACAACTGAACAAGTGTAATTAAGTCATTAAGAACACCGTTCCCCACCCCCCCACAAAGCCTGCAGAATCCTAAGGTGGCATAACATTATAAATAAAGGCCCATTCCTGCAACTCTTTCTTACCTCGATAGTTCCATTGACTTGCAGGATCCAAGACCTGCATTTAAAAGTATTTGAATCAGTCTTTCTGACCATTGGCGCAGGGAACATGTTTTTCATTGGATGTATGTACAGTGTCTAGCACAATGGGTGCCAACTTGGAGCCTGTAAATCACAACTTCAATACAAATAAATACACAGTATTGTCATTTGCTTACTTACCACAACCTAATGTCTGAGTTCTGTGTATTCGCTATGAGACACAGTCATAAAATGCCATAGTTTAGGGACCAGAATGTGTCTCTTCTTTGTGTGTTAATTATGTAATGGCAGCAGCCACTTCCTAAACAAGGCTGCTGATGAGTTTCTATTATAAGTTTGACTCTCCCCTGCCCACTTCCACAATAAAGTCCCATTAGCCTAAAATCTGGTAGGTTTGATCTGGGGCCAAGGAATAATTTTTTTCTAACAAAAAACAAACAAACAAGATTTTTGAATTATGACACCCTAAAAATACAGCTGGTTAACACAGTTTCTGCCCTGACTTACATCCACACAATCTCATTGAAGTCAATAGTAATGCATGGCTATAAATTAGGACAGTAAATCACCCTATAAACACTCTCACATACATGTCCTTCTCTGCACAAGCCATTCCCCACTGATTCTAACCTTGCCTTCTCTTGTGGTGTAGGTGGAAAATCTGAGAGAAAGGAATGAAAGCACTTAGGAAAATCATATTGTAATGTTTATGCTATAGCTGTTGTATAATAGGAATAATCTCTATTGCTTTGTAGTATGCTTACAAACAAATAGCTTTTGAGATTGCTAAAACACTTTAGTTTCACTTTGGCTCTTAATCTAACTCAGCAGCTGTTTATTGCAATTACACTATAAAGCAATAGACATTATCCTTTAACTAACTGTCTTATTAATATAGGTAGTTACACAGCTATTTCATAGTTAGTCTTAAATAACTACTTTTAATTATTTTATTAACATAAATAACCATCTCAATACATTTCAATTAAATGCATATGTGAGAAACTTAATTTAAAGCATTACACAAAATTGCATCTGTTTACTAATGTTTAAATTAATGTCATTGCATAATTCAATTAAAATGCAACCTTAAATTATTTGTTTTGTTTTCTTTTTGGTCACCAGGGGACACCTAAGACTTTTAAATTATCTGAGTACAATTTTTCATGTCTGCTTTCTGGAGTTTAGGTTGAAAATTCTGTTTTTGTAGCAATATTACATGGGGGAAGGGCATTTTTTTTAAATTGTAAGACTCCCAGTGGAATATCCCCATTTGTGCTTCTTCTCATTCATAATCACAAAAAATGATGCCACTGGGCCACCTTATTTCCTCTAGCTCTGCCCACCATGTGAAAAGGGAGCTCAGGTATCTTTGCGGTTCTGCCTCCCTTACATGTTATGTAGCTCTCTCTGATGGTCCAGTCCATGCTGGCAAGGGTCGGGGGAAGGGAGACGCAGAAGTACCCAGAATATTCATATAGCATTAGCTTTCCCAGGGGCCGTTGGGGGCAGGAGGAAGTCATTGGTAGAATGGCTTCAGTAGCAACACACTACCAAAGAGCATAGGGGAAAGATACTACATAGCCCTCTTGTGCATGGGCCTGGCCTCTCATGGATCCCCAGCCTCTGCCAGATTTGTTGGTGGCTTTTCTGCAGGTGGTGGTGGCTGACAGGACCACATGGGGCAAGACCCATGGTGGTTCCCTGTGGGGTTAAATGCTAAAGTCCCCTCCAATGGCTTTTCACCCAGTGCTGGACAATCTGCCCCAAAGACCCACTATTATGTTTGTTCAAAATATAGTCATTTGAATAGTCAAGTCCCACCCCCCATGAGAGTAGCCCCCAACTCGATAGATAGATAGACAGATAGATAGATAGACAGATAGATAGATAGATAGATAGATAGGCTTATCTTTTGATTGGTTAACTCCCCCACCTGTGTGTTAGAATTAGTTTTGACAACCTTCCTGCTTCCTCCCAACCCCCCAAATTCTAATTAATTCTGTGTCCCTCCAAAAATTGCCCAACCCCTAGCCCGGGAACTAATTATGCCTCCTCCGGACCCCACATGAACTTTGCCCCACAGCTGCACATCTGTCCTGTGTTCCGGATCTCACCTCTGATCCTCTTGCAGCTCCAAGGGTTCTTCAACCCGCACCTCCATGCTGGGAGCCAGCTGCATCAGGATCCTCTTCTTTCCCTTCTCAGACCTGGAACTGCATGGCTGGGGAGGGGAGGGGGCAGAAGCAGAGAGGAGGCAACCCATTTTTCACTGGAAGGGAGGGGAGGAGCCCCAAGTTGTTGGGCTCTTTCTACTCCCTTTACCCAAAACTCCTCCTGGCTCCTGAAGGGAGAGGGAGGGCTCTGTATGCCTCCTAGAGCAGCCATGTTCACAGTGCTTCCCAGCAGGCTCTTCTCACCAGAGAAAGGCTGAAAATCCAGTGAGGGTTACAGCTTCTTGTCATCACAAGTGAGATCTAGAACTGCGCTACTCTTGATTAGATTCATTGGCTAGAGTTGGCAACACTGTATATTTGTGTCTGCATATGGCTGAAAGGATGCTTTTGGGAGAGAGGGAACCAGCAGTATAGTTGTTCTGGGCTTGGCCAAAAGCTCCCCAAGGGAATAGCACTGCCCCTGCACTGCCCGGCTGTGGCCCAGTTACTGGCCCAGAGGCCTGGGTCACCCCAGGCATGCACCATTGCAGATTAGCTGCAGAGCAGCAGTCATGACCCTTCTCCCATTCTGCAGCTCATGAATGAGATTTTAAAAAGTGACCATTGCACAGATTGGCTCAGTCCATCTCCCTCTCTGCAAGAAGATCTGACCACCATGTCCGGCACTTTCACATCCTCTCCCCTGGAGACCTAACTCTGGGAGAGGAGGTGAAGCAAAATCCACCATCTTGTGCCATCCCAGCTTTGTCACTCTGGGAGAGTAAGGAATGAGAACACTTGATGGTGTCCTGCCATCCAACAGAGGTTTTGGGAGAAGGAAAGTGTTTCCCTGCATTGCTTGTTTGCCGTGGACAGGAGAAGAGAGAGGGTAGGTTCTGGTGTTATAAAGTAAGGGAGGAAGATGTCAGAGGAAAGGAATTGGAGTGGGAGTCATGAATCAGGTGTGGGAGAAGATAGGAAAGATGTGTGGGAAGATGCTCCAAGCACACTACTGCAAGCCAGTTTTGTCTGCAGCCTCCACTGCTTTGCCGAACTCCCTATAAACCAGGCAGGGTCCTAGTTCTATAGCTTGTACTGGTCTAGCAAATATTAGCTGCTTCCCTCTTGAAGCTATAATAATGTCAAATTGTCTCAGAAGTAACGGGGACACAGAGGAAAGTACTTTAGGCTGGATTCAGTAAAATATATAACCAGATTCCTCTGGGGGCCCTGGTGTGAGTCAGCATGGCAGTAATGTTCCAGAAATACAGACAGTGGGACACATTCTGCCCTCAGAAGGAAGCTGAAAGTCCAAGAAATTGCAAGGATGTGACTAAAGGCAGAATTTGGCTCACTGATTCCAGCCACCAGATGTTGAATTGTTCTAAGTGGTTAAGTGGTTCTAGAGTTAGAAGACACAACATCCCCAAATATAAACCTCTCCCAATGCATTAAGGGAATGCCCTTTCATCATACATACATTCTGCATACAGCTAGAGATCTCTAAAGATAAAGTATGCAAGGGTGCTTGGAAGGTAGTAGGAGAAAAGATGAAAATCATGATTTATTTACTTCACTACACTAACCCAAATGTAACAAGTGACATCAAGTTCATCCACATTCACTGAGATAACAAAGGGCTCAGATAAAAAGATTGTTGGTGCTGAGATCCAGAAGATGTTATAAACTCTCCAGAGAAAAGAGTTCAGAGTTTACAAAGTCTGCAGGACAAAGACTTAGGGAATCCATCACATTGAGTTTTTTCAGAAAACATTATAAACTGAAATCACAGTTTGAGTGGAAAACATATTCAACCTTCAGATAACAGCGTTATCAGTGTTTGAATAATTGAAGTTCCTCTGTATATTTGCCTACATTGTAGCCTACCTTTGAACCTTACCCATGCATCTTTATGTTTTTTGACATTTATGCAGCCTGAAATCCTGAAAGCTCTGCGTTTAGACAACTAAATTATTGCTTGTCAATTTAGCCTTGAATGAAAGACAGGTGTTTTGTTTAAGAGTCACACTCCTTTCAGATTCCTCTCTGCCCAAACTCAAATTCTTCAGCTAAAGAATTAAGGAATTATTGAAAATGAAATAATTTGCCAGCCTGCAAAGCCATTTAAATGCTTTGAACTTTTATTGGTAAAATGGAAACTAGTCATACAGGATCTTCACAGTTGAGTCTTAGCTCTTTGGTGTGAGACTGATGGAACTCCCCTAACTCTTAATATTCTTTAGGGCATGGTAGTGAAATAGACCATTAACCAGACTCCTGTTGGCTGTTGCACATCAGACTCTTCTCAGTGTAAATGCAGCTCTCTGAATGTTCCAGTCTATTCCTTCAGTGGACAGGATGGCAACACACCCCAGAAGTCAACTCAGGATCCAAACTGAAAACCTCAAAAAATGTCACTTCCAGACTCTGAGGGAAGATGGGGGGGGGGAGGTGAATCTGTAGTGCACCCTGTGACTACAAAGCTGCCAGCAGCATTAAAACCAAGCTTCAAAGCGGGATTTTCCTCCTTGTTTATATTTTTACACTTAATTTGAAATGAGCAGTCGTGATTGGCAAGGAGCAGTGAGTGGGCACCTAATCACTGAGGGATACATCAAAGATGCTGGAACTAGTGGTGAGGGGGGTGCTGCAGTACCCCCCTGGCTTGAAGTGGTTTCCATTATATACAGTGTGTACAGTTTGGTTCAATGGCTCTCAGCACCCCCACTATACAAATTTTTCCAGCACCCCTGCATCCTATTGGTGCCAATGCAGAAGGGTAAGGAAAGGAATGAGAGCAACGAGGGCAAAGTGAACATCCAAACAGCAGTGTGCACTAACTGGGATCCAGCATAAGAGTGTGACAACAGATATGCACTCCTAAAGCAATGGGAAGTGAACCGTAGATCTGGGAACATGATCCGAGTGGAATGGTTGGCCTAAAATCCAGCAAGTCCTTATGATGATACTCTCTGCAAGCATACGATGACTCTGTCAGTATGGGACACATCATTCAAGAAGACAGCAGCAATAAGCAGCACTGATCTGACCCAGTGTATGGCTCTTCTGCCCAGTGATTCAGGATTTCTATTTCGCTGGACATGTCTAGCTGTGTATCTGGGTACACCCTGCTGCCTGCTGTGTCTGGCTTTCTGGCACACTGCCAGGATTTGGACCTTAATTCCTCTGCTTATACCATTAAGCAAGTGTGTGCAAGCCAACAAATACAAGCTTCATCACCGTGACCTGTCAGTGACCTCAGCTCCAACCTGGAGAGATCACCTTTCCTAGACGAGGTTAAGGGACTCATTTAATTTATAACCTTAAGCTGGATTTGAACTGCCTTTTCAGAGGAGAAAAGCCAGTGTTTTTTTATCCACTAAGCCACATGGCTCCTGTTTCATGATTGGTACTTATGACATCACAGAATTGGCAAACCACTGAGATATTAACTGTGTGCTCTATTTTCTGCCCTAAATTATGGGCAGCAAGTCCGAATTTTGGTGGGGGTTTTTTTGTTTAGGGATTTGAATGAAAAGGGGACTATATATATATATCTATGTTTGAACTGCAGGACTTCAATATTTCCACCTCTAGTGTGTAACTGGAGCAGCTTGTCAGTTACCTGAGTAGGTATTAAGCATGTTGAAAATGAAGAAGAGACCAAGTGTGAAGGGGAGGAATAATTTGACAATGCCTGCAGTGAGCTATACATATTTCCCTCAATCCAAAATGGAACAGGTTTGTCAGTGCACAAGAAAGAGCAAGCCCATGGTGTATTATTCATGGTTTGCAAAATGCCAACAGCATTCTCAGAGTTGGACAAGACATAGAGAAAGACACAGATCCTGCCCCTGGGAGATTACAATCTACATAGGACTAAAGACAATGGTTAAATGGTCAAACTGAACATTTAAGGCTTCAAACGACAACATAAAGCCCTGATCCTGCAGTGAGCACTGAGCTACAGTAAAGGCAATGGGGCTCAGGCAGCAGCAGGGGTCCGCTCTTATGGAGCTCATGGCAGGACTGGGACCTAAGCCTATATGTTCATTTTATTTCTTTGAGTGTTCAGAAAAACCACTTCTCATAGGCTCTAGGTGTTTGTATACCTCTTAAAATACACAGAAGACATCTAAATATAACCAACCCAGCTGACTCCCAGCAGCCCATATAAACTAATCCAAAGGACAAGAAGAATCCCTCCAACTACTCAGCATCCTTCAGCCCACCATGTCACCAAAAAAACAGAGAAAACAGATGAGTCTTACAATGTGTCCCTGTGACCCTAAGAATCCTTAGATGCTCACTGCCGAAAGGTTCACTGTTCTGTAACAGCAACTCCTGCGGAGTTTGTCTGGATGGCTAACTGCTGGTGAGTGTCAGGGAGCTGACACGCAGATTAGCACCAACAAGTCTCTCTTTCGCTGAGGCAGGAGGGTAACACTGTGACCCACAGTGCTGGACATCCTGAGAACGTGTCACAGTTGGGTGTGATTGGAATAAAGTTGGGGTGATTGGAACGAGGGCTGCATCCAAAGAGAAAAAATAATCTCGCCTTCCTCATTTTGTGTTGATGATAAAACAGACTTGGCCACAGCAAATACCTGCACATTTTCTTCCCCGCCACTTCATCTGTAGTAAGTCAGCTGTACACCACCTGTGACGCAGGGAAAAGGACATTTAGGGAACTTTGTGTTGTTGATAGAGGAACAATGGTCTTAATAAAGTCTTACCAAAGTGGGCTACATCCTCAGCTGCAGTTGAGATACCCTTAGCATAACTGAGGTTGGGGCAGGGGGGGGGACAACAGTGACTTTGTCACATTTGTGAATCCCTCACCTAGAGGCTAGGTCTAATGTTCAAAATATAGAGCATCTTAAGGGCGGTTCCAAGTTACATCCAGTTGCCTGCTGCCCCATGGGGCTATTCTTGCAGCAAGGAACTGCTGGGAGGCAAGGATGTTTTTGCCATGCCCTCAACATGAGCAGCTGGATGGCAGGGGTGATGTAGGAGCTGTTGCAGCAGCTTTATTCCACCCAGGCATGTCCCTCCACATCAGAGGAATCCTCAAGTAGCCAGATCCTCCAGGTTTATGATCTCTCTGCGTTGGCGCAAAGAGGCTACAGTGTGGCAAAGAATCTGGCCCACAGATGTCTATCAATTAAAGAAAACACTACTCTGAATCTGGGAGGGGGCGGGGGGCAGCACTGAGACAGTACCACTGCCCAGCCTGAAACTGAAGGAGGTAAAGATTGGACTGGGACATCTTACAGAGACAGGAAGCAAGAGATACATGGTGGGGGCAGGGTGTGGTATAAAGGTTGTAGCAGCATAAGCTTGGAATGGCCACATTACTCACAGGTCACCATGGTTTACAGCTGACTTGCAGCAGATGACATGATAAGGAAGACAACTGCCTCTGGATTTCCAGGTAGCAGCTGTGGCCAAGTCTGCTTTTTCTTCTATACTTTTGGCTTGGAATATACATGTTGTCAGTCAAAAATAGGCTAATTTTCACTGGGAAAAGAACCATTTACATGTAAAAACCTCAGAAAAACACGGTAGCATTTTTAGTTAAGTTTTGAGTTTGTACGGAACTAAAAAGCCCTCACAGGCTATGTGGCTATATGTCTTTTTAGCAATATTCTGTATACCTCTGATATGTGTTAATATATTGTGCAGCAGAAAATCCTCTGTGGTACTCCACATTAGTACTTGGCCTAGATTGTAATAAGGGAAAAGGGATAGGACCATGCTGTTGTATATCTTATTCACGGCCATCATGCTAGAACGTCGTCACAGTTCCCCAAGTCTCCAGATACCAGGAACACTTGTTTCTGATCTTGTCACATATCTTGGATTCACTGATATTATTATTTATTATCTGTATTGCAGTAGTGCCTGGGAGCTGCAGTCATGGACTAGAACCCTGTTGTGTTAGGTGCTGAACAAACTCAAAACAAAAAAGATAAGCCCTAGCCCAATCACTTCCAACCTAACGCTTCTATCTTGGCAGTCTAATCAGATGTCGATACAGAACTCCAAATGGCTGACTGGTGTGCAATGCTGAATGTTTACAATTATTATGAAGTTGTGAACTTTGCATGACTTCAATTATCAGGGTTTGCAGAATCATTCTCTTGACAGGGATATGTACAAACACAAAACAAAGCCTTTCTCCTCTAGCCTGCTTAATACTCTCATGTTGCCCCATTTTGTTTGTTACCATGCTTTAGAGATCATCCCACTTGTGCTTGAACTCTCTGGGTCACTTTTTCAATGGGTAGGGTCTGATGGGACACCCTCTCATCCCTCTGGTGGAAAGACCACGGAGCATTCCTGCGCTCAGGCAGTGCCAATTAGGTGCATCTGCAGATCATGCGCCACCTGGAGAAGTGGAGGTTAAAAGGGTGGAATTGGCCACAGAGAAGGGGAGAGTTTTCTCAGGAACAGGGAAGCTGCTAGGGACTGGTAGTGAGCGCCAGTAACAGGAGGATCTTAGCCTGCAGCAGTTGCTAACCTTTTCCTTCAAACTCCCCTGTCTGAGGCAGATTGCTTGGTATGAGCAAAGGTCCTGGAGGGCTAGAGACAAGGTAACTGTAAATGGGGCACTAGAAAGACCCGGGAGTGAGCTGAACTCATGCTGGGAACAGTAAGATTGCCCGGGAGTCGGAGCTCCTGTAGGGGACTAGGGGCAAGAGACTCACAGATACTATGGTTTGAGCCCAAGCTGAACGTTGGCCAACTATGTAGGGTCCCACTTGTACACACACAATTTCATGTGTATTTGCCTGCCGACATTTGCAGGTACATTTTCAGCAATGCTGTGGACCATTTCCATGGCTCCATGCCCAGATCAGTAATTAGATATCTAAACACCCATTTTCCTCCATAATGTCACCATGGTCTCTGACATAGGTGTGCAAATGCACACATTTTTATGTGAGATGCTCAGGTCAGCTGATTTAACTTATGGGATCCGATTCTCAGTTAGAATAACTAGGAGTGAAAGGAGAAAAAAAGCCCATAAACCTAAGTGATAGAGCCAATTGCTGTGTAATTCTGTTGATAGTTTGCTGTTACTATTTGTTCCATGACAAATGCCTCAATACAATGTCAGTTGTCTGGCGGCTGAAATGCATGAAGGCAGCAAAGCATTACACCCGCAGAAAGTCTAGCAAACAACAGATAGGCTCCTCCGTGCCAGGCAATGCTCCTGTGCTCCATGGACATTCCCTCTCCTGTGTACAGGATAAAGATTGGCAGGATGTGGGATGATAGGGTAGGAGAATGTTAGTTCAACAACACCAGGGATGAAACCTCCACCACTGGAACCTAGAGCTGGCTTCAGGTGACTATTGTGCAGGCCAGTTTTGGCTGAGGGACTCAAATCAGTGTTCTGGATATGATACCGTTTTGTTACCGGGGAGCCAAAGCAAAGGAATGATCCAATCAATGGTTCCTCCTACGGCTCCAAGACTTCTAAAATCACCCAAGTGTCTCCTTTTTATTAAAATGATGTCCTAAGCGTGTGTTCAGGTATATGCACATTCATGAAGCCTTATGTTTGTGTGGATGGAGAGGCATGCTTAGCAGAAGTACTGCTACACTAGAGCATTGGTTCTGAAAGTGGGGGTCGCGACCCCTCGGGGGGTCGCGACCTGGTTATGTGGGGGGTCGCAAGCGGCTGCAAGTTGTGAGTCCCGACCCCTGTGCCGGGCTGTGAGCCCTGACCGCGACGCATGGCTGCGAGCCCCGATCCCGGGCTGTCTAGCAAACAACAGATAGGCTCCTCCGTGCCAGGCAATGCTCCTGTGCTCCTGTGAGCCCCGACCCTGGCACATGGCTGCGAGCCCCGACCCCGGTGTGGAGCTGCGGGGCTACAAGCCCCGACCCCTGCGCCAGGCTGTGAGCCCCGACCCCGGGCTGTGAGCCCCGACCCCGACAGGGACGCATGGCTGCAAGCCTTGAGCCTGGTGCGCAGCTGCGAGCCCCAACCCCGGTGCCGGGCTGTCAGCCCCGACCCAGCCTTCTCACAATAAAGATGAAATCTCGAAACTGGCTTGATGTGAAGGACGACATCAGATGCGCCCTTTCTAAAACAACACCAAGAATAAAACTTCTTGTGTCAAATAAACAGCATCATCCATCTCGCTGATTTTTGGCTGCTTCAGGTCATTAATTGTTGTCAAGTATTAAAATAAAATTCTACTTAAAAATAACTTTTCATTTAATTTGATAAAAATGTGTTTTAGTCTTAATTTAAAAGCCATGAGAAAAGATAAATTCACTTTAAGCAATAGGGCTTAAATTTAGTATTTAACATAGTGTTAAATATCAAAAATGTGTTTTTAATTTCTAAGGGAGGTCGCACTCAGAGGCTTGGTGTTCAAAAGGGGTCACCAATACAAAAAGTTTGAGAACCACTGCACTAGAGGATGCAAGATTTGATGGGCCACATGTACCACAGGGACCAAATCCAGCAGGTCTGTATAGCAGCGCTCAGGGAATATAAGAGGGTGGGGCCAGGTGAGGGTTAATCATAGAGAATTTGCTGATATCTATGTCCTCCAGAGTCTTTCAGCTTCAGAGGAGGGTGCCAGGATTGCAAAGGCTACTCCACCCGTTCGGAGGAGAAGAGTTCCAGTCCTGGGCTTCAGGCAGGAGCAACTGTGGGGTAAAATTCCACATCTGTGGTGAAAAAAGGGAACATTTTGAGACAGGGTTGATATAAAAAATATAGCTGGCTCTTTGAATTTGTTAAGAGGTTTGGGAAGGTTAAGATTAACCCTGGCAAAGATGAATTAGTGGGCAAGTGATGAGATCAGAGGTGCAAAACAAATGCTGTTTATCATGTGGTTGTAGAAATAAAGAGATCTATTCCTTATGGGTTATAATATGGCAACATAGTTTATATGGGCCAAATTTTGTTCTCATTGACACCAGTGTGAATCTGGAATAACTTCACTGAAATCAGTGGAATTATTTATTATTGTTATTATTAACTATTAATTATCATTATTATTATGTATTATTTATATCTTGGTAGTGCCTAGAGGCCCCAGTCAGTGATCAGGGCCCCATTCTAGTAGGGATTAATTCAAAATTACACTGGTGACATTGAGAGCTGAATTTGGTACTATACCTTTATTTAGTATCAGAAGGGTAGCCGTGTTAGTCTGTATCCACACAAAAAAAAGCCGAGTCCGGTGGCACCTTAAAGACTAACAGATTTATTTGGACATAAGCTTTCGTGGGTAAAAAACCCACTTCTTCAGATGCATGGAGTGAAAATTACAGGTACAGGCATAAATATACTGGCACATGACGAGAAGGGAGTTACCTTACAAGTGGAGAACCAGTGCTGACAGGGCCAATTCAATCAGGGTGGATGTGGTCTACTCCCAATAATTGATGAGGAGGTGTCAATACCAAGAGAGGGAAAATTGCTTTTGAAGTGAGCCAGCCACTACCAGTCCCTATTCAAGCCCAAATTAATGATGTTAAATTTGCAAATGAACTGTAGCTCTGCAGTTTCTCTTTGAAGTCTGTTTTTGAAGTTTTTTTGCTGAAGTATGGCTACTTTTAAATCCGTTATAGAATGTCCAGGGAGATTGACGTGTTCTCCTACTGGCTTTTGTATGTTACCGTTCCTGATGTCTGATTTGTGTCCATTTATTCTTTTACGTAGAGACTGTCTGGTTGGGCCTGTCCTGTAGTAGGTGACTTCTGGGTACCCATCTCGTTCTGTCAATCTGTTTCCTCACTTCCCCAGGTGGGTATTGTAGTTTTAAGAATGCTTGATAAAGATCTTGTAGGTGTTTGTCTCTGTCTGAGGGACTGGAGTAAATTTGTTTGTATCTTAGGGCTTGGCTGTAGACAATGGATCATGTGATGTGTCCTGAATGGAAGCTGGAGGCATGTAGGTAAGTATAGCGGTCAGTAAGTTTCCAGTATAGGGTGGTGTTTATGTCACCATCACTTACTTGCACTGTAGTGTCCAGAACGTGGATCTTTTGTATGGACTGGTCCAGGCTGAGGTTGATGGTGGGGTGGAAATTGTTGAAATCCAAGTGGAATTCTTCAAGGGCCTCCTTCCCGTGGGTCCATATGATGAAGATGTCATCAATGTAGCGCAAGTAGAGGAGAGGTGCTAGAGAACGAGAGCTGAGGAAGCGTTGTTCTAAGTCAGCCATAAAAATGTTGGCATACTGTGGGGCTATGCGGGTATTCATAGCAGTGCCGCTGACTTGAAGGTATAAGTTGTCGCCATATCTGAAATGGTTGTGGATGAGGACAAAGTCACAAAGTTCAGCCACCAGGTGTGCCATGGCCTCATCAGGGATACTGTTCCTGACAGCCTGTATTCCATCCTCGTGTGGAATATTGGTATAAAGAGCTTCTACATCCATGGTGGCCAGGCAGGGCCGGTACAACGATATTTTGCACCCTAGGCGAAACTTCCAGTTTGCGCCCCCCCTCCCCATCCACTCCCACTCCTTGCCCCCAAAAGAACCCCCAACCCATCCACCCCCCCCTGCTCCTTGTCCCCTGATCAGCCCCTCTCGGGATCCCTGCCCCTAACCGCCCCCAGGGACCCCACCCCCTATCTAAGCCTCCATTCTCCTTGTCCCCGACTTCCCGCTCCTGAGACCCCCACCCTAACTGCTCCCCTAGGACCCCATCCCCTACCTGTGCCCTGACTGCCCCAACCCTTATCTACACCCCCGCCCCCTGACAGACCCCTGGGACTCCCACACCTATCCAACTACTGCTTCTCCCCTGACTGTCCCCCCAGAACTTCCCCAACCCATCTAACCCCACCATTCCCTGCCCCTGACTGCCCGACCCCTCTCCACACCCCTGCCTCCTGACAGACCCCTGGGACTCCCACACCTATCCAACTGCTGCATCTCCCCTGACTGTCCCCCCAGAACCTCCCCAACCCATCTAACCCCCCCTGTTCCCTGCCCCTGACTGCCCGACCCCTCTCCACACCCCCGCCCCCTGACAGACCCCCAGGACTCCCACACCTATCCAATTGCTGCCTGTCCCCTGACAGCTCCCCCCCCAGAATCCCCCAACCCATCCAACCCCCCTGCTCCCTGTCCCCTGACTGCCCCAACCCCTCTCCACCCCCCTACCCCCTGACAGGTCCCACTCCCCCAGAATCCCCCAACCCATCCAACCCCCCTGCTCCTCTGCTGCTGCAAGCGCGGCGCTCTGGCTCTCGGCACCCAGGGCAGGGAGGCTGGGACCAGCCCCCGTGCAGGGGGGCGCCACTTTTTGGTGCCCCCCCAAATGTTGGTGCCCTAGGCGACCGCCTAGGTCACCTAGTGGTTGCACCGGCCCCGTGGCCAGGATTGTGTTTTCAGGAAGATCACCAAGGCATAGTTTCCTCAGGAAGTCAGTGGTGTCTTGAATATAGCAAGGAGTGCTGGTAGTGTAGGGTCTGAGGAGAGAGTCCAAATAGCCAGATAATCCTGCTGTGAGAGTGCCAATGCCTGAGATGATGGAGCGTCCAGGTTTTCCAGGTTTATGGATCTTGGGTAGCAGATAGAATATCCCTGGTCAGGGCTCTAGGGGTGTGTCTTTGTAGATTTGTTCTTGTGCTATAGCAGGGAGTTTCCTGAGCAGATGGTGTAGTTTCTTTGATACTCCTCAGTGGGATCAGAGGACAGTGGCCTGTAAAATGTGGTGTTGGAGAGTTGCCTGGCAGCCTCCTGTTCCTAATAAGACCTGTTCATTATGACCAGCACCTCCTTTGTCAGTCCCTTTGATTATAATGTCAGAGTTGTTTCTGAGGCTGTGGATGGTGTTGTGTTCTGTACGGCTGAGGTTATGGGGCAAGTGATGCCGTTTGTTCACAATTTCAGCCTGTGCACGTCTGCAGAAGCACTCTATGTAGAAGTCCAGTCTGTCATTTCAACCGTCAGGAGGAGTCCACGCAGAGACGTGCACAGTCTTTAAGGTGCCACCGGACTCCTTGTTACCTTTATTTACTGAGGGTATGTCTACATTTGCAGAGTTTTTGCGTTGTAAGTTTCACCAGTGATAGGGAACCGGTGAAAGTGCTGGTTTGTGTACTCACTTAATTCCTCAGGTGTCAGAGAGTGCTTACGTTAGCAGCACTTCCATCAAGGATGAGAGCACCGTTCTAGGCCAGCTATCCCACAGTGCAGCTCTCTCCAGTTTGACAATGGGTCTTGTGGGAAGGGCAGGGGCATCCTGGGTCCCTGCACAGCCTCCTCTCCTCAACTCCAGTAGCTCAGCATTGCTCCAACAGGGGATTGTTGCTCCTGGAGCAGGCATTGCCACCTGGCCAGATAAGTGAGCACTTGCCAAGAAAACAGGAAGGGGAGTTTCAAAGTTCCCTGGCTTTACAGGGGGAGGGGTGGATGTCTGTTTATCTGGCAACAGAGCAGCAGAGCTGCTGGCTAGAGTGATCACCGAGGCACTGTGGGATATCCTCAGGAGGCTAAAAGCTGTGTAAACAGGAAGAATGTGTCTTCACTTGCACAGAACTGCAAAAGCATCACCGGTAAGAGCTGTATGCCTCTTGTGGAGGTGGTTTTCTTTTTGCAGTGAAACTTCTGAGTTTCACCGCCAAAAGTCATTGGCAAGTGTAGATGCTCCCATGGTTTTTGCACAAAAAAGGGACTTTTTCTGCTTTAAATGGCAAGTGTAGACATGCCCAAAGAGAGAGCTGAATTCAGCTCTCAGTTATATCAGTGCAACCAAATTAAATTCACTGAAGTTTTCAGTGAGGAGAGAGTCTGGCCCAAAGCCATCAGTTCTGCAAACTACCACATTGTGTCCACTGACACAAAGACCAGACTGCTTGAAAGACTAAATAACTATTGGCCAGATCCTGCTGTCCTTACTCAGGCTACATGCCCACTGACTTAAATGGGAGTTTCACTTTAATAAGGAGTAGAGTACAGGGTACCAAATGAGATTGCTGACAAAAATATATTTTTTGTCAAAATAAACACATTTTCCTCTTCTTTTTAAAAATAAATGTTCCTCTTTTTTAAATTAACTGTTCAGAAAAACCCCACAGTCACTTACAACATTGGTTCCACTGCTTGCTTTACGGTTAGCTCTTCCTCTGTAGATTGACTGCACCCTCTTTAGGGTCGCACATTCTTTGTATTGGGTTATTTCTATTTCTAAGTGTGCAGTTGTACAGTAAATGGAACACAAAGGGGCAGGTTTACAACCGAGTGCATTACAGCTTCGGTCCACAGCCCAGAGACTCTGAGATGCTGTAGTCTTTTGTTTCAGACACATGTAGATAAACTACAACATTTTCCATGGCTGCTATAATGCAGAATATGAGAAACTCTTGGGATGGTTTAAGCTGCAGGGTATTCTCCCAGAGTTCTGTCCAAGAATAATCTAGTAAAAATGTGGACAGAGAACCATCGACCTCTGCTTTCCCCTGAACATATGCAGCTCTGATCAGTCTGGTATTTCAAGAAAAACAAGGTCCTGAACCCTAATCCTCAGACACATAACAAAGCGTACTTCACAGCTGTGATGCACGGCAACTATCAGCTCCGAGGCCTGAGTGGGTCCCAAGACAATGCCTCCTTTATCACCCAGAGGACAAATATCTAGACAGCAATATTTTCTGCTTGAATGCTTCAAGCATCTCGCGCAACTCCTGACTGAAAGAGAAAACTGAGCTGAGAGTGTTTGCTGAGTGATTATTTTAATTTACTACTTGATGTAAATCTAAATGAACTGACACCCAGCTTGAGACGGACAGAAAACAATCATAGGGAAAAAAAGAAAGAAGGCTAATATTACAATATCATTTGAGAAGCACAGGTTTAAGCATCTTTAGCAATGGCAATCTAAGAGATAGGGAGAAAGGGTTTGTATTCTGTTTTCTTCACTCAATTACCATAATAAGTTCTGTAATTTTGGGGCTATTTATTTATCAGGCTACGATAACAAAGGAGCTCAGAAAGTGTTGTCTGGATGGAAGATGACAAAGCACCAGAGAGAAAGCACTCACATGCAGGGCGATTGCTGGTTCTCATGCACCTGATTATTCTTTTCTGCGTTCGGAAGCAAAAATAATCATTTTTTGGAAATAGCCAAAATGAAACTCCTTTGGGGAGGATAGAAATGCGAGAAAACTTCCATGTAAGGTTTTAGAATTCTTTTTAAAAAATGTCATATTCCTGTCAAGTCGCTGTGCAGATCTTCCTCATATAAACAGTGTGTTTGGAACCTGGCCTAACTGCTTTGGGGATTCTGTCACTGCTGGTCTGAGATCTGGGCTCCTAAATTCTGGTGGCTGCACAGCACCACAGAGTAACTGGAGTGTAGTCACTATGGCTGAGTGCATGGTACTGACCAAACTGAGACTGATTTGGGTTGTACACACAGAGCCACATTTGCCTGGCCCTTACATGGCTGTGCATTGTGGGGAAGTGAGCCTCCCCTATTTGCGTGGCCAGTGGAATTTCTGGTCCCTGTGCTCAGGGGAGTGTGGGTTCTTCTGTCTCCTTTACTGCTTCAAGGGTCCACATGACCCCAAATGGAGCAGGGCAAAGAAGCAGGGCCATAGCTCCGTTTCCACAAAGACCAGCCCCAGAGTGGAGGGGTAGTAAGCTTTACTGTGTAAATGGGAACAGTAGTGGATACATAACCTCTCTGAATTCTGGGTGGCATTCCCCCGAGGGAGACTGCTTCCTGGTGCTCCTCCTGGGATGGGGCAGTTTGGCACACCCCAACCCATGAGCCAGTATCTCCAAGGCATCACTGAGCCCAAAGTCTGATGTCTCTCTTTCGTCACATCAGAGAGCCACATCACACTACCACCATTTGCTGCATCAATCTGAGAAGTTTTTTGATTCCATCATGGTCTGTCCAGAGGTACATTGTGGTGTTGGGGTAGTTACTGGTTGGAAACAAAGCATGTGCATAATTCCCCACAGAGCACTTTGAAAATGTACACCTATATTTTTTTAAGTAAACAAACCATAAAATTCCACTTTGCGTCTGCAATTTGAAAATGGAAAATCCTATAGAATTTAATAAGGAAGCAAGCAATAGGGTTCCACAAAAATCTATTAGGGCTCCATAAAAATCACTCTAAAAGCATACAGATGTTAGAAGAAAACAATATACCTTTGTAAAAGTGTTTTGAATCACTATCCTATAGAACACTATAGCAGGGCTGTAATTCTCTATTAAATTCTACAGGATGGTTCAAATAACCTACAGAAAGACTATAATTTTGTATTCATTTCTAACTGACTTCTATGGAAAAATTTGCATGTTTCCCATCTCATGGTCATATTCAATTCAAACTGCCTGGGCATATGTGTGCATATTTCTGTAAAGTGTAAATGTACAGATGGTCCACATGCTGCACACATTAACGTATATGTACATGCAGAGCTCCATATGTATGCTATGTAATTGTAATGTCGACCCCAGTTATCACTTGTATTCATAAAAACTGGCTCTTGTGATTTACTACACAACAATACAAGATCACTAGAATTATAACCTAATTTTTTTTTAAAAAAAGTAAATTGCATCAGCCTGGCAGAAAAGCAGAGTTTATACTGTGTGACATTGATCTCTGGTTGTGAACTAAACGCTTGAGACAAAATTAACTATTTTGACACAGTGGCTTGGAACAATTTCACCAGCTGTGCACTGCGGACATTTTTGCCAAGCACTTAGCAGAGAGAGAGATGATCACTACTTCAGATGAAGAGACAGGACAGGATTGAAAAGGATCATTCTTCACTAAGACCAACATGAACATACACAAGCAAGCACCTGAACCGACTTTTAAAATATCTCTGCCATAATAGTTGACCATGCAGTACTGTCTAGGTTAGTTTAGTCCCATAACAAACTCTCATTAAATATATTTTTCTAATTATTCAACAAAGTTTACTGAAAAGGGAATTTAAAATAAATGTACATGTTACACATTAGTGCATACACCAGAGTTATAAATAAATGACAGAAAATAGTATAGAATCATGCCATTTCTTTTGGATAATTGTATTGTGAGACTAACAATAAGAAAGAGAAAATATAAACCAATACATTCAGAATTTATTGAGTTAACAGATGCTTTTTCTAGAGATGAAATTCTCCAGAGAAGTTGTAGGAAATGTAACTTATATTTTTAATGTTATCATGCAGCTACTATAGATGCAGTTCTCTTTGCATTAATAAAGTGTCCAGTTCACATATTATTAGACTTTGAAAATGAAAGGCTGGATCCTGCAACACTTATATGAGTCATGCTTTATCACATGAGTAGATCCCAACTTGAGTAAATGTTGCAGGATAAGGCCCTTCTGAAATAAGAAAAACTTCATTAGATTCTTCAAGTGTCTTTAGTGTTGTGTTCTAACAGAGTCCAAGACTTCAAGTACATGTAAACTCACTTCACTCACATGTGTAGTCCCACTGATTTTAATGGGATTTTAGACTTGCGTGAGTATGATTGGACTGGTACATAAGATATGTAACATACTGGAAGGCGATAATATTAAAAATATTTTAATATCTTCATTTTCTCAAAACTATTTGATGATGTACAATAAATTCTAAACACTAATGCAATGATACAGACCTAGATTCTGCTAGCCTGACCCATGCTTAGTAGCTCCTGCTGCTAATTCCTCAACAGAAGCAACATTCCGCTGCTCATGATGTCACAATTAGCTGTTGCAGAGATGACTGTGATGTTACAAAAAGAGGATGATGAACTCAACTGGAGAATGAGCAGCCTGAAGAGCAGATGAATTCCTAAGCAACACACAGCAGAATTTCATACAAACAACCCTTGTAATAGAAAGTGAGGGAAGAATTCCCCACTGCCAGAAAATACATGCTACATTATCAAAGTTCTTTATAAAGTAATTTCATCAGGAGTCATCAACACTTTAAGCCCACCAAAATAATGCATATTTTAAATAATAATATTAATAATATCTATCCCAATAGATTTAAGAGCCCTGGCTTTAAAAACAAGAACACTAAAAACACTCAGATCCTCTGAATTCTTTTCTCATGTCACAGCACAATTTATCTAGGTAAGTTTTAATTACTGCCTCCCCAGAAAGAACATACCATAATAAGAACATAAGAGAGGCCGTACTGGGTCAGAGCAAAGGTCCATCCAGCCCAGTATCCTGTCCACCGACAGTGGCCAATGCCAGGTGCCCCGGAGTGAGTGGACCTAACAGGTAATGATCAAGTGATCCCTCTCCTGCCATCCATCACCCCCCTCTGACAAACAGAGGCTAAGGACACCATTCCTTACCCATCCTGGTTAATAGCCATTAATGGACTTCATCTCCATGAATTTATCCAGTTCTCTTTTAAACCCTGTTATAGTCCTAGCCTTCACAACCTCCTCAGGCAAGGAGTTCCACAGGTTGACTGTGTGCTGTGTGAAGAAGAACGTCCTTTTATTTGTTTTAAACCTGCTGCCCACTAATTTCATTGGGTGGCCCCTAGTTCTTCTATTATGAGAACAAGTAAATAACTTTTCCTTATTCACTTCCTCCACACCACTCATAATTTTATATACCTCTATCATATCCCCCCTTAATCTTCTCTTTTCCAAGCTAAAAAGTCATAGCCTCTTTAATCTCTCCTCATATGGGACCCGTTGCAAACCCCTAATCATTTCAGTTGCCTTTCTCTGAACCTTTTCTAATTCCAGTATATCCTTTTTGAGATGAGACCACAATTGTATGCAGTATTCAAGATGTGGGCACACTATGGATTTGTATAAGGGCAATAAGATATTCTCCATCTTATTCTCTATCCCTTTTTTAATGATTCCTAACATCCTGTTTGCTTTTTTGACTGCCGCTGCACACTGCATGGACTTCTTCAGAGAACTATCCACGATGACTCCAAGATCTTTTTCCTGATTAGTTGTAGCTAAATTAACCCCCCATCATATTGTATGTATAATTGGGGTTATTTTTTCCAATGTGCATTACTTTACATTTATCCACATTCAAGTTCATTTGCCATTTTGTTGCCCAATCATTTAGTTTTGTGAGATCTTTTGGAAGTTCTTCACAGTCTGCTTTGGTCTTAACTATCTTGAGCAGCTTAGTATCATCTGCAAACTTTGCCACCTCACTGTTTACACTTTCTTCCAAATCATTATGGATAAGTTGAATAGTACTCTGTGTAAATAAAAGAAATATAATTGATAAATGTAGTGAGATGATACTGGCTTGTTTAAATAGACCATTAAGCTCAAATGTCTGAAGTTAAATTAGACTGTATTCTCTTTTACCTATGGCTTTTGTAAGCACAACGAGCATGTGTAGTCTTGTCCATGTTAATTTTTACTGCCACGGTCAAAAAGCAGTGTCAGTCTGAAGTTTGTGAGGAATTTTCTATCTTGACGTCATCACAGTAGATGAGTTAGCTCCCTTGGTGAAGAGAGTGAAAGAAGGCAAGTTAAGGGAAAGAAGGAATTTTCAAAGGAAAGAATAAGTTTGAGGGAAACATATGGTTTAAATGCTCTAGTCTATTTCAGATCAAGCTGAGAGAGTTGAGATCTGTTGGTTCAGAGATCCAGTTCACTGCACATTCCTACTGTGCCTGCCTACTAATTGCATCCCATATTTGTCAATCAAATATTTGCAATTAACAAAAATATTCCCTTAAGAGACGTATAACAGAGGCTGCTAAGGATCCATTGCTTTGCTATTAGAGTCAGTGCAAAAAAAAAAAAACTCTTTAAAAATATTCTGCTGATGATGACACTGCCAGACACTTCCAGTCAAAACATTAACAAGCAGAATAGGTGGCACGGGGGCTTTCAAAGGGATTTTTTTCAAAGAAGAGAAACTTTGATCTTAGTGTTTCTGACCCATCCTCCACCTCTGATTCTTCAGTCTACAAGTACATATAGTGATTTAATTTCAGTCAGTGCATAACTTGCCTAAGGATAAAAGTTGATCTGGATTTTTTTTTTTATTTAACTCCAATTTAACTCATGTGCTAGAGCTGCTCTTCCTTCCCCGCCCCCCACGTAACACACACACACAAATTCCAAGTAGAGATTGAAGAAAGCACACTAAAATAATAAGAACTGCACATGGTTCAGAGGAAGTACTAATTAGTAAATAGGTAGACATGCCAGTAATTTGTTGGGAATTCTGTATGCAACAATGAAGCTTAGCAGCTACGCACTGATGTTTTATAAATCTATTTTACATCTAAAGGTGGTGTTTGAATGCTTGTATAATTGTGGTTTGAGTCAAACAAAGTTCTGTGATAAGAAATGATTAAACAAAACAAACAAAATCCCTTCCCTGTCTTTTCAGATAAAGTGCAAACGTAAGTCCACAAGAGGGATATATCATTCAAATCAACTACTTGTTTTAATTGAACAAACCCCTCAGTCACAGAAACACAATAGAATTTGTGATGGACTATTATACTCAAAGAAATGCCTGGTGTAAATGGAGAGCTTTTGTAAAATGTTACTACTGGACATATTATATGACCGAAGTGGTGAACTGTGTACCTCACCCATGACAAAATGGACTGGTCTGAGCACAGGACAGAGTTAATGCCTCCAGAATTCCAATCCCACTGCTAACATTAACTCCTTTTGTGTTCTTGTGCAGGTCATTTCATCCACCTGAAAGTAGTGCTAAGAGGGTTAGGTTTAGTCTACACGAGAAAAGGTTTGCTGGTACAGCTATAGCAATATACCTATACAGTAAACCCTTCTAGTGTAGACACAGCTTATACAAACAAACTATTGCTTTTGCAGGTACAGCTTATTCCAGTTGCCACAACAAAATAAGCTATACAGCAAAAGCACTTTTTTTTTTTTTTTTGCATAACTGCGTCTACGTTTAGGCTTCTGTGTGTATAGAAATATAATTAAAAATCACACCTGTATGTGACTTTTCTATATGGCAAAAGTTTCTAGTTTAGATTTGGCCTTACTTAACTAATGTTTGCAAAGTGGTTAGAAAATGCAAAGTGCTATGGTGGTTCTAAGTATTATTGCCATGGCTTATTTGTAAGTAAATTAGCCACCTAGGTTATGGGTAATTGTAAAGCTAAATATTTGCAAATTTTAAAGCTGCAGAAAATGGGTGGAGGTAATAGGATACAAGGTTCTCACGTAGCCCCATTTCTGTAAGGCTGAAAATAAAAGGGAGATGTGGCTGTAGTCTCCAAAAAAGCCTCCTTTAAGATATGTGCTGGCCAATTTTACCTTACTGTGTAGTACAATTGCTGGCTATAATTTGAAAGAATGGAACACTGGACATTCTGAGTCAAGTGGCAACTTGGCTTTCATACAGCATATAATTCCATAGCAAAGAAACATGAACCAAGAACCCTGCCCTTGGGTGTTTTGAAAAATTTAGTGATGTCCCTTATTGTCTGACTTATTATGAAAGGAAACAAATTCATCACTTTGATTGCAAGGAACCGGAGAACAGAGAAACAAGGCAGCTGAACAACAGACTTATCCCACACCAGGCTTGTAGGCAGATAATCAGCCTAGTGACCAGCCACAGACTTTGAAGCCACTGCTGAATAAACAGAATCTAAACCTTGGCATTTGTATCCCACAGCTGCCTATGTACCCTTATGTGTGGCCACTGGTGTTGGCTTCAAAAGTGGAGCAGATAAAGGAGGACAGCAAAGCTGGGCAACACAGATAGCAACAAAAAGAAGGCAGTGCCTAACTTGCATTGAAATGGCTCATGTCTATGAGATTTACAATTGCATAGTTGCCTAGAAAAGCATCGTTTGTGCATATACGTATTCAGCTATCAAGTTGGAGTGGGTTGTCAGATTACAGAATTTTATCATCAAGTTTGGGGTGGGGGAAAGGGTGAGCAAGGGTAGGGTGACCAGATGTCCCAATTTTATAGGAACAGTCCAGATATTTGGGGCTTTGTTTTCTATAGGAGCCTATTACCCCCCACCTCCTGTCACAGTTTTTCACACTTGCTGTCTGGTCACCCAAGGCAAGGGAAAAGCCAGAAGAGAAGGAATGTATTTTCTGTTTATTTCTTTCATTTCCTGGGTGCGAGACACTTTTGATCCAGAAGGTTCTGTGGTAGAGTAAAGTTGTTTCACAAGATAGAGGTGTCTGAAATATTTAAGAAGTTCCTGGGTTTTTATTTGTAGCCTCATTGATGATAAAGCTTACATATCATGACATGGTGAGTTGAAGCAGTGATTAAGAGGCTATTGCATATGCTCTTCCCTGCTGAATTGTTGTTCTCGTTGTTGTTTTTAGAGCACAGAGAAAGTGTCTGCAACAGCTGCTAATAAGCTCTTATGCGACTCCACTAACATTTTGATCTGATCACCAGAGAAGGGCATAGTGGGAGTTGCAGAACCTGGTCTCAATGGTTTGACAAAAACATCCCTGACATATTTCAGCTACAGTAGAAAGTTTTTGACACTGCAAAGAAATTAAATTGTGTGCATGCAAGAGTCGAATGGTTGAATAAGAATGTGGGATTTGTGTGCGTACTCAGGAAACTGAAAGCATGTGCAAAGGAGATTGTGGCACCCTGCACCTGTCAAAGTAGGACCATGCGTGTGATATCTCAGAAATCATAGGGGGAGATTTTCCAAGATACAAATAGAAGTTAGATGCTCAATTTCCATAGACTTTCAATGGACCAACCGCCCATTGTGTATTTCTATTTCACGGATGCCTCAAGCAATTTGGACCGCACTCTAAAATACTCTTGCTTGAGGTTTCCAGTTTCCATTTTAGGTTGACCTAAAACAATGGTGTGTCTTGACAATGCTGCGATCTGCATGGCATGCATGAATTCCCAGTCTACTGCAGGACTGTCGCATAGAAGCTGCACGCACCTACAGCAAATTGCAACTGATGCTGCCATTGCTTTTCACCCTAAATATGTGTTCGTTGCAAAATCGGCTGAGGTACTGCAACAGATCCTTGCACAGCCCATTATTTGTGTTCCAAAAATGAATTCCTTCTATTGGAGGAGATATACAAACATTAGGGAGGAGTCTGACTGTGTGTGAGCCTGAAAGCAAACATTATAAGCAGAAAACAATTTTCCTCAACAGGTCTCTGTTTCTCACCAGCTAGTTTGGATGAGGACACAAAAGTAGCTCACTTTGTCACTCACTGCCAGTTCAGCGCCTGAGTCAGACAGCCTTGAGACAGGTCCAGATGGGATGGTAAAAAGGATGTATCAAGAATTTCCACAGGAGTATATTGTAGGGCATAGCTAATTACTACCCCTCCTTGGGTAAGGTGCACAGTATTTGTGAGACAGTGGTAGTTATGTCTTTAGGACTATCCGGCTTAAAGTCAGATTATGCAATTGCATTGTCAGGGGAGAAAAAAGTGTATTTCATTTACGAGGTCAGTTAGATTCAGAAGGTTGAACCAGAATATGTGCATGTACATTACAGAAGCATGTATACAGTATGTGAATGCACATGTGTGCACATAAGTACCCTTCTGAAGTACTATTCCACACTGATGGGTCAATAGAAAGGTTTTAGAACAAATTGCTAAATTAAACAGTAATTAGTTGTGAGGACCAGGTGGTATTCACCCAAGAGTTCTGAAGGAAATATAATATGAAATTGCAAAGTAGTATGTAACCTATCTTTGAAACTAGCCTCTTTAAAAGATAACTGGAAGGTAGCTAATATGATGCTGATTTTTAAAAAAGGACTTTAAGGGTCATCCTGATCATTTCCAGCCTGGTGAGCCTAACTTCAGTACCAGGCAAACTGGTTGATACTATAGTAAAGAATAGCACTATCAGACACATAAATGAACACGATTTGTTGGGAAGAGTCAACATGGTTTTTGTAAAGGGAAATCATGCCTCACTAATCTACTAGAATTCTTTGATGGGATCAACAAGCATATGGATAAGGGTGATCCAGTCAATATAGCATACCGGGATTTTCAGAAAGCCTTTGACAATGTCCTGCACCAAAAACACCTATGGAAACAAAGTAGTCATGGGATAATACAAAAGACCCTCTCATGGATCAGTAACTCATAAACGATAGGGAAAAATTGTGGGAATAAATACTCCGTTTTCACAATGAAGAATGGTAAACAGCAATGTCCCCCAAGGAGCTGTAGTGTGACCCGTGCAGTATTCATTAATGATCTGGAAAAGGGAATGAACAGTGAAGTAGCAAAGTTTGCAGGTGATACAAAATTATTCAAGATATTTAAGTTCAAAGCTGACCATAAAGAGGTACAAGGAGATCTCACAAATTGGGTGACTGGGCAACAAAATGGCAGAAGAAATTCAATATTGATAAGATGCTGTAGCGGGGTGGTCACCTGCTCTAGTCCTGACAGGGTTAAAGCCAGCCCACTGGAAAATGGAGGCAAACGCCCGGGAGATGGCCCAAAGTTGGGAAGCCTCAGATCGGAAGCGGGCAGTCCTGAAGGGGCAGCCCTGGAGGGCCAACTTCGGGGAGCCCAGGCCACGAGGCCCCCCTAGCCCCAGGGGTGGGGATTTTGAGGGGGGAGGGTGTAGTGGGATGGTCACCCACTCCAGCCCTGACAGGGTTAAAGCCATTCCTGGGAGAGGGCTAGGGGCTGGGAGAAAAGCTGGGCTGAAAGGAGAAACAGCCACAGCTGGGCCATGGCCCCAATCAGGGTGCAGCTGGGCCCTATAAAAGGCTGGGAGCTCAGGCAGTCTCTCTCTGCTTCCAGAGAGGGAGGGACCTAGCTGCTAGAGCTGAGCAGGGTCCCTAGACTGGAGCAGGGATAGGGAAAGGCCAGAAGAGCTGGGGAGCTCCGGCCTGGAAACCCCCAGGCTGCAGGCCTAGTGTAAGACCAAACAGGTTACTGGGCTTGCAGGGGGCAGCCCACAGGTAGGCAGAGTGAGCAGGTCCAAACCCCCTTTGCCTGTGATGAGTGGCTTATATACTGCAGTCTGCCCCCAGTGAATGGGGGCTAGACGGTGACTGGGCAGTAGCCATATACTGAGGTGAGGTGGGGATAGTGGGTGGGGGTTCCCCGGGGAGGGGGGGACCCAGAGAGACTGTGGGGCACTTCCAGGGGGGCAGCACCCCAGGGAAAGGGGCACCAGGGTCCGGGAGGGACATGGGGGCTGGCGGCAGTGAGACACTGGCCTACAGAGGGCACTCCGGAGGCCGGAAGAGCTAATTCCCGGAGAGACCAGCAGTAGGCACCGCAGGGGCAAGTCTCCTCCGGTTACAAATGCACATTGGAAAAAATACACATATATAATGATGGGTTCTAAATTAACTCTTACCACTCAACAAAGAGCTCTTGAAGTCACTGTGGATAATTGTCTGAAAACTTCAGTTCAATACACAGCAGTGGTCAAAAAAGCTAACAATGTTAGGAACTACTAGGAAAAAGACAGAAAATAAGAAAATATCATAATGCCACTATATAAATCCATGGTGCCCCTGCACCTTGAATACGGAGTCCACTTCTGGTTGCTCTGGATATAGTGGAACTGGAAAAGGTTCAGAGACTAGTAACAAAGAGGATCAAAGGTGTGGAACAGCCTCCATATGAGGAGATGCTAAAAAGATTCGGGCTGTTCAGTGTAGAAAAGAGACGACTAATTGGGATATGATAGAGGTCGATAAAATTATGAAACATGGAAAAAAGTGTTATTTTCCCTTTCACACAATACAAAATCCAGGGATTACCTGATGAAATTATCAGGCAATAGGTATGTGTGTAGGAGTGGTGCTGGAGGGGAAGAACACTGACACAGAGAGAGAAGGAAGCTACATACACAGCCTGGAGAAGCATAATGTTGTGCTGGCTCAAAGATTCTTGAGACTATCAGAAAAAGCAATTATCTCCTATTGTTTGGCTCCTTCTGTGTTCAGGGAAGCAGGGCTTTATGTACATTCTGTGTAAATAAACAGGATTGGACAAAAGCAATATGGACACCATCATCAGTTTCTCCTCTTAACTGGAACACCCTATTGCTCATGGTAAAAAGGGGTAACATTATTGATGGGAGTTATGCAGTTACCATTGTTGTAATATCTATCAAGGACTACAATAAGCAATTTCCTGAAGTTGCTTCCATATTTTATCAGTGCATACGGCTGCATATAATTTCTGTAACAAGGAGTTTTTTCAACTGTGTGTTGGGGTTGCAAAGACAGGAAATAAGATAAGTGCTGGGAAAGAAGCAAGCTGTGAGAAGGATGAAAAGGGTATATGGGTATTAGAAAGAAAAAGAAGAGAGGAGAAGAATGAAACAAAGGCAGAAAGAAAGGAGGGAGAGATGGGAGGGAGAGGATAAAATAGGAGACTAGTTGAAAAGAGCCAAGGGGAAAAACACATAGGTAGATGGGAAAAGGAGAGGAAAGACCCGAAAACAAGTTTTGTACGGAAAGAGCAAAGAAGAAAAAATGAATTTGAAACATTTTAACTGTTTTAGAGCCTCCTGCCATGAATGGCGCTGTGGAAGACCTAGTTTTTCATTCTGGCTGCATCAGCCCTTATGCAGTGCCAAATACACTAGCAGCACTGGATCGGCATTATAGACTAACAACGGTGGCTCTTTTTGTTAGTAATTGACAGAAAGTGCTGTTTTCCATTGTGTCAGCACAGCATAGACAGACAGACTAGCCTCAGTGACAAGTGATAGAAACTTTGTGGAAAGGTCGTTGCTGTGATCAGGCAACAGTCAGATCCTCAATACAAATCTTTGAGGCTTGCTAGCAAGAAATCTAGGAAATATCTTTTTCAATCTTCTAGTAATATGGAATGGTGGTTTATCTGACAGTTCTGCAACTCTATACAGACACCCAAGTAATGCAGCAAGACCAGACAGCGTGAGTGAGCACTGTGGATGTCAGACTAGATCACTTTTGCTGACCATGTATAGATTATGCACATGTTCATGATCTGAGGTTTCCATACTCTGCCATTCTTTGGTCGTGGAACTGATTGCAAAATCCATATCTTAGGACAGAATTGTACTGCACTGATCTGCTCCAGCGCAGATCCCTGGCATAAACTAGACAGGCCTGCACAACTCGTAAAGCGGCGAGTATTTGGTTTGGGCTCATCTCTCTACTAAAAATCAATGCTAAGAAAATTAGCATTAAAAATTTTAGGATAGGTATTTAATAACGTATTTGAATCTGGGAGATTTGCCCCCCTCCAGCCACTGACTTGCCGCTCGCCTCCTCACCCCGCCCCCCAGTATAAAGCCTCGCCGCCACTGCCCGCCCGCTCGGCTCATCATCTCCCTACCCCCCCCCGCCGGCTCACCTCCTCAGCACCCCCTGCCGCTGGCTCACCTGCCACCCTGCCACTGCCCGCCCACTTGGCTTGTCATCCCCCACCCCGCCCGGCTCGCCTACTCACCCCCCGCCACCCGCTTGCCTCCTCAGCCCCCCCGCTGCCGGCTCGCCAGCTCCCCCCGCTGCCAGCTTACCTGCCTGCCCACTGCTGGCCTCTTACCTTCTGCCGCTGCCCCCGCCCCCTGCCGCTGGCTCACCCTCACTCCCCAGCCTGCCACTGGCCTCTTCACCAGCCTGCCCACCCGCAGGCCGGCCAGCCGGCTATTGGCTTGCCCCACCCCGCTGCTTGCCTACTCACCCCCACCCCCCTGGGCCGCATGTTGTGCAGGGCTGAGCTAGAGCATAAACTAAAGTGCTGTAACTTAAGCCAGTAGCCTATGACTCCCCAGTGGTTATTCCACAACTGGGGATCATTGGGGCATACAGATGCCCTGGCTATGCCTCCTTTTCTTTCCAGACATGCTGGTGGAATCCTCAAGTGGCCCATTAAGCCTGTTTTACACAGCTGGAGTGGCACAAATCAGCCAGGCCAATGCGAGGATCTGGCCTATAATGCTTTCTCATGCATTTTCCCATTTTAAGTGATCCAGGAAATGAAGTTGCCACCATTTCCACAGTCTAACTGATCTCACAGCTAGTTATCACCCACTCAAACAGTACACTGGGCCAATCACCTATTTTCTTCTCTCTCCTTAGCCCTCTAGGTCTTAATTTCTCCCTTGCTGATTTTCTTTAGATTTATAATGCAGACATAATGAACACTAAATAAAGACTGTGTATTTGGGGTGAGCTAGTGCTGCAATTTATGGAATGCCTTTCCATTGGTCTCTCACTGGAAAATATTCAGGTTAAAAAAAAAAAAACTTGAGTATAAATACTCAGTAGTTTTAAGCATGACTTTGAACTGAATCTCTAGAATAGCTTGTTTGGTAAAAGAAATGTGACTCTTGTGTTAAAGTCCTAAAGTCCATATTTTAGATCCAAATCTAAACTTTCCTAGGTTCTTGTATATTAGATCTGTGATTTTTAATTCAGTTTCATAGGGACCAGCCACAGTAGTTGGATATGGAATTAGATCCAAACTTCTCCAAAAACCAGAGTTGTTTGTATCTGAGTATTTGGTTTGGGCTCAATATAAAAAAAGCAAAATGTATTCCTTGGATGTATTGTTTTATCACAAGAGTCCCTCCGTGAGTCCTCATACTCAGGGGGAGGGAGGCCTGTCATTCCAATCACAGCATATTTTCTGCATGCTCAGAAACAGCATTGATTATTATTATATATTTTTATTATGATAGCACCTAAGAGCCCCAGTCCTAGACCAGGATCCCATTGTATTAAAAATATAATGTATTATCTGCTGATTCAGGCCTGTACTCTGCTATTTTGTCATACAGCCACTACTATGTATGCCTGATACAATGACCAATGAAGTTAATAAAAAGACTCCAAGTGACTTCAGTGGGTGATGGATCAGTCCCCATACCTGGTAAAATAATGCACTATACCTGTGTGCACAGATACAGAAGGTACTTTTTGAAGGTTATGCTGTAATGTGCACCTATGGACACCCCAAAAGGATAAATGTCTGTACGTTTATATTCCCACTGCATTTTAAAAGTAGTAGCCTCCTATGGAACAGAGAACAATTGTTTAATTTGTATGTAATGTTCTTAACACACAGGATCACACAGGGCTTTAGAACTGTATGCTAAAGAGCAAACAAAGCTTTTAAAGGTGAAATAAAAGAAGAGAAACCAGTCTAACTTGCAGAGAAGGGGATGGAGGCTGGAGAACAAGAACTGCACATATAAGGGATTTCATGAGTGACAGAGCTACCCCTGCAGATTGTGAGTCACAGGACTTGTCAAAGAAATGATTTTGCTTTGCAAATATAGAGGGGCACAGCAGTAACTAAAAAACAACAACATCCCAGTCATGAATTTACCATTTTTTGTTATTTTAATTTAACAGAGCCTTGTTCAGAGCAAAATGGAGACATAATGGCAATGTAAGTGGCAATGGCTCTTTGAAGCAAACCTTCAGTGATCAACAATGAAAGCCGGTGATAGATTCGTTCTTTTCTCAGTCAGTGCGGAACTCAGCATTAATTAATTTAGGACACACCTTTCTGAAGCTTGGTTATTCCCTTGGGCAACAGCTTTACCTCACATTAATTTACAGTTCAACGACAATTTTATGGATACTTGAACTTTTATTACTGTATAACCTGTATAACCAGGGTTGAACAGATTTTGCTAGTAGGATAAATGATAACTTGGTTATAAAATGAGTCATTGGCATTACCTTTTCAATACATTATGGGCCAGATTGTCAGAGGCCTTTGCTCAGCCACGCTGGTGTGGAGGGTCACACAAGCAGCCCGTACCTCCTCGCATGGCTGCAATAGCAGTTTGTGCTCTGGACAGCGACAACAGAGACTGCTCACTCCTGCGCCACTGCTCCCCCACAACCAAAACAGGGACAGGGCGTGGGAGGAGGAGATGGCCTCTTGGCCTAGACCCCATCTGCAGCCTAGAAGATGAAGCAGAGTGCTCAACCCCAGCCATTTCCCAGGGAGCAGTCTTGGAGAACCTGTGTCTGTCAGAGCAGTGGCGTAGCCAGGTTTAGAGCACAGGGGGAGCGGAGCTAAACAAAGGCGCCGGGAGCAAAAAGCGTCAGGAGCAAAAAAAGGCGCCGAGAGCAAAAAAAAAAAATGCTCTGCTCTGGCTGCAGCGTAGGAGCAAAAGGCGTCGGGAGCAAAAAAAGACACCGCTTCTGCTCAGTGGGGGAGTGGCCGCTCCCCCTGCTCTCCCCCGGCTAAGCTACTGTGTCAGAGGCACCATCTCTCCAGTACTCCTCCGGGATCAGTGAGGCTCCACTCCACTCCCCCTGCAGGAGGTGCTGGCTGAAAAGCTACAATTTAGCTCTTCTAGGGGCTCGATCCTATAAGGCGCTGAATACTCTGGCCCTTATCCAGTAACACACTTAAGCACATGAGTGGTCCCAGTGCCTTCAACTGGAGTATTCACTTACTTAAAGTTAAGCACATGCTTAAGTGCATTCCTGTATTGGAGCCAGGACCATAGCAGGGTTTCCTGCTGGAGATTTCAAAGCTGGCCACCTCATTGATCTTTAACTCTCTGGCTCACTCTTCAACTTGACTTTGAAATTCCAATGGCCCTTATACCCAAAGAGTGAGCCCCAAAATTATACCTAATGGGCCACAACCCGCACTCTGTTACAGTGGTATAAATCTAGAGTGTTCAATGGAATTACACCAACCGAAGTGAAAGCAGAATTTGGTCCATTGACTTCAGCCCCCAAATCAGTCAGAGCTCAAATTACTCCAAGTGCTAGAAACAACAGGGCAGTTTCTGTTACAGAATCATAGAATATTGGGGTTGGAAGGGACCTTAGTAGGTCATCTAGTCCAACCCCCTGCTCAAAGCAGGACCAATCCCCAATTTTTGCCCTAGATGCCCAAATGGCCCCCCTCAAGGATTGAACTTACAACCTTGGGTTTAGCAGGCCAATGCTCAAACCACTGAGCTATCCCTCCCCCCTCAAACTAGCCGAAGACCCTGATAGTTCAATGCTTGTACAATGCGGTAGTGCAATTGGCACAGGAATTCTCTTCACTGGAACTACTTGCATGAGTAAGTGTTCACTAATGTGAATATGCATTGTGTGATCTGGTTGTAGATGAGAAATAGAACAGAAAGCTGGAGAATGGGTATTTGAGCAGCTAATGGGCTAATTTAACTGCTTTTAGTTTTGGATTGTCTGAGAGAAAATGAACAACTTTTTGGACCATTATTGTAATTTTGAAATGTCACAAATCATCCTCAACTCTCTCAGCAGTTGAACGAATAATTGTGAGGATGGGAGGGACTGATTGGAAAATTATTGTATGAGGAGATGGTACATAAGGCAGGTAAGTTCTTGGTGAATTTTTGTGTCTGAGTTTTTTTATGGTATCAAAACAGGTACCTGTGTAGTCCAGCACACTAGCTACCTCGCAAGAACACAGGAAAGCAGAGTCACTACATCACAAAATTACCAGAGCAATCTCTCTTTGGTGTAACTGTTCACACGTTTATTTTATGTATTTATTTATTTTTAATGTCCCACATCTCAGTGAAATCTCTCATACTGCCATGGGGTTGCTGTTTTTTTTTTACCTATGTTGGACATAATATCCCAGGCTATGCTGGCTTCCTGGACCATAGCTCACTTCAGACTAAAAATAAACCAGAAGGGGAAAAAAATCACAGAAAAGGAAAGATCATAGTTACAAGGTCATGTGGGCAAAGTTCTCAGTAGTCCCCTATTTTAGTTCAGAATATATACATCCACACAAGCTTAATATTATATTTATGTTATTATTGAAAATTATTTATACCATGTAACCTACTATAAAACAGCTGCATAGCACTGAAGTTTAAGAAACTGTTTTTTAATAATGTTTATAATAAAATGTATGCCTCATTATTTTAAGAATTCATTAAGGACAGAATACAGAGCAGTGGAAAAAGCCAGGCCTGGAAGGCAGTTCTCTCTAAAGAAAACAGAACAAAATGATCAGTATAGCAGAAAATATTGACTTAGCCAGTATTTCCCTTTTAGATAATATTCACCTTGAAAATCAAACCATCAGTTTCTTATGACACAATAACTGATTTTTCTGAAACCCAGCTGGCACTGATTTCATTTAAATCCATTCTTTCTAAATCTGTGTGATCCCATGAATATATCTGAATGGGAAAAAAGTCTCTTCCAGCATTAAAACCATTTGATGGTACCTACAAAAATAAATTATGCAACTTCGTTGAATGAAAGTGTGTGTGTTCCTGGTGGTGCCTCCTTAAGAATGCATGTTGTCATTGATGTGCTCAATGCTAGATGATTGTATTTATGGGACGTCCTAAGGATTTTCATATGCAAACTCTTTTTTAAGAACTTGGGAGGTCCAGTTGCAATGGTCAGAGATGGGAAAGAGTTTGCACTTGAAACAGATAGCTTATGAGACCCTTCCACTATTTTAGAATTAGAGCTATTTAATGCATGATCTGTGACTCAAAGCTCTGATCTGGCTAATCTTTATTCCACCCTTCTGCCCTGCACAATTCGAGCCCAAATTAAGCCACACCAAATCCTGCGTCCATTTGAGGTTGCTGTTTTGAAGCCTGTGAGAATCTAGCTTTGTTGTTACCAGTACTTCTTAGACATACAAAAATGTAACCCTAGATTTGGAATATAGATGCTATAAAAATATAAATAATGAATTATTCCTAAGGAAACTATACGTTGTTAAGCAAAGCTATGCATTAAAGTCTATCAGTAATAGACATGGACAGATATTGAATTCCCCTACCTGGCCTTAGCTATTGCTCTTTTTCCCCCCATCAAATTCCTGTCCTACCCATAGGTAAGTCTGGTTCTGGAAGACTCCCATGTTCTTATGCCATCTTCTTCTAAAAAGCATGATCTAAAGCTATACAGGACCAAGATTCACCCAAACATCACAAAAATAATGTTGCCCCTGAAGAGTCAGGTATATGGGCTATGCACATTGACCAAGTCAAAATGAAATCTCCCCATCCACTGCCTGCCCTCCTCTCCCCTTGGACCAGTCATGACATTGGGACTGAGGGGCCTTCATTGATCCAAGGTGGATCCTGTGCTGGCTGTAGGTGGCTGTACACAGTGCCATGCCTGCTGTTTGCAAATGTTCCTCATTTCAGTCCCAAAGTTTCCTATTTTCCATGCAAATTTGATGCCCCCTCACTCTTATTGTTGGAAATTATTAAAATAAGAAATAAAAAGTCATAAAATGGAGGTTGTAGGGTGAGCCATTTACATGACTGAATCATTGCATCCCATATTTTGACTGGCAGAGGTTGAGAAGAATGCTTTTTGCCAGTTTGCTTTCAGATCACAGGGTTTGGTACCCAAGGGCTGAGGTTTTCAAAGGTGCCTACGAGAGTTGGGTGCCTAACTCACTTAGTTTCACTGGGAGTTGGATGCCTAACTCCTTTAGGTGTCTTTGAATTCCCCAGCCAGGAATACTATCTTTCATCTTTCTCTGGCACGCAGGACTCAGGGTGAATTACTGATGTATCTGTCCAAACCATAGAGCTCTGAATTCTGCTAGGTGGCATCGGAAGATGTGGAAATGAGTCTAGCCATCCTGTAAACCAGAATCACTCTTGCTATGAATTGAATCAGTGGGGGAAGGCATTTCATAGACTGAGGTTTAGTGTCTGTTGCTTGATGGGATCAATTTTTTTTTTTTTACTATCTTTCAACCCTCTTTGAAGTTCTATAAATAGCCTAAGCTAATAGAAACTTCTGATATATATTGGGCATGCAGATCCCCTATGAGGTTATTTAAAACAAAATAGAAAATCTACTATAATATGTTTGTTCAATTGAAAAGGAAATTGAACCACAGTGAACTATTTGGCTCTGACTCTGACAGCTGCAAACAATTCATAGTTAAAATGACTCAGGATAATTCCCAATTTTATTTACCTATTTTTATTTTTTACCGGTTAGAGGGCTCAGAATGACCTTGAATTGAAAGCTGTGTACATGTCCTACTGCTTCCTTTGACTGTGTCCAATATTGCCTCATAGGTGATGATGTAAAATGCTGGTGAAAAAGCCTGTCCTATCATTGGTGTCAGCATCTGAGAGGGAATGAATAACAAGAATGTAGATTTGATTTAGCCAACACTTCCCGGTGAGAGAGAATTCAAATCTTTCTATCACTGTTGGCAAATATAGCACTATGGGAAATGTATGTGAGGGGTGATGTAAGGGAGCACAGAGATCATTAATGTTAGAACAAGCACAATCCTTGGTAGCTTTTCCCTTAATTTCCTGGCCCCTCTATGGCTATTTTTTGGTGCAGCACCTCTCTTTGCAGCAAATATTTCACAGACAGTGCTGAGGGCAATATAAAGTTGGTGTTAAGAGCAGCAATTCATTCTGGAGAGACAAACAGACATAAACCCTCAATTGTGGCAGAAAACTGAGATATTAGTGGCTTTTTTTTAATTTACATTTTCCATGTTAGTTCACCTCTAGATCCCAACAGTGTGACTTACTAATTAATTACTATTATTATCTAATGGCAGTGAAAACTGAAATTACTGCCTGCCTTAAGCATAATAAAATTGACAACAAATTAATAGTTTGTGAAGCGCTTTCTCCTACAGTTCTGTTCACAAAGAGAAGAGCATGGTACCATGGTTTGATGGTACATGCAAGCCATCCTGCACACAGCACCATCTGTCATAGCTTGGTATGGCTGTTGTGGAGGCAATGACCTCATCGCTACAATGGGGAGGGTAGGAGAGGGGGATCAAAAGGAAGTAGTGCTCCTGGTGGATGTGAAGGGAGGGACATTGCTCGGTGTTAAGAGAGTCTGTTCTCTTGGTCATAGGGCGCTACAGCAGAGAAAGTGCTTTGCATGATAAGTCAGTGATGTTCCTTTTCAGGTAGGAGCATGGACACTTTTTTTTGTCTGTCATTACAAGTAGCTCTGTGCTAAGTGGTAGCATGGATGCAATAAAAACAGCCAATAGAATTGTAATTGTATCAGTTGTGTGCCAAGTAAAGAAGTATTTTGATGTTTTGCCTCAACTGTTTTCGACAAAACTGGAAGGCATTTTTTTCCCCAGGTGGACTTTTTCGCTGTGAAAATGCCAATTTTTTCAGAGCATTAATGACTTGGGGGGCACTGAAAAACTGGTTCACAGCCTCACTGGGGAGGCTCACTTCAGTGCAAATAAGCATCTTAAAGTTTACAGCCAAAATTCAAAAACATGTGCCTAAAGTTAGACTCTAAAATTCTTATTCAGGTGACTAAATCAGTGGCCTGATTTTCCCATTGGACTGCACATCAGCTGGTGCTCATTCCTCAAGTGAGAGGCAAGGTGATGCAGCACCAAAGACTCATAGACTCATAAACTTTAAGATAAGAAGGGTCCATCGTGATCATCTAGTCTGACCTTCTGCACATTGCAGGCCACAGAACCTCACCTACCCACTCCTGTAATAGACCTCTAACCTCTGGTTGAGTTACTGAAATCCTCAAATCATAGTTTAAAGACTTCAAGTTACAGAGAATTCACCATTTACTCAAGTTTAAATCTGCAAGTGACCCGTACCCCATGCTCAGAGGAAGGCGAAAATCCCCCAGGATCTCTGCCAATCTGACCTGAGGAAAATTCCTTCCTGACCCCAAATATCAGTTAGACCTTGAGCAGGAGGGCAAGACCCACCAGGCAGATACATGGGAAAAAATTCTCTGTAGTAACTCAGAGACCTCCTGCCTAGTGTCCTGTCTTCGTCCGTTGCGGATTTTTGCTACTGGCAGTTGCTGATGGGCCACATGCCATTGTAGGCAGTCTCATCATATCACCCCCTCCAGAAACTTATCAAACTCAGTCTTAAAACCACTTAGTTTTTTTTGCCTCCACTGTTCCCCTTGGAAGGCTGTTCCAGATCTTCACTCCTCTGATGGTTAAAAACCTTCACCTAATTTTGAGCCTAAACTTCTTGCTGTCCAGTTTCTATCCATTTGTTCTTGTGTCCACATTGTATCTCCCAAAGCCTTGTGTTAGAACAGGGTTTAAGACTGATTGTGGTACTTCCAGTGACTACATTGTGGGAAGTAAGTCTATTAAATAGAAGAGATGTTGTGTCTGAATAGGAGAATATGCTAAGTTTGCCACTTTTAGAGTCTTTCTTTCCATTAACACACTTTAAATGCTTCTGCATTTAATAGAGTCTCATAGACTCTGTGGCGGGTTTTGTACCTCGCATACCCTTTGATTCCAGGGGGGAAGGGGCGCGAAGTTAACCCCGCCTCCCTGCTCCTATGGCGGTTCTACTACCTCCCCGGTAGTCAGGGCTGTATGGCCCAATGGTCAGAGTCCTTCTAAATCTTCTTCCCCTGTTGGGATAGCGCGGCCTAGTGGCCGGAGTCCCTATAGTGTGCTCCTAAAGCAGTGTGGCCTAATGGTCAGAGTCTCTCTAAATTCTCTTCCCCCCCGGGGGATAGCGCAGCCTAGTGGCCGGAGTCCCTATAGTGTGCTCCTAAAGCAGTGTGGCCGGAGGGCCAGAGTCCCTCTAAGTCCTCTTCCCCTCATAGGATAGTGCGGCCCAGCAGCTGGAGTTAATCTATCTCCTTTGAGGTAAGAGAGGGGTTGGTGAACTATGTCTTCACAAACAAAGGGGTGTGGGGTTTAGAGACCCCCAGTAGGGGAGCCCAGGCCCACCTGCCTTCACCGGGCTCCAGCCCAGGGTCCTGTCATTGATGGCGTGATCCGCTATGGGTCAGCGGGGAATCCTACTGCAACATGCTGTCCTCAGAATGGTGGGAGATACAACTTCCTTCCCTTCCCTTCCCTGGGTCACTTCCTACCAATTCTCCAAACATAGCCGTCCCTGTGGCATCAGGGTCGTCAGGTTCAGCTCCCAGTGCTCCCTGGGCTTCTGATAGCTGACAGTCTCTGGTCCCACTTTCTGGCCCCTCAGCTCCCTCCTGTATGAGTCACCACTGCTCCTGGGCTAGAGCCTCCGCTGTACGTCCTCCTCCCTCAGCCGCTGACCCTGACTGAGCAGCTCTGCAGGCTTTTACACTTGACTCCCTGTTGGAGCATGCCCAGCAGAGCCTCAGGGAAGGGAAGAGTTAACTCTCTCAGTGCCAGTGCGGGGCCAGTCTGTCCCGTCACAGACTCATAGACTTGAAGGTCAGAAAGGACCATTGTGGTCATTTAGTCTGACCTCCTGCACATTGCAGGCCACAGAACCTCACACACTCCTGAAATAGAGCCCTAACTTCTGGTTGTGTTACTGAAGTCCTCAAATCATGGTTTAAAGACTTCAAGTTAATAGGATTGAGGTTCCTAAATCACTTGGGAACTTTTGAAAATGTTGCCCAATAACGGCACTGGAGGGAGTCAGTATAGAGTGGTCATTTTGAACTGCATTACTGGCAATTTTCTGGTCAGACAGCTAATGGATATGACCCCTGGAGGATCTCTGCAGTATTAGAGGAATACTCAGGTGGCATAGAGCTAGTGTAAAAGGCTCCTACGTCACCCCCACCTGCTGCCTGTGTAGGGGGTGTGACAGGTCACACGTCTATTGGATTCCTACCTGTGGTTTTGAGCCTTTGGTGGTCACTGTAAACTGAAGCAGCACAAGGGCCATTTTAACGTGTCACAGGGGGCCAGCCCCATACCTCAGTATTCTCTGGACTCAGAGAATTCAAAGGTGCACTTTTGAAACACATACGCATCTTCGTGACTGAGTCCATGTGTAAGTCAACCAGACTCCAGGATCTGGCCTGTAGCGAGGTCTCTTGACTAGAATTAAATTGCTGAAGCAATTGTCCACTACAGGTGCATGTGTGTACATGTTTGTGAGTATAACAGTTACTCTCTTTCCTGATCTGAACCAGTGGGTGGTCAGTAATGTTTAGAACAAAATCAATATGTAAAAAAACCAAACAGTTTATAAAAGAAAGAATGACAATGAATAGGTCACTCACTCAAACAGGAAGTTAGCATCATTACAAGGCTCAGAAGAGGGTTTTAATTTAGAGTCTAAATGCCATGGTGATTGGGAGCTGCACAGAAAAATTAGATAACATTAAATTACTTTAGACAGACAAAACTTATAGGTCATATCAAGGAAGCCAACTACAATACACCGTATTGAATGTTCTATGCCACTCAAAAGTACACAAAAGAAAACAAAAACAAGAAGCTGCCAAGCCAAAATTACCAATGTAGTCCCATTTAATAACAACAAAATCAATATTACAATAGAATGTTAGTAATGAAAGAAAAAACACAGTAGTATCTCAGTAAAGATTAAAAATTACAAGATTTTAAATGGAGAAACAGTCATTTTAGACAAGCAAATATGACCACAGCAAGAATGGGAGCCAAGTGATAGTTTAGAATAAGTGCCTGCAGCTTCCAGCAAAGCCAACGGGAACAACAAATATGCATCCCAGAGCAAAATTTGGCTCTACGACATAAACACGAATAATTGTGGCAGAGAGAGACAGAATATCCCAGAAATAAAAGACCTGCTCATTAGAAACCCATCTAGCCAAAACCATGGGGGACATCCTTAAGGAAAATATCTATCAGTCTTTATTTTAAAGAATCTTGAATCAGTCTTGCAATTTTTTAAAGCACTGAAGCTATTTATTAATAACGATATTTTGCGCTTTTATCAAGGAATTCACAGTACTTCATTAAGTAAGTCTCACAGTGGCCCACATCCTGCTCCCATTGACATCAATGGGAAAACTCCATTTAATTTTAATGGTGCAGGATCAGGCCTACTGTGTGATAGTAAGTATTCTTATATCTTCTTTCAAGCAGGGAAATGTCAAAGTGACAAACTCATGTAATGAGTCAGTGGCAGAGCTGGGAATAAAATCCAGGAGTCCTGACTCCTGGTTTTCTGCTTTACCCATCAGCCCATCTTGCCTCCCAAATGTTAGCATAATTAAACAATATAAGAATTAGTGAAAAATTATGAACTTTCCTTTTTGGATATTCTTATAATCAAACATGTATCGAAAAGAAAAGGCAGTAGCTGTTGTATATTCCTTAGAATTCTAGCCTTTTCCACAATGCCAACAAAATAGGTATTTAGGTGGAAATTTACCTGCAGCTTACAAAGTTCTAATGCTCCTTCACTTTTCAATATCATGATCTCTATAGCAAAAGGCTTAGTGAACAATTAGTGCTTTGTAACTGATGAAAGAACTATACACAAATGCAATAAATTGGATTGGAGACCTAGAATAGATATTCAGAACCATATGAGAACAAGGTAGAAATTAGTAGGTTGAATATGCTGATGATACCTCCAAACAACATCACAGAGCATAAGAAAAGCAACCATGAGTGCACAACTGGCTTCAGTGAAGATCCAGGCAGCTATCACAGCTAGGAAAGAAAGCTTTAGCAACAAATCATGAAGGAATCCAGAACAACTGAAACCAATAAGGGAAACTTCAGAAAAATTGAAGTAAAAATGATAGGTGAAAGAAACTGCCCATATCTGTATTATGATAAGTCCACTGAATCAGGCAAATGATGCAATACTTAAAGGAATGACCTCCTACCATACAGCAAACACAACAGACAATGATAGAGGATGGGGGGAAATCACTGAATGGCAAAATCTACCACCATAAAATAAAGAAGAATGTCTTACTGAACTATGGAAAAAGTCCTGCAAACTCCCAGAGACCGTGAAAACCTGGATGAGGAGAGAAGATGAAAACTACTAATTAAAAGAATAAATCCAAACCCACAATGTGCAAATTGGTTATAGCTAAGGTCCAAACCAGAAAAAAACAATGACAAACAATATGCCCCATAGCCAATAGTTCTGTCAGAGACTCAGCACTCTGCCCATTACAGGCACCAGCCTGAAACAGGAAAATAACTAACACATACCACCGGGAACATACACTTGCTGCGAGATTGTATATGTGAAAGTATGTTCCCCAGTGCCAAGGACACTTTTTCATCATAGATAGGATGTTGTAGGGAAGGAGAGGCAATGATAAAGCTCAAGAAAAAGATGGACAATCCACAGGATACATGACTTTTGTGAGCACCATGATAACATTACTTTTATTGTGCATGCAGGGCTAGGATGTTTGAGGATTTGCAAAACAGGTATACCAACAGATAGTGGTGAGTTACTGAGCAGAGACTGCCAGTAAAGTTGTCAATTAATATCAGTTGTAGTGGATTTTGGAACATGCACCCTTCTTTGGTGGGAATTGTTCTGAGACCATCAAATCCATATCACATACAGGATAATAAAACCTACCCACTAGTACAACATTTCTGTGGAGGTTAGCATGGGAGCCAAAATCAGGATTATTACAGAAACTCAGTTGCAAACTTAACTACAAGAATGACCTAACTTTCACCACTCCATAATTCCTGAAGAGACATATGTGATAGTGGGAATTATTTTCACTCTCTTTATTAAAGGTTTGATACAATTAAGTCAATGGAGGTCCTTCCATTGAATGTTATGGGAACTGGATCTGGTCCACAAAGATTCCATGTGCCACAAATTATACAGATGACATTAGACATAAAGCTAGTAAATCTACAATACATACAACAACCCTCCATTAACCAGAAATGATAGCACTTACAAATAATGGACACATGCATGTATAAAACTGTCACAAAACCCAATGCTACCTGGTACACATTTTCAATACTCTAATTTCAAGATGTAGAAGCACTTTGTCTTCTCAAAATTTCAGAGGTTTGCAGTCATAAATTGCTGACTTTTAAACTCCTTTTTAACAAACAAAATCATGAAGAGAAAATTGGAGAAAATGATTGTTTATTAAATCACAATCTCACAAAAGCTTAACTCAGTTTTGTCTGAGAATTGCAGCAAATTTGCATCTCTGCAGTAACTTTCAGTTACATTTCTGGAAAAGGCAGTGCCTTTATTTCAATGAGTTTTTCCATCACAATCTTTTTGCACAGAATCTAAGCTATTGGCATTGAAGTTAAGATATAGTCTATAAGAATTAGTCTTCCTATCATAAGAAATATTTTCTGTAATATTTGCTACAGCAAAAAAATAAACCCCAAGGAAATGAAATGAACGAAAGGTGTGACAACTACAAACAGAGCCAAGTTACAAAAAGGGTTAGCCATTTAAATGGTCAAGTTAAACATGACACAGTTAAGGTTAACTTAGTTCTGGTGACATCTATAAACCAACATCTCGGGGGGGAGGATGGCTAAGTTAGGCCTCAACAGGATCTTGTTTATCTTGGCCATTTTAGTTATTAACCATTTTGTAGGTTGGATCTATTTGTAGACATCACACCTTTCTGCACATTCTTAACACTTGGAATCCTTGTATATCTTAAATGTGGTAATCAAAAATCACTTTTTTGTTTAGAAAAATAATAAGTGGTAAGAATGGAATCACCATTCCATACTTGACAGAACAGCAAAAATCAGATATAAAAATGAAAATACACCCTCATCTCCAAACAATATGTGAACTCCCAGATGTATAAAGTAAAGTCAAACATCTAATTAATTACCACACTTTTTTTTATAGAGGATTGGACAGATCAGGGAACTGGCAATAGATTTCACTGCCTCTAGATCATTCATTCAAAGCCTGCAGGGCCAGTGGTGACTAAAAATTGCTGCCATCTGATGGTAGTTTGGGATTTGTGATATGAATGAATGCTAGGAATGGTTGAAATTTTTCTATCAAAACCATTTGACAGAGAATTGGAATTTTAACGGAACACCATTTTTTCATGAAAAGTTTCTGCTTTCTGCTGAAAATTTCAATCTTTTTGTCTAAAAACCAAATGCCCGAAAAACAAAATATTAAGAATCGGATGTTCTGTCATTGTGACTTATGGGAGCTGCAGTTCAGTTTCCTCAGGTCCCCATTCTCCTCTATGAGCCAGGTTACCCAGCTAAACTGCAACATTCATGGTGCATCAAGGTCAGGGACTCTTATGTTGCAACTGCCTCCCCTCACCAGCAGGAGAAACCATGGTGTTTCATGGGAGTTGGAGTCTGACCACTGAGCCTGGCCTATGGAGGCAAATGAAAGAATGAGGCACATGATTAAAACTCCCATAAGGCACCATAGCAGAATTCCTGAAATGAAATATTTCTGTTTTTGAAATATTTTGATTTTTCACCAAAAAGTGAAAAAAAAGGGGGGGAGGGATAGCTCAGTGGTTTGAGCATTGGCCTGCTAAACCCAGGGTTGTGAGTTCAATCCTTGAGGGGGCCTCTGGGGGATCTGGGGCAAAAATTGGGGATTGGTCCTGCTTTGAGCAGGGGGTTGGACTAGATGACCTCCTGAGGTCCCTTCCAACTCTGAGATTCTATGATCCTCACGGACCAGGGCACCAATTCAATCCTCGAGGGGGTCGTTTAGGGATCTGGGGCAAAAAGTGGGGATTGGTCCTGCTTTGAGCAGGGGGTTGGACTAGATGACCTTCTAAAGTCCCTTCCAATTCTATGATTCTATGAATTTTCTATGGAAAATTTTGATAATTATTTTTTCATTTTTGTTAAATTTTTCCACAGGAAAAAGCCCATTTCCTGACTAGTACTAATGCATGAGCAACATTTAGTTTGTAGATAACAGAATTTAGACTATTGCATTACTGCAACCTAAGTTTTTATCTTCTCTGTGGATGAATGGCTGGCTTCCATTTCAGGGCTGGATATTTGGCACCTTTCCCAACCACCTCATTCACTAACAACAGTACTCATTTGTCAAGAAAAAAACATAATTTTAGGACAAAAATACTTGGCACCTACAGGATTAACTCAGCCACTAGAATCTGGAATAACATTTATGAAGTATATTGTTCATCTGCAACATGGCGTTAACAAACTCCAGAACCCCCACAAACTTTGAGGTTCTCCAAGCAGTCTAGGGGGCTTAGAAACATCTTACATTAAAATGAACAGAGGTTATGTGCCTAAATCCCTTTAACCTCTTAGAAAACCTCAGCCTATAATGTATTTTACCTAAGTACAAAATATGGAGTAACAGATATGGAAACAAATTACTCTATGTGCCAGTCTTGTAGATTAATTCACCTACAGTGAGAAAATGGTCCTGACTGGCATGCAGAGTGGTTTGTTTTTTAAATTGATTCATGTAGCCGCATTAACAATAATGAATTTATACCAACAATGCTGAACAGAATAGAATCTGTGTAAATGTTATTTCCAAGTTCTGCGGTATAAAAAATAATAGAGCCCTGCATGGATACAAAATGTATATCGGCGGATGCAGGTGTCCGTGGATATAAATTGGTATCCGTGGAGCTGCAGGGATCTACTGGGAATCACAGCGGCAAAAGCAGCATCCTGTCAGGCCACCGCTCCCAGGAGCCAGCGCCCCATGCCAGCATCTCCTCCAGAAGGGCTGTACTGCCCCAGACTTTCCCCCAGCCCTGCTCACTGCACTAGGGCAACCAGGGACAGCTGCCAGTTAGCCTGGTGCCCACAGTGGGTGGGGCTGGGGGCAGTACAGCCACATTGGTAGAGCTGCTGGCACGAGGTGCTGGCTCCTGGGAGTGGTGGCCCAACAGGCTGCTGCTTTTACCTCTGCAGTTCCCAGTAGAGCCCTGCAGCTCTGTGGATACCGATTTATACCCGCGGATATCCACATCTGTGGATATGCATTTTGTATCTGTGCAGGGCTCTATACATAAATCCTTCTCTCTGTGTCCGTTTTTATCTATATGTGCCTATGTCGAGGGGGAATATTTTTGTGCTCTGAACATTCTCCTTGTTGTTCAGATCATTTCCTGGCCTATGTCCTAAAATGCTCTTGCTTCTTGTGGACTTTTAACATTTTTAACTTGAGTGATCTTCATTTGGTTTACTGTATCCTCATCCTACATGTTGGGTAAGTGAAAAAGGCCTGAAATTATAACACTTGCAAGTGCTGGCAAGTTTTTTGCTTATACAGAATTATGTACAAAATGAGAAAATAAACATAAAGGGCCACTAGAAATAGCATCACTTTTACATGCTGCATGCAAAGTTGCCTAATAGCTGGAGTGTGAAGGAACAGCTATAGTTAAGGTTGCCTGAAAGTCTTCATTTCCAGGGTCCTTTTTGTTTATAATTTTACCAAACATTCATCTTCTGAGCTGAAATTTTCCAGCTCTGATCCTTGCCTTAACATGATCAAAAAAAATATCACCCATATTTGAGAATGAAGAGAATGGGAAACACACACACACACACACACTTTACCACTTGTGAGTATTGTGGTTTCCCAAACCCATTCCAATAAAACATTCTACCAACTCACCTTACCCCACACCTTTCTGAGACAGATCAAATGAGGAGCCAGGAGGAAAGAACTGGGGCTGGTTGAACAAGGAGACTAAAACTGGGAATGTGGGGGTGGGGGGATGAGTGGGTGGGTGCAGGAGAGGAGGGAAGGGCAGAAACCATGAGTGGCAGAGTGGGAGAGATTGGGGCAGTTAGTCTGGACGAGTAGACTGGATTGGCTGGGCAAGGAGACTGGGATGAGAAGCCTGAGTAATGGCGACTGGGACTGGATGGGCAAGGAGAACAGGACTGGAACAAGGATCCAGGGTTGGGGAAGAGACAGGACTCATATCATAGAATCATAGAATCTCAGGGTTGGAAGGGACCTCAGGAGGTCATCTAGTCCAACCCCCTGCTCAAAGCAGGACCAACCCCAACTAAATCATCCCAGCCAGGGCTTTGTCAAGCCTGACCTTAAAAACCTCTAAGGAAGGAGATTCCACCACCTTCCTAGGTAACCCATTCCAGTGTTTCACCACCCTACTAGTGAAAAAGGTTTTCCTAATATCCAACCTAAACCTCCCCCTCTGCAACTTGAGACCATTACTCCTTGTTCTGTCATCTTCTACCACTGAGAACAGTCTAGATCCATCCTCTTTGGAACCCCCTTTCAAGTAGTTGAAAGCAGCTATCAGATCCCCCCTCATTCTTCTCTTCTGCAGGCTAAACAATCCCAGTTCCCTTAGCCTCTCCTCATAAGTCATGTGCTCCAGCCCCCTAATCATTTTTGTTGCCCTCCGTTGGACTCTTTCCAATTTATCCACATCCTTCTTGTAGTGTGGGGCCCAAAACTGGACACAGTACTCCAAATGAGGCCTCACCAGTGCCGAATAGAGGGGAATGATCACGTCCCTTGATCTGCTGGCAATGCCCCTACTTATACAACCCAAAATGCCATTAGCCTTCTTGGCAACAAGGGCACACTGTTGACTCATATTCAGCTTTGTGTCCACCGTAACCCCTAGGTCCTTTTCTGCAGAACTGCTGCCCAGCCATTCGGTCCCTAGTCTGTAGCAGGGCATGGGATTCTTCTGTCCTAAGTGCAGGACTCTGCACTTGTCCTTGTTGAACCTCATCATATTTCTTTTGGCCCAATCCTCTAATTTGTCTAGGTCCCTCTGTATCCTATCCCTACCTCCAGCGTATCAACCACTCCTCCCAGTTTAGTGTCATCTGCAAATGTGCTAAGGGTGCAGTCCACACCATCCTCCAGATCGTTGATGAAGATATTGAACAAAACCGGCCCCAGCACCGACCCTTGGGGCACTCCACTTGATACCGGCTGCCAACTAGACATGGAGCCATTGATCACTACCCGTTGAGCGCGACCATCCAGCCAGTTTTCTATCCACTTTACCGTCCATTCATCCAGCCCATACTTCTTTAACTTGCTGGCAAGAATACTGTGGAAGACTGTATCAAAAGCTTTGCTAAAGTCAAGAAATAGCACATCCACTGCTTTCCCCTCATCCACAGAGCCAGTTATCTCATCATAGAAGGCAATTAGGTTAGTCAGGCATGACTTGCCCTTGGTGAATCCATGCTGACTGTTCCTGATCACTTTCCCCTCCTTTAAGTGGTTCAGAATTGATTCCTTGAGGACCTGTTCCATGATTTTTCCAGGGACTGAGGTGAGACTGACTGGCCTGTAGTTCCCCGGATCTTCCTTCTTCCATTTTTTAAAGATGGGCACTACATTAGCTTTTTTCCAGTCATCCGGGACCTCCCCCGATTGCCATGATTTTTCAAAGATAATGGCCAATGGCTCTGGAATCTCATTGGCCAACTCCTTTAGCACCCTCGGATGCAGTGCATCCGGCCCCATGGACCTGTGCTCGTCCAGCTTTTCTAAATAGTCCCAAACTACTTCTTTCTCCACAGAGGGCTGGTCACCTCCTCCCCATACCGTGCTGCGGAGTGCAGCTGTCTGGGAGCTGACCTTGTCTGTGAAGACAGAAGCAAAAAAAGCATTGAGTACACTAGCTTTCTCCACATCGTCTGTCACTAGGTTCCCTCCCTCATTCAGCAAGGGGCCCACACTTTCCTTGACTTTGTTGCTCACATACCTGAAGAAACCCTTCTTGTTACTCCTAACATCTCCAGCTAGCTGCAACTCCAAGTGTGATTTGGCCTTCCTAATTTCACTTCTGCATGCCTGAGCAATACTTTTAGACTCCTCCCTGGTTATTTGTCCAATCTTCCACTTCTTGTAAGCTGCTTTTTCGTGTTTAAGACGAGCAAGGATTTCACTGTTAAGTCAAGCTGGTCGCCTGCCATATTTACTTTTCTTTCTACACATCGGGATGGTTTGTTCCTGCAACCTCAATAAGGATTCTTTAAAATACAGCCAGCTTTCCTCGACTCCTTTCCCCCTCATGTTATTCTCCCAGGGGACCTTGCCCATCAGTTCCCAGAGGGAGTCGAAGTCTGATTTTCTGAAGTCCAAGGTTTCTGTTCTACTGCTCTCCTTTCTTCCTTGTGTCAGGATCCTGAACTCAACCATCTCATGGTCACTGCCTCCCAGCTTCCCATCCACTATTGCTTCCTCTACTATTTCTTCCCTGTTTGTGAGCAGCAGGTCAAGAAGAGCTTTTCCCCTAGTTGGTTCCTCCAGCACTTGCACCAGGAAATTGTCCCCTACACTTTCCAAAAACTTCCTGGATTGTCTGTGCACTGCTGTATTGCTCTCCCAGCAGATATCGGGGTGATTAAAGTCACCCATGAGAACCAGGGCCTGTGATCTAGCAACTTCTGTTAGTTGCTGGAAGAAAGCCTCATCCACCTCATCCCCCTGGTCTGGTGGTCTGTAGCAGTCTCCCACCACGACATTACCCTTGTTGCTCACACTTCTACATTTAATCCAGAGACTCTCAGGTTTTTCTGCAGTTTCATACTGGAGCTCTGAGCAGTCATACTGCTCTCTTACATACAACTCAACTCCCCCACCTTTTCTGCCCTGCCTATCCTTCCTGAACAGTTTATATCCATCCATGACAGTACTCCAATCATGTGAGTTATCCCACCAAGTCTCTGTTATTCCAATTATATCATAATTCTTTGACTGTGCCAGGACTTCCAGTTCTCCCTGCTTGTTCCCCAGGCTTCTTGCATTTGTGTATAGGCATTTAAGATAACTCACCGATCGTCCTGCTGTCCCAGTATGGGGCAGGAGCCCTCCCCTCTTGCACTCACCTACTTGTGCTTCCTCCCGGTATCCCACTTCCCCACTTACCTCGGGGCTTTGGTCTCCTTCCCCAGGTGAACCTAGTTTAAAGCCCTCCTCACTAGATTAGCCAGCCTGCTTGCAAAGATGCTCTTCCCTCTCTTCGTTAGGTGAAGCCCATCTCTGCCAAGCACTCCTTCTTCTTGGAACACCATCCCATGGTCAAAGAACCCAAACCCTTCTCTCCGACACCATCTGCGTAGCCATTCGTTGACTTCCACGATTCGACGGTCTCTACCCCGGCCTTTTCCTGCCACAGGGAGGATAGAGGAGAACACCACTTGCGCCTCAAACTCCTTTATCCTTCTTCCCAGAGCCACGTAGTCTGCAGTGATATGCTCAAGGTCATTCTTGGCAGTATCATTGGTGCCCACGTGGAGACAGGTTGGAGGGGCTGGGCAGAAAGGGTCAAGCTGTGCCCACTAGAACATGCTCCCTTCCAAAGCCTGGAGTGCAACCCAAGATTTCCGAGTCTCACCATTCCGCTGCTGCCAGAAAATATCTGTGAAACCCACTGGCAAAGTGTGGTTCTCTTCCCCCTCTATACCAGTCTACATAGAGGATAACAACCTACTATTGCTATCAGTTACTCTATAAGATGAAGGTCTGCGCAGTGGATCTAAAGGTTCCAACCCTGCTGATGACACAGTTGGTGTCAGTTTATTACCACATGATGGAATTACTGGTTTGTTTTTCAGTTTGTTATTTAAAAGCCCTATGAAACCACACAGAAAATAATTATGAGGCAGGAGTCCTACAAACAATAGTTTCCTTCAACACACATCCCTGATTCATCCCCTGAGCAGGTCCATCTGGTGCACTGAATGAGGCAGCGGTCCTGTGGGAAAATAATTATATGTGATCATGTAATTAAAAACTGTATCATAACGTACATGCCTAAGTGGATGAATTAAGGTTGGGCAGGCAACCTTAACTGTGGCATTTCCTATCTTTGAATGCTTGAATTTGCATCCTCAATAATGTTCTTCAAACATAGTTTTGTCTATAATATTATCTATCCACAACACATACATACATGTACACTACTTGAATATCTCTCTCTCTCACACACACACATACACACACTCGCTACTTGAATTGTGGAGATTGTATTTTCCAAATCTAATAGTTCATCCACACAGACCAAGATTTATGCTATTTGTCAATTCCGTCAGATAATTATGATCCAAAGACTTTTCTTCTGTGAAAAAAATGCAGCTATAGAGCTTTTAAACCAGTCAAACTTGTTTGCCAAACTACTTAAAACATTAAAGTAGATTATGAACATCAATGGACAGTGATCTGTTCTGTTTACCAGCAGCCGGTAGAGGAAAAAAAATAGTAGATATCAAATACAAAAAAAATCCTTTGTTCACTAGCAATAGCATGTATATATGTGATTCCGCCTTCTCTGCAAAGCACCCCCAGATTACCATATGTAGTTTTATGCTGGTTGCATATCATTAGAAATGGGTACAGCTCTTTATAATTCAAAACAATTGACCATACTAAGAGCAGAACACGTGAGCTACACACCACTAACCTTAAGTGTTTTAGCAAACCAGGTGGCCACAGGAAGAAGAAGAATTTTCATAACAGTTATATCTTGACACCTTTTTGGAAATGAAAATATAGACCTTTATACTGACCACTTATCCAACAGGTAGTTAATATACAATATTAATATTGACTGATAATTAAAATAATCTTCAGGAATGCTGTAAAATAGCTGACACAGAATTATCTTCTCTATTTAGTTAGGTCAGTTCTGAGGAAAAACTCGAGCACACTCATATTTCCCTGATAGCTTCCATATTACAATTAAAATAGCATATATAAGTGAACCAGGGATCCAGTTGCTATTTTAAATGTACTGTATTGTTGTCTCATGGCTCCTTCCTTGTCCTGGGTATCATTCCATTGCTGTATTTTAGACGGCTCAGAGGTTGGCCCTTGCCCCTCTTTTTCTTAAAGTAAGTCTAATTAGATGATAATGCCGTTCTTGTCAAAACTTCTTGCTTATTTAAGTCTGTGGTAATAATTTCAATTTGTTAAAGATTTATTCAGATATTATCATCGCTGTTTATTCAAATGGACATTCTTTTCTGAAGGAACAAAGGACATAATTTCTGCAAACAGATGTAACAAACCTGTCAAGCTCTCAAATGGTTAAGTTGAGCATTTCACTTAGAAAGGCTGACAAATTTTCCTCACTTCAAAATATCATTAACACCAATAACACATTTGCCCAAGCCTATTTCTAAGTTGTAAAAAAAGATTGCTACAGATTAAGACCCTTGATATAATGCTATAAGCTCCTAACAATGGTATCTTTTATAGTGAAGAGCAACTGCAGACACAAATTGCCCCCTTTCCTGCACCTTTTTCACAAAAATCAATATTAAAGTAGTAGCTGCTTTAACTCTCCCATAGACTATATGAGAAAAAACCACAGCCATGCTTAGGACAGTTTAGGTCAATAAAGAATCAATACTGTGGTTGAATCTGTAGAAAGATAAAAGACTTAGAAGTTGCTACACTGTGCCCTATTGTTTCTATTTTGAAAAGAAGCTGAAGTACCTCACGTTTTTTTAAAAGTAGCAATGAATTTAGTGTTTGTGGAAAGTAGAGAACTCAATGGAGGCTGTATATGGCTGCGGAATCTGCAGCCTAGGGCTCTGATCTAGTTCACCCATGTTTCCTATTTAGTTCAAGGGGAGTCTCAGGAGCACAAGTAGTGCAACACTGGGACCCAAATATACTAGAAGCCCAAACCTTCAATCAGAGCTTGATCAAGCCCAAGTCATTCATTAATTATATATTTATATTGGAGGATCACCTGAGACTCCTGAGTTAGGATGGTGGGCCCATGGTGCTAGGTGCTGTGAAAACACATACACACACATGGCAAAGGCTGCAATTCTTTTACAGAGGTCTCAGAAGTCACGGATTGCATGACTTTTTGCAACCTCTGTGACTTCCGCAGCAGCGCGTGTGGCTGACTTCTGGCTGCCACACCAGCCATTACTCGGGTGGCCCCAGGCAGCTGGCTTCAGGGACCGTGCAAGCAGCAGCCGGTGCAGCTGGCTCCGGGGAGCACCCGAGTAGCAGTCCTGAGGGGAGCCTGAGGACAGGGCCGGCGCTACCACTAGGTGACCCTAGGCTGTTGCCTAGGGTGCCAGGATTCGGGGGGCGGCATTTGATGTCCCTCAGCAGCAACGGTTTTTCTTTGGCTGCCAGGGACCCCGGTGACATTTCAGCAGCAGCTTCTCCCAGAGGTGCCGCCTAGGGCGGCAAAGAAGCTGGCACCACTACTGCCTGAGGACCACCCGAGCAGAAGCGGTCCTGGGGCGGCTGGAGCAGCAGCTCCAGGGATGCTCGGAGGCTGTCTGGAAAGTGGTCCCCAGGAGCAGTGGCTGGAGGGCAGTCAACCCAAAGCACTGGAGCAGGGCCCCCCAGACCAGCGGGGCCCCAGAAGTAGAGATTTAGTTATGGGTATTTTTGGTAAAAGTCATGGACAGGTCATGGGCGGTGAATTTTTATTTATTGCTCATGACCTTTCCATGATTTTTACCAAAAATACCCATGACTAAATTTTAGGATTAATTATGGAGAGACTGTCCATTAAAAAGGTGGGAGTGAAAGAGGTTCTTATCATGATTTCTAGTTACCCCTTTTCATTGATAAGCAAAGAGAGCTGATGTAAAGCAAACAGGACTCTGAGGTATTTGGCATTTGCCAGATACAAAAGTCCTATTTATAGTTTAACTCAAGTTCACCTATCACATTTCACAGACAAGTAAATATCTTCACACAAACACACCCACACACACACATTCAGTTACTGTCCATTTTCATATCGAGCAAGTGCACTGTATACTATGCTTCTTTTATAAGCCCTAGAACCACAACCAAATACCTGTCTGAATAGTAACTGAAAATGAAAAAAAAATTGTTTTATGTGCACTGGTGGGTTTAGAAAAAAACAATGTATGAGTCCAAATCTTCCAAATTCTTTACTTGTAGTATAACAAATACACTTTGTTATACTACAAGAGGCAGTTTCTAATGCTTCTTAGCTTATAGCAACAGCTTATTCTTGCAAAAGCCTAGTGGAAATCTAGCTAAAGCGAGTGCTATAGCTCTTTAAAAAACTGGCATAGTAAATTGGTAGCTACAGAAAAGATAACAAAGATTTTAAATGTATTTGTCTGAGCAAAACAATTGTTGCATTGTGTAAATGCTAGATCTGCAAAGCCTGAAGTAAATACTGGTCCTTTACTGCTCTCAGTTCTAATTATGATTGGAATAAAAACAATATGTGTTTTCTAGTCCATATGACTGAAATATTCATACCTGTACGATGCACTAGTAAATAGTGACATAAATAGGTTAGTTTATGTAAATAGTAAATGAAATAAAGGGTTTTATTAAGATTTAAATGTCCTGCAATAATGTGATTTTTCTAGCAAATACATAATTATTATATATTACTAAGATGATTAACATTTGAATTAATTGCTGTTCCATTAAGTTGTCCAGCTGCTTTACCTACAGCAAGAGTTCTCATCCTGGGGGCCATCATGACTGAGTGGAATCATGAACAGGTGTTAGTGGGTCATAATCCTGTCACCCTTCCCTTGCTACTAAATGACAGAACGGTTCCAAGGGAGCAGGGGAGAAGGGGTTTCACACTGTAAAAAATTGGTTCATGGTATGGAAAAGGTTGAAAACAACTGACCTAGAGTACTCCTCACTCAAACCCCAATATTGCAGTGTTAGGAAAATGTGCATGATGGGCATAAGAAATAAGCATTGAGGAGGAGGTGCATCTACAGGAAATGTGTGACGGGTTGGTATCACAGAACCCACCTTGGAGCTGCCACCTGGTGTGCCAAGGCTACTTCTGCCCCTGCTTTCCTGCCTTTTCCAGCTTGGGACTCCAGAATCCTGTCTGTTTTGAGCCAGATACTGCTGATCTGCTGTAAACGCAGACCCAGGTCTGAACCACATCCACTAACAGCTGTAGGCCTGCCTGGAAGCAGCTCAGGAAGTGCGCTTGCCTTTGACACCCAGGTGCCAAACTCCCAATGGGGTTCCAACCCTGAATAAATCCGTTTTACCCTGTATAAAGCTTATACAGGGTAAACTCATAAATAGTTCGCCTTCTATTTCAAAGATAGAAAGGTATGCACAGCTGTTTGCCCCGCCCCCAGGTACTAACACGTACTCCAGGTAACTTAATAAGTAAAAAGTGGTTTTAATAAGTACAGAAAGTAGGATTTGAGTGATTCCAAGTAGTGACAGACAGAACAAAGTGAATTACTAAGTAAAATAAAATAAAACACGCACGTCTATGTCTAATCAAACTCAACACAGATAAAAACCTCACCAGTTCCAGTCTCTTTCTTTTATAGGCTGTAGAACTCCTAGCCTGGGTCCAGCAATCGCTCACACCCCCTATTGTCTTTGTCCTTTGTTCAGTCTCTTTCAGGTATGTCCTTGGGGGGTGGAGAGCCTCTCTCTTTAGCCAGCTGAAGACCAAATGGAAGGGTCATCCAAGGGTTTAAATAGACTTTTCCCCACTCCCTGTGTAGCATCATGTTACCCTGGAGTTTTGGGATCACATGGGCAAGTCACATGTCCATGCACCCTAACCAGTCCAGCCAGTCACATTCCTGGCCAAGCTCAGATGTGGATTGGGGTCTGCCACTTCTTTTGTCTGTTAAGTGCTTGCACTTAACTTGCACATTCTTTTCTCCAGACATGATCCCATGCTCTTATCAAGGCTATGTATAAAACCAGCAAATATAAAACCAATATTCATAACTTCAACTACAACAATGATACATGCATACAAACAGGAGGAATAGATTCAGTAGATCATAACTTTTACAGAGATATGTTACATGGCACATGTAGCATAAAACATATTCCAGTTACATCATATATACATTTATAAGCGTCTCCCCATAAAGTTTCACTGGGGACACCGTCACAAAACGATTCTAAGAAAAGTAATTGTATCCTCCTAGCTGTGTTTGCTAGATCAGCATCAATGTAGGGAAAGTTTAGTATTAACAAAGATAAATAATAGTTTCTAATATTGTACATCTAAACTCAGCTGCTGTAAATCTAAATGACAATTGCTATATAACCAGACCACTCTTACACATGTTCTGGAAATAGACTTTTCTTATACTAATTAAGAAGCATAAGTATCCTCTGTTGTGTGATAAAAACTTTTTAAAAGTGTGGCTGTATTCTGCTATGGAACTTTAAGTCATTCATATCCATATTGCCAATAATCCCCTGTTTCAATGAATGTTGTTTATGTTAAAAGAAGCATTCTCCCCTGGCAGAACCTTCATCCCAGTCACCGCTCCCCACTGGAGGAATTTCCAGTTGAAATTTTTCAGTTGGTTCCAACTTAGTTATGGACTAGAGAAGTGGTGGGCAACCTGCAGCCCACAGGCTGAATGTGGCCCATCAGGGTAATCTGATTGCAGGCTGTAAGACATTTTGCTGACATTGACTGTCCGCAGGCATGCTCCCTCTACATCTCCCCCCACCCACCCACCCACCCCCTGGCAGCTCCCAGTGGCCACGGTTCACCATTAGCGGTTCACCATTCTGGGAGCTGCAGAAGCAGGAAGCAGCGGCCATGCAGCCCACCGCTTCCTGCAGCTCACCCTGATGGTTGTCCACCACTGGACTAGAGCAATAGGTCTATTGGTCTGCTGTTTCCGGTCCTCTTACTTAAACTAACGGAGGCTAGTAGATACCAATAGAGAGCAGCGGAAAAAATCTCAGGAAGTCTAATGAAATTTCCACTAGTGCTCTCCCATCCTCATGCATCTACCTCACCCTTAACCCATCGTCCCTGACTCTTACTTTCCTTCCTTAAACCTGAAACCAGAAAAACTTCACTCACCCTGCAGATTCCCTCAGCCCATGGCAGGATTGCTCTCCCTCATCCTGGGAAGGCTGTGAGCTTGGAAGACAGCAGCAGGTTTAGCAGAGATTGTCAGAATTGCAGTCACCACAAGGACGTCAGCCAAAGAGATTTGTTCTTGGAGTTGGGAAGAGGAGGCTATTTATACAAACTTTCTCCAGTCTAAACAAATTTGGGGGTCCTTTTTTCATTCAAGATTTGGGCTGAGGCGTAGGGAAGTTCTGATTTTTCTAAACCTGGGAGGCCATCAGGGCACATTAAACAATTCTTAGTACTGTATAATTTCAACCTTTTTATCCAGGTAAAGTAGTGAATTCACACATGGAAAGATACAATCTATAATCACCTCCTTTAGTTACTAGATTGTTAGTCAGGCATAACGGGCTTCATCCTGCTCCAACTGAAGTCCATGCCAAAAGTGCCATTGATTTCAATGGGACATGATCAAGCTCAATGTCATTTATCTTCTAGTTTGGTTTACACTAAAATTCTCCCATTAAACAAGGAAACTATAAAAATGTCTCACAAGTACAATCCTATGCAAACATAAAGGGACTTTAGTTTATTTTCTCTGACTGGGTCTCCTAAACTTTCTCTATTGAATTAACATGAGGTTTTACACAGCAGGTGATAGGACCGAGGCAAGAAGGATAGTCACCTGTCTTTGTTTACTATCTGGTGTTTGAGGGCATGCTAGAATTCTGATAAAAAATAATCTGTTAGAGAAAAATAATTCTAGGCTCATTGGATTGTTGTGAAAGACAGAAACACAGAATGGAATCTTTTCACTGACTACCCAAGGGGGCATTTAGTGGGACTTTTCAATGTATTCATGATCTGTTATTCTCAGCCCCCAAAAGTTTGCATGTTATAGCAGAATATCTAGGGACTCCATATGTTGTGGGAACACAGCATAACCAAAATGAGCTGAAAAAAGAATGAATTAGACTCAAACATGGGATAAAACAGTACCCAAGGAGCCCTTGCTTCATTTTCTCTACCTGGAACCCTGGGACAATGCAGCCATCTCAGCCTCATTCAAGTGTGACATTTCTTTTGAATATGACAGTGGTGGCGACCTTGTCATTAACTGATGCTGCTGGCAACATTTCAGCTTTCATAATACAGTTAATTTTCAAGCCACTGGTTACTGAACCCCCACTATCATTTCAATATAATTAAACCGATTTTTTAAAAAAACATACAAAAAACAACAACAGAAAAACTAACAGATACAAATCAAGGCTTGGCTGAAATTCACTAATGCAAGGAGGTTTCAAGTTAAGACTCAGACATTATCCTTAATTCCCCCTTACTGTGCTTGGGTACTCAGGCATATATAAGAGAGCCCTTTTTTGTTCCCCAGCTCTCGCAGTGCTGTTCGGGCATAAAGGGACGTTTTTCAGCCTTAACATTAGGGTCCAGCACAGAATATTCTGCTGCAGCTGAGCTGAACTCAGCACTGCAAAGAAAGGGCTAGGCAAAGGAAATGCCACATTTCCTTCATACATCTCTATGTCCAATCCAGGAGCAAAGAAAGGATTGCTTGACCCAAGATTTAACTTAGAGCAACCTCAGGGGTGCTCTAGGTTGCACTGGCTGGCTTCCCAATGACATACTCTTTATAATAGGGGTGCTGTAGACCTGGCAAAGCTAGTTATAGGAGACCAGGGGGTTGCTCTATGCTAAAGGAACCCCCAGCTGGCTATGCCAGCTACCTCTTTGCTGGGTTTGCACTTCCAGAGCAGCACAAAAAAGACAGACTGTTGCAACCAGGATCTCAAATTTTCAAATGTGGATACAAACAGTGTACGTAGGAAAAATGCATGTGGCTCCACTGTACATTTGCACCCACAAGTTGTCATTTTGCATGCAATTGGACTAATTGTGCATATTATTATTGCCCTCTTTGTAGTCACAAACACAGATTTGTGCGTATACGTGCCAGTTGTTACAATGGGCATAAGTGTATGTTTGTGGGACAATCCATTGTGCCTTCATTTGAAAATTTGGCCCCAAATTCTCATTCATTTCATTCTGTGTTAAGCACTGTCTGTTTCATTTTTATTTTATTTCATTTTCGCTCCTTATCATTTATAGCAATTGCTAGAAACTTGAAAATATCATTTATTGTCTGACTCTTTCCTCTTCCAGTTGCCAAACGTTGTTTTCCCCCTAACTCTGTGTACTTTACAAAGCACAAGCCAACATAGCTCTCTTTCATTTATGGCCTTGGCTGTGTACCCCAGCCTACCTCTTGGAACGGTGCTGGTAAATTGACTAGTACTTTCTGTGCTTGGCTCTGAGCATAAAATATTATGGGCCCGGCATATACCGTAGATATTTCATTAAAGTCAGCAGCTTTTGGTGGAGGATTTTTAAAAGCAAGTTACATCAAGATTGGGGGTTGGTTTTTTTGTTTTTTTTGTTTTGAGGATCAAGTTATTTTACCACCTTGTCTGGTCCTCAGGCTCCCAGAGTTCCCCCTGATTTCATGGGGCAGGGCATACTATGGCAAGGCCATAACATGCAATGAAAACCAATAAGTAGACTTGAAACAGTGGACCCTGAAATGTGGAAGTATCATGAGGAGTTCTTCCACACCCTTTGGTAGGTCAGAAATAAGAAGATCAAGGGAGTCTGAGCATAGGGGATAGAGAAGAGACCAGAGCAAAGGAGAGGGGGGAGCAAGGGGAAAAGGTGAATAAATAGGGCAGTGTGGGAAGAGGGACCATGGGCATAGTGAATGAAGAGCGTGGAACAGATCTAGTAAGCAAGGCTCAGGTAAAGAGGGAGGTGAGGAGGAACTGGACAAGCAGGGGAAATGTGGAGAGGAAAGAAAAGGGGGAGGAGCCAGCCCACAGAAATTTGAAAGGAAGAATGGCAGAGAGTAAGAAGGAGTGTATGGTAGAAAGGAAGGAAGAGGAGATGGATGGTGGATAAAGGGGAAGACTTGGCGCAAGGAGGACAGATGGGATGGGGAGAACAGAATGAGAGGGACAGAACAAAGGGGAACAGGTGAATGAGATGAGCAGACAGAGAGAATGTGCATGAGAGTGAAATAAGCAGGATGAGAAGAGGCATGGCAAATGGAATGAGACAAGCAAAGAGTAAAATGAAAGGGAGGGAAAGAAAGAAGAGAGCTCCTCAAGCCAGGAGATGCCAGCCACCTGCCAGGAATTTAAAACAAGACATCTTGGGTCAGATCCAGAGATTCAGCTCCACCTAAGTCAACAGTTTGAAGTCAATGAAATGGTGATGATTTACACCAACTGATGATCCTCTCATATCCCTTTCCTTTTTCTCATTTTGTTCTTTCTTGGGGCCAAATCCAGAGGTGTTTAGTCAGTTTTCAGTTTCACCCACCCCTTTCTCAGGAACTCTCCCGTTAAACCCAACAGAAGATTGCCTGAATGAAAACTGGATTTGGACCTCTGAAAGTTGAGAATTTCCATAAGTATTTAATACACTTCACAAGCAGATTCATTCTTGCATCTACAATAGTTACAGACCTGCCCATCACCTTGAAAAGGGTCAGCCATTTCTTTTTTAATTTGTAAAACAAATATATAATTATGGAATGAGGGTGTACATGCTGCACTTCAGCTCAGAGCAAATGTTTGTGGGCTAGTAAATAACTGACCCCACACCCCAAACCCAGAATCTGTACTGGAATACCAACAGATCTTTAACAACCATGGTATTAGCAGACATTGCTTTAACAGCAGACATGAAAAGACATAAATCAAAGAACACGGGGTTGGATTCAATTTAGAAGAAGATGTGATACTTTCAATTAACACATTTCTGTGTGATTTAAGGAAAATATCCAGGAATACTATTTATTTTGCCTGCAGCTAACATCCATTACTGAGAATTACTCTTAATTAGGGTTGTGTGAGGTTGGGAATACCCACTCATATCATGATCAGTTCACCTACCAAAAGAACTACCATGCTTGCTGTGCCTCTGGCATTTCCAGGCTGGTTAAAAAAATAACTAGATGATGAAAGTATTATTTAAAACCAGATAATCAAACCAGGAAAACATAGAAAAATATTTGTTTTACTTGTCCTTTGTAATTGAAAGTGTCCATAGCATCATCCAAGAGTTCCTGCCTAAAAATACTGCCCACTAAATAGCATGAGAAAAAGGATTACCAAGGAATCAAGAACACCTTAACAAAGGAGACTTCCTACTCCTCTCTCACCTGGGCACACCTACTCTAGCCCTTCTCTGACAGCAACTCTGACTTGGGACCAGATTCAATGTCCAATAAAATGCATTGAAAGACTCTTCCTTTCAATGAAACTGGACTAGGCCCCTGGTGACTTTCCTTGGCCTCTAATGACAAATGTATCTATTTGGGGGGCATAAATGCATCTCCTACTTCAACTACAAGGGTAGGGTGCCCAGACAGCAAGTGTGAAAAATCAGGACAGGGGGTGGAGGGTAATAGGAGCCAATATAAGAAAAAGACCCAAAAATCAGGACTGTCCCTATAAAATTGGGACATCTGGTCACCCTATACAAGGGTGTCACTGCCAAAGACAGAAAAGTATTCTGTTATAGCAACACCGCAGCAACACCAGGTAGAAAAGGAGTGTAAGAGAAAGAGGGGGGAGGGATAGCTTAGTGGTTTGAGCATTGGCCTGCTAAACCCAGGGTTGTGAGTTCAATCCTTGAGGGGGCCATTTGGGGCAAAAATTGGGGATTGGTCCTGCTTTGAGCAGGGGGTTGGACTAGATGACCTACTAAGGTCCCTTCCAACCCTGATATTCTATGAAAGAGCACACCTTTGAGAATTAAACTCAAGGTATCAGTAACAGACATCTAGCAATACTGTTCCTCAAGTGGGCAATCTCTAATAAAGAGAAGCTGACAAAAAAAGGGAGGCTTGGAGATGGCTCAAGAAACTCCCATAAAGTGTCCTCAAATGTAGTGTGAAAAATTCTCCTTCATCTTTATTAGAAGAATAATTCTGTTAAGGAACCAGTTTTTGTTATTCTCTTGAATAGTTGCATAAGGGAGTTTTCACTGAATGAAGGATGATGAATATTTTGTATGTGGATTGAATAAAGCTTAGAGATGGGCTTATGTCACAAAATTCTGATCAGGACTCCATACCACCTGAAAAGGGTTGTTTCAAGTCTTAATTTAGAGTGAGACACAGAATAGAGAAAATAAGCTAAGGAAAACTGTGAGTAAGGCCTGGGATTTCTAGATCATGTCTCACTTTAGGGCTTGCAAGGAGAACTTGAGAATTAGTGATGGGAAAAAGACAAAAAGTCTGGTTCAGGTAAACACTACAAGTTTGGAAGCTGGTGCTGCAAAACAGACCTGGAAATCTCATGAGAATCTGCTGTCTTGTAATTCCAGTTTCTTCTACATTTCTCATGATATATCACTACTTCTGCTTCCAGCCCTGCCCTGAACTCAATGGCAAACAGCTGGGCAGGAATGAAAACTAGAGGGGGGGAAATTAAATGATCTTTTCAAACGTTCAAAGAAGGTTTGGTTCAGGTTCAAACTGAGTTTGAGTCAGTCTTTATTTTCCAAACCGCTTTGCTAACCCTAGGGAGACCCATTGATATGTAGAGGGTTCAAAGCAGAACCTCAAATCCAAACACCCCATTTTGAGAAGGGGTTGTTTGAAACATGAATCAGGACCTGCATCTACTTCTGTAGATATTCCCTATGTTTATAATGGTCCAAATCAACACCACAGATGCAAATCCTCCTGGCCCTTGGGTGATCCTAGTTTTGACTTGATTCAATCTCTGTTTTGATCTCGGTTTCTGGCAATATAAAATGCACCCATGACTTTGTCAGCAAATCCTGCAAAGAGCTGCATGCCCTCAACTTCCAGTGACTTCAGTAGGAGTTGAGAGTACTCAGCATCCTGGAGGATCAGTCACTTGTGAGATGAGAGCATACTCATAGGAATGATTTTAGGAAAACATAGTACCAACTCCCTGGGGAAATGTAAGGAGCATTAAGACACAGCAGAGGGGTGGGGCTGAGAGCCTTGGGTCTTATTCAATGAAAACAATCAATGGATCCAAACTTTTGTAGTCCTACTGTGAATTTCCAATAAAAAAAGAAAAAAAATCCTATCCTACTTAATGAAAAGCGTATAGCGATTCTAGAGGGAGGCTGGCTATTTAATGCCTCTTGTAGTAGTTTAAAAAATGCCACTTTCTTCTTTTTCCCCCTTACATTTTACTGCAAAACCATTAAAGAAAGAACAAGTTATGGTAATAAAAGGTAGCTATATTCCCACAGGGAGAAAGGGAATGGTGGCTCCTGCCTAGCCCTAGTGTTCTTGGCAGTGGTACTTGTAATGAAAGTGAAGGTCACAGGGAAGAGAACAGAGTATTTGCTGTTTAGTGTAAAACATACACTTCCAAATGTGAAGCGGGTATTTAGCAAGTTTTATTTGATTATTTCTTTTACAGCCCTGACATCATATTCCTATACAGCCACATCATGGCTTTAAAGGAAAGGCACCTAATGACATCAGTGCTTTAAAAGCCTTACAAACCATCAACACTGGGTATTTCTAAATTTCTCAACAGATACACCAATAAAGCTTAAGCCTTGAAGTTTAGACCTTGCAATTCCAATGAGTTCTGATGTGTTTACAAACTGCTAGTCCAACCTGGTGAATAACACCTTATAAAAGGTGTCCTGGCCTAGAAGGGTACCTTGAAGAGGGAAGTTGGGAATACAGTAAAAGGGAGACAGAGTCTGGGTTCAACCGGCAATGTTTTTGTTTTCCAACCTCTCTCCAGCTGCTTCTTCCAAAGATCCAGCTACTAACATCTACTTATAGATTCCCATGAGAACTACTCCATCCACTGCCATGCAGAATAGAAAAACTACTGGAGTAACAATTTGATGAAAAGGTCATTTGTGAAGTTGGGGGAGGGATAGCTCAGTGGTTTGAGCATTGGCCTGCTAAATTCGGGGTTGTGAGTTCAATCCTTGAGGGGGCCATTTAGGGATCTGGGGCAAAAATTAGGGATTGGTCCTGCTTTGAGCAGGGGGTTGGACTAGATGATCTCCTAAGGTCCCTTCCAACCCTGATATTCTATGATTCTATGAAGCCACCTGGTCAAATTAGCTCTCAACTACATCAATCTAAATTCAGGATAACGCAACCGGCTGTACCCTGAGAACAGTATCTGGCCCATTACTGTTAAAGTAAACAGATCTAACGAGTGAAATGAATTTACTAATCTCAGATGCTCCTTAATAAGCTGATGCAATTGTCATTCCCTGTTTAAGAGGGAGTTAGGGCCAGGAAAGAGCTTCATAGAGACTGAATTACCTCTCTCACCTGTAGGGATGTGATTATGCCTGCCAGAGTGCTCTGGGGAAGGCACTCTCACTGCAGCTGCAAGCAGCCTGCAGAGTTCTGGAGAGCTGCAAGATATCTTTCCCCAAAACTACAGTACCCTTCCTGAACTGGAATATCCATTCAGTAAGACAACAAAAAGCTGCATGTTTTGTAGCACAAAGCTAACAATCGACAAGAGGATGTCGATATTTTCTGCATCCCATGCTGGCAGGAAATCCTTTTCCAACACAAAATAAATAAATAAATAAATAAATAAAAGAAACACACAGCAATTAGTCTATGCCAAACTAATAAAGACTGACAGTTACTGTACCCAGTCAGACTGCGCTGATCATTTTCTTAAACGGTTATTTTGTTCCTGAGATTCACAGAACACCAGTCGGAAAAAAAGGAAAATATGTAGCCTCCCTTTAATAAGTCTATATTCCTACAACAAGAAACAGCTGTTGCCAGTTTAATGCTGTCTTTGGGCTCATATAGATGTTACATCACACAGAACTAAGGCTTGGCCATAGACTTTACGGGTAACCCACTTTTGTTACAAATGTGTATGTTGTGTGTGTATCTGAATGAAATCTGTAACCGGAAGCCTCTTTGCACTTTCATTCCTTTGCAGTAATTCAATGGGCCATACACAGTTTTTATTTTAGAATTAAAACCTGTATTAATTTTAAGCTAAAGAGAAGTAAATGAATATGTCACCATCAGAGCTTATTACATGTCTAGAAAAAGATATTCAAAATCTGAACGGTACACAGGCCAAGTAGGAGGAGTTGAGGGACAGTTTATATTCTAATTTCAAACTGCAGGGCTCCCTAGTGTATTGTATAGGATTTCCTGTAATTTACAGGCAAAATAAGCAGTCTACAGAAAAATATTTGCGACACTGTACATGTGCATTAATTACACAGCAGGATAAAATGATTTCTTTGTGATAAAAAAGGATGTGATCTACAGGAAAACTATTAAATTGATCTGGGAGAACAGACATTCTTCTGCCATTACAAAGGACCGTTGGATTCATGGAAATAAAGCTGGCAAATATCTTCTCACACTTTATCTTCCCCAGTCTGTGACTGAATATCCTAACACACCAAACTCTAAGGATATCAGGGAACAAGATACTCCAACGGCCATAGAAGTGTACTGTCACGGAACCTTAACGTTCCAGCTGTCTGGCAGGGCTGTACATTGACCAGAGTTCCCTTCCAGCAGGCCAGGTGGAATTCTAAGAACTCAGTTCTGTAGCATGGTGTGAGATATCTCCCCAGCTTCACGAAATAATACAATTGAGTTCTCACTCTAATCATCAGATACATATCACTCTTTTGCTTGCCACTGAATTTCTAATAAAGCATGACTTCAGGTTAGCACAGACCAGCGTGACATAGAGATATAATACTGCTTCTCTTTTGGAATAGGATGAGAGACTTCTCTTCCAATGTGTAACCGGTGGCTCTAGCTATCCCAGGGAATGAGAATAATTAATTTTAATATATGCTTTTTTAAAGGATAAGTAAAACTTAAACACTTTCAGACCATGAGCTCCTCAAGACTCTCGTGTTACATTAAGGTCTTGCCCACCCTGAGAGCAGAACTGTGCTAGCTACAGCTCTGTTTAAACACAGGTTCTGCTAGCAGAGGTCTACCACTGAACAGGGAACTTCCCCCCGGAAGAACTGTGTTAGATTGTAATGTCTAGGTAAATGGATGGGTGGGGTACAGAGGCTGGGCAGGGGGAGAATGACCACAGCTTTGTTTGGCTGGTGCAGTTCTCAAAAAACCAAAATAAAACAAAATCTTGTCCATCCTGGGGAGAAGGGTGGGCTGCCTTAGGATGCAGATCACATCCTGGCCCATCCAAAAATGGCCTGTGTGCTTTCAGTGGTGTCTAGCCTTTTACATTTAGAAGACCCAAATAGCACTTGCACAACACCTGCCAGCTGATGTTTCTCTTTCTCAGTAGGAGAGGAGGACACATTACTGTCTCCAGAGGACTGTTTCTCACTGGAATGTTAAAGCAAAGCTGAGGGAGGGGACTTGCCTCTGGCTCTGACTGTAGGGGCAGAACAAGTTCTTGTCTCTTTGTCAGTTGGGGGAAGGGATAGCAAAGCAAGGTCAAGGGAGGGGTAACCTTTTACTGAGGCCTGGTCTACACAACAAAATTCTACCATGTCTGAGCATGGTTGCTCACTATCATGTTAGCTGATGTGCTGCTGGTGGTGGTTTAGTGATAAGTGTAGGCCAGGAGAAAACATGTTCAGCATCATGGCATCAGACACCACTCCTGACAAACTTAAACACAGTTACATTTTGTAGCGAGGAGGAGGCCAGACCAAGGTCCCAGGAAGCTGGCTGTCACATGTTCTTATGGTACCTATGCCTGGCCAGCATTGCTCTATGGGGAATCCATTCTTAAACACAGCTGTTGCTAGAAGCATTCACTCGCTGATCTAGTACCGATGAGATGATAGAAATATAGACAGGACCTAACTCTATACAAAGCTTCACCTCTTTAATTTTCCATCTGTTGAGAATGTTGAGCCCTTGTTTAAATGCTGCATGCTCTGACGGTCTCCTTAATTTAATGAAACTTTAATGAAAGTAAATCTTACCCTTTTAGTTCAATCCTTTTCTTCTTGCATGCTGAAAGCCCTTTATTTGGGGAGTCATTTTGCAATCACCTCTAAGGTGTTCCTCCCATCTCTCCAAGAAAGGAAAAAAGAAAAACACTCACTGAAAATTTCTAGAGAAAATAGAGTTTAATTTCTTGGAGGTGTTTTGTTGACAAGAAAATGGAAAGCATGTGTTCCTGCTTCCCTTATTGTACTTCCAAGTAATGAAAGTATTTAAGGAGGTACAATTATGGACTTGGCAAGCACCTGGGGCTCTTGGAACTGCTTTTTCACACTGAATAAACTCTATGGTTAATCTGTTTATGTGGCACTGTACTGGAGAACTATCTATAACAAAAGACTACAACCACATCTTTAGTTTTTGCTCTCTTCCTTTTTCTCTCATTTTAATGTTGCATTAATAATTCGTTGAAATGATTTGATTCATCTCCTCCCCCCCCCCCCCGCCTTTTTTTTTTTTTTTTTTTTTTGCAGGATAACCAACTGAAAACAGTTTTTAATTAACAATGATAGAAACCTAGGGATTGCCCTGCTGGATCAGATCAGCAATCCATCCTATTTTACACAGTGGCCAGTAATAGATGCTTCAGAGGAGGATTCAAGAAGCCCTGTAATGGATAATTACAAAATAAGCTTTGATAGGGAGAGTAACTTCCTAACTAACACCAGGAATGTAGTGGTTGGCTTATGCCCTAAGCATGAAGGTTTAATATCCCTTAATTTTAAAAAAATCTAATATACCTGTAGATGTTCTAATTATCCCTAGAAATTGCCAATTATTTTTTTATTCTACTAAACTCTCAACATCAATTATCTCTTGTAGCAGGGAGTTCCACATGCTATTTTTGCAAACAGTAAAAAAGTATCAGTTTTAAAAGTTGAAAGTTCAGATCCTGCAGTTCTCTGTTTATCTACAAACTGTGGGATGTGTCCCCTAGGGGGTGTGGAGGAACGTTTGGGGGGCACGGAGGGGCCCAGAGGGAGTGCCACCCAGCCTTGACTCACCCCCAGCTCTGCTCTGCCCTCCCTGAGCCATGGCCTTGGTTCCTGGCCCTATCGCCAGCTACGGCCCTGAAGGGGACCATTCCATGCCCATTCAATCCTAGGTTTCTCTGCTGAGACTGCTGACATGGAAGACAATTAATTCCATGTGTGGTAGCCTTTACTGTTTACAGTGGATGCCAGTGCTCTGGGTAATGGACTGAGATCACTAAACTTACCAGTGAAGCCATTGAACAGCTCTTACACACTCATGACTTTCAGCTGCTAACAAAAATGCTCTAGTTCAAAAGGATTTTTTTTCCAGGAAGTTATGTGTTCTTGTTTGTACAAGAGGACCGACTAGATGATCATAATGGTCCCTTCTGGAATCTAGGAATCTATGAACAGATGAATTAGATATGAACAGATGACCTACAGAAGAAAACCTCTCTAATTTATGACCAGTTCCTTGAAACATCCAGTCCCCAGCCTTGGCCCATTCTTTCTTTTGGTTCCTGTGAATTCCCTATGCAGCGCTGACTGCAAACTACTCTATCAAAAGAACATGTCTGTCGCATGTGGGAGAAGCACAGCACACAGAATATTTAAATGTGGATTTCAAATGTGCTATGAAAATACCATGTTTGGTTTCAATAAGTTCATAAAACAAGCCATAATATGCAGTTTTCAGTTTCTACAATGTTCTGCTAAAAATACTCAAAAAATACAATATTCATCATAAAGAGAAGGCCTCAGTTGATGGACAGTCAACTACAACAACTTGGATTCATGGGAAATAATTAGCATAACTACCTCAATATTGATGCTCCTAATGGTGTCAGTTCCAATGCCTGAATAGATTTTACCTTGGTATCTTTAAACAAACACAAGTTCGTCGATGGATTCCATTTTGAATGTGAACCATTGTATAATGCATCACTGGTCTTCGATATTAAAAGAGAATGGTAGAGGATTTTGAAACTTTAATAAGAGGATTTTCCTTTGAAGTACATAAAAGCTGTAGACCTGATCCTGTTGTCCTTTCTCAGGCCAAAATCACATAGTTTGAGTCTGAGTAAGGAGTTCAAGTTTGGGCTCAATGTGTAATACATTTACTGACTTCAATAGGCATTGACTGACTTCAGTAGGCATTGTATTGAGCCTGGTTTTTCAAAAATAATAATAATACAAGGAGGCAGAAACTGTGTTTCTATAAGGTTAGAGAAAAGTGTGTGCTTAAAACATTGCAGAAATTGTTTTAAGAACAATTCATCAATGTGAAAATATGAACCCTATAATGCTGCCAAGGTCAGGAAAAGCTGTGATAATTTAGCACGTAAGTGCTAGTCATACAACACAATGCAACATTATTTAATTGTATAACAAATTCATACAGCTATCTGACAATAGACAGGGACGTTAAAGATACCTGTGGGTTGAGGTCAAGGCTATGTAGTTTAATGTTAAAACAAGGGAGCTAGTAGTATTCTATGTTACAGTTCTTTTTATGTGACCAAAGTTACTTTTCCTCCATCTACCTCAGACAGCTCACGTCTTAAGCAAGACTACAGTTAAAACTTCGTGCTGAATTTGAGCTAAGGAGAGTAAATATAACTGAAATGTGGAAGAAAAATAAAGTGCATTACTTATTTGAGCCAGTTTTTCCTCTCCTTCAAATTTCTCCATACATATTTTACATTGAAGCCCTGTTCATGATTCCTGGAAATTTTCCATAGAGCATTGTAACAAAGCCCACTTTTTTTAAAGCAGAAGCTTTTTTGTACCCACAAAAATGTGTGCATAGGTGCATCTGATTTTGTGTACACAAGGCTTGAATTTGTTGCCACAAACCAGCATTTGAGCAGGCCTCTTTAACTTCAAAAATAATATATTAATCAATAATATTGTAATATTTGACACTTATATTTCACCTTTCAACTGAGGGGCTCAAAATGCCTTAGAAATATGAATGAATTATATCTCACAACACTTGTGGGAGGCAAGTAAGCAGTAGTCTCCTTCCATAGATGGGAAATCAGAGGCACAGAGCGGTTGAGTGGTACAAGGAGACCCAGGGAGTATATGGCATAGCTGGAAAGAGACTACAACATTCTGTCTCCCAGACCATCATTCTCAGAATAATAGGGACTTCAAGGAACTTAATTCGAGAAACATTATTTTTCATCACTAAGAATAAAATTGTATACAAAGTTTGTTTGTTTTTTGTTCGTAAAAGACTCCCCAAAACCATTGCTTTACAGTGTTCTCTCAGGGCACAAAAGGGTGAGCAAAAATGTATACCCCCTAAGTAACTTGTGTGGCTCTCTCCAGAAGCTTCACACAAGTCATTAGTCCAGACACTGGGCAAATACACAGGAGTGGGGAAGGTGGAAGGAAGACTACTCCAGACGCATAACTAGAATAGATTATGTAGCCACCCACCCTGGCAAGGAGGATGGTAGGATCTGGACAGTAGCATATCCTTCAGCCCTGCCCATGCTCTGAATCCTGCATGCTGCAGCCCACAGGCCCCTGGGAAGTTGAATTCTCTGTTGTGCAGTCCTCCCCTTTATTAGTCCCCATGCTTCAGAAATGCCCTGGTCCTGCTGGCAAAGAGCTCATGGGCAGACAACAGCAGGATTTGTCTCTGGTGGACAGGACATATGCAGGCTGAACATAGGTTCCGTTGCATATGTATGTTATAAACAATGGCACATTCTTGGCTAGAAATTTTAATTATCCAAAGAAATGTTCTGAAATTCAAAGATAATGTCGTGTTCCTTTGGTGTAGAAGCACGAGCAATGCATCCACAGATATATTCTTTATCTCCCTATGTTCCTATCTCATCCAAGGGCAGGGTAATAATTTGTACTGTGAAAGCAGGATTTCCCCCCGCCTCAGTGGGCAGGACATGATTTATAGCTTCAAAGCTAATTTCACTGTATCTCCCATATTTTGGAAACAAAGAAAAAAAAAGTCATGTGCATTGAGCATGCATGCTATGAGGCAAAAAGAAACAGTGTTATATACGCAAAAGCTTGAAAATCATTGATTATGATACAAACCCCCATTTTCAAAGAGCCCTCAAAGGACCTCCATTTTTTTCATTAAAGTTCCTATCACTTATGTGCAAGAATTATAGAATTTATCCCCTGCAAAAGACTATGTGCAAATACATTTGGTGCGTTGTAATGTGCGATTTTAAAAAAAGTTCAGCACCAAGTAGCTCTTATTTAGTCACCTAGCTAAATGGCCAACTTTTCAAAAGTCCTCAGCTCCCACATAGGTTCCCAAGTACTTTCAAAAGCACCCACGTGACTTAGGAACCTAAGTCTCATTTACAAAAGAGACCTTTTAACAGATTTTAATGGTAATTAGGTACCTACCTAATTAAATATCAAAAAGATGCCTAAATACCTTTAAAAATCTGGCCCCTTGTGGGATTTTCAAAAGCACCTACATGCCTAACTCCCAGTTAAGCACCTAGAGGCTTTTTGAAAATACCACTGGGCATCTATCTTCATCTGTAGGCATCTAATTACAGTTAAAAATCTGGCACTTGGGTACTTTTAAAAATGTTAACCCTTAAATCAAGTGAAGTGTCCAGATTTTTTAAACAACAGAAGCTTCTGTGTCTCAAGCACTTTTACAAATCTTATCCATGCAGCCTATCACCAGCAGGTGTTAGTGAGTGAAAAATGCACACACAAAAGTTTGAGTATACAAAGTGCACACAAATGAGGCTGAAATTTGGAACTCAAGCCCACTATATTTTGGAAGGCTCTTTTTATTCAGTTTGGTTACGTTTATTTCTAAATGTTTATTGCTTCATTGTATATATCCATGCTAACAGCCCAGTACTCTTGAGCCCTAAAATAAACAAATATGCAAAAGATGTATTTGTGTGCTCTGCACATGGTGAGATAGAAGGGAAAAAAGTCAGGAGGGATATGTTTTAGTTAAAATCGTATAAAAGATATATTGACAAATATCTTTGTAACAGTCAGATTGACTTCAGCAGGATTGCTCGCATGTGGAAAGCAGGGCTGGCTTTACCATGAGGCGAACTGAAGCGGCTGCCTCAGGTGCCAGACTGTGGCGGGGGGTGCCACTAGGACCCAGAGTGTAGAAAATTGTGTCTGCTGCTGGTGCATATGTATTCTCTCTGCTCTAGATGCACAGAGATGGTGGAGTGCTGTGCTGGAGCAAGGAGGGCACAAGAGACATAACAGGCAGGCAGGAGAAAAGATGAGAGGGAATAACAGAAAGCAGCAGGAGCTGCAGGGAGAGAGAGGAGGAGGAGCCTCTTATGTACCTCTCTAGCATCCCGAGGAGCCTGGACTGGTTAACACCAGCTTCTCAGGGAGCTTCTTGTTTCCTGCTGCTTCCCTGAACCTACTTGAGGAGAATAGGCAGTCAACTGAAGTAGTAGGAGCCAGTTAGGCCCTTAACTGATATCTTCCCTCACTCAGGCCCTGCTACCAGCCTGCTTATTTGTCCCCTTCAACTGAGTGTTGAGAGCCACTATAGCCGGCACAGAACAGCAGTCATAAGTGAAGGATGAAAACGCCCCCCTGGGGCAGCATTCAGAAAAAGAAAGAAAGCAAAGGAAGCTTTTCTATCTAAGCGGGAAGGAGCTCTCCTCAGATACATGGACACAAATGTTCATGGTGAGCCTTTCAGCCCCAGTGAGGATGTGAGTAGTGAGGAGATGCCTGATCTTCCAGTTAGTCAGAGTGCAGGTTACCTGGCAGCTACTGCAGCATCCATATCTCCATTTCAAATGGATGTAACCATGCACATTCCTGAAGAAAAGTGTAGATCAGAGAAGAGTTTGGAGGAGCGCAAGAAACAGCTGCTGCAGAGTTTAGTTTCTTAAGTCTAGATGATCCAGGACTGTGGACGCACTTGAGCAGTAGCCTGAGGGACTTCCTTGTACTGCATGGGCCACAGCAAGTGAAAAAATTCATGTTCCCCAAAGACAATGAAAATAGAAGTTTCCATCCAACACTTTACTGGCGTGAAATCCCCAATGGTGACAAAGTGGAGAGGCTATGGCTTATGTACTCAAAAACCCAGAATGCTGCATACTGTTTTTGTGTTGCAAACTCTTCCAGTCTAATGCTCCAGCCACATTGGGTTCTACAGGAACAAAGGACTGGAAAAATCTGGCTAGAAATCTGGCATGCCATGAGAAGGCAGCAAATCACCAGAGAGCATTCCATAGGTGGAAAGAACTTGAGATGAGACTAAGGGTAAAGGCCACCATAGATGATCAGCATCAAGAGAAGATTGCATCAGAGTCTCTTTACTGGCAAAATGTTCTGAAAAGGCTCATTGTCATTGTGAGAATGCTTGTTACCCAAAACCTAGCACTGCATGGCACTTCAGATCAGCTGTATGTGCCAAACAATGGAAACCTCCTTAAAATTGTGGAGTTGATGGCTGAATTTGATGCTGTACTCCAGGAGCATCTAAGAAGAGTCACCACCCAAGAAATGTACACACACCACTACCTTGGAAAAACAATTCAAAATGAGACCATACAGTTACTGGTAACAAAAGTCAAACAGAAGATTGTGGTAGATCTGAAGTCAGTTATTCTGGACTACACACCTGACATAAGCCATACGGAACAAATGACTTTAATGGTGCATTTTGTAACAACAACAAAAGCTAGTGAAAATGTCCCTGAACTGGTGACTGTCAGAGAGCATTTTCTAAAATGTATTGACATTGATGATGTAGTAACAGGAGCTGGTATGACAAATGTGCTTCTTAAAAAGCTGGAAGATGCAAGAATTGCGACAACTGACATGAGAGGTCAGGGCTACGATAATGGTGCCAACATGAGAGGAAAGAACAGAGGTGTGAAGACATGGATCTGAGAGTAAAACCCTTGAGCTTTTTTTGTCCCATGCAGTTCTCATTCATTGAACTTGGTGGGTCAGTGATGCAGCTTCTAGTGAGGCTGCTGAATTTTTTAATGTAATTCAAAGCATCTATGTATTTTTCTCTGCATCAACTCATTGATGGCAAATTTTGAAGCAACATCTGGGAACATCCTCTCTGACACTGAAACCACTGAGTGCCACATGATGGGACAGGCGAATGGAGGTGATAAAGCCTATCAAACACCAAATTGGGAAGATAGATGATGCCATAGTTGCCATTATGGAGGATAATGCTATGACAGGAACTGTTCATGGGAGAACAGTGGCAGAGGGAAATGGAATCACCAGAAACATACATAACTTCAAATTTCTGTGTGGTTTAGTGTTGTGGCATGACATACTGTTTGAAATAAATGTTGTAAGCAAGAGACTCCAAGGTGTTGATATATCTTGATATACCTTGATATATCTGGAGCAATGGAACAACTGGACAAAGCAAAGTCATGCCTACAGTCTTATCGGTCAGATGAGGGATTTCAAAACATTCTGAAGAGTGCACAGAAGTTGGCAGAGGAACATCACACTGAAGCTATTTTCCCACCCACTCAAGAATACAAGAGTCACCAAATTAGAAGAAGACATTTTGATTACGAGGCACGGGATAATCCCATAAGAGGCCCCAAAAACAATTCAAAGTTGAATTATTTAACCAGGTGCTAGACTGTGCAATACAGTCAGTGGAAGAACGTTTCATGCAGCTCAAGGAACACAGCAGTATATTTGGGATGTTGTATGATATTCCAAAACTCCTCACTATACCTGAGGAAGACCTACATCAGCAATGCAGGGCACTAGAGACAGTGTTGACACATGATGACATGTGCGATATTGATGCGAGTGATTTAGGTGATGATTTGAAAGCCCTTTCAAGATACATTTCAGCAGGATCAACTCCAAAGGCTGTTCTGGAATATATGTGAACAAATAAGATGACCACCCTCTTTCCAAATGCTTTTGTTGCTCTGTGCATACTTCTAACACTTCCTGTAACAGCTGCCAGTGCAGAACGCAGCTTCTCCAAGCTGAAGTTAATAAAAACACATCTACGCTCCACAATGACACAGGACAGGCTGGTCGGCCTTGCAACCATCTCAATAGAGCATGAGCTGGCCCAGACTGTGGACCTTCAGGAAGCAGTTCAAATCTTTGCAACCAAGAAGGCACGGAAAGCACCACTTTGATTATTCAAACAGATAAAAATGCCAGTGGTTACTATGCAGACAAGAAAAGTTACATTTGCTGTTCAGGTGTTTGAAAGTTAAGTGTTACTTAAAATTTGTGAACAAGGCATTTTAAGTTGTTAGTTCTCCTTTATCGGGGTAGGTAGCAGAGCAGTACCATGAGAGGAGTAGAACAGGAAGAAGGCAGAATTGAGACCTTTCAAAGTTTTGGCCCAAGCGAGGGGGCATGGGGGTGTCATTTGAGCACCCCGCCTCAGGTGCCAAAATGTTGTAGGCCGGCCCTGGTGTAAAGTGAAGCATGTGCATAACTATTTGGAGGATCAAGACCAAAGTTAGTCATTTCTCCAGTATAATTGTAGAGATACAAACCTATTCTCATTTTGACAAGATTTAAACTTTAGTTAAATTAATAATGTTGTCATGTGTTTGTAAGATTCTAAAAATAATATACTTGATTTCAAAGAACTTTTCTTATTTCTCAGAGGGAATAACTGCAATGTGCTCTTTGGACAAAACGTGACATTAAAAAATACACAAAAGTCTCATCTTCATTCTCAAATGTTTCATTCCCTGCTTACTAAGTATTAATGAATGTATGGGATCAAAATACCTTCTATACACCGATGCCTTAGGACTGAGCCAATCAATCAGTGTTTCTAACACAAAATTTTCATTCCTGGCAGTAGATCTTGTGGGACTAATTCTTTGAGGGGAAAAAATGAGAAATTCTCTATAACAATATAGTAGAACTAAAGCAAGAGCTCTCTCTATATGCTGGACACTGAGAATCTCTGTGTACGAAATTTTTGAGATCCTTGTTGGCTGAACTTTATGCTCTGATCCTGATCTCATACACTTAGGCATGAACAGTAGCTGGTTTTAGACGATATATTGTGCTATATGGCCATGTCCCTAAGATCAAAACTGACCTTTCAGTATATATTTTAAAGTGGAATGGAAAAACAAAATCTTTACTACCTATACCATTATCACAGACTAATTGGAAGACTTGAAAAACTCCCTCCATCGAAACAGTTATCTGCAATCTGAGATATGTACTGTATCAACACGATGACTAGCATAGCATGAGGAGTCTAAAGCCCAGAATTGTGTAAGTCCCCCAAAAGAGAATATTTTATGTATACACACACACACACCCATGCACACACACGCACACACACACACATTGAACCCAGCAGATTCTTTCTAAAGTTGGCACTGTCAAAACAAATACAGCTGCCTGTAACACCCTCCCGCCACTGATGCTGACAATGCTAGTGAGGAGGAGGAGGTGATGAATGCTTTGTGATTCTGGGGAGGAGGATAGTGTTGTGAAAGGTGTTGAGTTTGACACAGCAGTATCAAGAGCAGGAAAGCGAAAGTCAAAGAAATCAGCCTCGTACCATCTAAAATTGCTCTGGCACTAAACCCACAAAAATCAATGACTCTGCTTTCACAGTCGTTTTCACATGAACCTGAGGGAGTGTACAGTGCAAGATGCACCATATGGAAAGTCACTGTAACTGGAGGGTGAGATTGGAGCAAATCTGGTACATAGCCACTGCATCATACAAAGCATTTATGCATAATATTTATGCCTATATCAGCATAATGCATCTATCTTTGTCTTTTATGTTACTTTTATGTTTGTTAAAGCTGAGAGGGAGAGAGAGAGAGAACACAGAAAGAAATCCTAAAGGATAGAGAGCTGTATATTGATGTTTGGGGGAATAGTTTACACAGTAAGTACAACTGTGCATTTCCTCTGAGTTCATATAGTTAATGCTTCATTATGGATGTTATCCTGGAGATTCTTGTCCCTGGTTCCATCTTTAAAAGCACAACTCAACACCATCTTCTCCTCTGCCCTGTCCTCCCACTTGCACCCGCCCCCTCCCAAATAAAACCCCAAACCACCACACAAACAAAAATATGGAACCTCATTTCTGTGCCACTTATATAACTTTCAATGGATCTTTTGGCAGAAGTGTGCTGAGAGCAATGAGTCCCTTAGAATAATAAATAATAATGATGCTGAGCCTGCTATAAAGTGAAGAGCTTTTTCTCTCAAAGTATTTTACACACATTACCTCATTTATTCTCACAACACCCTGGTTAATATAATTGGCCCATTTTTACAGATGAGGAAACTGAGGCAAAGAGGTTAAAGTGATTTTCCCAAGATCAAAAAAGGATTCAGTGCTGGTTATGGGGAGAAGAATGCAGTATTCAACACAATCAATCCCCACACACGTATTTGCGGGGGAGACCTCACAGCACATAAGTTATTACGAGCAACACAAGTCACAGTTTTTTTCAATATGTGAGTAAAATTCCCTGTGAACTCTGATCCCCTTGGATCTGAAATGAGTAGGCTCTATCACTGAGTGAAAAAAGAAGCTCCCATAGCTGTCATCAGTAGTAGAGCTGTTATCGCCTTTCCCAGCTGCTAGACACTATGGGTCAAAAACATCACAATCTATTCTCTAAGTGACATGTGATGCCTGAACAACCCAATTTCAGTCTACTTAAAATCTGAGAAGTCCCTTTCCAGCACTATTTTTGAATTGAGTCCTTGGACAGGAGAAGTAGCCCCTCAGCAGGCTTTGTTGGCCTTATCATACACCTAACATATTCATAGCAATCGCATGGAGTTCCCCAGATTGCTTTTTGCCATATTTGAGCAGTGTGCTGTTTACAAAGAAAGCCCCCATTGCCACAGAGGAGGCTGTTTCCATAGAAAGATATTCAGAGGAATTAAGGAGAGGAAGAGAAGAAGACCTGGACCAACTTACTCTATCCACATGAAACGGTTAGTGCCTGACCTCACATTCAACTCTTTAACATGTGAGACAAAAACATTGGAGAGCTGAACTTACTGAAAGATGGGGATTTTTTGCATAGAGAGAGAAGATGAGACGGATAGATGGTTAGGCTGACATTAAGTCTCTCTCTGGCTTGTGCTACTTACATTCTATAAAACAACAACAAAAGCCCTGACCAAAATAACATCAAGACCAAATACAGGTCTAAATCCTGCTTGCAATATACAAACTAGCGATCTCTTTGAAATCATGGATTTAGGCCATATTCTACATACAAACACCTTTCACTTCGTGTTCCTTCCCTAGCTGACAGTGACTCAGTGCTCTTCACGCTCCCTTCTCTTAATGGTGAACCAGTTTAAAATGCAAAAGTAAACCAGACAGAGAACATAGCTCTTTTGCTTCCAGGTTCCTGCTTGCTCTAAGTGATTGCTAGTGCTGGCACACCAGTACGATATGGACCATGCGGATGCTATTGCTGTTGCTTTTGCTTTGCCTAGAGTTATTGATTTCCTGCCCCTTCTTGTAAAAGATTCCATAAACTGGAAGCTGTTAAAGGTTAACTGCAAAGGTTTGGTTAAAAAGAATGTTTAAAAATTGTTTAAGATCCTAAATCATTACTAGTTAAATGTCTACACGTTTAAAATTGCACAGAGGTTTCCATTTTAAAGCAAGGCATTTGAAAACGGTTTCTCCTTTGTTACCTGCCAGTATCAGAGTTCAGGATAGTGTTTTTGCCCTGCTACAGCTGAAGACATACATGCAGCTTCCAGCTCTGCTTCAGGTATTTGCAATCTTACCAGCTGTCACAGTGGAAACGGGGAATCCTGAACTCAGAATCTGCCTGGTAAGTAGATGAAGAAGTAATAGTCCCGAGGCGCTGACATCTGGATTGGGCTCTGAATGGTTCCATCCTTTGGCAATGTTTCACTCTGGCCTATTATAGTGCTAGAGCTGCAAATGGGAGTGCTTGGATCCAGGGTTTGTTTATTTAATCTATATATACAGGGGGCCTGGTGTGGTGGCGCATGCCTGTAATCCCAGCGGCTTGGGAGGCTGCAGTTAGCAGATCGCTCGGGAGTTCTAGGCTGCTGTGCGCTATGTCAATCGGGTGTCTGGTGCTACTGACAGCTTGGCGAGCGGGTAGTGGGAGGACTGGCTAGAGCGACCCATGTGATGTGTTGTGATCGGCGCTCTCTCTGTGAGGGCTGATAGACCGATCAGTGACATATATACAGGGCCAAATCCTGGTTCCCTGTTCCACCAGCCATTCCAATGACACTGCAAAGCTTAAATAAACAGGTTTAACAAACTGGCTGAAATTCTCCTAGAGCAAGGGAATCCTCAGGTGGTGAAGAGCCACCTATGTGGCTGTGCACCACCACCCTGGTGTTGGGGTTGTGGCTGGAATGCTGCTGTACTCTGGTGATATGATCAGTGGATGGTCCCTTTGGGCCCCCTAAAATTTTAAGCAGCCACAATGCTACTATAAATTGTGCCAGGGCAGAAGCAGCCCCTGGATTGGGGCAAGTAGGTAGCATACCAGCACCTTTTCATCCCCCCTTCTCAGCTGCATAGAGCAGAACCGAACCTCCTGCACAGACCCCTGAAGATTCACCCCTCGGTACGTTCAGTCTTTTATGTTATCCTCTTTGGCACTTTCAGCTTTATTTTTGAAAGCTTTGCTGTTCACCTTGAAACAAATAATTCCTATTGCAAAAGCAAAACATAGACTAAATCTTTCCTTTTCTTGCTCAGAGAACCTTTAAAACATACAAGCTCTCTTTTGCCTTAAATTGCAGCCCCACCTCCCAAAATTAAACAAAACCAACCAAACATGCAGCATACAAATAAATACAAACAAAAGATGCAATGGTGTTTTTTATGGTAGAAGTGAACAGTTTAGGAAATGATTTTCCTTTCTTGGAAGCTTCAAGTCCTTCAAACTTGACAGAATTCAAACTTGAATCAAAGTTTAAAAAGGCAGGGAACAGTATTCGCTCTTCTCAGAGGATACAGCAGGAAAGTGAGGGGAAATATCTGAGCTATAGGAAAGAAAAGCCGAGAAGGAGGAATATCATGGGACTAGCTGTAGTGTAACGTCCTATGGCATGTTTACTTTTCTTTTCCATCTCATATTTCTTCACAGGATCAGTCCCCCAGCATTGCAGGCCCTCCCAGGAGTACAATGCCCCTTCTGTGTATTGTGCAAGTGGCACTGAGCGTACAGCAAATTCAAAAAATAAAAGGAAAAAAAAGAGTCTCCCTCAATGCCATCATCATTTTAAAAAAAGGCAATTGATGTCGCCTGAAGCAGTGGCTATGAAGCCCAATTATACCACATTTCATTCAAGTGTCAAAAATTGGGAATAATAATAACCAACCATGAGGAGCACATACATGAAATGATGCTGCCATCTTCTTTTGTTTTGGCCAAGCATTTTCATAAATTCATGCTTAGAGCAGACCCTCTGCCCTGTTCCTTCAAGGACTTTCTTCCTTGCTATTGTTTTCAGTTCTTATCAATTGGTTTCTCTACTTTTCTAGTGTTAACAGTTGCTCACAGAGGTTCCCTATGCTCTCACAACTGGGCAGTCAATCATTTCTGAATTAGCTACCAAATCAAATGTCAGAAAGATACCGGTAGCGTTTATTTGTTGATTACACTCACTACTATATTTATTCACAGAATAGAGAAGGCACAGACAGAAACAGAGCAATAAGTCCTCATTCTTGGTTTTCTTGGGCCCTATGATGTCTGGGGCACTCAGGCAGACTTCAGTAACCTGCCCATTTTGAAGTGGGATGTTTGGGAAAGGGACTTGGGGCAGGATGCGTTAAGAGAGCTAGTTATGAGTAGTGGATCAGCACTGGGGTTGGGAAGTTGAGGTATTTACAGATGGCTTGTTGGGGTTCGTTTCTCCTTGCAAACAAAGATGAGGATCCTGGAACACAAGGGTCACATGCATAGAGATCCTGGACAGTAAGCTTCTCTGTGTTGTTTCACGAATGTTCCTCAACCCTGAATTAAATGGTTGGTGGCTTTTATAACTCTTGACCCACAGGAACTGAATTGGAACCTCTAACTAACACCATACAGGCCTCCTAAATTTATTTATAATTAACCAAAGTGGATATTTCACCATGGTCACACTGTGGGGCTAGCTGAACAATTCTAAAGGAAATCAGAACCTACCTGAACCAGCCCTCTTTGAACATGTCAATTCAAACTTCAACACTGTCAGAGTTTGGTTTGGCAGCCAACATTTTATACGTTAGTATTGCAATGCAAAAGACTTGTACTCCAAGGTCCCAGCCATGCATGGCAGGGAGAATGCGTGTGCTGGATATTTTTTCATGCCTTCAGAACATTTCCTTCAAATTATGCCCTGGGAGGGGTAAAGCCTACAGTAAGGTTGCACAGGTGTAACTGATTGGCCCCTTTACTGAAACTCAGAAAAGTATCTGATGGCAATACACAAGAAGGAGTAGAAGCCAACTGTTTACAGTTTTTACATCTGCTGTCTTTTAGCTGTATTTGCTATTTAGTATTGACAGAAGCTAAAGTATTAACCACTTATTTTAATCACTAAAGTATGCAGATGTGACTCCCCGGGGAACTAGTAAGAGAATGCCAATTTTATATAGACACTTTACAGAGCAGAACCACATTTCAAGCAACGCCTTCCAACAAGAGATGCAGTACATGTTTATTCAGTGTCAGTTATTCAGGTAGAATAACAAAATGCTGTTTTATTGGCAACTATACATTCATGCATATTAGACCAATGGCAATTTCCCAAGGTTTTCCCAGTCTCAGGATCCATGATCAGAAATATTTAAAACACCAAAGGCAAACATTCAGTGTGAGGGACAGTAATGTGAAAAATGAAAGTGGCTCTATCTGGATTGTACATTAAATAAAAGGCAGAGAATGAGAGCTGAGTGAATTTTTATATGTTACATTACTACAAACCAGTCAAAGATTCTGACCCCTGGCATCAGAGAAATGATGCAGTCATCTTCCCAGTTTTGATACTTTCAATAAAATCATTCCCAAGAGGGCTGGAAAAAATCTCTCTCTCTCTTTCTCTCTGTCTCTCTCTCAATAAAATGAGAAGCCATCTGTATTATGAGAAAGCATACTAATAATTTGATAGTGTTCTGAAGTAGCTTTTATAAAGCTTTTGCTTGGGATTTAATATTGCCCAGCAAGTCCATCAGATTTCCATGGCTTTGTTGGAAAAAGAAAAGTACAGCACTGATTTGAGCTCCTGCCTGCTGCAGGTCAACAACTCACATATCAACAGAGATAACTTTGAAGATAATGTGTTCAAATCTTCTAAAGCCAACCTACCCCATAATGAAGAGGCATCAGGACAGTTTCTAATTTTAATAACATAGCAGGGCTGGGTCCCATCTGTGCCCAAGTAATAATCTGCTAAATATTAAATGTATTTCTTACAGTGAAACAACTACCAAACAACTCTGATCTTTGGCCACGGTTTGCAGAAGGGCTTTTGAGTTGTTCGAGATCTTTGCAGAACTGAACATGATTCCACTGAGCTCTTTCTAAAACAATATTTCAACGTAGCACAAGATTCGCTATATCCCCCCCACCTTTTTTTTATAAAAAAAGCCAAAATAGTTGAACAGCAGTCTGCAGTAATGAATACATGCATGCAGTCAAAATAATTAATGTCAGCTTACAAGCTCTTCTGGAAAAATATCATCAGAGGGAATCCACATATGGCTCCTATTCTACACCTTGTGGAAGGAAAATACTACAGCAAATCTCAGGTTGAGAGATGGGAAGGACAAAAATAGGTATCAAGACAAAAATGCTGTTTAATGCACTTATTAACTCATAAAATAAATGTAGGTATATGGGACCATGGCAGAGACCAGGTCAGAGGAAGGCTGGTTTTGTAATTAAGGCACTGGGCTGGGAGGCATGAAGACTGGCATTCTAGTCCTTGTGGTTGTGCCGCTCTAGAGGATTTTCAAATTTTCAGCACCCACAATTAGGGTCAGATTTGCTGAAGAGCTCAGATCCCCTTCAGCACATAAAACAAAGGGGCTCGTGCTCCCTTTGGGACTTTTATGTCCAGATTTTCAGAGGGGCTCATTACCTGGAATACTGAGCTTTTCTGAATATCTAACCCCAACTGCTGGTACTGAGCACTTTTGATTGTAACTTCCCTTGCTCTCAGTGTCCCATTTGTAAAATCGGAATAATAATACCTCTTTACCTGACCAGGGTTGTGGTGGTGTGAGGAGGATAAATACTTGGGAAGTAGTCAGACACTGCAGAGCAGGGGGCCAGATAAATATATGATTTTGTGCTAACAATTATCTTCATTCATCTGCTCTAGGAATTACGTTATCCTTCAGTAAGTATTCTAACACTCATAACAACATCAGGTTTTAAAGTAATGATTCTCTCTGCTTTGAAAATTCTTCCTTTTCCAAAATGGAAGGGCTGTATTGCTTGCTGAGTCTGCATTATCCCCAGAAATCGAGCTGGATCTTGTTCCTTTGTCCCAGTGTGCCTGGAGTCCTGTCCTGCTCAGTGTGGACACAGCAGTGACTGAGGACAAACACAGGAATGGATTTTAATCAGCAGGCCACAACTTAATACAGGGGAGGGGTGCTACCCACCCTGTCATCCAGACTCTCACCTATCATGCATTTTAAATGGTTCCACTGTGGAATCACAGGACTCCTACTATATAACCCATAACTTCGGGTATATTCTCCTCAGCCAACCTCTCAGTTCAATTTTGAGTCCTACCAACCACCTGCTTTCCCTGAAGGGGACAGAGGGTACTAAAAGGGAACCCTCGGCCCATGAAGGCCACAAGGTCTTTCCTTATCGTATGAACACAAGGTCCACCAGTAAAACCCCAGGCATTGGAAACCAGCCACAAGTTGTGACAAACTAACATCCTTATCAAGTACTATAATTAATTATTAAATGCTATTCCTATTTAACTACATCTCCCGGATACTGTGAGAAAGGTGACAAACTCCCCAGGTCTCTGTCAATTTGGAAAGAAAAAAATTATTTCCTGATGCCAAAACAGGGGATTGGTCAGACCTGCCACATCTGCAAAATAGAGCTTTGAGGCTTCATTATGGTGTGGGGAACATGGGGCTGCTGGAACAGAGCAAAAAGAGACTCCATGCGCCATCCAGGCTAGGTTTTAAATTAATAAAAGGAAAGGGTGAGGGACCAATCACCTTTGTTCCTCCCCAAGCTAGCCAGTGAGTGGCTAGAGACTCCGAAGGGGAGGGGCCCCTCTGCAACACTTCAGTGCATTCTCCTCCTCTATTCAACTGGGGCTGTCTCAGTGCCTCCAGCCCCACCAAGCTTCCCATCCCTTGAGGCCGGTGGGTGGCATTTTTTCAAGTAGACAGCTGATAGGTCTGGTGCGTACATGGTAACATTGCTGGGTTAAGCTAGTCAAACATCTTAAATGTAATTCCAAACATCTGTAGCTGGATTTATAGTGATCTAAAAACAACGGAGAAAAGGACAACGCTTATTCAGTGACAAAAAAAAGAAATACAAAACATTTCCCGTGTTGCTCTTGCTCTCTGTGCCACCACATATGTAATAACCACCCAATGTACTGTAATTCACAGTGACACTGTCAGACAGCAAACACAGTCAGAAACCATGCCAAGCAGAGAAGAGAGCTTTCTTTTGCTCTTTTATTTTCAAGTACAGTCTTGCATTTGCCTTATTTACAGCTATTGAGTTGGTGCGCTGGAATGGGGGCGGATTTACAGACATGGATAGCCTACTCACCTTCTTGTTTGTTTACCCATAAACATTGAGAGAACCTTTTAAAAAGCACTTCTTTTCAAGTCACATGAAGGTGAGAAGCCTGTTTGTGAGTTCTAAGGAATCTCTAGTAACACACTGCTTTATGTCTGACGAGGCACTGTGCGCAATTGTCTGGCTGACCACTCCCAATTTTGGCTTGACCATTATGCTGCTCTCATCCAGGCAACAAAAATAGATCCTGACTTGGATGGATGAGGAGAAGGAGGTAGAAGACGTCTATTGAACAGACTGAAGCTATAATTAACAAGGTTTGCTCTGCTGTACCAGAAAGGCTTGATCTTCTGTAGCCTGAGGTCCAGGTACTGGCAAGAAGGAGCACAGATAAACAACACTATTTTCCTCTCTCATTTGAAAGGATAAGTTGATTTACCATGTCAGGTGAGAACAGTAAGTACATATGCTGCGAGCACAGTGGGCTTTACACCACCTTGTTGCCCTGTAAAAGTTACATATTTCAGAAGGAAGGTTTAAGAAAGTGAACAGGAGCCTTCTCTATACTGTCTTGATGATATCTGAAGAAGCTGTAGTATGTTTTACTTTAGAAGCACACTTCTGCATTTGTACTGGGGTATGAAGTTCCATCAGGTTTTGAGAGAAGATCCAAAAGCTTTTAATGTAACTCAAAAATGTCAGGTGTGGGTAAAATGATACCTCTAACTTTAGATTTCCAGCCCAGTTCTCAGAGTTTGTGCCTGCACTTTCGTATATAATTTTCAAATACTTTGATTTAGAAGAAGTACAGAATAAAATACTTTGTGAGGGAAAAAGTGCTTGTTTGTTTCCATTGTTTGTTAACCTCCTTTTCCCCAAAGTGGTAAATGAATTGCTCTCAAATGCACACACCAGTCTGCCCACCAAAACACATTGCACATCAGTGGGCACTGTGGGAAACTAGCTGCTCTCTTTTTATAGGCACGCACACAGTGAGATCCAAATTCATAGAGCAGTACAGTTCTGGAGAACTGGCTGTGAGCTGTCCTGCTTTATGAGAGGTAGTTTGGTTCCAGTGGATTGGGTCAGTGGATTAGGAGCTGGGCATGAGGGTCCAAATTCTCCATTGGCATAAATGTGCATAGCTTTAGAGATTTCAATTGAGCTGGGTCAATTTACTCCAGCAGAGAATTTAGCCCATGGATTCTAGTCCTATCTCTGCCTCTGACCTGCGGTGTGACTTTCAGTAAGTCACTTCACCTTTTTGTGTCTGCTACCTCAAATACCCCCATCTATAGAACAGTAGTTACCAATAAAAAGTTAGCATTTGCCAGCACCACACAGTGCTATCTGAAATGACCTATATTTAGAACAAGAAATAACCATAACTGTACATTGGTTAGCAAACACTACCGTTTCAATGATTGCCCCATAACTGCTTTCCTTTATCCTTCTCTCTCTCTTCTCTAGCCTTGGGGAAGTGGCCACCCAGCTCTTTGGGACTCTCCTCTTTCTGCCCCGTCCTCCTAGGGGATGGGTCATCAGGATCTTCCCCTTCCTATTCAAGCCAGGGTAGTGGGGCTGAGCTGGGATCTCTTCCAATCCCTTTTCATTAGTTTTAGGTCTATCCTGCACTCCCACGTGCTATCTTAAAGCAGGAGATCCTACAACACTTTCTTCATGTCTCCTTCCCATTGGGACTCTATGTGTGGTTGTGTGTATGTGTGGAATGGGAGGTGAAAGAGGAACAAACTTCTCCTCCCATAAAGTTCAAGGATTGCCCAGCAGCTCACAGATCACCAAGCGGAGCTAGAGCGGCACAAATTAGCTCCTCATTCTAGAACCCCATCATCTCCTGAATATGAAACTATTACTTATCAATGACTTTCATAGTATTCACGGAATTTAGGATCTAATTTCCCTCTTCCTGGTTATCATCTTGAAAACTGCACTGCAGTCCCACGGTACACAATACTGCATGCTGGGTGGCTAGTGACAGGTCCCCATGATTCAATCCCTTAGAATTCTGTAGTTCTAAAACATTTGTTTCCCTCAGTGAGACCATATAGTTTGTTTGTGTGAAGGACCGTGTGCTGTGGCTGGCAGTTGGAAGCTGAGCTTCTACACCAGGCTTGAAACCTAGAAGCCTTAATCAGGGGGCAGGGCTAATCAGGGAGTCCAGGGCTTTATAAAGCAGTGAGCAAGCGACCAGGAGCTACAAACAGGGGAGTTTGAGAGGGGGTTTGGAAGGGGAGTGCGAAGGAGGCAAGCTATCCTTGCCATTCCTAACTCCTTTAACCCAAACTAAAGGCAGAGGCAGAGCAACCAGGGGGCTGCAGACGGGGGAGTGAGTATCTGTTGAGGGGACAGTTTGGCACTTTGACCGTGTGCTTGATTGTTTGATTGCCTGTTTGAATAGTGTGAATTGGGAGTGCTTTGTTCCAGGCTCTTCTAAAAAGACAGTCAGTCAGCTGCGAACCAGCTGAGCAGCGAATAGCAGAGAAGCAAACAGGTGGAGTTAGCCTGGGAGTTCGCCTGGAGAGAGCCTACTGCGGCATCCCCCTTGCAGGTTTCCCTGAGTAGCTTCTGCCACAAGTGAGGAAACTCTTCGAAGGAAGGGACTATGGATGCTGAGCAGTCCGCTGTCGTGACCTGCACAGGATGTGCCATGTTTGTCTTTCTTCCACAGGAAAGAAGCAACTTTGTCTGTACAAAGTGCAAGCTGATCTCCATATTGGAGAAGTTTCAAGGTCTGGAGAAACGAGTATCAAACCTGCGTTCCATAAAAGAAAATGAGGAGTTCCTGGATAGATGTCAGGATAGGCTTCAGCGGGCACAGTGTTCTGAGGATTCAGAGCAGGCTACGCAGCGGGGACAGAAGGCCAGTGAGGATAATTGGCGTCATGTGACCTCCAGAAGAGGAAAGAGTATGAGACAAGTCCATGTACCAGAAACGCATATTCAGATGAGCAACCGTTTTCATGTTCTCTCCACAGGTACTAGTGCAGAGAGTGGAGTGAATGGTACATCTGAGGGAACAGAGCAGAAGGAGACTCCACTGATTGGAAGGCATGAGATGCACATTCCTAGGGATGGGGTTTCCACGAACACCACTCCCAAGAGGAGGAGGAGGGTGGTGGTGGTCGGGGACTCTCTCCTCAGGGGGACTGAGTCATCTATCTGCCACCCTGACTGGGAAAACCGAGAGGTGTGTTGCTTGCCAGGGGCTAGGATTCATGATGTGACGGAGAGACTGCCGAGACTCATCAAGCGCTCAGATCGCTACCCCTTCCTGCTTCTCCACGTGGGCACCAATGATACTGCCAAGAATGACCTTGAGCGTATTACTGCAGACTACGTGGCTCTGGGAAGAAGGATAAAGGAGTTTGAAGCACAAGTGGTGTTCTCGTCCATTCTCCCTGTGGCAGGAAAAGGCCGGGGTAGAGACCGTTGAATCGTGGAAGTCAACGAATGGCTACGCAGATGGTGTCAGAGAGAAGGGTTCGGATTCTTTGACCATGGGATGGTGTTCCAAGAAGGAGTGCTAGGCAGAGATGGGCTCCACCTGACGAAGAGAGGGAAGAGCATCTTTGGAAGCAGGCTGGCTAACCTAGTGAGGAGGGCTTTAAACTAGGTTCACCGGGGGAAGGAGACCAAAGCCCCGAGGTAAGTGGGGAAGTGGGATACCGGGAGGAAGCACAAGTAGGTGAGTGCAAGAGGGGAGGGCTCCTGCCCCATACTGGGACAGCAGGACGATCGGTGAGTTATCTTAAATGCCTATACACAAATGCAAGAAGCCTGGGGAACAAGCAGGGAGAACTGGAAGTCCTGGCACAGTCAAGGAATTATGATGTAATTGGAATAACAGAGACTTGGTGGGATAACTCACATGATTGGAGTACTGTCATGGATGGATATAAACTGTTCAGGAAGGATAGACAGGGCAGAAAAGGTGGGGGAGTTGCATTGTATGTAAGAGAGCAGTATGACTGCTCAGAGCTCCAGTATGAAACTGCAGAAAAACCTGAGAGTCTCTGGATTAAATTGAGAAGTGTGAGCAACAAGGGTAATGTCGTGGTGGGAGTCTGCTACAGACCACCAGACCAGGGGGATGAGGTGGACGAGGCTTTCTTCCAGCAACTAACAGAAGTTACTAGATCACAGGCCCTGGTTCTCATGGGTGACATTAATCACCCCGATATCTGCTGGGAGAGCAATACAGCGGTCCACAGACAATCCAGGAAGTTTTTGGAAAGTGTAGGGGACAATTTCCTGGTGCAAGTGCTGGAGGAACCAACTAGGGGAAAAGCTCTTCTTGACCTGCTGCTCACAAACAGGGAGGAAATAGTAGAGGAAGCAATAGTGGATGGGAACCTGGGAGGCAGTGACCATGAGATGGTCGAGTTCAGGATCCTGACACAAGGAAGAAAGGAGAGCAGTAGAACAGAGACCCTGGACTTCAGAAAAGCAGACTTTGACTCCCTCAGGGAACTGATGGGCAAGGTCCCCTGGGAGAATAACATGAGGGGGAAAGGACTCGAGGAAAGCTGGCTGTATTTTAAAGAATCCTTATTGAGGTTGCAGGAACAAACCATCCCGATGTGTAGAAAGAAAAGTAAATATGGCAGGCGACCAGCTTGGCTTAACAGTGAAATCCTTGCTCGTCTTAAACACAAAAAAGCAGCTTACAAGAAGTGGAAGAGTGGACAAATGACCAGGGAGGAGTATAAAAATATTGTTCAGGCATGCAGGAGTGAAATTAGGAAGGCCAAATCACACTTGGAGTTGCAGCTAGCCGGAGATGTTAGGAGTAACAAGAAGGGTTTCTTCAGGTATGTAAGCAACAAGAAGAAAGTCAAGGAAAGTGTGGGCCCCTTGCTGAATGAGGGAGGGAACCTAGTGACAGACGATGTGGAGAAAGCTAGTGTACTCAATGCCTTTTTTGCCTCTGTCTTCACAGAGAAGGTCAGCTCCCAGGCGGCTGCACTCCGCAGCACGGTATGGGGAGGAGGTGACCAGCCCTCTGTGGAGAAAGAAGTAGTTCGGGACTATTTAGAAAAGCTGGACGAGCACAAGTCCATGGGGCCGGATGCACTGCATCCGAGGGTGCTAAAGGAGTTGGCCGATGTGATTGCAGAGCCATTGGCCATTATCTTTGAAAAATCATGGCAATCGGGGGAGGTCCCGGATGACTGGAAAAAAGCTAATGTAGTGCCCATCTTTAAAAAATGGAAGAAGGAAGATCTGGGGAACTACAGGCCAGTCAGTCTCACCTCAGTCCCTGGAAAAATCATGGAACAGGTCCTCAAGGAATCAATTCTGAACCACTTAAAGGAGGGGAAAGTGATCAGGAACAGTCAGCATGGATTCACCAAGGGCAAGTCATGCCTGACTAACCTAATTGCCTTCTATGATGAGATAACTGGCTCTGTGGATGAGAGGAAAGCAGTGGATGTGCTATTTCTTGACTTTAGCAAAGCTTTTGATACAGTCTCCCACAGTGTTCTTGCCAGCAAGTTAAAGAAGTATGGGCTGGATGAATGGACGGTAAGGTGGATAGAAAACTGGCTGGATGCTCGCGCTCAACGGGTAGTGATCAATGGCTCTATGTCTAGTTGGCAGCCGGTATCAAGTGGAGTGCCCCAAGGGTCGGTGCTGGGGCCGGTTTTGTTCAATATCTTTATCACCCTTAGCAAGTTTGCAGATGACACTAAACTGGGAGTGGTTGATACGCTGGAGGGTAGGGACAGGATACAGAGGGACCTAGACAAATTAGAGGATTGGGCCAAAAGAAATCTGATGAGGTTCAACAAGGACAAGTGCAGAGTCCTGCACTTCGGACGGAAGAATCCCATGTACTGCTACAGACTAGGGACCGAATGGCTGGGCAGCAGTTCTGCAGAAAAGGACCTAGGGGTTACAGTGGACGAAAAGCTGAATATGAGTCAACAGTGTGCCCTTGTTGGCAAGAAGGCTAACGGCATTTTGGACTGTATAAGTAGGGGCTTTTCCAGCAGATCGAGGGACGTGATTATTCCCCTCTATTTGGCACTGGTGAGGCCTCATTTGGAGTACTGTGTCCAGTTTTGGGCCCCACACTACAAGAAGGCTGTGGATAAATTGGAAAGAGTCCAGTGGAGGGCAACAAAAATGATTAGGGGGCTGGAGCACATGACTTATGAGGAGAGGCTGAGGGAACTGGAATTGTTTAGCCTGCAGAAGAGAAGAGTGAGGGGGGATTTGATAGCTGCTTTCAACTACCTAAAAGGGGGTTCCAAAGAGGCTGGATCTAGACTGTTCTCAGTGGTAGAAGATGACAGAACAAGGAGTAATGGTTTCAAGTTGCAGAGGGGGAGGTTTAGGTTGGATATTAGGAAAACCTTTTTCACTAGTAGGGTGGTGAAGCACTGGAATGGGTTACCTAGGGAGGTGGTGGAATCTCCTTCCTTAGAGGTTTTTAAGGTCAGGCTTGACAAAGCCCTGGCTGGGATGATCTAGTTGGGGTTGGTCCTGCTTTGAGCAGGGGGTTGGACTAGATGACCTCCTGAGGTCCCTTCCAACCCTGAGATTCTGTGATTCTATGATTCTATATGAGCTCTGACACAGATTTTGCCTATAGATAGGCCTTCCACAGAACAATGGATCCAGAATCCCTTAACTTTGGGGCTTGAGTTGAGAATTGTAATCTGCATGAGAATTGGAATTTCACAGTTACCCCATTAGTTCTTCATAATGGGTTAAACAACAACCCTAGATCTGGACATACTCAGGTCTGGAGTTTTTTGAAGTCTAAATCTGAACTTTGCACATATTTTGGAGTTATTTATGCTCAGAGATCAAAAATTCCCCAGGCTACAACAAATTGACTTTGCAAAGGTTAGCATTAACAGCCACCAGTTTTATCATAATCTCAACACAGGTTTAATGGGCAGTTAACCCCAATTGATAGAGGAGGGGTGAGGGAATACGGATACAAAAAGGATAGCTGAGGATTAGGGGAATTAAAGAGGTATAAAATAGAATAAACATGAAAATAAAATGAAAGAATAAAAGGGCAGAAATTCACTTTGGAACTGAGACCAGGCATGGAAAGTCTCAGACCTAGGGGAAAATACTTCGAGGGTTATGAATGACAGAAAACAGGGGGTTATTGCCACAGTTGGATTGCAGCCATAACTACAGGTACTCATGTGTTAATGTAACCTCATTTTGGTTCAATATGTGCTACAGTATTTCTTTTTGTTTGTTTGTTTGCTTTTACTTGCTTGTTCAATGGTGTAATTTTGCTTTTCAGGAACTATGATTTTTTCCCCCGATCTTCCCTCCCCCATCTGATCATTGTTTGAACAGGAATGAATTCCCAGTCCCCAAAGCCCATATGTGATTTCTGTGGAGTGATCCCAAATTACCTAATCACAGCTCACGTGCCAGTGCACTCACCGTTTAACATCGTTTTTCTTTGAGCTGGGCACAGAAACTGCAAGTTGGCTCAGATGTAAAAATAATAGCTGGGTTAGGCAAGACCCTTCACAGTGAGTGAGTGTGTGTGTGTGTGTGTGTGTGTGTGTGTGTATAGCTGGGCACTAACAAGCAAGTTAGAAAATGATCTATTTAAAGTTTCAAATCTGATTTAGATGCCTCTTTGAAGCAGAGTGGGTAGCCAGTGGATTCTGGTCTCTATCATCATTTTTCAAATTAAAAAATAAAAAAATTATGATAATTATATGTTGTGAAATCTGGATGGAGGCATGCTACATCCTTGCATATTTTCCAGTGTAATTAAAGCTTTCAGCTGATTCTTCCGAACTGCAATTGTTACTTCAAATGTGAATTAATAAATCATGTCCATCTAGTTAAGAATTAAAATCAGTCTCAAGTATTCTTGCTTAGACCTGCAAACTTAAACACAAGGAGGGATGAACACTCCTAAGAAAACCTCAGCAAAAAAAAAAAGGGGGGAGGGCCTTGTCTTGTTTAGGGTTTTTCAGGTATCTGAAAAACATACACAGGGCGAAGATACATGACTTACCCATATGGAAGCATTTTTCTAGCTTTATACCAAAACAATATGCAAATGGTCTACCCCTACTTTCACTCATGACTGGCTACAAATACAAAATTCAAGCTGAATAATGCTAACTGCCCAAAAGCTCTGCTCTAAAGGATCCTCAAGGGCTTCTGGTCTCCTGTGGTATACACAAAGCACTTTAGCTATCACAGTGAATTAGTGTAAGGCCTAGTAATGCACCTTTAAGTATGTGAGCCCTTTTAAGGCACTTAGAGGTCAAGTCTGTGGCTATATAAAGTACAACCTTTGGAACATTTATTTTCACTTGCCTGTCCAGAGGCTCAGATGGCACGCAAAGGTGGTGTTTAATTTCATCAGCGCCCTTCAGATTCCAGATTGTCAGTCATCCATTGGCTGTGCTAGCCAACCAAAATTTACAGTAATGTAATAAAGCAAGGTAAATATTAGCAATCAAGCAATGACTGTTGAGCATGACTGCTTGTTAAAGGAGTAGCTGTCATTGTGAAAGCTGTCATTTTGCAACAGACCTCTAAACATTATGAACAACACAGAGCAAGTAAAGCCAGCCTATCCCTGGGACCATACACGGAGCCATGCTAGTCAGACTCTTGTCACAATTCTCAGCTATTCCAGCTCAAGAACAGGAGTCTCTAGCTCCCCAGAAATCAAATCGTTTTGGGGGGTCAATGTACTCTGCATGGAAACAATGAGAGGGTTAGACTGACATACACATGCTATGGCAACAAAAAACTAAAACAGATGTAAATTGATATATCAGAATAAAAAGAGCTCCTTGATATCTGAATCTGAATGTAAAGGATACAGTAAATTGCATTCTTAATCATGAATGCGGAGATAAGTGATAGCACAAACAAAACAGCATTTTTCGCAGACCCATTTAATAAAGTCCTTATACAAGCAAGCATATTTTTTCCCCTGACATACTGAATTCAGGAGTGGTTTTTACTAGGAACGGAAACTAAGTGTGAAATGCACATGACGTCCTTGCTGCCAGATAACTAGGGCTGCCGTGTGCATGCCTGGAGACACCTGAGCTTACTGATCTCTAGGAGCCTGCTGGACAGTTCTGCAATGCTGCCAGGCCTTCATCACTACTGGCACTGAAATGCTGTCTTTTCCCATTCCATTGGGAAGTCCCTGGGTCCTTAAGAGAACACGTCTGATTTGGTACAGGACACAATCAGTTTTCTACACAAAGCCTTCCCTTTTAACATTGGCCCCTTATGTTGTTTATTCAGGGAGTGATTTATCTAGCCTATGGAGATTCAACAGTGGATGAGTCCTGGATGTCTGGCAAAAGAAGAAGAGATAGCACTTTTTAACCTTACAGGAGTACAAGCGAAAACAGACAAAACGCACAAGTGTTTACCAAAGAGGCCCGAGTAGTTTGTGCAATGGTGTGAGTCATTTGTGTGTATAGTTACCACAATTGCATGGGCAAATCACAGCACGAAGTTAGGCACTGGCATTGCAATCACTTGGATTTGTATGCACAATACCAGAAATTATGTGCTCCTGCATTTTATACACAGATCTCAGATTCCTCTTTTATTTGGTCCAAGAACAAGGACTAAACTGAAGGTGAAGAAGCAGAAGTGAAGATTCAGCAGTTTGGAGTTTCATCTGCAGCTTCTAACATTAATTTACAAATAATGCAATAAATAAATAATAATAAAGGGGTGGTGGTGTCCACAGACTAAACCTGTAAAAGTGACTGATGTGCAGAGATACTAATCAAATTGGTGCTATTTTTAGCAGCTTTAATCTGAGTACAATTCTGAGTTTCTTTTCTAAATTTGTGCCAGGTGAATTTAAAGAAAACTTGCAGTTCTGTTCCGTTAGCATGGTGAAGTCCTGATCCTTGTTGGATACTTCTTCTAACTTATGCACATCTTTCAGGACTGGAAAGCTCAATAGATAGGAAATATATCCACTCTTTGCTGATTTTGCATGGATTAAAAATACCGTGAAAGCAACAATCCATTCTCTCAGTATTTCAGTGTGTCCACTAAGCCAGAACATGTAGGGGAGGGAGAACATTTAAAACAAGTTGCATCTCTGAAAATAGCAAAACAACCTTGGGTTTGGTTCGAGCTCTAAGTTAAGATCCCAATTGCTTCCTGTTGGTGACATCTGAAAGCTGGTAGGTAAAAGCGACACACAAATGAATGCTCAGAGAGCCAATTTACAGTGGTGCGTAGGGTTCACACTGTATCTAACTCATCACAAGGGAGACAATGCTGCCCCTAAGGAAACTCCATTAGTCAGTTCTTATTTGATCTGAAACCCGTTTCATTGCTGCTCTGCACAGCATTTCATATAGGATACTTCAGCACAGGCAAGAAGGTAGCAGACTGGCTTGGCACTGAGGAGCAGGAGGGAATTCGTGGAGTCATCCTCCCTCCTCTTCTGCCTCTCAGTTCTGTTCTTCCCCTCCTGCCTGAAAACAAAACACTTTCTCCAAAGTTAATGAAAAGAGGGATGTGAGGGCTCTGAGTACCCTCACAGAGTTAAGTAGCTATTCAGTTTGCTGTCAAGGACAAGAAATATATTCATGACTCCATTCACTGATTTTACAACAGCAAGAGTTTATTTCATGTCAAGAGGCTCTGAAAAAAAAGTTGGGGAAAAGGGAAAAGAAACACATTTAAGTGAATCTGCATGTCAGGAGAGGAAAACGGTTGTGCTCTCACCAGTATCATTCAAACTAATGCCCAGTGGAAACTGAAAAGTGTTGTAACACCATAGTTAATAATATCAATCAAATTCAGCCTCCCTGTTTAGTGTAGATGTCACCAGACCCATCGGGGAGACAGTGCTGAAAGTGCACAGACTCTACACTACTAAAGGAAGGAGCCTGATTCCTCCACTGACTTATTGAAGTTGCAAAGACAGACACCACATCAGCTACGCTGGTCCCTCCCCATCATCAGCAAAACACAGATTTCTCTTTCAAATGTGGCTTCCCTATCCAATCAGCCAAGAATTGTCTCCAGCCAGAGGCTGAGACCACAGCCACGTCAAAATGAAATGTTGATGACAGTCAAGTGAGGAGTGGAATTCAAGTTATGAGGCTACACTGCCATCCTCCTGTTTCAGTGTCCAGGGGTCAGCATGTGAACAGACTCCAGTAAATTGCTGTACGTTCAAGGCACATGTCTTAAACCGTACACTATCAAAACCCAGCAGAGAAGAAATGATACACCGAGGAGAACAAGGCTACTTTTTGGAGCTGATAAAAGGTGTCAGAACAGACTAGTATCAACATGTCCTTAATACAGGGATAGGCTAGCAGTTGTCCATGGTGTAGCTCACAGCTGATAGTTGTGAGATTGTCTGGCTTAAGCAGGAATGAACATTTCTGTTTAGTCCAGGCATGTCTTGCAGCTAAACACAACTCACTAAGCTGCTGTCCTTTCCGGCTGACCTGTTTAATAAACTGACCATAAGATATCTTGTTGCAGAACAAAAATAGCCCATATCCTTCTCTATTTTTTTCTTATCCCCATCCAAGTTACATGCAAGATTTCTCCCTAATATAGACTCCTAGTAACTTGCTGTAGTCTGTCATCTCTTATAAAATGTATACAAGACACATTGTTGATCTTTCCCATTCAGAGTTCAAAACCCTGCTAACACAACACTGTCCAGAGCAATTTCTAAATCCCTCTGAGTTAAACTTTAATACTAAAACATAGCCAACGGAGCTAAAGATGGCTACAAAAGAGCCTGCAGAACAGATTCAGGCCCCTCAAATTCAAAGATGACATAGAGCTGTGCCTTCAGAGAAGAGTGACGGGTGTCTTATTGCTTGAGTACCCAAATATCATGTAGCACTGGCATTGCCTTGAATGTCCTCGCCCAGCCATAAATCATGGGCCAAAAAGACAGCCAAAGAACTTACAGAGTGAGCTGCAGCAACCAACAGACAAATCTGAAATCACAGGACCAGCCACAGAGATGCTGTGAATGATTGTGATTAAGTCAGGCCTGGGTGAGTTCATGTAGTTGAATGTGGATTGGTGTCAATTAGTGCAAACTGATGTAATTTACATCCTCACCAAGTCGAGAAGTTGGGTTGTAGCAGGAAAACCATCCAACAGGAGGGTGTAAGAAGAACGTCACCTTACTGCGCACCATATCCTTTATTTTATACTCTCCTCTTGATCTCCTTCCACCTTTCCTTTAGCCAAGTGTGTAAGGCCTTGGCTACACTCACGAGTTACAGCGCAATAAAACTGCCTGCAGCGCTGTAACTCACTAACTGGCTACACTCGCAAGGCACGTGCAGCGCTGTATCTCCTCAGGTACAGCGCTGTATGTACTCCACCTCCCCGAGAGGAATAACGTTTGTTGCGCTGCTGCTGGTGCGCTGCGGCTACAGTGTGGCCACCCAATGCGCGCCTCCAGAAGTATTCGGAAGTATCCCACAATGCCTGTTCTAGCCACTCTGGTCATCAATTAGCACTCTACTGCCCTGGCCTCAGGTGACCAACCGCCACTCCGACCCTTTAAATTCCCTTGGAATTTTAAATATCCCCTTCCTGTTTGCTCAGCCAGGCGTGGAGTGCTCTCAGCGCATCTTTCCAGGTAACCATGCCTCCGCCATGGTCCTTGTGCCAGACGAGCCCCAGTATGGAGCAATGGCGAGTTGCTGGACCTCATCGCTGTTTGGGGGGAGGAAGCTGTCCAGTCCCAGCTGCGATCCAGCCGGAGGAATTTCGATACTTTCGGCCAGATATCAAGGGCCATGATTGAAAGGGGCCATGACTGGGACGCAATGCAGTGCAGGATAAAAGTAAAGGAGCTGCGGAGTGCGTACCGCAAAGCCCGCGAGGCAAACAGCCACTCGGGTGCTCCCCCCAAAACCTGCCGATTCTACAAAGAGCTGGATGCAGTACTTGGGGGTGACCCCACTACTGTTCCGAGCACCACCGTGGACACGGGAGAGCGGGATGAGGAGGAAGAAGAGGAGGGAGAGGAGGAGGAGGAGGAGGGGGTTGAAGAAAACAGAAGCGAGGGTGCTGTGGCTGGGGGAGACACCCCTGACTCCCTGGGTGCATGCAGCCAGGAGCTCTTCTCGAGCCAGGAGGAAGGGAGCCAGTCGCAGCAGGCGGTACGCGCTGGGAGAGAAAGAGAAGAACAGGTTCGCGGTAAGCAGCTTTTATTTTCGGGAAGGAGTTTTTTCGGTGTGGGGTCCTTGGGCGAGGAGGGTTTGGGCTGCATGCATGCCTAGATGCGGAAGAGCGCATTGATGTGGTCTATCACATCGGAGAAATCGGCCACTGTAATCTCTTCGAAAGTCTCAGCCAGAACGTGGGCAATGCGCTTGCGCAGGTTTATTGGGAGAGCCGCTGTGGTCCTTGTCCCATTCAGGGTAACGTGTCCGCGCCACTGTGCCGCGAGGGGCGGGGGGACCATTGCTGCACACAGGCAAGCTGCATATGGGCCAGGGCGGAAGCCACATTGCAGTAGAAGACCCTCCCTTGCTTCCCCGGACACCCTCAGCAGCGAGATATCTTCCAGGACGAACTCCTGTGGAAAATGTGGGGATAGTGTTCAGTGTAGGTTCCCCCTGCAGCTGTTGGCTCTCCCCAAGGCACAGAAACCCGTCGGACAGTACATCCGTGAAACAATCAGTCCCCCTTTACCCTGTGCTTACTCACCATTTTGGGGCTCCCGTGGGTTCTGTGCGCTCTGTTTGGGACGGGAAAATTGTGCTGTTTTGGAGACTGTGTGTGCCCTCCTTAAGTGTGGGGGAATCATTGCTCTGTCTGGCATAAAACAATGATGCCTCTGTTAAATGTTGCATTTTGCCTTCAAGATGCAACCTTGAGATCTCCGCCATCCTTCTTATCACCGGCTGAGAGACTCCAAAGGCTCAGGAAGAGGCCCAGAAGAACGAAAGAAGACATGCTGCAGGAAGTTATGAAACAGTCTCTTAAAGAGAATGAAAAGGCTCGGGAGTGGAGGGAGAGTGAAAGCAGGCTCCGCCAGGAAAACGCAGCGCAGCGGCAGCAAAGCATGCAGCTCCGGCACGAAAGCACAAAGGAACTGATTAGCATCTTGGGGCGCCAAGCAGACTCTATCCAGGCGCTCGTCGCCATGCAGGCGGAGCAGTACCGCCCCCGCCCCCCCCTGCAGCCAGTGTCCCAAAACACTTGTGCCCCCATGTCACCACCTGCCCACTTCACCCAACATCCAGGTTCTTATCGCCCACACCAGATGCCCCCAACACCTGTAGCTTCACCAGACAGCCCTGGAAACTATGACCCTTACCCACTGCACTCAACTCCCATCCCGAATTATAGACATTCTGAAGTGCAGCACTCACTGCACAGCACTCCAGACAGGAAGCCTGAGTATGAAAGCAGGACATACCATACCCTGTGATTGAACCCTTCCCCACACCACCCACCACCCCCTTGCTCTTTCTGTCTCACAAGCAGTTGTGTTTCTTTTTAATGCATGTATTTTCTCTGTAATAAATTGATTCTTTGGATGTGCAAACAGTCTTTATTATTGCATAAGGAAAAAAGATACCTTAGCCCAGGAAAGAAACAGGCAATGCAAACACAAATCAGCTTAGCAAAGACAGATAACTGATAACATTGGAACCACTTCACTTCAGGGTCGTGCAGGGCAGCACACATTACTGGTGGTTTTTAGCCTCAAATTTCTCCCTCAAGGCATCCCTGATCCTTGCAGCCCCATGCTGGGCCCCTGTAATAGCCCTGCTCTCTGGCTGTGCAAATTCAGCCTCCAGGTGTTGAACCTCTGAGGTCCACACCTGAGTGAACATTTCACCCTTCCCTTCACAAATATTATGGAGGGTACAGCACGCGGATATAACCGCGGGGATGCTGTGTTCGGCCAAGTCCAGCTTCCCATATAGAGATCACCAGCGGCCCTTCAAACGGCCAAAAGCACACTCCACAGTCATTCTGCACCGGCTCAGCCTGTAGTTGAACCGCTCCTTGCTGGTGTCAAGGCTCCCTGTGTAGGGTTTCATGAGCCACGGCATTAAAGGGTACGCGGGGTCTCCAAGGATCACAGTGGGCATTTCAATTTCCCCTACTGTGATCTTCCGGTCTGGGAAAAAAGTCCCGGACTGCATCTTCCGGAACAGGGCAGTGTTCCGAAAGATGCGTGCGTCATGCACCTTTCCGGGCCAGCCTGCGTTGATGTCAATGAAATGCCCATGGTGATCCACAAGCGCCTGGAGAACCATGGAGAAATACCCCTTCCGATTAATGTACTCGGATGTTAGGTGGGGTGGTGCCAGAATAGGAATATGCGTCCCATCTATCGCCCCTCCGCAGTTAGGGAAACCCATTTGTTCAAAGCCAGCCACAATGTCCTGCACGTTACCCGGAGTCACGGTTCTGAGCAGGATGCAATTAATGGCCCTGCAAACTTGCATCAGCACGATTCCAATGGTCGACTTTCCCACTCCAAACTGGTTCGCTACTGATCGATAGCAGTCCGGAGTTGCGAGCTTCCAGATTGCAATAGCCACCCGCTTCTCCACTGTCAGGGCAGCTCTCAATCTCGTGTCCTTGCGCCGCAGGGTGGGGGCGAGCTCCTCACACAGTCCCATGAAAGTAGCTTTTCTCATCCGAAAGTTCTGCACCCACTGCTCGTCATCCCAGACTTGCATGACAATGTGATCCCACCACTCTGTGCTGGTTTCCCGAGCCCAAAAGCGGCGTTCCATGGTGCATAGCATGTCCGTGAATGCCACAAGCAAGTTCGTGTCGTACGCGTTTTGCGTGACAATTTCATCGTCATCGTTGGACTCCTCGCTGTCACTGTGGATCTTAAGGAAGAGCTCGACTGCCAAACGTGACATGCTGGCGAGACTCGTCAGTATTTTGCTCAACAGGTCGGGATCCATTTTCCCGCTGACCGAAACGGAGCACAGATCACGCTACAAAGAAACCGTTGAAAGATGGCGCAAATTGTGGCCGGAAACACAGGGATTGCTGGGATGCGAAGCGATGCATCACGGGGTGTTGGGACAGGACCCAGAATGCACCATACCCCACACCCCCTTCCCACAACCCACGGCGCCAGAATGGGAAGAGGTGTTCTGTGGGATACCTGCCCATAATGCACCTCTCCCAAAGCCGCTGCAAGTGCCGCAAATGTAGCCATGTTAGTGCTCGTTACTGCGCTGGCGGCTGCCAGCGTGGACAGGCTGCAGCACTTTCCCTACTCAGCTGTATGAAGACGGGTTTAACTCACAGCGCTGTACATCTGCAAGTGTAGCCAAGGCCTTAGTCATGTCATCTTTCCCCAGCCTGATCTGATTTCCTGACATGTAACTCATAACACTAGGTACATCACCTACATGTTTGGCCCTCAAAGTTGGTGCTGATTCTGGCAGCAGATATCTAGAGCACAGTAGAAACATGACTTCAAGGTTTACATAGCTAAAATCATCTAGAAAGAGATTCTGCAGCTCCCTAAAGAACTGGGACATGTGGATGAACATAAATTAACCACTGCTCAACTTCTTTTTCCAAACCTGAAAGAATGCTGTGGGCAAGAGCAAAGTAACTAATGACCACGTCCCTGCATTGTTTCATAGGGTTTGGGTGTTTGTAATTCATCTAAACTAAAATATTCTTAGCTTTATCATAATCACTCAAATGCTACCAGTTTCATATCTGCATGTGGTGCACAGAATGACTGCAAAGTATCTTAAGGAGGTTATAGCATGACTTTGGACTATTCCTTAACACTGGGATTTTCAAAGTAGTTTACGTGAGTTAGACACCTTAAAATTCCTGCTTTTTGAGAGGCAAACCACACAAGCCCCAGAATTTAGGTTCTGCTAAAACGTGACAGAGTTCAAATATTTAGCCAGGTTTTAACCAGAATCATCTGAAATTTTGTATGTATTCATGCAGCTGAATCTTTTAGCAAGGATCAGTGATCTGAATTAAAAAAGCTGTTGACATATTTAGTAGTCAAAGTAAATTGCTATTAGCTGATATTTTTCATATTGAAGCATTCAGTTGACCCAGCCCTACATGTTCTTTCTCACCTTGCCAACCAACCAGTGCTGTTTCCCCCTTCTATTTCAAAGGGGTCTCTCTCTCTCACACACACACACGTCCCTTTCCAAAGCAACACCTGTCACTGGCGATGTAGGTATTGGGGATGAGAAGCTCCTGGACAAGTATGAGAGGGGCAGCATACCAGGCCCCCTACCTCCCCCCAGTCCTTCCACAGGAATCAGGCCCACAGCTCCCTATGTTGGTGCCCTCGATCCTAAGGCGCATGTGGAGGAAGAGAAGATAACAAGCATAGACCTCTAGGGCTTCATCAGGGAGCAGAGGATGAAGTAGCAACAGCAGGTAGGCTGGAGCTGAGTGGAGAGGGGCGCACAAGCCAATGCCTGGATTCAGATGGCATTTGGGAATCTGAATATTAATGAGAGAGCTGGGAGAAATATGTGCAAGTAAACCTGAAGGGTTTGGTTCGCTTCCAATCTCTGTAAATTAAAGAACATGGTTCAGTGTGCGAACCCTACAGGACTCACACAACTCTTGTTTTAACCATCGCTCCCACCCACCATACAGATACTTGTCTCTATGATACAGCACAGCACATGACTCTGAGTCAGCCTTTGCCAACAAGGAGGCTGAAGGCTTTTTGGGCAGGTGCACAATGGCCTCCCGCAGCCTTACACCCCTGCGGAAAGGAATAACTGCTATTGCAGTGCTCACACTCAGGGAATGCCAGGAGTGCTCCTGACTTGCGTTCACAGCCACACTGGCTTCTCCAAATTGTGGCCTCAGACTCCTCCAAGATAGCCAGGAATGATTATCCCCTGTGGTGGGGTGACCACTCTGCACTGTCTTCAATGGTTGCACAGGGACTTTGAGGGTTCCAGGAATCCTTATTCCTGCAGCCTGGGCTCTGGGACCCTTTCCCCTTATGGGGGTTCAGAGCCCAGGCTCCACTGCAAGCCCAAATGTCTACAAAGCAATTTTATAGCCCCAGTCCCCTCAGTCCAAGTCAGCTGACCCGGGCCAGCTGCAAGTATTCTATTGCAGTGTAGATATACCCAGAGGGTTGCACTTAGTGCTGTCTTAAAAGGTGAATTAAAAATAGTAATGTCCTGTGTAGAGACCCTTCCAAATATACTGCACCTCTGCAAGAGCCAACCGCTCTTTGCAAGATCTCACTTTTGTGAAACACTCTCTGAACTGTCCAAACTGGCCCTGAGAGCTGGATGTATTAAAGAGGAATAGGTGAAAAAAATGTTTTGTTGAATTCGTGTGGATGAGTGTGGGAAAGAGGAAAGGGGTATTGATGACACAGACCGTATTCGGTTACTATAAAAAGCATATCGTGGCCAAAACCCTCCTGGCCAACATTTTAAAACCCGAGTATATAAACAGTGCATCCTAATTCACATTTAGGTACCTACATATAAATGGCTTTATTTTGAAAGGGACTGAGGATTTGTGTCTAAAGTTTGTCTCCTAAATCCATGTGTAGGCACAAAAATAAAAGCAGTCCGCTTTTCAAAAGGGATAAGAGTTCTGAACTTTCCTCCCATCCATTTTCATGGGATTTGCAGGAACTTAGATCTTCCTTTGAAAAATGTGTGCCGCTTGTGTGCAGGACCATGTTAGCTGTGTGCACAACTGGCCAGTTACAGTGGTGCCACATATCACCATACCCTCCCCACCCAAAAACTTTTGGTGATTCAGAGAAAATGAAACTCAGCTCTGAACCCCTGTTGGCTTCATTTTTCAAAACCAAAACACCACCTCCTCGGTCCATGGTTAATAGAAGCAGGGGATGTGGACATGTGAGCTACCTACAGTAGCTGCATAGTAAGCAATTTGATGGATGTATAATTGTTTACCCAACATGAGTGGTTTTCCTGTTGCACTTGTCTCCTCCCCAACGTGTGTACAATATCTATATGGGATGTAAGGCAACGTGATGGAACTTTGCACTTCCCAGGTTGCTGGAGACTGTAAACATCATGAGGTGGCATTTTGAACCCCCTAGGAATGGAACAGCCCTGACACTTGCATATTCTCTTCTCTTGGAGGCACAGTAAGTATTGCATAGGCAGCTTCACAGAATGGACGCGAGGATTAGGCAAGTAAAGAATTAAATGGGGTGGGGAGAATGGCATTTCACAATGGATGAAAATGCCACTGCACGAAGCAATATGAGCTCCTGAGGAGATATTTGATCCCCCTGGCCAGGACAGCAGGATATGTGACGCGTAGGCTTGGATACCAGAAATTCCCTGCCACAAAATAAAGCATAAGGTGAATTAGGTTACTAAATTCTCATACACATACCTAGCTCATGTTACCATTAATTCAATCATTTGAGTTAATGGAGTCATACAAAACACTCTCAGACAGCACTTGACTCTAATAGATTCCTCCTTCAACACAGCCCCTCACTGTCAACATTTACCAGTCACCACTATCACTGAGTGAGCAGGCCTCAGCATTGAAGCACATTTGTTTGATCTCCATGTTTGTCTTATTTCCCTTATTTCACATTTCTTGTTTCTGTTTTTTTTCTAAATTTTCCCTGCCCTCATGCCTTTAGTATTTAATTACCTTTTCGCTTTTCTTCTTCTCCCCTTCATATCTTAAGTCTCTCTCCCGGAGTAACTAGGTGCCTGTGTGATATATTCATTGTTTTACTCTGAACATTGTGGATGACCTGGGGAGATGACTGGGATTTTGGCAGTGAGTGGCGAACTGTGGAGGTGTCACCCCAGTCTTCTGCAGGTTCAAGAGCCAACAGCAGAGGAAAGTGGGCTTTGTTTGAGCAAACCCCAGAGATGTTGTTGACAGTGTTCACATTTACATTGAACTGCTCAGTGCAACACTGGTTCCTATTTTTGGAGATGCCTAGAAGCAGTGTATACTTGTGCTCTGCCACATGTAAGAGATTATACAATACTATTTACTATTCAATAAAGTTAATTACCCTAGCAGTCCCTCCATCACATGGTCCCTGCAGTATGCTATTTTGGAAAGAGAGCTTCTTCTTAAAGGAATGTTTTTTCTTAAGTAATGGAGTTGTACAAAACACTCTCAGACAGCACTTGAGTCTTGAGGGAGTGTTCTATTTAAAAGCAGAAAGTATATTTCTAAATAAGTTTGTCGCTGGCCTATAATATTCATTTTTAATATTGTTCTTGATCTTTTTGAACTGGCCAATCCCACACCCATTGTCTTATTAAAGACTTTTTTTGGTGTTGCTTTTGAAAAGGGAATATTGTGGGCCAAATTATCTGGATGAATCCACTTATGGTTTTTATTAGACTGCATTAGCACAAGTCAATTTCTGGGAATAATGGCAGAAGCGAAGGTAAGTGGCAGCCGGATGGTAAAATGGCAGCAAGTAATTAGCTGAAAATGGCACCATCAACATGCGGCATGTCACCAATGTACTTGAATGTCGGAAAATAAACAGAGGAGTTGTGAAGCCTGAAATGCTTGCTTTTGTCCCTTTTCTCCTGACTTAGCTGATCATCTCTAACATCTATTCCGAGATATCCATGCCTGCTGCCTGGTTCTGTATCACACTCTCTCTGGCTATGAGGGCTGAAGCGGCAGGAGCAGAAAAGGCTGTTTGGGATCCATTTGCTATAGCTGCCTTTTTTAATACAGTGCATTAAAACTGTCATTATTCCTCTCTCATTTCCCCCTTGGTTTTTTTGGTTGCATATCATGACCAAAGAGGCTGGAACATCATGCACTAAGGAAATACTAATTCCTTTGCTGTTGCATCTAAAAGCTAAGATGATGAATTTCTGTGCCATGCTACATTATACGGGGATAAAGGAACAAAGGGGTGAAGGACAGTGGCTGCATGGTGTCTTAATCAGATGCAGATCAGCCTAAGAGCATCAGACCATCAAATCCCTGCTCTGCAGCAATCGTGCACCTTTAGTCAGGCTCTGAATGGGTTGAGATAGATTCGGGGCTTTATTGAAAGATCATACAGGATGACTGCAAAATCCCATTACTTGTTGATTAAGTATTGATTGCCTCGGTATTAACAAGGCAGCTAATACGAAGTGACCTCTGAGGCCACTGGTTGGGGGGAAAAAAGACAATTTACTAAAACAGGCAGGCAGATGAATAAGGGGCTAGATCTGCTCTTGGCTTTTAGCTTCGGTTAAAATGTCACACTCGATAGTGCAGATCAATGCCCACTTTATTTCCTTGCAGCCGTCTTATTACCATCATGAGGCTGCCTCCTTTGATGCTTTTTAATGACCCTCTGAACCGCGTGCTCTGCTTACCCACTGCCTTTGACTAAAAGGAAAGGAAAAGGGTTTTTTTTTCCTTGCTGGTGATGGAGTGGCTGAGAACGTGACATTGTGCCAGTATAACTGGAGCAATGAGGTTTCTCGGGTCACCGGTGCTGCGACTCTGCTCTTTCACTTGGTTTCCAGCTTTTCTTTCGTTCTTTTCTAGATTTCAAAAGTCTTGCTCCTTTTCATAACTTCAAAACTGCAGAGATATTAAGAGACCACCTACTGACAACTTCTGGCCACCATTCTTATTTGTGTTTTTAAGTGCAATAAGTTTAGCAGCTCTTGTTATAGTAATTCTCCTAGAAAGGACACCACTCAATTGTTCCATGCCTGCTTTGTTTCTTGTTACCATTTTACAAATATTAGAATCACTTTTGATAATATGGAAAGGCATCAGGGGATGCACTGGAGAGACGTAATTGTATTCTTCTGAATCTAAACCAGGCTGCATTAGGTATATACACACACACACACACACACCTTTTGCTTTGGTACATATATGTCCAGGAAGAATTCCATGGTCAGAGAAAGGATGATTCAGATAAGACTTTTTTAGCTTTAGTGATTCTGTAATATATTTATGGGAAAATGTTTGGTTCCCATTTTACACACCAGTCTGCTGAACTCGGAATTTTATAAAGTACAAATATTAAATGTGCAGCACAAAATGGGGATAGTTCAAGAGCTATCAGAGATCTATCTGATTTAAACTTTTAGAATAATGAAGGATATTGGAAACAGAACTCTGCATTGGGGAAACATTTTCTCAGTCAGAAAACTTTTTTCTTCTCCTTTAAATCTCTCCAAGCTTGTGGAGCTGGAGTGACGGTAATGGAGAAATGAAAAGTGCGTGTGTCTGCACATGCTGCAGATGGAGAGATAAGGCAGCAAGACAAAATAAAAAAGACAATTTTGGAAATACCACATTTCTGGGGCTAGCCCTTGGAACAAACCAAACAAATACTAACAGAAGTTAAAACTACTACTTTGGAGATAATCAATGTGAACTGTTCTGGAAATATGACAGTTTAATGATTATGGGCCTGATTTAGAGTCCATTGAAGTCAATGAAAATTTGATTTGATTATTAGTAGTAAAATGACATAATTTATATGCCCAATCTTTTCTCTCTCTCATCCCAGCCTCCCTCCTCCCTTTTCTGCAGTAAAAATAGACACAAAATAATAATAGTAATAAGCAACCTCACAGGTCTCTTCTGGGAGCATTTGGAAGGTTTGATAGTATGCAAAGCCATCCTCATCCCCGATCGCTGAATCAGCCACAAATGCAAATCCTCGCTTCCTGTTTCATCCTCTCCCTCCCTCTCCTGCTCATTCTGATGCTCTTAAAAATCAGAATCATGGGGGTAATATTCACAGTGCAAGTATGTGATGGACTGACTCCGATTAGTGCCTTATTACTATTATTTATATAGTGCCATAAAAGTGCATGGTGCTTCAGAGAAAAATAAGCTACCACCCTTGCATCAAAGTGCTTAGGATCTAAGTTGGTCAATTAAACTTGATAATTTCACACACACACACCCCTCTCTTTCCCCTTTCATTTGCAGCAGGGTCCAGAGCTTAGGCAGCTTCCCACTTTTCTTCACATCAGCCAAGAATGATCCTTTCTTAAATTGTGAGCCCAGCTTGAAGGCTGTTGGCCAAATGGAGGCATGTAGGGGCTCAGATCTGGAGTGCTGCCTAACGGGCTTGTCCACAAACATATGCGTCTCTGGAATATTGCTTGCTGCAGCTCTAATTATAAATTACCCCTGTAGATACACGGGGGTTCTAGTGAATTAGGCAAAATTTTGGAGTGGCTGATAGGAAAACAAGTTTTTGCACAGCATTCCCTATAAGAAATTATACACTTGTTATGCATTACAGTCTGTGCTCAAAATGCCATTTCAGCATTCTGGGTATTAAACAAGGAATCTTATGTGGTCTTGCAGTGAAACACTGTGAAGGATTATTTAAAGTAAACTGTAGGGAAATATAAAACAAACCCAGTTAATTTATCACAACAGTGAAGATGCATAAATAAGATGTTTATGAATAACAAGGACAGCTTACCTATTATTCCAAAGAATTCTAGTTTTCACTGGCAAAATAAAGAAAAATGACATCCATTTTGTTCAGCTTGACAGTCTAAAAGTTTGCAGAGTAAGGAGCATATGAGACCATAAATGCACTGTGAAATGTGCTTTTTAAAAATGTCTCTAATTACAATTAACCTAGTGCTGGTTTCAACCATCTTGCTGAAAAGAGAAGACATTTGCCACGCTACAGTGGGAGACCAGTGATGGAAACCAGTCTACAGTCTCTAACCTCCTTTAGTAAAAGTGTAAACAGCCATAGGAAAAGCTATAGGTCTTGTAGCTTAGCTCTGTGAATCAGCACAGCTCCATTGTCTTTAATGGAACTATGCCATTTCACACCAGCTGAGGTTCTGGCCAGTAATATTTAATTTTTAAAGGTCTTTAAAAGCAATAGTGGACACTGGAAACGGATAGACAGTCTCTTCCATACTGGGTTCCCATAATGCTAATATCACAAATGACATCCATCCCAGAAATTAGTGCCAGGGCGCTGGATTACAGATATACCACCTCCCTAGCCAGAAGTCAGCAACTGGAAATTCTAAAAGCATTGAAGGAAGTTTGAGCCAATACCTAGCCTTTAATATGAGCACACTTTAAATAAACTGTCCACAGCATAACTATGCTGTCAGGGATTCTCTGTATAAACAGTGTGTAACAAGCTAGGGTGGAAATCTACCACACAGTAACAGTTTATAGTGCGCTTTGCTCTATCCTGCTTTGACATGGGAGTAGATCAAAGCACACTAGGGAACTTTTAATGCATGGCAGCAGGATCCACATGGACAGTTAGTGCACAGGAGACTAGTGTGTGATAGATATACACCCCACCTTTCCATGCACTAAATGTTCATATAGACGAGCCCTCACTCAAGGGCCTTTGCTCTTCCTTCATCAAGATGAGAAGGGTACATCTGAGCCCACTGTTCTGGACATCCAAATGGCCTTAGCAGCCAGAAATGCCTTCTTTCATTTTCAGCTGTTCAAGAGGCTGCCCTCTTTGTGTCAGATGTCTCTGTGTCTGTCTTGTCTATTTAGATGATAAGTTCTTCAGGGCAGGAACTGTCTCTTGTTCTGTGTACGCAGGTAGACATCATGGCATCAATTTACACTCTGTTTCACAATTGAAATGTTATTTTCATAACCATAAGGCATAGGAACTTTGCATTTTGTGGGGTATTTTTAAATAAAAGCTTAGATTCTGAACCACAAGAGGGCAACCACCAAACAAAGCACCAGAGAGCTAGCCTACTGCCGCCCCGTCTATGTCAACTCCTGTGTGAGCCACTTCTGTTCACTAGCTTTACTAAGTGTAATATCTTCTGAAAGCTAGGAAAACCCACACAGTCATTCACACACACTTTGCCACTAGGCAAAGGGAAGAATGTACGTTTTAGACAATTATGCGTGTTTATAATTCAGGTAGCATTCAAATATCACAGTGAGGGGTGTGATATGTACTCTAAAATACATGGATGGGACAGGGAGATTGGATACATCCTATAGAATAGATAGATCATATTTCAGTAAAATGGCCGCCCTCTCAGGAATGCCAATTGTAATTTTAAAATGGTGACAAGTACTTCTTACCCTGTGAACTTCCACAGCGCTGGGCTGAGCAAAATGGATTCAGTTTTCCTTTAAATTTTGCCAGTAATGATACGGTATACAAAGTGACAGACTACAGAGTTTGGCTTGAATGCTAACATTGTTCTTTTTCCCCTTTAAAGGTCATGTGCAAAAAACCCGCTCAGTTAAATCTATCCATTTAAAATCGCCATTAGGTCATGAAAAGTGGTCTCAACATGCTAAGAGGCTTCTTTTGAAAACACATGCTAGGGACCATTTTCTGTAAATCAGCTTTATCAAGTGATACTCTGGAAGGTATGCTCCAGTGCTCTTTTACAAAACCTTTGATTTGCTTCTGATATGTATTTTCACCCTTTCAAATGCAACCAGATTTCAGTGCATATCACATTTTTAATAAGAAAGGAAACAAGCAGGTGTTGATGTGTGGTATATAACTGCAACAATTCCGATCACATTTGTCTAATGGGTATGAATATCACTTTTCAACAAGGTATACTCCGAGGAATAATGAAAAATAGGACTGAAACCAATTCTTGAATTTGGATCCTAGAGAAGACATATTTAAGTTTCACTTTCATTTGTTATAGGAGTGCATTGAAAACTAACAGCTAGTAATAGATTACTGAGCAGTACCACTAATGTGGTTCAAACAGACAATGTTAATAATCTTGATATTATTTAATAACCCATGTTTTTCCTTTGAAGACATTTATTGCAGAGAAAAAAACACATTTGAAATACTGATGTGTATTTCAGTTCCTACGCAGTAGGTGCATGAAAGTTTGGTGTGGTTTTTTTTGTCTTTGTCTTTGAATTCTCATCTCTCTCTTTTTTGGGGTTCTTAAATACAGGTGCATTGTCCCCCTTTACTCAGTTATGCAATCTTCTCCAAAAGGCAGACCTGGTTCAACTCCAATCTTGTTCAGGAGAAGATCCTGTTGAGGCCCTGACGTCAATTTCGAATGATATTTGAAGGCAGCACCTTTCATGATTGATCCCTTAACTGTACCAATAATGAGGGTTAATTTTGTGCTACTACACAAGAGCCTGATCGAATGCCTATTGAAGCTAGTGGGGGTCTTTTCATTGACTTCAGTGAGATTCAGACAGGGCCCCAAATACACACTGGTGCTGGGATTGTAAGGCAGTTAACACAGATGTGCTCACGGACACTGTAGTCAACTGCATGAGCGCCATGGTGCTGTATCATTGTACATCTAAGAAGATGATCGAACCCAAAGGATTCCAGGTAATACTAACTATGAAAGATTAAAAAGCAAAAACAAAAATCCCTGCTGTTTGACACTTAATATTTCAACTGCAACAATAGTGAAATTTCTCCTGGGATAAATTTATGAAAAATTACAATTTGTGCTAGGGTAAAATATCACTATTTTTCAACACACACACACACACACACACTGGTCTGAGGCCTTTTTCTGTAGTAAAAGCAGCAGCCAGAGTGCGAAACAGCAGCCATGAGCTAAGTTGCAGAAAGTCACATGCTTACGCTCTATCTAAATTGCACCAAAACAATGTAACATCAGGCTGTTAAGAAGGTGAGCCTGTCCTAATAGTAACCACAATCACCAGATTAAAAAAAACATCTTAAGATGTATAAAGAAAACTTTGTCTGATAGCATTCTGTCTGGCAAGAAACCACTTATCCACAGTTGCAATTGTGAAATCTATACTTCTATTATTTTGCCTTTATGGTCTCTACTTCTCTATTGTTTATCTGTGTGGTCTCTGTCTGATTCTTTAATTGTTTCTGTCTGTTGCATAACTAATTTTGCCAGATTTAAATCAACTAAGGTGGTGGGGTTTGATAGGTTAAAGAATTGTTTCGTAATGGGCTAGCAATTTTGCCGCTCCAAGCAGTCGCCACCGAATTGCCTCCGCCAAAAGAGCGGCGGGACTGCTGTCGAATTGCCGCCGCGCCCGGAAGAGTGGCGGAGCTGCTGCCGAATTGCCGCCGCGCATGGAAGAGTGGCGGAGCTGCTGCCGAATTGCCACCAGGGGACACGGACTGCCGCCCCATTCTCAATGCTGCCCCAAGCACCTGCTTGGAAAGCTGGTGCCTGGAGCCAGCCCTGGCTAGGATGGGTGAAAAATACTGTTTTGCAGGACTTTAGTTTTATAGAATCATAGAAGATTAGGGTTGGAAGAGACCTCAGGAGGTCATCTAGTCCAACCCCCTGCTCAAAGCAGGACCAACACCAACTAACTCATCCCAGCCAGGGTTTTGTCAACCTAGGCCTTAAAAACCTCTAAGGATGGAGATTCCACCACCTCCCTAGGTATAACCCATTCCAGTGCTTCACCTCCCTCCTAGTGAAATAGTGTTTCCTAATATTCAACCTAGACCTTCCCCCACTGCAACTTGAGACTGTTGCTCCCTGTTCTGTCATCTGCCACCACTGAGAACTGCCTAGTTCCATCCTTTTTGGAACCTCCCTTCAGGTACTTGAAGGCTGCTATCAAATCCCCCCTCACTCTTCTCTTCTGCAGACTAAACAAGCCCAGTTCCCTCAGCCTCTCCTCGTAAGTCATGTGCCCCAGCCCCCTGATCATTTCCGTTGCCCTCCGCTGGACTCTCTCCAATTTGTCAACACCCTTTCTGTAGTGGGGGGGCCAAAACTGGATGCAATACTCCAGATGTGGCCTCACCAGTTCCGAATAGAGGGGAATAATCATTTCCCTCGATCTCCTGGCAATGTTCCTACTAATGCAGCCCAAAATGCCATTAGCCTTCTTGGCAACAAGGGCACACTGCTGACTCATATCCAGCTTCTCATCCACTGTAATCCCCAAGTCCTTTTCTGCAGAACTGCTGTTTAGCCAGTCGGTCCCCAGCCTGTAGCGGTGCATGGGATTCTTCCATCCTAAGTGTAGGACTCTGCACTTGTCCTTGTTGAACCTCATCAGATTTCTTTTGGCCCAATCCTCCAATTTGTCTAGGTCACTTTGGACCCTATCCCTACCCTCCATCATATCTACCTCTCCCCGCCATCTTAGTGTCATTTGCGAATTTGCTGAGGGTGCAATCTAGCCCATCATCCAGATCATTAATAAAGATGTTGAACAAAACTGGCCCCAGGACCGACCCCTGGGGCACACTGCTTGATACCGGCTGCCAACTAGACATCGAGCCATTGATCACTACCCGTTGAGGCCAACAATCTAGCTAGCTTTCTATCCACCTTATAGTCCATTCATACAATCCATACTTTTTTTAACTTGCTGTCAAGAATACTGTGGGACACCATATCAAAAGCTTTGCTAAAGTCAAGATATATCATGTCCACCACTTTCCCCGTATCCACAGAGCCAGTTATCTCATCATAGAAGGCAATCAGTTTGGTCAGGCATGACTTGCCCTTGGTGAATCCATGTTGACTGTTCCTTATCACCTTCCTCTCCCCCAAGTGCTTCAAAATGGTTTCCTTGAGGACCTGCTCCATGATTTTTAAGCTATACCTTAACCAGTTTAAAATGACTGATTAAGGTATAGCTAAGCAGGACCCAAGTTTTAACTATATATAACTATATAACCTGGGGTCCAAAGGAAGTTCTTTGGAACCTAACTCCAGGACGCAGCACAAAATCAGAGCTGCCAGACTTCTACACCCTGCTGACCAAATCATGCAGAAGCTGGAGCCCCGGACAATCTAATCTTGACTGGCCATCAAAAAAGGTTTGTCAGCCATATTGGGTGTGAGGAGCATTGAATGCTTAGCATGTGTATTCTGTTTTGGTAACAATAAATAAAGGGTAAGGATATTACCGTGTGAGGCCCTTTCACTAGTAAAAGGCCCTGCAGATCCTTAGAGCCCTGAATCCACCAGGAATGAGTGTTAGCCTGGAGTCCACAGAGGGGGAGAGCCAAGAGCACCAGTAGGGTAAAGATGAGTTCCTCACTTCCTGAGTACCCAAAAGAGAGGGTAGAAGCCTGAGAGCCCTAAATTGTGTGGGTAACAGTACTGGACTAAGAAGTAATATGAAAATATTTTTCCTTGGGAGCAGAAACATCAAGCTTCTTTGTATTTTCAAATTAAATGTTACTACATTATGCAGTGTGCTGGGAGAGAGGCTGAGCCCTAATTAGGTGGCGGGGCTTTGCTGATCAGGGGTCCTATAAAGGTAGCCAGCCAGTCAGGCAGCGGCACAGGAGCCAGCAAACAGAGCTGTAAACAGGGGAGTTTGAGTGGGAGTTTGAGTGGGAGTTTGAGTGGGAGTTTCTAAGGGGAGTCTGTATTTTGGGATTCGTTTGGGGTTTGTTCTGCTGTAGGTGGTGGTGTTGTGGTTTGTTTCGTGTTTTCCGGACTAACAGGATTCAGGTGAGAAGTCTGGCAGATACAGAGGCAGCAGTGGTCATGAACCAAGCAGTGGAGGACACAATGAGGATGAATGGATGTGGCAGCTGTGGTATGTACATGATTCTGGAGGGGGTACCTGATAGGAGTTTTGTCTGCATGAAGTGCCGCCTGATAGAGCTGATGGAAGAAAAGATCCGAGGATTGGAGATGCAGGTGGAAACTCTGGTCGAGTTTAGAAGGGGGTTCAAGCAGTTGATGGAGCAAAGGCACGAGGTGGCTGAAGGGGAAAGCTCAGAGATGCAGATGGAAGCAGGATCAAAGGCCTCTGAGGGGGGACTGCCGGGTGAAGAAAATGGACAGTGGACGCATGTGACTAAGAGAAGCAGGCAGAGGCAAAGACGGGCCAGTGAAGGAGAAATAGAGCTCAAGAACAGGTTTGCAGAGTTGGAGAATGAAGAAGGGATGGGGTACCGCAGGTGGTCACTGAAGGTGGAAGGGCAAGGAAGAGAAGAGTGGCTAGTCCCATAGAAGAAGGGGAAGAGTCGATGGAGACAACACCAAACATGAGCCCCAGGAGGATACAGGCTGGGTTGAAGAGGATTACAAGGGAACATAGGAATGGAAAGGACTTACAGCTAGAGGGAACAGGGGATAGACTGGAGAATAGCACTGTCACCAGGAAAAGGCAGGTCTACATGATTGGAGACTCCTTACTGAGAAGAATAGACAGGCCTGTAACCAGAGCTGATCCATAGAACAGAAGGGTGTGCTGTCTATTGGGTGCTAAGATACAGGATGTGGACCTGAGGTTGAAGAGGATCCTAAAGGGAGCGGGAAAGAATCCATTGATCATCCTTCACGTAGGAACAAATGACACGGCTAGATTCTCACTGGAACGAATCAAGGGGGACTATGCCAGGCTGGGGAAGACGCTTAAGGAAATCGAGGCTCAGGTGATCTTCAGTGGGATTCTGCCTGTTCCTAAAGAAGGGCAACAAAGGTGTGACAGGATTATGATGATCAACAGATGGCTCAGGGATTGGTGCTACAAGGAGGGCTTTGGGATGTATGGCCACTGGGAGGCATTCATGGACATAGGACTGTTCTCTCGGGATGGACTTCACCTGAGTAGGGAAGGAAATAGACTCCTAGGATGGAGGTTGGCACAACTGATCAAGAGAGCTTTAAACTAGGAATTTGGGGGAGACGGTTGGGAGATGTCCAGGTAATCTCCACGCCGGATTTTAACATTGAGAGGGAAGACAACGAAGTAAGAGAGGATATAGCCGGGGGTAGGAGAATGGACATAAGGAGGAAGGGCAGAGTGGATACTAGTCAAATAGGTCATACTGGCAGTACAATGTCCATACCAAATTGGGTAAAGAATGTGAGTGAGGCCAAACAGCAAAAATTAAGATGTTTGTACACCAATGTGAGGAGCCTAGGTAACAAAATGGAGGAATTAGAGCTACTGGTCCAGGAAGTGAAACCAGATATCATAGGAATAACCAAAACATGGTGGGATAGTAGTCATGACTGGAGTACAGGTATTGAAGGGTATGTGCTGTTTAGGAAAGATAGAAATAAAGGTAAAGGTGGGGGAGTAGCATTGTATATCAATGATGAGGTAGACTGTAAAGAAATAAAAAGTGATGGAATGGATAAGACAGAGTCTGTCTGGGCAAAAATCACATTGGGGAAGAAAACTACTAGAGCCTCCCCTGGGATAGTGCTTGGGGTGTGCTTTAGACCACCGGGATCTAATTTGGATATGGATAGAGACCTCTTTAATGTTTTTAAGGAAGTAAATACTAATGGGAACTGTGTGATCATGGGAGACTTCAACTTCCCAGATATAGATTGGAGAACAAGTGCTAGTAATAATAATAGGGCTTAGATTTTCCTAGATGTGATAGCCGATGAATTCCTTCATCAAGTAGTTGCTGAACCAACAAGGGGGGATGCCATTTTAGATTTGGTTTTGGTGAGTAGTGAGGACCTCATTGAAGAAATGGTTGTAGGGGACAACCTTGGCTCGAGTGATCATGAGCTAATTCAGTTAAACTAAATGGAAGGATAAACAAAAATAAATCTGAGACTAGGGTTTTTGATTTCAAAAGGGCTAACTTTAATAAATTAAGGAAATTAGTTAGGGAAGTGGATTGGACTAAAGAATTTATGGACCTAAAGGTGGAGGAGGCCTGGGATTATTTCAAGTTAAAGTTGCAGAAGCTATCAGAAGCCTGTATCCCAAGAAAGGGGAAACAATTCATAGGCAGGAGTTTTAGACCAAGCTGGATGAGCAAGCATCTCAGAGAGGTGATTAGGAAAAAACAGAAAGCATACAAGGAGTGGAAGATGGGAGGGATCAGCAAAGAAACCTACCTTATTGAGGTCAGAGCATGTAGGGATAAAGTGAGACAGGCTAAAAGGCATGTAGAATTGGACCTTGCAAAGGGAATTAAAACCAATAGTAAAAGGTTTTATAGCCACATAAATAGGAAGAAAACAAAGAAAGAAGAAGTGGGACCGCTAAACACTGAGGATGGAGTGGAGGTTAAGGATAATCTAGGCATGGCCCAATATCTAAACAAATACTTTGCCTCAGTCTTTAATGAGGCTAATGAGGAGCTTAGGAATAGTGGCAGCATGACAAATGGGAATAAGGATGTGGGGGTAGATATTACCATATCCGAGGTAGAAGCCAAACTTGAACAGCTTAATGAGAGTAAATCAGGCGGCCCAGATAATCTTCATCCAAGAATATTAAAGGAACTGGCACATGAAATTGCAAGCCCATTAGCAAAAATTTTTAATGAATCTCTAAACTCAGGGGTCATACCATTTGACTGGAGAATAGCTAATATAGTTCCTATTTTTAAGAAAGGGAAAAAAAGTGACCTGGGTAACTACAGGCCTGTTAGTTTGACATCTGTAGTATGCAAGGTCTTGGAAAATTATTTGAAGGAGAAAGTAGTTAAGGACCTTGAGGTCAATGGCAATTGGGACAAATTACAACATGGTTTTACAAAAGGTAGATCGTGCCAAACCAACTTGATCTCCTTCTTTGAGAAAGTAACAGATTTTTTAGATAAAAGAAACGCAGTGGATCTAATCTACCTCGATTTCAGTAAGGCATTTGATACAGTACCACATGAGGAATTATTGGTTAAATTGGAAAAGATGGGGATCAATATGAAAATTGAGAGGTGGATAAGGAACTGGTTAAAGGGGAGACTACAGCGGGTCATACTGAAAGGTGAACTGGCAGGTTGGAGGGAGGTTACTAGTGGAGTTCCTCAAGGTTCAGTTTTGGGACCAATTTTATTTAATCTTTTTATTACTGACCTCGGAACCAAAAGTGGGAGTGTGCTAATAAAGTTTGCAGATGACACAAAGTTGGGAGGTATTGCCAATTCAGAAAAGGATCGGGATATCCTACAGGAAGATCTGGATGACCTTGTAAACTGGAGTAATGGTAATAGGATGAAATTTAATAGTAAGAAGTGTAAGGTTATGCATTTAGGGATTAATAACAAGAATTTTAGTTATAAGCTGGGGACGCATCAGTTGGAAGTAACGGAAGAGGAGAAGGACCTCAGAGTCCTGGTTGATCACAGGATGACTATGAGTCGCCAATGTGATGTGGCTGTGAAAAAAGCTAATGTGGTCTTGGGATGCATTAGGCGAGGTATTTCTAGTAGAGATAAGGAGGTGTTAGTACCATTATACAAGGCATTGGTGAGACCTCATTTGGAATACTGTGTGCAGTTCTGGTCTCCCATGTTTAAGAAGGATGAATTCAAACTGGAACAGGTACAAAGAAGGGCCACTAGGATGATCCGAGGAATGGAAAACCTGTCGTATGAAAGGAGACTCAAGGAGCTTGGTTTGTTTACCTTAACCAAAAGAAGGCTGAGGGGAGATATGATTGCTCTCGTTAAATATATCAGAGGGATAAATACCAGGGAGGGAGAGGAATTATTTCAGCTCAGTACCAATGTGGACAGAAGAACAAATGGATATAAACTGGCCAACAGGAAGTTTAGACTTGAAATTAGTTGGTTTCTAACCATCAGAGGAGTGAAGTTCTGGAACAGCCTTCCAAGGGAAGCAGTGGGGGCAAAAGACCTATCTGGCTTCAAGATTAAGCTAGATAAGTTTATGGAGGGGATGGTTTGATGGGATAACATGATCTTAGTCAAAGGTCAATTAATTGCCATCAGTGGTAAATAGGACCAATGGTCAATGATGGGATGTTAGAAGTTACTACAGAGAACTTTTTCCTGGGTGTCTGGCTGGTGAGTCTTGCCCACATGCTCGGGGTTCAGCTGATCGCCATATTTGGGGTCGGGAAGGAATTTTTCTCCAGGGTAGATTGGCAGAGGCCCTGGAGGTTTTTTGCCTTCCTCTGCAGCATGGGGCGCGGGTCACTTACTGGAGGATTCTCTGCATCTTGAAGTCTTTAAACAATGATTTGAGGACTTCAATAGCTGAGACATAGGTGAGAGGATTGTTCCAGGAGGGGGTGGGTGAGATTCTGTGGCCTGCATTGTGCAGGAGGTCAGACTAGATGATCATAACGGTCCCTTCTGACCTTAAAGTCTATGAGTCTAAGTGTATTATCATAGGACCAGGTACTGTTATTCTCATTCATGCTAAGCAGTATCTTACTGTGCCAGTGTCTCATTTTTTTCAGTGGGTCTTCTGAAGTATGGGTATCAAATTCTGGTTCATAATGAAAGGCATATTTACAATTTGTGAGCTCTACCATACATAACTGAACAGTTCATGATTAAGTTATATGTTGGCATTGTTCACATCGCTCTCTCATTATGGACCAAAATTTCAAATGAGCTCACCGGCAGATTTTCAAGAGTTCAATACTCACACTTAGGCCTAAATTTTAAAAAGAGCTGCATTCCCATGTAGATATCTAAGTAAGAGACAGATTTTCAAAAGTGCTCAGCTACCAACCTACTGACTGGTTTAAATCGAGCCATCTATACTGGTGCTCAAAGCAGACCTAATCGCTCTTAAAAATCCTGGCCTATAAGAGTCTCTGAAAAAAAGGCAAGCATATGTACCACTGAAGCATATTATAAATGTCTAATTTTTACACAGATTCCTGAAAAGTAATATACACTGGGACCATTGTACCTTTCCATTTAAAAAGTATTTGAAAAAGCTCAGCTATTTCATTACAATTGTAAAGCTTGCTTGTAAAAAAAATCTTAAGCTTCAATTGGTGATTATTAAAACTTTAAAAGAAACATATCCCACAGAAAACAATTAACAACATCTGAGGATTCCACAGACTGTCCAGATGTCTTAATCCGGATAGCTAATTATAAATTATATTTATCACACATACACACACAAAATATAGTCGCCCAACAATGTAAGATAATGCCAACATGAAGGAAAAGACTTCTGTAAAGAACACTGTGAAAAGTAAAAGGATTAGCTTCAAAAGATTATCCTTGTAATCTGACAAACAGTATACACACCTTATTTTAACTCAGTTTTGGCTTGTCAATCATGCAGTTAAATTGCATAACAATTTGATGCTTTTTAACAAATGACAGCATTCTGTATGTTGGCTTATATTGTGGCAGTCAAAGAAATGGATGTCTGTTTGCTGTCTAGAAATTTTTCTAATTTTACAGTTTTACTGAGTGCTATGTATAATGCATCTATTTTTGTAACACTCTCGTTTTTCCCTAGGTGTTGCTAGTCATTTCGTAGTGACAAAAAATAGTTCTTTTGAATTTTTCCAGGGATAGGAGATGAACATAATATGTGGTCTGCTCACTTTATTATCTCATGTAAAATGAGACAAAATAATGCACTTCCAAAACAGAATAAAGATAAGATGCAGGATTCCATAAAGACAATATATATTACTAATTATTGAAATACTGGAGATCAACATTGCTTCTTTTTTGGGGGGGTGCACTGAGTTGTTTTGCATTTTGAAAACATGAATAAATCAGTACTCTGTGAAGACAATGTTACCATGAGATAAACAAAGGGAACTGCCAAACTTGAAAGACGGACAGCAGCATGCTGTTCTCCTGTCTATCATGTTCCTTTGAAGACAGAGGCAGATTCCACTGTACAAGCCAGTCCATGTCAATGCTTGGCCTTCCTTCTCTGCAGCATGGAAACATTTCCTATCACTCTAAAGAACTACACTAGTGCTAGCTTTTGTGGCTAGCTGTTTATGCAGTAAAATAATTGGGGGGAGTGCCCCAGTTCCTGTTCTCAGTGATACATGCAAATCTTGCTTGGTAGCTCTTGGCAAATGTGTATTTTTCCAGATATATCCAGTATAACCTGCTGAATGACGTTATGGGCTCTAGTTTGACTTTTGTTCATATCCACATTGACTTTTTTCTTGTGGTCTTCCTTGAGGCAAGGATGCCCTTCGTAGCGTGCAGAGATAAAGAAATCTCAATACAGAACACACCAATGTACCAGCAAATGAGTTGTTTTTTCTGACCAGATTGACTATATTTGAAAGGACAGAGCAAGTCTTAAACACTTCCTGAATACAATACAGTGTTCATCAACAAAGAAACAATGCGTCCATGAGCTTACTGATTGAGATACTGGATACTTGCACAGCTTAGTGTGGCAGAGCTCCCTCAGTGTAGGCTGCTCATGCTGAAATATGTATCAGTGGTGCTAATTCTGAGACCCTATAAATTGCATTCTGCATCTTCAATTACAGGTGCCATCACAACCTGTTTGGGGGGTGGAAAAAGGTATACTGTCTGTATTCCCATATGTCAAGGTAAAGAAAATCAGTTTTAATTTCCCAGACCCTGGCAGCATGGTTCTCTGTAACCTACTCTGATCTGGCCCCCTGACTATGTCTCTTCCCCTCTTCATTTTAACCAACATTCAGCAGTTAAAATAATCTTCCACCTCTCTGATAATTGCCCTCCCCCAAATGTTATCAAATCCCTTCACAGTGGTACTCATCAAAGAACAGAACCTCAGAAACTACGTGGAAAAGTCTCACTTTGCTGGAAATGGTGAATGACTGTCCCCTGGAGTAAGTGCATTGGTACACAGAGCACCCAAGCAGACAGGACTGATTGGTGGTGAGGAAGATCTGCAAAGACTTGGAGGAAGCAAGTAATGGCAAGAGAGGTACCTCCTTCTGGTTAAAGCCACAAGCAGCAAAAGCAGGATTTAGGCACACAGTGTAGACCCTGGACACACTGGCAGCTGCAATATTATACCAACAACTATACAGTCGTGGCCAGTTGTCATTAAAAATCAACATTTGCCCACAGTTATCACACAGTGATATCTGAGATACTACCATTTTAGCCCTATGGTAAGAATAGGAAATAGCTGTAATATCTGACAGCAAACGTTGACTTTTTAAGAATATTAACTGTACTTTGAGCCTACCTTTCAAGCTAATTGCGATCAGTCTGAATACTTGAATGCAGGAAACCTTGAGGATGAGGCTGTTTATTACAGAGTGTGTGTGTGTGCAAATGTACATTAGGTACATACATAAAGCCAGTGCTAGAGTAACTACTCACATCAAGGCTTCTGAGTACAGTGTCTTTAAATAAAGTGAGATGCATGGAGAAAAGTTCCTGCATAACATGATATGTTATATGAAGGAGAAAGCAAGATCGATGACAGAAAACATCCTAACTTTATTATATTTTCCAGTTGTGCTTAAAGCCATAGAGAAATCCTGCAGCATTATCCTTCAAGCTACAGGAAATCACACTTGCATCACGTAGTTCACAAATATACAAACTAAGCCCTGGACCCCTCTCTCCCTCCCTCCTTTATCAGATACAATTTGTTTTGGAGACCTTCTGATACTCATTCCATGTAGACATGAGAATGAATGAGCCTTGAAACAACTATGGTGTGAGATTGGGAAACCACCAGTGCAATACACATGGGAAGCCAATAACGTGACATTATTTTCCCACTACACATGATTAAAAATTGTGATGATTCCACTGTGACCAAAATAACATTTTATTACATTGAGGATAAAAAGAAGAGAAATCAGCGCCTGTGACCAGCTGTTGGTATAGTCACCTCAAGGTCATTTCTATCATCTAGTCACAATACCTGATTGCTTAGGACAGAAAAATACCAGGGACGGTAAAATGTTCTATGTCAAGACAGCTAGGATGCAGCTCCTACAATTAAAAGGTCTCCCCCCACCCCACATATACACGTTCTACTGCCTCTACAGAAAAAGCAAACACCCCAAACCTAAACTCTATCCAGCATTCATATAAGAGTCGGGGTATAAAAGAATTGGTGAAAATGTCAGAAATACCATCCCTTCTCTGTATGCAGTGCACACCCAAAGGCAAAGCTCTTTGTGTGGGTTGTTGTGGTGGATTTTGAGGGGATTTGTAGGAGAGGCAGTGACTTTTGTGTTCTGCTGGCTGTTTAATTTTATTTGTTTGTGGTTTTTTGTAATTTATAGCAGGGGTACCTAAGGCCTCAGATAGGTGCCCTCTTTTACTTTGGGAGAAATCTATCTGACCTTGTTGAAGTGAGAAATCTCATTTTGAGATTATTTTCATTATTTCCAGACACCCAGCCCCCTCCTGGTAGCTAATGGAACAGTCCATCAAATACACGGAGAAAAGACTTACAAACTAGCAACACTCACATTCCCTAGGCAACATCATTCTGCCATCCCTTCCCAGTTTCCACACTTGCAGAAGCTTGATGGTGAAATACAATAAAAATTTTATTGTCTTTTCTTGCTTATTTATCATACAATTTACATGTATTTACTCTTCTCTCTTCTCTCTCCCTCTCTCATAGAGACCTCTAATTTCATTTGCTTTCTTTCCTCTTCCTCTATTTTTTTATTTTCCCTTTCATTTGTATTCATCTTTCTTCTTCCTCTCTCCCTGTTTTTTTATTTGAAAAAATATAACCCTTCTCTGGTTTCCTTTTAGTATCGCTGCATCTGTAATCTATATCTCTATTATTATTCCTTGTTCCTTCTATTTCCCTTTTCCCTCCATTGTCTCCATCTCTTGCTTCCCTTCATGTTCTGTTGTCTTGCCCTCACATCCCAGTGTACTCACTTTGCTTCTCCTCCCTTTTACTCTATTTGTCTGTACATATCTGGTGCACCAATCCCTGTGGCTTCTGTTTATTTTTTAATTTTTTATTTATAAATAATGCCTCTCCATAGCTATAGATGTTTTCACAGTACTTAGAAACACCCACTAACAAACAGATCCATCAGAATAGTGCCATATAACATAATGGAGTAGACTGCCCAAACAAGCTCCATTACAAATCACCACCTATTAATAACAGGATCAAAAATCCAGGAGCAGAGAACAAGAATTAAGCCTCATTGTTATTCTGACTATCTTTCTCTCCACTTTCCTCTTTGCATTTTTCATATCTCGGCCTTCTTCAAAGGTGAATAGTTACAGGAGAAAGAAAATTCCCCAGGCATCATGCCACTCCTTTACTGAGAAAAGGACTGGACAAACTGGTGCACCTTGTCCTCCGCTCAAAATGGGGAGACAAGAGTATTGATTCTAATTCCCTATGAAAGAGAGCTCCACGGCTAGCAGCTGTTCATCAAAAGTGCCTAGTATCCAACTCCCGCAAGCTTTGTCCTAGGCACTGTCAGCTGCACCATTTCTGTAGCTCACAGTACTCTTGGGATGGTGGAGCAAAGGCATGAAAGGAATCTGACTGTAGCCTATGAAGGGCTTCATTTAATGAAGAGCCAGCACAATGCATGGAACACGAGTGTCATATGCTTTGTGTATCTGCTCTGCTCAGGAGATTGGGGGGGAGGGATAGCTCAGTGGTTTGAGCGTTGGCCTGCTAAACCGAGGGTTGTGAGTTCAATCCTTGAGGGGGCCATTTAGGGATCTGGGGCAAAAATTGGGGATTGGTCCTGCTTTGAGCAGGGGGTTGGAATAGATGACCTCCTAAAGTCCCTTCCAACTCTGATATTCTATGATTGGCCACTGCAACTTCTATGTGTCTTCCATAGTTAGCCTTAGGTACAGAGTACATTACTAGAATACAGCCTGGAAGTAAGAAAGAACAGGTCACAATGGTCAGATCTCTATCCAAAAAGAGTGAGCACAATCTGTTTAGCCATAGATTTTAAAAAAAAAAGTTTTTTTCTGGACACTGTTGGAACAAAGCCATCCCGGCCCAGAGCTGAATCCAGCATGCGTGAACTTCTCCTGAGGATAAGGGAGTGGACACCCTCAGCAGAGGGAGCAGTAATATTTTTTGCGAGATTCTCATAGTGCTCAACCTCCATCCAAGCACGCACTTCACATCTCTTTGCTGGATGGTAAGTGCCACCTTGCTGGTGACAGAGAACTCTGTTTGGGGAAAAAAGATGTGGTGCCTAAACTGAAAAGGTTTGCATTGGGACTCAACTTACATTTTGTCTGGTGTTTCATTAAACAAAAACATCCACTGATTTTGAAGAAAAAGCAGTTTAATTTTGCGGGCTATCGCTCCTGGCTTCACTTCCTAGTGGAACAAGATGCTTTTACAGGAGGAGACCTTCCAAGCCAAGCACAACTGACATATGGCACAGCTTAATACTTGTTCTCTGTATCCAGATCCTCTGTATCTCAGCCACTGAATTTGTCACATTCTTTCTGCTTTTTGCAGTTTTCCAGGAAATGCTGTGGTGCTCACTACTTTTAAGAGTTATTCACAGCAAACCTAAGAGTCTGCAGAAGATGCTGCCAATGACATCTATGAAAGTCACAGGACCTGATTCAATAAACTGCACAGTATATCCAGTCTGGAGCCTAAGCAAAAGCATGGAAGTTCTAAGGCAGTGGTGGGCAAGCTGCGGTTTGTGGGCCACATGCGGCCTGTCAGAGTAATCCGCTGGTGGCCCGCAAAACAGTTTGTTTACATTGACCCTCCACAGGCACGGCTGAATGCAGCTCCCAGTGGCCACGGTTTGCCGTTCCCGGCCAATGGGAGCTGCGGGAAACTGCGGCCCGCCCACGCTACTTCCCGCAGCTCCCGGCCAGGAATGGTGAACTACGGCCACTGGGAGCTGTGGGCAGCCGTGCCTGTGGACGGTCAATGTAAACAAACTATCTCGCAGCCCGCCAGTGGATTACCTTGACTGGCCACATGCGGTCTGCGGGCCACGGGTTGCCCACCACTGTTCTAAGGGCTTCAAAGGCCTCAAACTTACTTAATTTGTAATACTGGGAGACTGTATGAAAATGAAAGTGAACTCATATGAAATGCAGATAATTTTGCTTTTGAACACAGTCATGAGATACAAGACTAGGTATCATGAGATACAAGACTAGGTATCATGAGATACAAGACTAGGTGACTTTCATCTGAAACTTCTCCAAGGGTTGATTCTGGTCTAGCACACATATTACTAGACTGATATTTGTGCGTGAGTGCTGATTTCATAATGATTTTTTTTTGGTGACAGCCTGTCATGCCATGGCACATCTTCTCGAACCGATTGGCTAAGACTGCCTCAAATGAGAGAACTGCGAAGCAAGTTACACAGGTGTTCCTCACAGACACAAGCGGTAACTCAGAAGCTACATTTGCAAACAGAAAAAAATGGCAAAAAAGCCCCCAGAATAAATTATTAATTTCAAATTCTTTGTTCAGACCTAGTTGACTACCTTTAAAGACCCTTAACCAATTTACCAGACTAAAACTTTCTATGTGCTAGCTAGGGTCCAACATCTCCCTTTCAAATGTCTGTGCTCTAATGCATAACAGAACCCGCAACATAGGGTACATCTCAGATTCCATGTGGAGAAAGAGTACAGCGCAACAGAATGGAACGTAGGCAGGGGAGTACCCAACACTAAGGTCCATTATTAGTAGCCCAACCCTGAAATTTGTTGAGATCCATCAAATCCCATTGAATTCAATGTGACATCTATGCTTTAAAATGATTAGAAATGGGTATATTCAGTGGAATTTGAGGGGTCCTCCCAAGATGTGCTCAGCAGCATTATCTATTTATTGTGGCCTTTCCAAAGAACCTATCCCATTCCTTAGTATCTCATGCCCCACTGCAGGAAGGTACTTAAGCACACACTTAACTGTAATAGGGCTACTTATGTGATTAAAGTTATTTGCATATTTAAGGATCTTGCCTCAATGTTCTGATTTGCAGTACTGGGACTCAACAGTATATGAAATCAGAAATAGGCTATAACTGCAAAATTCTTGAGCTTCAAATTTGTTTTTTCCACTACAAAAATGGGGCCAGGCACTAATTTGGATTCAGGTTTGGCTTCCTGTTCCCTTCCACTTTCCTCCAATGTGGAAAGCTGATTGGTTCTAGGGTACTGATTCAGGTCCATCTCTAATAGAAGGGTGCTAGTCATAAACGTTTGAAATAGACCTATGGCCCTGTGTTCCTGTCACTAGGAATTCCTGCTTAATTCAGGGAACTGGCCTGAAAGTCCTGCAACACTGTGTATATTGCATAGTTGTGTATTTATCATGTAAAAAAGAGTATCTATGGAGAGCATTTTCCCTTGGCTTTCTTTGTGACAAACAGCAAACCTGAAAAGTCTTTTGTAGGAACAAACCAATGAAATCCAACTTTTTATCATGTTTTATGTTTCCTGCGTCCATGCGATTGGAATAAACTGTAAATTAAGTGTTATAGCACTGTAGTTTGGTTAGATATGATGGTTTAGAATTGTGGCTTTAGTTTGTTATAACATAATAGCAGCTTTGCTTTGTTGTGACAGTAGCAATAAAATAAAGCTACTACAACATATAATGCTGTAAACAACCACCACTAATGTAACAAAGCAACAAATCAAACAGAACTATACACACCCAGCACTTTGTGGACAGATATAATTATGATCTGTGCTTAAATTTTTTAAATTTGCAGGTTTCCATTTTCAAATGAGCCAATCATGGTGGCCTGTCCTCTCCGCTGTTCTCTGAGGCAAACAGCAGATTTGGGATATTGTCATTTAGAGGAGAAACATTTTCATGCATGGTTAATAATTGTAAAGCATAGGCTACTTTTTTTAATAAGTAAAGATTTCTGGCAGCTCCAAAAGCCTTATTACTATTATGTGTTAGTCACAGTTTATGCACATCAGAAGTCCAGTGGAAGGTTGAGCTAGGCGGAGGGAGTAAAGATGGAACTCTTATTTAGGTATGAAAGGATTTCCATTTGTTAACAGCTTTGCCTAGAAAGTATGCAATGACATTTTCCTACTGTGCTATTTTCATGCCTCCTGAGATGCCAGGTTATAATGCAAAACATCTGAATCATTAAATTTATACAGTTATTTAATAACGCGTGTAAAATACATGGTAATGTTGCTTCTTTTAAAACATAAGAACCACATAAGAAAACAATTTCCTGCACTATGTGGCATATTCAGGACTCAGTTGTTTAATTTGGGTGGAAAGGGTTCAAGCTTCTGTCTTCATTACCTCAGGTAGCAATGTCCTAGACTCCTGCAGACAGACTCTTTGGGACAAATTCAACATCTAGTTACATCAGAAGTCAGTGTTGTTTCAGAGGTGCAACTGAAGCTACGATCCAGCAAAGCATGAAAGCACATGCTTACCTTTAAGTATGTTCTTAAGTTAAGTTCATGTTTAAGTGCTTTAGCTTGATCAGGGCCTGAGGCACAATTTGGTCCCTATAAACGAAATTCCCATGGTCCTCAATACAAATTCTCAGCCTCAATGCTCAGAGACAAACTCTCCCAGCCTCAGTGCAAATACTTCTTGAAAAGACTGCACGACAGACGACTGCTAATATGGACCATGAAATGAGAAAACATTGCAGCACAAGCAGAATCCAACAAAGAGAGGGTTAATTCTGTTTATAGACTTGTTGAATTTTTTTGGTTGGTTAAAAAGCTGACAGACTGCATTACAGCTAACATTCTCATATTGATTATACCATTTCTAAGCCTGCCCTCACTGTGACAGGAGCGGCATAATTAGTTTTTTCCTTGTTAAATATTTGTAAATCATTCATACTTTTATGGGTTACATAACCTGGCTGTTACCCTTCAAATAATCTTCTTGTAACTTGTTTAAACATGAAATAGCTCCTATAGCATGGTGTCATTTCTGTCCTTCTGAGCAAATACAGTGTCTGAAACAACTTATTTAACAAAAAGACAGAAAACAAAACGCAAACAAACAAACAAACAAAGGAAGGAGGAGAGCCAACAGGAGTGCTACGGTTCCACCAAATAAGTCTGTAATGGACTTTATCCAAAAGGGATAAGAAAACATCCGCTGCTGCTTAATTGCTCTGAGTGCAGTTACAACACTGTGCCAGCTGTAGAGGGAAACAATAAGAAAGTTTATAAAAGCTGCTGTGGTGAAGCCTACCAACGAGGAGTTTTAAAATAAGTAACAAGCAATGGTGCTGTATTTAGTATGCACCAAGACCCTGATTCAGGGGAGCACTTAAGCACATGCATATGTCCCACTGATTTCAATGGAATTAAGTGAATGCTAAAGTGCTTTCCTGAAGAGAGGTGCATATACTGTATATCTGCATGGTGTAAGAGAAAGACAAAATACCAAAATGAAATGATAGATTTTTTCACTGAACCGTGGAAGTGGTTCCACAGTTGTTCTAGTAATGATAAGGCAAATGTGCAGATGCTAACACACAACCTAGAATGTATGTAATAGCAAGACAATTTTTATGGAAAATTATGTAAAACTATAGTTTGTAATTAGTGTTCATATAACAGCTTTATTACACTCGCAAGAGTACAATCATAGTTTGTCAATCACAAATATTTATTGTAGATATTTTCCTGGATTTTAAGAATCTGACCTCTTACAACATATTCACATCTCTCACTAGTATTAATGGAAGTTGCACTCATGATTAGTGATGAGTGAAGCTCAAAACGTTTGGAGGTTTTGTCTATTTCAGATAAACATTCACGAGTTGGATGTCTGATACCTCCTAGTTTTGAGAGGATCAAATACCCGAAGAAGAGCATTTTTCATGGTATTTCCATCCCTTTTCTGGACCAAGATGTGCTAAGGCAAGTGAAAATGTGGTGCTGAGGTTGGGGGAGGAGGGAGAGGAAGGATTATATACTAAAAACATTGGTGGTGTTCTATATCCTTTTTGTCTTCACATCATTTTTCCTTCTAAACATTTTAAGTTCTCTCCCTTAGATCAATGTCTTACAGATTTATCACGTTTGATCAATCTCATATAGGTCAGACCTGCAATTTTGGTAGGAACAACTGTTCATACTAATGAATGCCTTAGTATCAGTTTATTCATAGCTTCACTGTATCAGTTAGAGATGGTCCAGGACTAAAATTCCAGATGGTAACCCCAGTAATCATTGATAGCATTCCAAATCCAAAGCTAGGGTTGGATCAGAGTTTTGCAACTTGCACCTATTTTTATGACTGGCAATACCAAAAGCTTGACTCTAACCTGAAATTTTAGGTTCAAAATCCACATCTGGATCTGTAACATGCAATAGCCCTTGTCTCTAAAAAGGGCAGAACCAAAAGCCCAGATCTGAATACTCCCCAAAGCCTATGAATCTAAACTTAAACTGAATATATGCTGAATCACAAAAAAGGGTCTGAATACTGTTAAACTTTAGGATGTTAGAAACCTGGACATTGATCTTCTTCCGGGGGATAAGGATGGGGGAAATGTAATATTTTAATGTTATTGTATTTTTCAGTACAAGTAGTTTAATTACATTTAAGGCATTTATTTGTATACTGCACATAGTAACTTGAAAATATTTGTATTTCTTTAACATGAATAACATTCACAATTCCAGAGTTATCACCAACGATCATTTGCATCATGGTCAATGGTGATCCTGCTGGACACTATTCTAATTTCTTTGACAAGCCATTAATGGGTCTATTAGTTTCCAGTATACAGAATGTGTAAAAACCCCAGATTCAGCATTGGCTGGTCTGAGAGGGTAGTTATCCTTGCACAGTTCCATCAAGCTGTAGGATCTAAGAAGGATGCTTCTCAGTGTTGCCTGGATCACCCTTTTTTCACCCATCATCCTATTTTGTTTTGATTAGAAAACAAAGAATCTATACATAATTAAAGAGATAATCACATTGCCAACACTATAGATCTGCGTGTATTTTTGCTCAGATATAGTAGAAGTATTCATATGATGTATAGCAGATAAAGTTACTGACACAAATTTGAAGAATTAAAGCATTAATGTTCTAACTCTGCCATTTATTTTATATGAGATATCAGAATCCGTTTAATAAGTGTAATAAACATTAACTCTGGCACTTATAACACTATTCACTAGATTAATACAGGGTAATATTTTTAAAAATGCCAGTTAGATAGGTATAAACAGTTGAACAGATATTTTTCAGACTCACTGTATCTAGACAGTCAGCCTAAGCCTTGAAAGCAAATTCATAGCCAGAAATCAATAGTTCCCCATTGATTTTATATGCATGGAAAGCATTTTGCTAGTACAATAAGAAAGTGAAGATGTGTCAGCAATGGAATTTCCATTCTTTAAAGCATGTGTTTTGTTTTAAAAAAAGGTATTTCTTCAGATTTCTGCAACACAAACAGCCTTGGAGGCCAGTGCCTGTTAAGTTATCCTCCATGGATGAATTGACAACTTTACCATTTGGTACTGAGGAAATTCCAGTATGCTGGGACTTAATTGTTTTTAAGAGTTTACTGTGCTGCAGTTTTTGTCCTCTCTGTTTTAAGGCTGCGAACCATAGACTACATATGTAAGTCGCATTCAGGCACTAAATGCATTTTATCAATGCTGCCTACTTATCACTCCCAAGATAAATTGGCAATGCCATACACTGGACATTAAATTCATTGGCATCAACTCTAGCATCAAAGCAATGATATTAAAGTTACACTTGAGAGGTGCTGACCATTTGTGATGAGAAACTACCCAAAAGGATACTTCGTAGCCACCTGAGACAAGGAAAATGCAGCTAGGTGGCCAGAAATCTTTCAAAGACATGCTGAATAACAGTCTAAAAGCATGGGGTAGCTCCAATTATTCTAGGAACAAGCTGTAAGCAACACAGCTAAAAAGCAGGGCTTAGTTCACTATGATGCCAAGATAAAGATGCCGAGCAAGAGACAGTAAAGACGTATGTGTATACTGTCACATTCAAACGAACTTTTATATATTTTGTATACAAACAGGAGAAACCAGGCACTATGCCAATTTACTCTTAGTTCAAAAAAAGAGATCAGTTTTTCTCAAAGATCTCAAATCTGTTCAGTCATGGGACACTGGCTAGTTTCCAGGGACATTTGCTCTGGGAGCTTGTTTGCTTCCAGGGTTTGGGGGAACCCACTTGGGACCATTGTGCCAAGAAAGAAGGAGGGGAAAGTAGCCAGATAGAGAAGCTGAGAATATGGCAAGTATCCCCCCTCCCACATCACCACACACACATTTGTTCTAAAACTCAAAAATCTGAACTTTTCTGATGTTTGAAAAGAAATCTGATCATTTCTTCCCACATTGTTTTCCATTTTTGCTCACCTCTGGAGACGTTCTGCCCGGAACCACAAACTAGTGTCAAAACAATTCACGACAGCAAGCAGTGCCAAAAATCTCAGAAGGATCCCTTTTCTCATGATATTTCCAGCCAAATTTTGTGAACCCAAGTAATTCAGAAGGCAAGATTCACCGGTATGCTCTGGCCACTTTGGCAATGCAAAATAGCCATAAATACAGATTGGCTGGCCACCACAGCCCGGTTTAGAATGATGCAAAGCTGCCAGAGTAGTGATGAATCTGGCTCACATAGTTCAGAGGAACTCTGGATCAGCTTGTGAACTTGTGTGTATCTTTCTGAATACCAATTATTTGTTCAAGTTTCAGTCTCATGCTAATTTAAATATACAATATGATAAATCCTTAGTAGGGTTAATATTGAAAATGCCAACATACTGCTAACTATGTAAATATGACCAAAATAAGCATAAAGTAGTAACTTTCAGAGTTAAGCCAGATTTTTCTCATCTCTGAGAACAGTGCAGAATTCATGGCATTGCACTACCAGTGACTCTTTAATGAGTGGGTAGTGAAAATACCCGCCTTTCTGAATGCCAGGGGATATCAAAAAGTTACTCACTTCTGACTCAGTAATTACCCACCAAAAATGTAGATCAAGTGGTCGTCACCCAAATTAGTACCTGCCAAAGAATGCTTTTGGCAAGGTTGTCGTCTGAGAAACAGGAAACGAGTTGCAAAATATTATTAAAACTTGAAAATAACAGCTTTAAGGTGTGAGCTAGCATTCAAATAGACACAATGGAGCAGAGACAGGAAATGGAGAATGCACAGGAACCATGTAGAGAAGAGGGTTTAGGGTTGGGAATTGCCTTAAAAACAACCTCCCACATTTTCATCCCATTCTTCCACCTCCCATTGGACTCTATGCAGTGTAAGTTATTGTGTCTGGAAGACACATCATAGCTACTATACGAATGAACTAAAATGTATTTAAAATGTTCAGGGGCATGCATCAATGAGGAAGAGAGTAAGGATGGCCCGCTGATTTGGGCATTAGCTTAGGACTTAGTGGACCTGCGTTCAAGTCCCTGCTCCTCTCTAGGCTTTCTATGCAAGCCACTTAGTCTCTTTGTGCCTCAGTTCCCTGTCTGTAAAATGGGGATAACTGCACTTTCCTACCTCATAGGGTGATCTGAGGATAAATACAATGAAGATTGTGAGGCACACAGACACCTCAGTATTGGGGGCCATAAAAGTGTCATAGATAGATATTAATAATACACTATTATCTATTATATCATAAATTAAAATAATAACAATAATAATTGATATTGGAAAATTGCACCTGGTGAGAAGAACAAAAGTAGGCAGGCCACTGCTTCTGGTGTTCCAGATGCCATTTAATAACAAATACAATCAATAATGATCACTGTATACAGAACATTTTACCTCCAGGTACTTTACAATTATCTACATATAACACCTTTAGTATGCAACCATCTGGTGTGGAAAGTGGCAACCAAATGTCTCATAGCAAACTGAACAACAGAGTAAGGAGCAGATTTTTTTCCATGGACATCATGGTAGACCCTCACAAAAAGGACCCAGGGATATATTTCTGTCTACTCTGGCTGGACAGCACCTCAGTCTTAAACCCATATCTAAGAGACTTGCACATAGTAAATTGCACAGAACTCAATTTTTCTGCTACAGTAGGATGAAGGCCGAGTCAGTCCTGCCAAGAGCTGAACCTCTAGTTCCAAAGACTACTAGTGTTTCAAACCCAAGAGTTCCTTTATAACACACATAGCACTAGTTTAATGAAATATTTTAAAATTGATTTAGCTAACCCATTTTAAATGCTTCACATGGTCACTCAATATTAGTTTACCACTGGCACTGATGTAGCACAAATGTGCTTATGCAAAAATGGTACTTGATAACTGAATATTCCAGGAATCTAGCCTAGCTTCTTTGACAGATACTCAACTTGTAGACATTGTCATTTATGGGTATGCAGGAATCATCGGATCACTGTAAATATAAACTGTCTTTTCCTTTCAGTCTATCCATCCTCTTTGTCTTGGCTTGCTCATACTATAGTTCTCTTTGCTGTTTCCATGTGTCTCTTATTCTATTAGACCATGGTATACTAACTTTAATATACCATTGTATACTATGCTGTAAACCACTACCAACCCCTGCATAGTAAGTTAGACTTCCAGTCTTGCAATAAATCAGCACAAGAAGGAAAGCCATCTTGTAGCTCTACACATAGTCTCGGTAGTATGAATTTCAAAGTGAGTCCGAAAAATGCAAGCTAGTGAAAGGGTCACATCTCATTTAGTCCTCAGAATGGTGGGCATTCCTGACTGACTAGAATCTTCTTTCTAGAATCACTTCTATTACAACTGGTGGGTGTTCTCAGAGCTGGGTATTATGTAGAACTTTGCATGTTCAAAGTATCCCAAAGAACTTAGCCTTAATGAATTAATTTCCAGCAGTGAAGTGACTGCTTAGCCATTATTCACTCATCTTGGACAACAAACCCTATTTTATTGAAACAAGGAATGTTGATTAGGATGCTGAAGTCTAGAAAATCACCACACGATCTTTCATTTTAACCTGGGGAACCACCAGATATGAGCAGACGGGACCTTGTTTGACAACTCATTTGATAGGACAGCACCCTTAACAGTGCAGCAGCCCTAAGGATGCATCTTTACATTGTGAGCACTGGGGATCAGCCTGAAGTCTGATGTGAGACTTAAGCCTCTGACATTATAGCCCACATGAGTGAGTGCTCCCAGCAGAACTATACCAACACTCTGAAAATAAATTTGTGTATTCAATAAAGCTGACAGAGAACAGAGTAGGAATAAATGGTTGATTGTTTAACATGGCAAAAGTCTAACAGTGGAGTATTTCAAGGATCTTTATTAGGACTAGTGTTATTTAATATACTCATTAGTGATTTGAAAAACATGGGGAGCTGGCAAAATTTACAGATGACATCAAATATTGAGGGTCATCAAGACAAAAGAAGATTAAGAAAATTAGGCAGATGTGCAGCATGATGGGAGATGAAATCCACTGTTGACCAATGCAAGGTAATGCATATTTGAAGGAATTATTTGAACTACCAGGTTGCTATTTGAATTGCTGGGTTGTAAATTACTATTGGGTGCATGTCTTAAAAGAAGGAAGCAGCATCTTGTTCCCTGCATGGTGCCAGAAACACCCAACCTTTCTTCGCTCCATGGTTCTTATACCTATGCTGCTCACAAGCTGACCATTTTGTTATAACGTAGATGTACCCAAAATGGTTTTAAGTTTTGCAAGAAACGAGGTGGTGAAATCCTGTCATTCTTCAAAACTACATTCTCCTTTTGTTGTCTTTTGTGTTAAATAATGAAGAAAGAGAAAAGCTATTGTTGCTTAAATCCTCCTTCAGAATGAGAACCTGATCTCTTGGGTGCATTTGAGAAACCTGATCTGCAGCTTCATAGAAGTAGAAGTTCTCTGTAAAAATCACTTAGTTTAAAATATGGTCCACCCAAGCACAAGCATCTTTCCCCTCCCCCTCTCTTTATAGCCATCGAGTTAAGGGAATGTCTGTAGTACAGAACTAAATCTGATTCGACTATTAATATGTAAACAGAATTTGACTGGCTCTTCTTTTGTGCTTATTGCCAAGATACAATCTGGCACAACAGTTTTGCTTGATAGATAGTCCTGGCCTATGCTTGTCAACTAGCCAATGTAAAATAACATTATTACTGTATGATCTTGAATTAGACAGTGAAATATTTCACTTGTGTGACACACATGATGAAAAGATTTTTGAGTTCTCACGTTTACATAATTAGCACTGCATATTTGTTAAATTAAGGTATCACTATCACCTTTGTTACCATATCCCTCCTCCTCCACTATGATGTCTCTTTCTTATGTAGCCTCAGATGCGTTAACTTTTCAAAGACATCAGAAAAAGGAGTCTGTGTCTCTGCGAGACTTCTTTTACTTCTGTGCAATTCTCATAAAAGGTATTAGAATATCAACCCTGGTCATAGCCTTTCAAAAAAAAATCTGATGAGGTCCAACTCAAGTAAGGAAAAGAAAGCACTAGAGGGAAATGGCCTCAACGACCCGACTTCAGGTGTATTTAATCCTTCTACTACTGGTTTTAAAGTATTAAGTAGCCATAGGCTATCCCTGGGTAGAAAGACGGTTCAGTGACATCCCTTTTGTAAATATGTAGCTGTTCAGCCTCCCCCTAAACTTCACATTGAAGTCTGCTGCTTTTTCAGATTAATTCAGTTTGAATACTGCTGACTGTCTGTCACTACAGTCATATGTCACTGGTGGCAGCTCAGAAAGCCTAACCCCTTCTCTAATGTCATTGCACACAATTCATTTTTAAATGCAGTGTAATAGTTTAGGAATACCGGTAAAACAGTGTGCGGGAAAGCATTTTCAGTTTGAAGGGTGTGCAGTGCAGTTTATAAAACTAAATGTAGATGTGCTACACTTGTTTCCCTGTGATGAACACATACTGTGTAGGTAAGGTTTGCAGAGCTTATAATAAATTAATAATAAAGGGCTGAATAGTACCTCATTCCTCAGGCTGTTCCATTGGTTTCAATGAATTCCCTTAAGGAATAAGGTAGTACTTAGCATGACTATCAGAAGCAAGTCCAGAATAACCACCAGAACAGAGATAGGCTCCATCGGTCCAATTAGGAATCAGAGTGGGATTTTGAACACCCTGAAAGTTTAGAGCTAGGGGTCTGGTTCAGCCCATTATAAAGAGAGGTCAGCTGCAAGCTGTGAATACCCACAAAAGGTGCTTTGGCTATAGGGATTTGATTCCAGCCCATCTCTACAAAGGAGTACTTGGGTTAAAATATACATTTACAAAATGTTTGACATCTGCTTGTAAGCCCCCCCCCCACCCCGCATCCCCTCCAAAATCACACATTTTATGGTCCAAATTGTGCTCGCAGTTTATCTTCTGCAACTTCACTGATTCAATGAGGTGCCATAGTGAAACAAACAGTAGAATTTGGTTCTTATGTGTAATTTAATGCAAAATATATTTAATTACAAAAAATACAGTATATGCTGTTACCTGCCTAAAAAGCTTCTGAAATTAGGACTAATGCTGCTCCAAATTTCAGTTTTCTGGCTTTCTGATTTAATTCTAGCTGCAATAATAAAGACAGTCCCCTGTTTACAGCTCCATAAATAGTGACTTGTGTTTTCTGTGACAACGCAGCTCTGGGCTGCCTCTGTGATCATTTATTTTATATCATCCTTAAGTTGTCATTTATTTACATTTCTCAAAACAGCTACCCCATTAAACAAACGGCCTGTTTTGTTAAGTCATGGTCAAGGATGTTTCCTTCAACTTATCACATCTAGAAATGCCATAGTCAGAAATGCTTTCAGGCTATTTGCTAAGAAAACTAACATAAGCTTCTTATCAGAAAACATTACATTTCCCTGAAAGGTGAACTGTTCTGTCAGTTATTCAGGCCATGTGAAATTTTATGACAGGTCACTGCACAGAAGTTGATGGCACACTGTGGTCGCCTCGAATGTAAGCCAGAGCCTTCAGCTACATATGACTGCAGGTAGTGACACAGAAGCAGCAAGCCTTTTCCCTCTGTCACATCTAGCTGTGGGTTGTATTCTGGGCATAGGTTGGAGGGGGGCATGCAGGGGGCTTAAGGATGCATCAAGAAGCATTGCAGATTTAGTGATGAGCCCTGTGTGTCAGCATCCACGGGTCAAGTCCCAACAGAGTCGGGCAGGAGAACAGGCTATTTTAGACTCAATGCACCATTGTGCTTTCAAACCCACTGCAAGAAATAAAGCCAGAAGAGAAGCTATGGATATTTCCAATACTCACAACACAGGCTTCATTCTGCTAAAAACAAAATCAATATTAGCAACTGCATATTAACTACTAAAAGTTTAATGGAACACACTGCAGTTCAGATATTTCAGTTATTTTCCTTAATGCAAGCAGCTAATTTCCAGCTAGCATTCCACTAGTTAAAAAGTTTGGTCATGTCAGTAAGAGGTGAGGAATAGCCCTCCTGGGAACAACACTGTACACGCTTTGTATTATACACATTTGCATGAAGCTTATGAACCTTCAGGAAAAGCTCTCCATAATGAAGCTAAAAGCTGTGGTTGGCACAATTCTCTGATTTTTGTGGGGTTTCAGTCATTGTGGCACTGGAATCTGTACCACTAAATCCCAATGCATTGACATACATTGTGGTATAATAACATCCTATGTAATAACACAGAACACACAGAAACAATTGATTTAAGCAGGCTTCCCTTGTGAGTTTGCTGAGTCCCACTAGTTACAAGGTTTAAGACTACAGAGAGAGCATAGACATTAACAGACAAGGGGGAATCTGGAAAAAACAAAACCCTACCATATATTTTTCAGAGAAATAATTATTTTTAACCTTTTCAGTTGAAGACATTTCTGTTCTTTACACTTTATTCTAGTTTTGCTTTCTCATCAGCTTCTCAATTCTCATCTAGATTTGCTCTCTCATATTTCCAGGACAGTGTTTTCATTGCATTTTTGATCAGTCGCTCTGAGAGCGTAGAGTGTAAAGTTTTGAAGCAAAGCTTTGCTGTCTGACGTTTGGTTCCTGCCCTCAGCAGTTTCAGTCATGTGTCTTGCTACAATGTTCTGTTTTGCTAATGGGTGTGTACACATCATTCGTGCTTTACTCCTGTGGAGAAGTGGCCAGTCTGCAGTCAGAAATAAATATTTTATGGTGTTTTTTTTCAAAAATGCCAACCGCTCTTATTTTATTTATTCAAATGTATATTAACCATAGCTGTAGGTGCTCATCCTATGCTCTGGGTGCCTATCCCCACAAGGGCTACCCGTGGATATAACCACCTAGTCCCCACCGTGCTCCCTCTTCAACAGCCTGAGAAAACAGAAAGAAAAGATGGGCTTTGCATCGTGACTGGAAGATTAACCAATCTGGGCTCTGATGGACCAACGCAGGGAAGTGCGTGCCAGAAGCATGAACTCCTCACAGAGAATGCCTTGCCCCAGCCGATCCTCCTCATTTATAGGGTAGTGGGCTGAGGCTTCAGTCCCTCTTCTGATCTCAACTGTGGCAGTATCTCTCTTAGCTTTCCCATCCTATAACCCTTTCCTATTTCAGGACAGTTATGAACATCCTGTGTTACCAATAGCAATGTCTCGTGCATGCCAGAAATTAAAGTTACTTGCATTTATAGCAGCACTGCTATCTGATTGCAAAAAGAAGTCTAATGTTTCTCTTCAGGAATCAGAAATAAGATTATGAGCAGGCAAGTCCCTCCTCAATGGACATTCTTTAAAAGTTCCTTTTTGTAAACGTGGGCTTCCTGCCTATGCATGATCACAGTCCAAATGCAAAAAAACCCACCTCTGTTCTAAAAAGAAATGACACCAGACATGATCAGGAAACAAAGAAACCAAACTGATGCAATAATAGACAGATCTTCAGCAGATTTTACATAAGATTATTAAAAGTCTTTCCCCTTTACTATTTATTTGACAATGTATATAAAACCTCAAGTCTGAGATGTATCTCTTTTGCTCTCAGTATTGCTGCCCGTAGCCCGTGAATAAGTAAATGATTTTAGATTTGGCATTGTCAGATATACTACCTGTCTCTTTTTGTTTCAGTCATGCTTGCTATTCTTACCAGTTTAGACATTTTCTATGTCTTCAACCTTTTCTCATCTCCACTGAGGTAACACAAGATATTTCAGAATCCCCCCAAAAGTCAATTCAAGTCTGCTGTATCTGATCTATATGGGTGTATGGAACATTTTACCTTTAATCAAGACATTCCTCTCGTCTCCATGCTGGTTACAGCTATATTGTTACTCACCACACTAAGGCTTGGTTATGCTTGTTGTCTGCATGTACAGGTCATCACCAACGAGTGGGATTTCAAAGTGAATCTGTTAAAAGTGGAAATCTCCAAATCAGCTCATGAATGTTACCATATGCAGAACTCAGTAAATATATCACTGATAAATCACACATTTTTACTACATGTCTATAAAACCATGATTATAATAAATGCCTGCTTAATTAATACATTAGGACATAAAGCCATTTATTCTCCTCTTATTTGCTATCATTCTCCCTGTTCTGATTTAATAATGCAAAAAGGTTTCTCAGATGCCAAATGGTGGAAATAATAAAAATACATTAATCACTGATATTGAAGGCAGACATGCCTGGCAGTGCTTCTGGCATAGCAAATGCAGCCAAATTTCTTAACTGAAAGGCGAGTGATGTTTTACCTAAACATGTTAAAAATCAGGTCTGCAACAATACAAAAAAAAAAAAAAACCAAAAACCAATCCTGTAAGATGCATTGGGAACACAGCAATAGAGGTGTCCAGAGTAACCATTATTACAATATGGGGGGGGGGGAGGAGAAAAGGGGGTGGAAGCTTTCAAGACAGTTAAATTCATGAGGGCTACAGAGCCTCAAATTGAAATTATCTCACTCTGTGCTGATAAATAAAGTAGCTCTGGTACCTAAATCATGACACTAACTATACGTTTCGATTTTTTTAAGTAGTGATTAGGTGGATACTCAGGGGAACCCACTAGCCTTCACAGAGATAACAGACTCAACTTAATATCAACTTAAAAAGAGACTTGAATTCTAACCAATCTCATGTAATGAATTGCAATTCTATAGCTTTCAGAGGGGAAAAAAAGATAAAAAAGCGATGTGGCTCCATTCTCTAACTTGCTGTCAGGAAATATAATTTGTGCTCTCGGTGATTCACCTAGCTCATATGCAGCATGCAAATTTATTTCCCTAATAATCAGACCTGGAGATTGCCCAAGAGGATTAATAGCATCATTCCTTATGACCGCCAGGATATTATGCACCTCTGACATGGAAAAATTGTGTTAGTTCTACAGAGAAAACGCAAGGATATTTGTCCTGCTAGACAATATAATAGGCTGGTGCATCATCAGATTACAATGTCATTTCAAAAACCTTGAATACAAATAATGTACAGTGGGGGAAATGTTGGTACATCCTCCCTTAATTCAGTAGCCTTGGATTCACATGTATTTTTTTGCTTGTAGTTTTTTTTCCCCGTTCTCCCCCTATTATAGTTTGTGGAATATTGTATGCAAAAAACGAAAATATTTGATATCAAAATTATATCCCTTTGTTGTTCTTAGGTTATTTCTTTGAGAATACCCTATACAGGCACTGTAAAAAACAAAACCCACTGCTCTCAGTTTTACAAAAAGCTAAATGCACAAACACCTATATTATATTGAATATCTCTATGAGAATATGGAGCACATTTATTGGCACAGTTTCTTAATGTTTCATTCACAAGTCAAAGCAATGTATTTTGCAATCACTGGTATTCTCATAGGGAGAACGTTAATTTTTAAAATCTTTTTAAATGAGTTGGTCAGGAATTTTCTAAAAAAAGAAATGTTTCCTGCTGTACTTTAGACCAAAGAACACTGCCTTCGAGACAAGACAAAATTTCATTATTATGCGCATGGGAGCTATAAGATTAGCTCCTATTGCTGCCCCTAAGGTGGAGCAGCAGGAGGAACCAATGAGATGATGCTAATGTGCATGTTAATAGTATTCTCCTAGAAGAAGTTAGGATAATTAAACATGTACCGTCTCTTTAAGACAGAACTGCACACATTTTCTTCGGATGGGTGTTTACAAGATTTCCAATTTCAGGTCACAGCCATTTCTGAGATTGCTTAAGAAAGGGATGGAAATAACTTATCTTATTCATGTATTCAAAGAACCTTATAAAATGTGCAAAACATAACAGTTTTAAGGGGCAAAACATGCATCTTATCTTGACAGACCTGCTTTATTATGGGTAGTGTTGTATACTGACCTAATATATTGAATATTTTTAAGCTAATATACCTTGTAGGAAACCAGCCTTTAATGTGATGGATTTTATAGTATCTCATTAGGGTGTGTTTATATAACCTGATACTAAACACATTTCCAGATTCATGTTCCTTATTAAAATTGTGAGCTGTATTGATTTTTAGTTGGAACAGCAACAGAGTCATTTTTACTATTAAGAAAGGCTTTTGAGAAGTTATTTTCACAGATCACAACTGCTGTGACACAAACAGTGCACATATCTCTCATCTTTCTTTACAGCCTCAATTATATGAATTGTGATGCATTACCCCACCTGCTTCTCCATTGGTGGAGCAGTTCTGTTAGATTGTTAAGAATTCAAAGGGGCATTTTTTATTCATGATTTTGTTATTTTGCTTTTAAATATAAATTCAAGACAATCCTCAAAATAGTATTTATATTTTATCTGGTAAAGGAACATGTGTTTTTAAAACCAAAATATCTTAATGCCTCTGCTTTTCAAGTTTCCATAACAAACATGGCAATGTTTACACTAATATACCAAACACAAAAACTTAGCATTCCAAGTGGTATAAAAATAATGACTTTCACATGCTAATGTCTCCATTTTGTAAACCAGTCTTCAAAGGTAAATCTAATGTTAGCAGTAAATAGAAATGCTCCTATATTTCTCTGAGGGAAATAATGATCTTTGAGGTAGAGTAAATAGTTTAAATTATTGGGAGGTCCTTGTAAGAAACAAAATGTGAGAATAAAAAGAATAAAGAAACTGTCCCCTTTACTGTGAAATTAGCGCTTTTGGATGCAACCCACATTTTAAATGCAAATATTTAGAGAGAAAGAATCACTTCTGAGACAAACAAATCATAAACTAATTCTTCTTGATTTAATTAACAGTTAGATAGTACAATCTATTTTTTTTTAAAAGACAGAAGAGTGTGTGTTCATTACATTTCTATATTTTTAAAATCAACCCTTAAGTCTTCAACAGGGACAAGGGTTGAAATTAAATTGCAACATATAGAAAGCAATAGATTTAATATAGCCACTTGTGTGCTTTCCTTTTAACTGCACTTGTTAGTTTTGCTATAATACTAGAGAAGCAGTTCAGGAATTTCAAGTAATTGCTATATTTGGCCTAAGAAATTTTAGGTCTGAATTGGTTCTCAGAAAGGAGAAAATTTTCCTTTATTTTGCCCCTGGCATGCTATTCATTATTAAACATTAAAGTTGTGTCAATTACTTACTTCCATAGTTGATTATTATCCTGGTTATTCTACCAGCTAATCAACCCTTCTCTAAAACATGTCTAGCAGTGAGTCTTAATAGATGTACAGAATATAATTATTTGTGCAAATTTCTTTTGTTTCCTTTTAACCACAGAAATTGGTTAATTATTTTAATCCACACAACCCCCAAATAAAAGCCTATCTTGATTTACCAATTTATTTTTAATCAATGTTAGCCTGGGTTTTTAAAGTTTACTCTTAAGCCAATGTAAGAGATTACACTGAGAGAAAGGAAAAAAAAAAAAGATGTAAGTATACTTGCTTTAAAAAGGGATGAAACTAACCTCCCGGAGAAAGACTTTGTTAGTATTAACAGATTCACAGCTATTCTGTTTGAGGTGCAATTATTTTACCATTATTACACACAAGGCTTTTAACAGAACAGTCATTCCCTCCATTTAAGCAGTGAGTTTTATAATTTATTACATCTCTTTGGTCATCAACTCACTATACAAACAGTTGGTCACCAGTGACCAATTACATTAAGGTTAAGCAACATAACTTTAAATTAGAAATAAGCTAATGTATCTTCATCAAGGGCCTGCTGTGTTTTCACTGCTGTTTATGAGATGATACTAAATGCGGATATGGAGCACGCTCACTGGGACCAATTCCTATCGGCCTGAAAATGGGAAAGTCTTGAGCCTACTCAGGTCCAGAGCTAATTAATGGGATAACATCTGCTTTAAGCATTCCGCTGTAGTAATTTCTATCAACTTCATTGTGAAGGTGCATGGGAAACTAACAGAGAACTAAGTATCTATCTTGAACCACATTAATCTGTAGTGGATCTGAAAATGTGAATTTTAATTTTGCTCTCATCTTTAGGGGGTTGTGAATGGGAGGGGGGGGGTGTTCTTGTAGATTATACGTATTTTTTCTCCCCCATGGAGAATATCCTAAATTCAAGCTGCACATATTGCTTGTGGGTTTGTTCATTTTTTGTTTTGTTTTGTTTTAAAGAAAGGGACACAGCAGCAGATGAAGATGACCATGTTTCTCATCAACAATCAATTTTATACAGGAGGATGCTGAAGTGGTTTTATCGCATTACTTTTAAAAAACAGCATGAATTGCTAAAGAAAAAAACATGATACTGTAAAACTGGCTTCAAAAGTGATAAACCCAGTTACTTCATTTTATCAGCTTGTGTATAACAAACACTTGTCTGAAGGGCCAGGCACCTATCCTGATTTGTGATTTAAATAACTACCAGTTGAATAAATAAATAAATAAAATACTGCTGCTGCTACTACTATTACTAAAAATAATCCATGATTATTTAAAAACAAACGCACATATCTGAATTCAGAAGTCCCTTCAGCTGACTTTTATCACTTATTCTTCAAATTGTTAAATTTTAATTACAGTCAACAGTTCAGAGCTATATTTTGCTCCTATGCTTTTCCAGTAGGCCAAAGAATGAGAATGCTCAGAATAAACTGGTTTATTGTTTATATTACATAGTCAAACAGGTATGTGCCACCAATGCATGCACTTGGAGTGGTCAATAAACAAAAAAAAACGGTATTGTTTTCTCTTTATATTGTTATTATTGCTTAAGCTACATTTTACTGATTTAATTCTTTCAAGATAATACATTGGGGAATGAATTGCATGCAAACAAAAAAATGGTCCTCATAATAATGAAATTACATTAATAGTCGTTCACCTTTACCTAAGAGGTGATGAGTTCAAATGTCAACTCTATGGAATATTTTCTATAATTTGTTTGCCATTGTGCATATTCTATTTATTTGTTTGCTGCTAGGTATTGAAATATTCAGGCTATTGGGAATTAAATGCTTATTTGCTTAACAATGCATATCTGTGAATTAATGGTATAAAACATGGCGTTTTCTAAAAGGTTGTCACTCAGTTTTATTTATGAAGATGCTACTCAGACAAGATTCAAGGTCTTTCAAAGAACATTGTTACATCTCAAGCATAGGGGAGAAAAATATTATTTGCATTTTTAACAATCCTATATAATTGTATAAATTATTGAAATGAAAGAGTGCCTGCTGTTGTTACATACGTAAATTATAATTGCACAGTGAAGTAGCATGGTGTATCACACATGCAGTATCCACTATTGGTTGTTCCGAGGCAGAATTTTTGTTTTGTTTTGTTTTGAATCAATATATGTTACAAAATGCTCATTTGAGTCATTAGGATTTGGGGCCAGAAAATAAATTTGGTGTCTACTGTGCATGAGCACATAAATATGGTCAGCTTCATTACTGCAGTAATATTCTGATTTGCTGGTAGGACTAATAGAAGCACCATACTGATAGTACTCCATGCCTTCCTTCTGCTAGCATGCCATAAGGCAATAAGGTTGCAACAACTGAGGTGAACCCTCAGTTCTGTTGGTCAACCTATCCTGCTGGTTGACCTATCCTGCTGATGTTATTTGAACCCTTATTTTCCTTAAGAGGATCATCTGATTGTCTTAATGTGTATACATGGATAATATAGTCACATTCATAGTAAAAAAGAGCTGCAAAATTAGAGGCTGCTTAGTAATTATGTAATTTTATGCTGGAGTAATTGGCAACTTTTGATCCAATTATATAACTAGTTGCTTCTTAAAATTCAGGGAGAGGAGATGGATATATATAATATGTTGTAAAGTGTAAAAGAGCTGGACAGGAAATAAGGTGGGTTGAATTTTTTTAGTGCTTTGATCAAATTAGAACCAGGTTGATGAAAGGAAATGCCTCGGGTTCTCTGCTTGAAGTTTTGTGTCATACAAAAGGCTCTTGAAATGATCAATTTTGCACGTCAGTCAGTAAGTTTAGACTAGCCTAGTCTTCTATCTATGAAAGAGAGCGTTTCTATACTTGATCACTCAGACTTCTGGCCCCTGTGGGACATTACATTTAGCACAAATTAAATGGATGAGGGAGAGGAGACCATCCTAGAAATCAGTGGAAGAGCTCTATGTTGGGGTTCTGTGTTTCAGCTTTCTGCACTGCCTTTGCATGCCTGTGCCTTGACTCAGAGATGATAGGGTTGGAAAGGAACATGGTGATTGCTTGATGAATCCCCCTACACTAAATGCAGGATTATCATCTACACTGGTCTCTTCAGAGTTTTATCTAATCAACCACTGAATATTTCAGCGCCAGCTTTCATCCCTTTGTTTCATTCTGTCCCACCTTCCAAAGCAGTTATTATATAATGGCAGCTGGCTATTATTATTTACATAGTATCATAGTTGTGCAACCTGAACAGTACTAGAACTGCTTACTTCTGCTCCCCCTTAAGGAGCACTACTCTAAAAAAGTGATGTAGAGGGGCAAAGAGGATGTGCGACCATGGTCCTATCCTTGCCCCATACACAAAAAGTGGCCCCAGAGCCATTGTGTTAGCCTGAAACACAGTCCCTCTTGTGCTCCTCATGGGTCAGGGTGACTTTGTGGATTTTAAGTCATTGCTGTGAGTTGAGTTGTTGTGAAGTCCCCGATTCAGTCCAGTGCACATCAGCATCTCTGCTACTGGGATGCAGGGTCGAGATAAAAGAGCTCTGAGCACACTAATCTTATTTATACATATAGTCATTTAGATGCCAAATTGAGAGTGTTACAAGGTTCCTGTGCCTGATTGTATCAGAGAATAGGTAGACAGCTAAAGGAGACCCAGGTGTTAAAATAACTCTTTCCTTTACCTATAGTACAGTACCTGCACTTGAACACTTTTGCTTTGGCATGATTTTCTTCCACAAGTAACACCTCCCGAAAGCACTCTTTCCAGAAATGATATTCTAGGACTGGGAATACTGACAGATTTGTGCAACAACCTTCACCCAGAATTGTGTGGAATTGCATCAAAATGCAGTGGTGTTTGGTTTTGTGGTTGTTGTTGTTGTTTTTCTTAGATGCGGAGTATTTGAATAGCTGCCCATTTCTAAACCAAAGCAACTTCTTTTGAAGTTGGTTGGTGTTCCCCAGTAACAGAAACACTGCACAGCATCGAAAATGACAGGACATCAAAGTATTATTTCACTAAAAAAGAGACACAAGGCATTATATGAATGACATTTTTTGAGTTCCAAGATTGGAGTTACAGAAATATCTGCATGATTCACATGTATGGTAAGATAGTCATATACATTCCAGTGTTAGGTATTCACTAGGGCACATGCTAATAAGGTGTAATTTGGCAATATGAGAGAGGTCCTTCCTTCCAGTTCTATTATCTGTAAAAGATACAGTCCCTTGTGCCAACTTGGTTGCACATCAGGAGCATTTTGCTCTGCAGCCAAGAAAACAAAGATCTGGCACCAGAGATGAATGCTAACGTGCTGGGCCAGCAGAGCTCGGAGTATGTGAAGGAGATGGTGCTGCTAAGGGAAGAATGCACCATGAGCAGCACACTCTGCTGTCTGACTGAAGATACATTTATATTAGCTGCTAAAATAGCCATCAGCTTGGAAGGGGGTAAAAGATCCAAATAGCCTTAGCCTATAGAATGAAAACAAAAAAAAATTTCCACCGAGGCACATGATGGAGACAGTGCTGTGAGTTATACAAATATCGCTGTGGCATTCATGCTGTGGTGCTCAGGCTCAACACTGTTCTGTTAACGCTACATCTCTGAGAAGGGAGTGCTGTACACTGCACTGGTGAGTTAGCCCGGAGAGGGTTTATGTTCTTCAGCAGAGATTTCTCTCTCCCATCCAAACAGAGGTGCTGTAGCACTCTCCAGTGGGGTACTCTTTATTTATGCCATATCATAAACACAAGTTTTCCAGGATTAACTCTCAGCTGTGGCACTTTAAACATGGGCTTTTAACAGCTCTGACCTGGGTTCTGGCTCTTACTGCAGTCCCTCAGGGGGTGTTGGGAGGAGTGTCTCATCAAAAATATGAGAAAGGGAATAAAATGAGGATGGAACATTTATTTAAAGTATTTTCCTTAACAGTTTCTTTTTCTTTCTTTCTTTCTTTCTTTCTTTCTTTCTCTTTCTTTCTTTCTTTCTTTCTTTCTTTCTTTCTTTCTTTCTTTCAGTTAGATCGCACTTAATGTGAATCCATGACACCAGTGCTGTGGATGAAATTGAAAACTGTATTCTTCTAAATGTGTTCCTAACATTCCATTTTTTACAAAGCTGCCAGGGGCTATTCTGCATTCCCACAACTGCTACAAATGTAACATATTGTTTTGCAATAAAAATTAGCTATAAAAGTGTGAAAAATACCAGAGAGCCTAATGTCAGAAACAAGAGATGGGGGTATGGCTTTAGCACCCTTTTAGTGGACATTTTATTTATTTTTCAAATGGCACAGACACATTTATAGCTACTGTATTTCAATTATCTCTAATTTCACACATTTTATGCAAATTCCAAACATTTTAATTGCAAATGAGACGGGAACTTATTTTTAAAAGTGGAGCAACCCAACATTTCAGATTGTTCTTGATTTTAATTCCAAGTTTGTCTACTGCGCTGATAAAAACTTTTAAAACCACATTTCTACACTGTGCCTTAAAATTCAGTGCAATTAAAAAACAAAACAAAAACAAACCAACTACATGGCAATTAGTTTCAGTTCCAAAACCTTTTCTTCACCTTTTACAAGCCACTTCAGACTTCCTAAGTAGAAAAGGTTATGAAGTTGCAGTGATATTATTAATGGAAGACACATTGTTTCAATAAGAGTTAGTGATTTAATAGTATGCTCCATGACTGATGAAAATGAATCCATTATCCTGTACTATTCTCTCTGTCTCTTTCTCTCTCTCTCTCTCACTGACTTCAATATCCTAGGACATGGGATATTAGCTCAATCCTGGCTTAACTGTCATTCAATAGAAAATTCTCTAAATAGAATAAACCACAACTCAGCCTTTGGCTGGATGAAACTATCTGCTACACACTGGAGACCCAGGCACAAGAGTTGTCCTTTTCTAAGTGATATTTCACAATAGCTCACTCTACAGAATATTGTATAAGGTTGATGGCCTTTAGAGGTGTGCAAAATGTTGCTGACCAAGTCAAAACCAGCAAACCTGGTTGGAGTTTCAAACAAGGCTGGGGCAGTTTTTGAGCAAACTAGGGCCAAGTTGAGGCTTTAGTTGTGGCTTTGAGTGGAAGGATAGGCTTATGGCCATGGACTGGATTCAAGAGATCCAGTGGTTCAATTAACAGTTCTGTCACACACTTCTTCTGTGACATTGATCAAGCCATCTAAGGATAGATTCTGATACCCTTTCTCATACCATGTGGTATGTTTTACTCCAAGAGTCATTACACTGAAGTCAACAGGAATACTCATGGAGTAAGGTGTTACCAAGACAGGCCCAGGGTATCAGAATCTGACCCTTAATCCATCTGTGCTCCCACCCACTCCCAATAAAATGGGGATATTAGTACTTCCCTATCTTGTAGGAACATTGCAAAGATAATGTCATTACTGTTGGTGAGGCACTTGGACTCTGGGGATGAAGGCCACATAAGCAGAAATTATCCATACTTTAATGGGTTTGACCCCAACCAGGCAAAACAATCTGATTTCAGGTACCTTTTGCTTTGAGCTTCTGGGTTCTTTTCAAACACATTTTCTGGAGCTATGACTTTCCAAAAACAGGGGCGGGCGGGGGGGGGAGATTTAAAACAAGACTCCTGCAAATGAAAATGTTGGGTTTTATGCCACCCTGGACTCCAATTAAGCAAAGTACTTAAATACACATGTAATTTTAAGAACATGAGTAGTTCCATTGACTTGCATGGGATTACTCACATATTTAACGTTATGCATGTGCTTATGTGCATTGTTGAATCGGGGCCCTAATGGCTGACTACTGCGCATACTGTATAAAGATGATGAAAAGTTTTAACTATTTACCATACTGTACTATACACATTTTACTACAAATGGAAACTTCCTAAATTCATTCCCTAAAATGTGTTTTATATTCTTTCCCTCCTGTAATTTAAATGTCTAGCAGAAATATTCAAAAAGAATGAAACACAACTTTAGTCAAGGTCTCTGACTTTCAAACCAAACATTATCAGAACAGTGAATAGCCCTGTTAATATTATTTTCATTTGATTAGAGTAATCTGCTGAGGTGCTGCCTTATTCTTTATCAGCTACCTTTTAACCAATCAATACTTTAGCGTTATAGTTTTTTTGAAGGCGGGTGATAATTTTGGAGATAAACTCTCTAGGTACTGCTGACATTGTATAGTTACATATTTAATATCTTTTCAGATGATTCAGAACTCTGGCAATGTAAGAATCTGCCCAGAAAAAACACTAAACCTTAAATTTTCAAAGCTGTGTGCAGGGATTTGGCCACCTGACTCCTATTAATGTCAATGAAAATTTAGCTGTAGGAAAGGTAATGTCTTTTCCCTCAGATCATTCCCTCTCTGAAGGGAGCCAGAGAACAGAAGAAAGAAATAAAAAGCAACTTTGCACCATGGATCGAGACCAGTAGGGCCTGCTGAACAATTAGGGAATATTCAATAAGAGAACATTTGTTTACTAAAATTAGCAAATGTTTCTATGCATACTGAAGTAGAAAAGTCTACAGAGTTATAGCTTGGAGGGGGAAAATGAGATTTGGTGTGTTTAAAACATCATTAAAATATATATTTTTTAATTTTTCTCTACTAAAATTATCTGTTTGCTTATGTATTAATTTTGCTGCAAATAAAATTAGTTGTCAGACCTCTGTTTATGGCCTAATTACCTTTTGTGGGGCAAAAAAAGGGTGGGGGGGATTAAAGAAATAACAAAAAAGAATGGATCTTTACCTACAGTAACTGTAGTTCTCAGAGCTGTGATGTCCACATGGATTCCACTCCTGATTCTCAAGCACACCATGTATGCAAGATCAGATTATCATCAAATTATTTTGACTAGCGTTATTTTGATCTTCTATGGATACCAGATATCTTCACTCCCTAGCCCCACCCGAAGGCATAAAGAGTGAAGCAGCTTCTTCAAAGGGGAGGGAGGAAGGGATAGCTCAGTGGTTTGAGCATTGGCTTGCTAAGCCCAGGGTTGCGAGTTCAATCCTTGAAAGGGCCATTTAGGGATCTAGGGTAAAAACCTGTCACGGGACAGTACTTGGTCCTGCTAATGAAGGCAGGGGACTGAACTCAATGACCTTTCAAGGTCATTCCAGTTCTATGAGATAGGCACATCTCCATATATTATATTAACTGTCCCTCAGTTTCTTCACCAGTACAGAATCCCAGAGGAATAGAACACCACAGTAGTGTGGAAAAACGGCGGCAGATGGGTGAACACTTTTCAGAAATGATAATTCCATACCTGACCTATCAGTCGTCATCCTCAAAGGAAACCTGAACAAAACCTCCAAAAGTTGAGCTTGGAAACTTAAATTCATAACCAGGCTACACACTAAAAATCATGGTCTCAACAGAAACAATGAGGAGTCCTTGTGGCACCTTAGAGACTAACACATTTATTTGGGCATAAGATTAACCCCACAAAAGTTTATGCCCAAATAAATTTGTTAGTCTCTAAAATGCCACAAGGACACCTTGTTGTTTTTGCTGATACAGACTAACGTGGCTACCCCTCTGAAACTAAATATCTCAACAGAGACACTGGTTGTATAGCTCATTACAACAATTTGTCCTCTGTCCTCAGACTGCAGAGGTGTTAATTGCCCTCTTCATTTTAAGTGGTCTCTTGCATCATGTGTTAATCCCTTATGTTTAAGACTCTGTCACACCTTGTATTTAGCTGTAACACTCTGGTTACCTTTTCCAGACCTGAAGAAGAGCTCTGTGAGGCTTAAAACCTTGTCTCTTTCACCAACAGAAGTTGTTCCAGTAAAGGAAGGTCTTCACCTACCTGCTGGTCAGTGGGTAGTGATCGATCTATCAGGGATCGATTTATCGCGTCTCGTCTAGACATCACGGCCAGGTAAGTTGACCTAAGATACGCCGACTTCACCGACTTCAGCTACATCAAGCTAGCTGAAGTCGGCATAGCTTAGTTCAGCGCCCCACCCACCCACAGTGTAGACCAGGGCTAACAGATATTACCTCGCCCACTTTGTCTCTCGCATATCATGGGACCAATAGAGCTAGAACAACAATGCAAACAAAAACGTTTTCTGTTTGCTTGGAGCGGAATACTTAGTCCTACTTAAACAATGACTGCAGGACAGTCCTACCAAAATGGACATCCAGCCTGGAATCCTCTACTAAGGAAAAGTGTCTTGTAAATGTGTGGACTGAGCTCCACATCATTGCCTTACAAATTTCAGAAATGGGGACATTCTCCAAAGGTTGCTTGGGCTCTAATGCAATGTGCTCTAAAGTGGCCAGCCTGGTTAGCTCGTAACATATTATTATATTGCTGGAGATCACATTTTATAATCTCTGTGAGGATACTGCCTGACCCTTAATCTGATCAGCACAGACCACAAACAGTCTAGGTGTGGTACCAGAATGGTTGTATTCTGTTAAGGTAATATGACAATGCCCTTACTACATCAAGTGTATGATGTTTATTTTCCCCTTGGATTGAGCAAAGTTTGAAGAATAAAACTGGAAGATGAATAAATGGATTCATTTGGAACTCTGAAACAAAGCTGGGCAGGAATTTGGGATGTGGCCCTGATAGTAACCCAGCTCTTATGAAACACTTTATAAACCACGAGGGCCTGAATCTACCATAGCCATTGAGCTACCATAATGGCTACTAAAAAGCAGCCTTTATTTACATGTGGTATAAGGAACAGGTTATTAACAGCTCAAAGCAGAGATCCATTAATCCTGTGAATACTATATGGGGGTACCAAGCAGCCGGGGGCTCTAAACTGGAGAAAAAACATGAATAAAGCCCTTAAGAAATCTAGAGTGAGAAAATACAGTGTGGCCCTGGACAGGAGGGTGATGTGCAGATAACACTGTTAGATGTACCATTACGGAACCAATAGAAACTCCAGGTTGTTTCAGAGTTAGCAGAAAGTCCAATACTGCTGAAATGGGTGCTGTCAAAGGTGTCTGAGAACTGTGTGCTGAGATGATCTGTTAGTGAGTTATGAATGCTTGGAGGTTGCAAGGTAAGAGACATTATCCGATGACAAATAAAGTCCAGAGCTGAATGGCCTCCTGAGAGAACAGAGATGACCTGGCTTCTTCCTCTCCATTGACATAATGCATCACAGTGGCGTTGTCAGTCAGCACTTGAATTGTGGATCCCTGGAGTAAAAGCAGAACAAGCCTTCCATGTCAGGATCTGAGTTCCAGAATATTTATGTGCAAACAAGCTTCCTGAAGGGATCATATGCCCTGAGCTTGCAGGAGTTCTAGATGAGCTCCCCCATGCCTGAGTGAAGGTGTCAGTCACCAAAATCTTGGTAGGTAGAGGTGCAGAGAAGGGTAGTCTATTGAACACAGAAGTGGGTCTTTCCATCACTTTGTGGGACTGTGATGATCAGGTCCATGTAATGGCTGCTGGGTAGATACACTGACTTCAACCATGCTTTTATTGAGCATAGGTGAAGTCTGGGAAACCATGTCACATAAGGCCAGGTGTCCCAGAAGTCTCTGGCATGTTCTTATTGACATGCCTCAGAGGCTCACTGTGACCCTCCATGCAGCCCTTCTCTCTCTAGAGGCAAGGGTCACAGCCTACTGAGCCATTTTCATCATAAGCCAGCAAGGAAGGTGAGGAGAAGCAACCCTCCCTCGCACAGTCTCTGTTGTCTCCCAGTCTCAGTGATTAATCAGGAAGGGGAAGGGGGAGCCTGGGCCCGCCCTCTACTCCGGACTCCAGCCCAGGAACCCTAATAGTAGCAGCTATGGTAGCTGACTATTTGGAAATAGGATGTATACAATTCCCTGGGCCACTTCCATGCAGCAGCCCCCACTCAATATCTCCTTCACCGTCAGGACCTCCTTCTTTGCACCTGATATGGATTTGTACTGCTTACTTCCTCCAACAGCGTAGCTTCCTCCTACAGCTCCTGACACATGCGTCTCACTGACTAACTGGGAGGCTTTTAACTAATTCCAGCCAGCCCCTTGATTGGCTGCAGGTGTCCCAATCAACTTAGCTATCTCCACTGTTTTCTAGAAGGATCTTAATTGGCCCCAGGTGTCTTGATTAACCTGGAGCAACTGCCATTTGGTTACCATCATACCAGGGATTTGTTTAGCCTGGGGCTAACATACCTGTTCCTCACCACTTTACTATAGCCATCTGGCCTTGCCCCGTCACACTATATATATATATATTCATTTCACAAGATGTAAACTAATCTTTCTAGTTAGAAAAAAAACACCTCTCCCCTGGAAGTGATTCTAATGTAATTTGAAATGCAGTATTTGTAAACTTACTTTAGTGTTCCAACATATGTACAGAGTTTACATAAAACTGAGATCTCTGCAGCCCATGAAAAGTTAATATAATTCAATTACTGACTGACCCTGAGGACAATATTTCCCTAAGGAAAATAATAGTTCCTGAGATTGTGCTTTATTGACCTAAGCTGAAGGAACTTATTTTCCCTACTCATTTTCAGGTGTTCCCCCTATTTGCTCACACAACCCAATGTGCACCATACTCCCTGAACTCACCAGTATCGGGCTGACTCTGTGGCTCTGTCTCCTGACTTCTTGTTGAGAGAGGACCATAGATGTTAGCTCCTCATACAGGAGCCTTAGAGGAGGAAGCCAGCAGGTTCCCTCACCCATACAGGGTTGTAGAGGAAGGGCATGGGCTGCTACCAGAGCAGTCCTTTAATCCTCCAGCATTTGTTTTCCCCTTACTCTCAGCACCACCTCTGCTGATATCAGTTCTCTTTTCAGCTATATGTTTGATGTAAAGAAATGCCCTTCTACTACTGCCTGTTGAGAGTGGAAATAGTACAAATCAAGATTTGGTTGTATGATCAGATATTAACCAAGAAAAATATCTCAAAGATACACACACACCCCCACACCATTTCATCTCTATTATAATATTATATTCTGATGAGCAATATAACTTAAAAAAGAAAAAACGTCTTTGACAATATTTGGGGGGGGGGCTCTCTCTAGCTTTTAAAAGAAACAAAATGATCAATGAAAAATAAAGTTTTACCACAAAGCCTGCTGAGGTTCACTGAGTTAGCAACAAATTCTGCCAAACTTCTCATTTTGTCCAAATTCTTCCCATTTTTTGTCATTCAAAAACTGAAAACTTGGGTGGCGTTGGCTGCTGCTAAACTGTAAAAACAAAACTCACTGCAAAAGTTTATCAGAATGTATGAAAACTAAAGCCAGGCATGTTTCTTTCAGCTCTAGAAAGGACAGAAATAAGAAAAAAGGGTGTGGAAGAAAGGGAAAAAGTCTTGAATGGACATGGTAATTCATAGTGGAACTGCTGCAACAGGATTTCAAAAGATAACACTATTTGTCACGTGCCATATGTTTTAAAAAAGACTTTCAGTGAAATAAACGAGGTTTAATACTTGACCAAGAGTGACATAGGCAGCTTGCAGAGGAATGTAGAGTAGTGGAACACTTACGCTCTGCTAAAGCACTGAACTTTTCTCTCAGTGCGATTTCTTCTTAATTCCTTGCACGACATTTTAAAGGCAATGTTTGCTGCAGAGACAAGATGGTACCACCATATGTTCCTACTTCCATCCCTAATGCTGACCTAATAAAAGAAATAATTCTACTTTTGGAGCGCAGAAAACAATCATTAAAGTAACTTAAACATCTATTAAACAAACTATCAAAACATCTCAGGTTCTGGCTTTTACACACAAAAGTGGCTAAATCTGGAGGAATATTGCATATGTTGTCCGTATTACACATGTGATGTACAATACTATTTCAGTAGGTCAGCAAAAACTGGATGTCAGTTTATAAAGGAACTTTAGATATTTCATCTGCAAGGCAATAAAAGTCATGAAGCGCTTATAACAAGCTTTATACTATGGTTTGGTAAGATTAAAGCATAGTAGTAGGCCTTTACAGTTACAGTGAGGTAAATATAAAGGCAGTTTCACTGATGGGTCTGTTCTGATACTCATGAACCAACATAACTTTTAGTCTAATTGCTACACTTTCCTTTAATATATTTATTTTATTACTTTTTATCTCAAGTTTAGGTGATGAGACAACCTAATTTTTAATGGAATGTACTCAGATTATATGTAGAGGAACTGAGCAAAGACATGCTGATTTTGCTGTCAAGACTGCAAACTGCATAGCAAGAATTTTTGTTCAATATGAAAGAGAAAGGGGGGTTGTTTTGTTTTGTTTTTGCAATCCACCTTTCCTACCAGAACTCTTTCTTTTTATCGAAAGGCTGTCCCTACTTATTCATGATCAAATACAAGAATCCACACATAATACTAGCTCCTCCAAACTTATCCCTGCCTTGCATTGACATTCCTTTACTAACTGGAATCCAGTTTAATTTTGCTGTTTTCATGAGCTCACTTGCTATTTGAAATTTTGTTATTTGGGGGGGGAAGGGAGAGAAGGTGGCTTTGTGATAAAACTGATGTTTTTTTACAACTGCATTTTACTATCCACCAAATGATGTTTAGTCATGCCATTGCCAAACAGTATTGAACAGTACTGAACCAGTATTTTAACTAGTGCTCTCCACTTATGCTTAATAGTAGAACCACCAGATGTCCCAGTTTTAAAACACTGTCTCGCCTCCTCTCCCATGAGCAGATCTAATGTTGCATGCTGCGGTCCCTGTTGATTGTCAGAACAGTAATAGCACCGACGAGGGCAGAGTCAAACGACAAGGGAATGAGAGAAAGAAGTAGATCTGCCCAAACAAAAATCTTTAATGGAGACCCACAGATCCAATACTGACTATCTTTTAAAGGCCATCACTAGTAGTTACAGTTATTCCACGGAACATTTGGCTCTTTAGCACAGGATGGGGAGACCAATTTTAAAATGTGCCTTTTTCCTTCCACCATTTTTGCTACATAAACTGAAATCCTCCATTTCTCTTGCGGGTCAGATATTCAGTGCTTATTTCACTCTCACTCTATAAGTGTGCTACTCCACGAAAAAGCATTGTACATCTATAGTTCAAAAATCTTATATACCCAGAATATAGCATTCTAGATTCAAATATGCAGACATGGTGCCCAGAATACAGGGCAGCAGTTGTAGAGGATACACAATTCCCTTCTTTCCCATCCTATTCCATCCACTCTAACTCACTCTGATCTGTACTTCTGATGGAAATATGTTCTTATTTTGTCTGCTTCCTTGGACACATCACTTCTGATATGCAAAATCACACAGAAGACAAACATGCCATGAAAAAGTTGCTTATATTTTGTAACTGGCATTAAAAACTGTTTTCGGATTGGCTAGTTTATGACAGGCTGACAGATCTGACATTTCAGGTTGGAAACGCACTGTGGCGGCTTCCTCCAGTTCTCCCTCCTCCTTCAAAAACAGCATACTAGGAACATGAGAGAAGCACCCCTCTCTGCCTTGCAGTTGAGCCTCCACCACTACCTGCCAGGAGGAAACACAGTCCTTGTCTGGGTGCATTGCTGAATAGCCTGAATTCCCCACTCTGTCCTCTCCCTTCCCAGCATGTCTTCTCCCTCTTCAGCATGTCACCCGCTGGCAGGGAGGAGTTCACCCAGGGCCCCCAAACAGAAAGGAGAAAAACACATCTGGGGCCTGGACTAAATGCTGGCTCCCTGGGACAGGTACAGGAAAGAAGAGCACTTTCCTTGCAGATGACCAGGAGGAAGACAAGAAACCCTGCGATACAAGGAGGAGGCCTGTGAAGAGATCTCTGGGGGCTGCTCCTGCTCTTCTCCCAAACCTAGTCCTGTGGGGAGAGGGTGAAAGGATCTGGCTCCTGCAGAGATAGTAATCTGTAGTCAGTGCATTGAGAGTGAGGGAGATTGGGTGCTGTGTGTGGGGAGAGCAGCAAGGGAGACTGGGCTTGTGTGGTAGGCAGACCCGGTAAGGGGGAAGTCGTGTGTGTGTGTGTGTGTGTGTGTGTTTGCACAATACTAAAAGCCTAGGTGAGCTGCAGCATTTTTACATAGACCAGAGTTTTAATTTCACACTAATACTTTATGTCTGATTATACAGGGGAAGGGAAAAATAAATAATGACAGAAGTGGAAGGCCCCTGATGCTCTGGGCTGCAGGGGACCCCAGATGTGCTTGAACCAGCCCTGTGAGCATAAAATGCAGAATTAGATAAAACTGGATGACAATAAAAAATGTAGCTTGTGCTGCAGCCCCACATACCTGTATATATTTAAAGGCTATAGATCAAACAGTAAGTGATATCTTTAAAAGAAAAAAGAAGACAGGTTTAAGAAACTAAATCCTTGCAATAAATAATATATTATTAGTTAAGGAGATGAACTGACAAAGAAGCACTACTCTCATCTCTTCCCTGCAACAACCAGAACAGCTGAATCACTAGCACACCATTTTTCCTTTAGCATGTGCAAGGATTGGTGCTACACTACGGTTTCACAATTAATCTACCAAAGTAATTAAGTAACATGTCAATGACACGGTCATTTATCTGCTATAATTTTATCTTGCAAAAATATAATTTCCCAGTGACTTCTAAAGAATACTGTTGAATGTTTTGGGCCAGGTTCAAATTAGGGAGGAGGGAACTGACCATTTTATTGAAATGAACCAAAATCTTGTTTGGGGTTTGGGAATAAGGCCCCCGCCACAGAAACCTACAATGTGTGGCATTAAGCAGCTAAGCCCAGCAGCTGTGGCCGTCTCTTTGATAGGCTCTGACATCAATCTGAATGTAAATTTTGCATGTGGCCCACGCTCTGGGGCTTGCTGAAGCAGTAGAGTACCTCATGAGCTACTTCACTCCAGATTTCCATTTATTCATTTAGAAACTGAAATGACACCTAGCCATTTAAACAATGGTTTTAAACACCATCCGATACAAGGAAGAACCACCCATCAGCATGGCAGAGGCTCCATTCACTTCACTTAACTAGCAACTGTCTCAAAACAGCAAAATATGCACCACTACACTCATACCCTCAGCCCTTCCCAAAAGCACTACCAAATAGATGATATTTAAAGCACTCTGCTAAGCCCAACAAATCCAGGCTATTTCAGAGCCAGAGTGGAGCAAGTTCCCTAATCAAGGAGCCCTCACTTTTCTGCCAGATCCCTATTTTCTACAGCAAGGGAGCTCCAGCTCAAACACCTCCACTGAGGTCAATAGCAATCTTGCATTGACTTCAGTGTGGCCAGGATTTCACCTGGGGAGAGGCAGATCCAAGCCACTTAGGGTTTTATAGACCAAAACACAGCACCTTAAACTGCACACAGAAACCATCAGGCAGGCAGTGCATGCTGTGGAACACTGGCGTTATGACGAGATACACCACTTCAGAGGAATAACTGCTCGAGGAGTTAATACCTCTTGCATAACAACCATTCAGGCCACGCACTGATTTTGCAATGTAGATCCAGGCAGCAACAGAGAACAAAGGAATGCACGGGTTTCGCATCACTGTTATTTTTAATGTGAACAACAGGTTGGTGTTCTGCTATCATAGACTCAGGCTGAATAAAAATCTTTATCCTGCTTTAATAGCTTAGAGACTGGACAGATTTTATTTTTTACCCCCAGTAATTATTTTTAGCATGGCTTCGTGTAAGTCCACACTTCCCTGAAATCTATGTGATCACACTAAAACATCTCTGTATCTTGACAAGACTAGAGGTAAATGTTGACAATTTAACTCATCTACATTACAATTTAGGTTAGAAGCAGTTTCAGAGCTGACATCATATCTAACAGGCTTTTCTAACTTATTTTCTAAGTCATTCTGTATGTTACCTAGCTGAGATACCAAAAAAAGCATTTTTAACTCATAAAACAATGACAGATGCAAATTTATAATAGGAAAACAATAAAGTGTTTCAGTTGCAGTGAAACAACAACAGATTCAAAACTGACTTTTTTATCTATTCACCTTTTTATTTTGACACTAGTTATTTTAGTATTGGAAAATGTATGATGTAATGATGATCAGAAACAACTATGCACTCTGTTTTTTTCTAAATTGAGTTGTTTTTGGTCATCAGCTCAGAAGACCAGAATGATATGGCAAAGAATCATAATCCAAGCCAAACACACACAGGTCTGAGAATTTCTACCAAACTGTGGAAATAGTATTAAGAGATCATGGCCTTGTCTACACTACCAGGGTAAAGTCGAGCTAAGTTACCCTACTCCAGCTATGTGAATTGCCCTGGTATCTACACTGCGCTGCATTGACGGGACATGCTCTCAGCTCGACTTACCTTACTCTTCTCGAGAAGATGGAGTACCAGAGTCAACCAGAGCACTCTGCCATCGATTGCAGCAGCGTCGATCTCCCGGTAGTGAAGACAAGCACTAAGAAAATGTTCTGCTAGGAGAAAAAATAGGGTCAGTGAAGAATAGAGGAAATTGCCTTTGAAACTATTTCATCTTGAAAATATGACTTTCCTTCTTGCCTTTAGTGGGACTCCGCATGGGCACAGGGGTCCACTCATATAGAGCAATTTACAAGATTGGGAGCTTGGTGATATACTTTGCCCTTTGCATCTGGCTCTTTCTTCCTCCATGCCGTCCCTCATTTTATGCTGCCAGGCCCTCTCTCAACTTCGAAATAATCTCAATCTCGACTGCAATGTTGCCATTTTATCAGAAGTTGTGTATAGGGGCTCTACACAGTCCACAAATTCCCCACAAATACCCACCACAGCAAACATGTTTGGTGTTGGGCGCTCTTGTCTGGCACCTCTGATAAGTGTATCTCCTTTCTTTCTTGCTTGCTACCCATCTCGAGCTTCCCCCTTCCAGTCTCTCACTGTAGGCCCATCCCTTTTCATCCATCCCCTTTAAGGCTCCCCTTTCCCTCCTTCCTCTGCTTCACCCTCTTTATAGTTACCACTTCCTTTCCCAACCCACCTGGCTCCTCCTCTTCATCATCCTGAGGGGGCAGCAAAAGAGGGAAGCACCAACTGTGAGAAAGTTGACTGAACTGGCTGCCTCCCTGTCTCTGGAAAGTCAGGAGGTAAAGGCGTGAAGAACAGCAGGAGAAGCAGAGAGGCAACCGCTGGAAACGACAGGAGTGATAACTGCTGCTACTGGCCAAAGGCAAGAACTGCAGTAAAAAGACCCACTTTCTCCAGCCCAGCTATTTGAGACATAATTACTATAATTTTGTCCCTCCTGAACCCTTTCACTAGGCAGACTCATTCACAAAGGCAGCTGCCTAGTACCCAGAGGTCTGATAATATGCACTCTTTCTAGCTTGGGTTTTATTAGTTTAAAATTTGGAAATTCTAGAACAGATGTAATGAGTAAAAAACTATTTATCTTAAAAAAATAAAAGGCAGAGAAAATCAATAAAACAAAATGCCCACAGCTGTAAAACAAAGACAAAGGTTTTCCCTGTACCGCCCTCTTAGGATTTTCATGTTTTCTAAAGTGTTCTGTATTTCTGCAGCTTCTTCTGATATATCTGAAATATGAAGTTTGCATTTTCTAAATGGGAAGTACTGCCAAGGTTCTTAGTCCCAGGCAGATGAAATGCCATTTCTACTATATTGTAATATGGCTTCCTTAAAAAGAAGTTAAAAGGATTAATAAAAAAACAACAACAACAACAAATATTCACCAACCCATATGGTCAATAATTGCTGTTTAATAGTCCTCCTATTACAAACCTAAAAAGCAGCAGCCAGAATTACCAGTAGAGTATTAATAAACAGGAATGAGTTAATAGTGCATAAAGACCTTCTAGTGGAACAGTGGGGGAGTTGAATATTCTTTTCTTAAGTCAGCTGTAAGTAATTACTACATGGTGTGCTTCTGACTATTACCATAACAGAGCAATTGGACGTGAAGAATGGATAATAGTATGGACATGGAGGTATTTTTAGAACATCAGCAATGAGGCAGGTAAATGCTCTGCTTGAGCACAAACCTTTAAATAAGTTTAGAAGACATTTTTTTCCCTAGCCTTGGTAGAATTTTGAAGAGATCAATCTAATACATTATTTAAAATAACTTCATAAAGAAATGCCGGTGATATGTAAATAAGAAAAATGGCAAAAAAAAAATCCCATCTAGCCCGCGTTACTGTATCTACATAATCACAGGTTCCTTCCTGTTTCTTTTAGAGTAGTGCCTTCATCTGTAAGAAGCAGAGTGTGGCTTCACTAGCTTCTATTGGCTGCCCAGGTAAAAGCTAAAATATTCAAATAAGAACTGTAACTGTGATTACAGGAGTTGTGGTTTTTCTAAAATTGAGTTAGTCATCCTCAGTGATTTAATGATGCATATCATTTATTTTAAAATATTATTATAGGAGCATTCACTGAGATGCAGCTTCTTGTTCGCAGGACTGTCCATTATGCTATGCAGCAGGGCTTTTCATGTACGACTACAGGCTGAGATATTGTCTATCGACACAACGTATGCTCTCAGATAAAAACAGCTTGAGACTTTTGATTCAGAGAGTAGTAATTTTGTAAATGCACAAAAATATAATTTAAGGAATATTTTGAATTTTTCGGGCTATAGGTCCTTCTACTATTGTTGCTACACAGGGCAGATGTTGATTTTTCAATTTGCAGGTTTGTTAAGCATCATGGAATGTTTTGGTTCTCAATCAAGAATATTCTTCCCAAGTGGTTCCAAAGTCCTATGCTTGAAAATAAATGCATGTCCTTTTTGTTTCCTAGCAGCATGTGTTCTGCGTTCAATAGAAGGATAAGACAGATAATTTGATGCCATTTATTGGACCAACATATAAGTTTTAAGTCACAGGCTCTAGGGATATAATGTAATGGTAGGTTCTCTTTGTCTTACAAAAGCAGTTTATATAAGATGAGCTGTGATGACCTGTTTACTGTGCTCCACATAGAAACAATACGTTTTCTGAATATTATTAAATATCAGAGACTATGATGTCATCTGTGCTGTGTCTGTCTATTCTGAGGCTTTTAGCTACTAGTGACATTATAAAGGTGCAACCCTTGTATTTATGGGATAATATTCAAGTGGAGGAATATACCATATACCAGGTTAGACACACACACATACACACACACACGGTGACATTCTAGCCCTGCTGAAGTCAATGGGAGTTTTCCCATTGACTTCAATGGATGCAGAATTTCTCCCAAAGCCAAAGGTGTTTATTACACATATATTTTAAAGCCATTGGTATTAGTCCTGTATTTTCACATGACAAACAAATACTCTACAAACCACAGTAACAATGTAGGGCCAAGTTCATCCCTAGTATAAATTCACAGACTTCAGAGCATTTGCATCAAGGATCATAATGGCCCATAATGTTTTCTTGTCCATATGATTTGAAAAGTCTTGTCTTCTTAGACTGATGTCATGATATGGAGCTGATGAAAATAACTACGAAGGGTGGGCGAGGCAGGTGGAAATGGAATGAGGTGACTGAGAACAATAATAGTACTTAACTCTGCTATAACAAAGGATCTCAAAGCACTTTACAAACTTTATTGCATTCAGCCTTACAACTTCTACCCGCCATGATACTAAGCTTTATTTCCAGTTTAAAAACTGACCCATTACCACCCAGAAAGCCTCAGTAGAGCTGGGATTAACACTCAGATCTTCTGATTGCTAGGTCTGTGCCTCAAACCAAGAACATCCTGTCCTCTTAAGATTATCCTTTCCTCCTTATAAATTGTGTAATATTAAAGACTCAAAAAGCAAGAAATTAGAAAAGCTATAGGGTTTATAGAGCAAATGTTAATTTAGGGCATGATTTAATCCCTTCTCCCCCCCCCCCCCCAGCAAATAAAACCTAAACAATAAAAGGTGCTAAACAACCTTAACAAATGTTAAAAAGAGTTAACAATTTTAACAAGAGTTAAGGAAGAAACACTGCACAGCGACAAAGTCTTTGGTATAAAAAATCCCACACCAAACATTTGGATTTTAGCCTTTTTCTCCACTTCTCCCCATCCCCTTTTCTGTATGTTGTCTGGTTAGTCTCTGACCCTCCTGTATGATGTATGTAGGCCTTCATGGAGCCCCGCTGAAGCCAGTGCAACTCAACACAGGTGCAGGGGTCTGCTCGTGTGCTTCTGATAGCCGGATCAGGGCTTTGAATTTAAATGGCTTGGAGCAAAGAACTGTCTTCTTCATTTCCTGAAAGGGTCTAAAATACTTTTAGGTACTATGTATTAAATTATTACATCAAAATAATAATACTCTAGACAATGCCCTTGGATAGGAAAAATCCATGGAAGGGGCTGAGGACACTTCCAAAATAAATAGGCAGGACAGACAAAGGGAACCAGGCACAAAGATGTGAAGTGACTTGTCCAAAGTCACACAGCAGTGGTAGAGTCAGAAAGAGAACCCAGGTCTTCTGGCTCTCCATCTAGTGCTCTATCTATTAGTCCAGGATGCTTCCCTAAGCTATGGTGGAAACATATCCCAAAGTGACAAAGAAATTGGTTATGAGCAGAATAAAGATCCATAGGCCACAGAGCCATGGGCCCATGGCCTGACCGCTTTTAAGCAGTGGTCTCGTACTAAATCAATACACTGTCAGAGAAGTCACTCCAGCTGTGTGTTTGCAATACTGAAATTGGACCTGGCCACCCATCTATCCATATAGAAGGGTGGCTTGGCCAAATCTCATGAAGCAGTGTTGTGAACTGGAGCACGTGGTGGCAACACCACAAATCTGGCCCAGCTACCCCTCTGTCCAGATAGTGTATTACGGAGTGCAGGAGAGTCCACTGTAAACTTGACTCTAGGCCACACCAGCTCATGCACTGTGTGGTAAGCAAGAGGGGAGACTCCTCAGCTGAGGGAGACCCGTGATACCTGTGGGAGTGGGAGGAAGCTGAGTGGAGACTGGAACAGGGTTGCTGCTGGGGGGGGCTGGGCAGTCAGAGAGGATCAGAATTTGCCCCTTTGCCCCCCAAAATATCTGAATTGGTGTCACTGCTTACCATTGCTGTGCTGGGAAAGTCTCTACCAGAAAGCAGAAGAATACAGGTGAAAAGCTGATGTAAGTCACTGCCAATCGAAGGGGAGAGAAGGAAAGGGCCAAGACAGCAGGCACTAAAGTTGCAGAATGTCTGTTTTGAGGGAGCTGTTGCAGTCAAACTTTAAAATAACATTATTGTTTAAGCTTTGTCACACCTTCCCTTTCCTTAGCTCTGCTCTTTATAGGTCCCTCTGGAAAGGGAGAAAAAAGGTGAAGTCAGCCAAAAAGAAGAAAGAAAGAGAGGTGTTTCCACTTATTTATGAAATGGAATGTGTTTAAAAGTAGAGTAAATGGTAAGAGCCTAAATTAGCACTGTGGAAAAGCTTTTGTAGTCCTGATGGTGAGTTATTCAAACTGTCTCTCTGTCTTCCAGTTATCCCTGTTCTTCACTAAAAGGGGTACCAATATATATATAAATCTACCAGTCACTTGTTTTAATGATTTTAATAAGATAATTAATATTTTAATATAATGCTACGGGACATCTTGATTTTTTTATCTAAGTTATTGTAACGTGTTGTACTAGTTTTGTATTATTCGGCCTAAAAGAAAAATGGAGCCATTAAAGCAATGGATTGGTCTGGAAGCAGCAATCCTGATATAATAACAATAACATCATACATTTATATAGCACTGTACATTCAAAAGGATCCCAAAGCACTTTATAGACTTAATCTAAAAACAAACCCTACAGGTGGATCATTCCATTCCATCACTGCAATGGAGCCGCTGCTAAGATAAATTGCAATTGCTGTTAGCCAACACAGAGCACCACTACACAAAAATTTAGGACAGGAAGTGCTGCATATTGCATCCACTTGAAATGGCAAAGGGAGTTTGGGTGGGCAGAATTCAGATATTCTCACTACGATATAAAAACCTAGGTTGACTAGATACAACTGATTTGTACCAGAGCTAACCAAATAAATGATTTTTCAGTTTGCTTGTCAAACTGAAAAAATAGGGAAAAATTGTTTGAAACATTTGAAAAAAATGGCACCTTTTTTGTTAATTTTTCAGCAAACCAAAAAGTAAAAAAAAAGAAAAAGTTTGGGGTTGAACTAAAAGTTTCATTTGACCAGAAACAAAATATTTTGTTTTGATTTTGGTTTAACATTTTACTAAAAATAAAATTGAAGTAAAATTCAAAATGAAATTCATTGTGAATCATAAAATCAAAATATTTTGTTTTAAAAATGTAGAAGTGAAATATTTTGATTTAGTCGCATTTTTTTTTGTTTTATGGCCAAAAACAATTTGGTCGAATATGACAAGAATTTGTGAAATGTTTCAATCAATCTAAATCTGCATTTTTTGATGAAAAATATTGTCCAAAAATTTTGCCCAGCTCTAATCAAAACCTTATTTTAATATTTTCACTGGAAAGAGGCATCTGTAGCAGCACACTGCCCCCTAGCACCATTCAGGGGCACCTATGAAGTATTGACTCAAAGAGAAGAGTGTCATATATTGAATTAACACTTACTAGGCTATTCAGGTGTCCTTTAGATATCTCCTGAGAAAGTCCAGAGAATGTCCAAACCTGCTACAGGGACAGGAGCGAAACCAAGGTGATTGGTTTGCAAGGTTATTATGGGTTGTTTTCTTAAAATGTTCAACTATATTTCAGATTTTTGTTACTGATTACTTGAATGTGCTCTTAAAATAAAAACAAATTTTCAACACTGAGATATTTATGTATTGCTGCATGTATTATTATAAATTATTATTTGTACTACGCTAGCACCCAGAGGTCCCAACCAAAAGTGGAGTTTCATTGTGCTAAACATTGCATCATCATGTAATAAGAGACAATCCCTTCCTCAATGAGTTTGCAGTCAAAGCAGACAAGAGAGACAAAGATGGGAGAAAAGAAATATTTTCCCTATGAGGAACTGAGGCACAAAGTGAGTTGCCTGAATGTATAGAGAGTTTATAGATTAAATGACATCAATGTTCAAATAGCACTGAAGGAACAACTGAAACATAAAACCACAAAAAAACGGGGCAAAAACTGAAACTTCTGTTTGACTCACCCTACTGTGTCTGTATCCAATAGAGAATAAATGCTATGTAAAGTCATCTCTGGATCTCACTCTCAAAATATCCAGGGAAGGGAAAGTAGGAGACACTATTTGCATCTCTGTTCTGATTTTCCCCACCTTAACTAGTTTAACTAAGGACTTTTGTATTTTTAGAAGCTATTGGATATTTTTTGTAATTTTTTGTTTTCCTACATTAGCTTGTTACAGTAGATGCTTGTTTGCAGCAACACCTTGTAAGAGCAACCGCCATTACGAGCAACATTTCCCCGGGGAACACTTTCTCTAACTGTGAATTGTCAACACTCCCCATAACAGCAACAGCTACTTAGGAGCAACATAGAAATAGGGCACTGATATTTTCCTACTACTGAGTGTCTATTGTAGTAGCATACCCTGTAAAGGTCATAGCTTCTGGGTGTCCTTCATGGGCTGCTCCAGATGTATAGCTCTAGAGTAGTCTAGTCTGGAGGAGAGAAAGGCAAAGTAAGGCATTCATCTGACAGAAAGGGCATCATCATCGTGCTAGACATAGCTTGGAAAGGGGGAGTTTGTTATCACTGTTGCTGTCCAGGAGCAGAGGCAAGTGTAGCAGTACATCACTTGGATAACTAGTGGACAAATGTCCTTAGCTGAGGACACAGACCTTGCCAGTTTCTCAAAATATTTCTCTCAATGAATCAGCACCAGTGTTATTCTGCCATTAATTAATTAATCCTAAACTAACTGTTTTGCCCAGACACTAGGGCATCAGAAGGACTGTAGAGTGCTATGTGATATCAGCATACTGATGAAATTGTAGCCCATAACAGCTTGTGGTCTCTTCTAGCTGCTTCCAATAAGTGTGGAATAAGAGAAGTGACAGGACTGGGAGCATTGGAGAGGATAAGCAGCTGCCCATTACCACCATTTGGGATCTCTTGGAGGGAAAATCATGCAGTCACCTTTATATGATTCTGTCTACTCCAGGTTCTACAGACATGCTAATAGAGCCTTAGGGTCAATGTGGTGTCAAAGGACATTGGTTGCCCTAACATTATTAGCAGATATTAAATTAAATAAATAAGATTTCTGTCGTTTACCAAGTGTGGATCATCCACCAGGTAAGAAGCCTGATGAGAAGGGATCTAAAATACTGAAGAAAATCGGGAGATGCTGGAGTTAGCATGTCACCAGCTTCTGAACACCCTCTCCAAAGTAAAGGAGGTTTGAGATGAGGTATTAATTGCTTAGATTATTGTCATCCAATGACACCTTACTGAGCAAGGGCTGGATCACCTCATGAGGAATGTGTTTAAAGGTTACCTATAGCCTACACTCTTCAAAGAGACATTAACCATTTCAGTTAGCAGTTAAACAAGGTGCTCCACACTATCTTTCATCAGCCATGAGAGGCAGAGCTACACTGACTCATCATAATAATAGAGGTTTTGGGGGAAGTCTGTTCTGAGACTGGTCCAAGTTTGGCCAAGGGATGGTACTCTATCATCTGACTCATATTTAACAGAACAGGCAATGCTCTCCTCTTTGTGAAGTAGGACATAAGTGCCACACAGCAGATCTTAGGCAAAGACAACCTGTGTTGGTTAAAAATTGTTCACTATCTGGAACAGTTCTGATGGCCACAACTTTATAAAGGTTATGGAAAAGGAGAAGAAACATTTCTTAGCCTCCATCACCACCTTGGCATATTTGTATGAGCTTCTTGTGACACAGTTCCAGCAACACTCCATGAGCCTATCCTCTTACTTTAGATGGTATTTTCTTCTCGTACATTGATAGCCATAGAGGAAATATCTTCTTTCAGTTACAGCATCACGTAATTAAATAATAATCACTATGTTTAAAATCAGTTCCATGGTTACATTCAATTAAGGCCTGCAGCCAAAAAACTGTAACCAATGTAAGTCCAACTACTTCCCTCTCAGATTCTGGTCAGTTTTCTAGGTTCATTGTTCTGCAATGGGTTTGTTCTATAACTTATAATGCTCCACTATTGCCATTCATCCTATGCATTGGACCTTTACTCAATCAACCCTGTCATACTCAAACTGCTTTATGACAAAAAGTCTGGCTCAGAGCCCAAGCTTCTGATCATATCTGATCCCACTCATTGCCCTCGACTGAGCTGGAGAGATTGTATTAATTTATGAGAATACAGAAGCTAGACCTCTATTTTACATGCTGTACAGACTTGACCTGCTGGATATACTCCTAATTCTGCCCATTATTTTTCCTTTCTTGGCGTTTCTTCAACAGTCTGAGCCACTCCCAAGCTTTTCTCTCCTGTTCTGCTATTGCTCTCACACTCTCAATACATATCCAAGCTCCCCTAACTTACACTCTTCTCACATTTAATTCATCTTTCACAATTAGTTATTCCCTTAAGATCACTTCACATTAGCCAGCGTTTTCCTGCTTTCCCTCAACTCAGCCATTCACTTATATCAACTTTGCCCAGTTGATCACATTTCCATGTGCTGCAGCGTGCCATGTAGCTTTCATCATCTGTTAACTCTTCACAAGGCCTCATTTCTTATGATGTCTATGAACAATGAATACCCTAAGAAATATCTTATCTTTAAGTTCCTTTACTATAGCCCAAGGACCCCTGAGAATATAGCTTTACAATGTTACTGGACACATGTGTTAGCAATGTGGCAAGGTGTCCAGAGACAGCACAATAGTGAGCCAACCACCAGGAGGGAAAAGCCGACACCACCAATGATGAGATCAATGGGAGGCCAGACAAGATCTCTAGAAAAGGAGATGAGGTGTCGAAGAATGGTCTACTGGTTAGGGAGCTAGCCTTCAACTCAGGAGACCACTGTCCAAGCCCCAGTGTTTCCAGAGGCCCCTTATCTGATCTAAGGCAAATCACTTAACCTTTCTGTGCCTCGTTCCCTAGTTGTAAAATGGATGTAATAGCTCACTATCTTACGGGAATGTTGTGGGTCTAAATACATTAAAGATTTTTGAGACACTTAGATATTACAGTAATGGGGAAGGTCTAAGAACCTATTACAGATGGACAAAAAACTACAAGTATCTATTGGGAGATGATGGCTAGTGAACACTGAGAATAGCTTGAAACACTAGTATAGAAGACATATCTAATTCCCATGCCAAAAGTTAGGCTCTAAGTAAGGCATTCTCTGTTGACTTTTTTCTCCTTGTTTTGTTATGCTTGATTTTGTCACTCTTGGAGAATTGCTAGTGTGGGACAGTTAAAGGTTGCAAGCCAAAAAACAGGACATTCCCACCCATGGAGATTTGGGTGTTTCATTGTGGTAATTGTTGCCTGAAAGCACGGCGCTATGAGTAGTATTATTGCATATATTTTGTTTTATCACAGAGCAAGCCTGAGATAATAAAGAAGTTGTTGATCCTGCAAGTTAGTGGGATTTGTAGGTGTTCAGCACTTTAAGGCAATCCTTAAAAGAACAACTGGATACGAGAAACATCCATTTGGTCTGTCCAGCAGCCTCTTCTCGGGTCTTGTCGGCCCCAGAGAGGTGTACATTTTAGTCCATGCTAGCACGTATTGTTTGAAATGGGACTACATTCAACATGCACTAGGAAACTTGTTATGAGAAACAGGCAAGTTACATGACATGCTGATGCAGACTAACATTTACACTTCCCTGATGCAGACTAAAGCACTGTGTAGACAAGCCACCGGTGGACACATTGTGACTATTTCCAGCACTTTAAAAAATGTAATCAGAAAAGAAGTTGTACATTTAAAATAAAAAAATTAAAAGGGCAATGCTTATTTTCATTTATTACAACCAGGAAAACAAAGATGGTCTTGAGCTATAGAAATAAACATACCTAATAATGCCAGACAGAGCTGCGTGAAAACTGGAATTTTCGTTTCTTAGGAAATTCTCCAATATAAAAATTTGTCTTCCTTTGAAATTTCCCACAAAATGAAATTTTAAAAAAAATGGTTGTGAATTAAAATATTTTGTTTAGATAAAATACAAATATTTCATTTCAATTTTGACTTTTTAATTTTTTTAGTAATATAAAAATAATTTTGAAATGAAAAGTAATTTGAAAAAAACCAGAAACTTTCCAGTCCAGTAATGCTGAAATTGAACATTTTGACATAATCAAAATGCCTTATGTCATAAGCAACATTTTATCAAATTCATCACATTCCCATGGAAAGTTTTGGTTTTGACAAAAGCCATTTTCTTATGGAAAAACATTCCATCAGAAAATATTGTCTTAGCTCTATTGATAAATACCTACTCTTCTTTCAAAGAAGGCCAGGAACAAGTGTTTAAACATTTTTGGGTGCTCCAGTTCTGACCTATAAAAACTATGGAATGTATTGTTCCCTTGAAATATGAATATAACATTGTTATTAATAGTGAGAGCTATGTGAATGCATCAAGAGGAATGTATACTAAGTTTTTAAGCCAAATTTATTAGTATAGGTACATTTGTATTTGTATAAATGCCTTAAAATGGCAGATTATGTTGGAAATGTTGACACTCTTGACTATTGTGGTATGAGTAAACAACACACATATTAAAGTGGTGGGGGGAGAGACAGCATGGCAAAAATCATTAAATAACTTGCTTTATCTGAATGAATCTTATTGCTACACCACTAGGATCTATATAATTTCACCCTTTATTTTTCAGAGTAACAGACACTATGAGGCAGAACCTCTTCAGGCGTAAATTAGCATAGGTCCATTGACTACTTGATATACTTTCATCACTCAAACACACACAAGCTAATAGAATGTACCTCATAGAAATGTTTTGAGGCATTTTCAGTGGGAAGCGCATTAAGATCATTGAATGAAAAGTGCTACACAAGTGCAGGGTATTATTAAGGAGAGTTAACAATCAAAGAAACAATGAGGAGTCCGGTGGCACCTTAAAGACTAACACATTTATTTGGGCATAAGCTTTCAGGGGTAAAAAACCCACTTCTTCAGATGCATGGAGTGAAAATTACAGATGCAGGCATAAATATACTGACACATGAAGAGAAGGGAGTTACCTTACAAGTGAAGAACCAGTGCTGACAGGGCCAAATCATTCAGGGTGGATGTGGTCCACTCCCAATAACTGATGAGGAGGTGGCAATACCGAGAGAGGGAAAGTTGCTTTTGTAGTGAGCCAGCCATTCCCAGTCCCTATTCAAACCCAAATTAATGGTGTTAAATTTACAAATGAATTTTAGTGATATGAATTTTGTGGATACAGACTAACAGAGCTACACCTCTGATACAATCAAAGATAGATATTGTATAATATATTATTTACTCAGAATGGGCTAAATTCAGGGCTCATGCTTCCTACAAGGAGCTGAGTGCCCTCAGCCTCCATGGGAGTCGAAGATACTTCCCTCAAACCTTAAACAATAAAAAGTCCCAGTGACCTGAATGGGGAGTTTTCCTGGGGAAGGACTGCAGAATCTGACCCACTGAGCATACTATGTATTGAGTAGGATAGTTGATTTTATATCCTGTCTACTGTTGAAGATTATTATTCAACAACAAAAATCACACAATTACACTTCTAAATTAAAAAGATCTGAAAGACTAGGTGAAGTTCTACAAGTTGAAGAGTCTTTTCTTCAAAACCCATATGTAGACAACAAAAAGAGAGAGATGAAGAAAACACAGCATTGACATGTACAATATAGTCCATATTTATATGATTTCATTATAAGTGAATACACTTTGACCTACTCCAATAGCAACATTTCAATATCAGTGCCTATTTTCAGTGAAATGAAGAAATCGCAAAATTAACTGCTAATACACTTACTTCCTAAAAATGTGAAAACAAACAAGAGATGGTCACTCTTTTTTAAAAGATAAGACTTTCTGTAATGATTAGTGAAAATGATGCATAAAGCCATTATTATTTTGCTGGGCTTTGTTGTGACTGTTACCATGGTTAAACCATTAACATATTTTCTGTACAAGTATGGTCATTTCATGGCCTTAATTAACTTTCAAGTGGAGAGTGCTGTGGCTTATCACTTATTAAATATCCACTACAATAAGTTACAGTTTTACCCTTCCAACCTCACTTACCCAAGACAGCTAGAAGAAACAGCTTTTTATTTGAATATAATTTTGTAATTGCTATTTACTGAATTTATGTTGAAACTGGACCCCTCTATGTAAATGCATTTTGGCTAGTTCATATAAAATTGGCCAAGCTTAATCAAATCTTGCTGATATTCAATTGAATAAGTGGAAAATTAAGTTCTGTATGATAACGCTTTTCTCTCTTTTTAAAAAAATCCTTATTTACTATACTGGCATGTTTTGCTGATATCTGAAAGTATGCCCCCTACAGAAGAGCAGAAACCAGAAGCATCAGAAAGGTTGCTTCTTTAGCTAATCTATTCTTAATACAACACACAAACAGTGTAGTTAGACTAAACAAAACTAATTTCAGCAAGCATTTTATTCCTGAAGGAGGCAATGCAGTTTGAGATTTAATTGAGGCAGAATTAGTTTTTGTGATTAGCTGGGTTGAGTAGTTAAGGTACGGTAATAATGATATCATTATTTCCTCACTCGCACAAGTCCTAGCTTCAGTTTTGGTTTGGCCTCTGAATCATCAAGTAATGCTCCTTGGATTTAAACTTGTGTCTTGCCAGCTACAAAAACAACTGACTCCACCTCTATCAGGAATTCTGCAAGTGTAAAATAAGACTGGAGTTGTGGGGGAGGGGAGGGAGCGAGTGGGGGAAACACTCCTACAAAGGAAACACATGAAAAGGCCACAGGAGTGAACAACTGAAAAATATATAAAAATGCAAATTTTCCTAAACTTCATCTTTGGATGGACTGAAGCATAAGTGAGAACTTCAACAAAGCTATAGAAAAAGATGACAGGTCTGAGTTTCAGAAAATTTAAGACAGCAGCAGGATTAGACACTTTGGGTTGTCTTCGCATACATTTCTTATGGGAGTTAATTCCATTTGACATGCAAGACCAAAGCAAGATTACAGAGGCACAGCCCCATGGCGAGGTGTATGCTGTAGCTAAAAGCTGGGATTTGAATAATTGTGCAGGCTTACTCCAAGAATCAGGCGAGAACAGAATGAATGGATTATTACGAGGAACTTTGTACATTTTTAACTGCTGGACTTAATAAAATACCCTGTGTGTAAGACTGGTGTTATGGTCCTCTGCACTCACTCTAGTTGAAGTTTGTGGTAGGATCTATCAAATATGAGAAAAAACAGAAGCTGTTAAAAAAAAAGAATGTGTAATGAAGGATTGGGCAGGGCCATGCCCCATGCAATTTACTGAGGGAAGCAAATTTGGAAAGCTTTAGTTCAACATTTTCAGGCCCTAAAAACTTAAAGGGAATTCATTTCCCATGTAAAAGAAGCTTGAGGGAACACAAGAGAGTGGATTGGAAAAATGAGGGGACAAAAAAAGGTGAAATTTTATTTCACTGTTTCAGCTTGTTAGCTAGGTCATTTATTACAGAGAAAAATTACTAATCCACACATCATTTTTTTAAAAAATTGACCTCTTCCCTTTGGTGTCTGTGGATGCACTTGTCTGTAAAAGGAGGTAATAGCTGACTGCTCCTTAGACTCAGTGCTGCTTAATTAACTGTCCAGTGAGAATTATTGAAATACTTATATAATTCTTATTTAGCGCTCATTAAAGTGAGGGATACAAATGCTGGACAATGAGAGGTTCAGAAAGGCTTTGAAAAGAGGAGGTTAGTACTGTGATAGCAAGAAATTATGAAAGCCTGCCCATTAACGGTAACAGAGTAGACCTTTCATTTTAAAAGTCACTGACTCAGATCTGGAATTATTTGATATTTTTTAAAAAGCTCCTTCATCTAACCCCCTAGCAATAGAACATCTCTGATTCCTCCTACCATTGCTAACCAGACTGTACAGTAGTGAGGCAAGTTAGACTGTTAGAGGAGGTAATGAAATTTCTACACTGCCATGTGACTGCATGTTGGTCTCAAACTCTGGAGCACCCTCTGCTGGGTTCAATTACAGCTTTCCTGACTGCCAACCTTCAAACAGCTCCAACATAGACAGACATCTCTTAAACAGCTAAGAATGTACAGACATTGATATTCTGTGATCACCATTTGCAATTAGTTCATAGCCAAACAGCATCTATTTTTCTGCTTTGAGAATCAGTATTATTGAGACTACATAGGATGAGGTACAAGTGTTTCATTAACATAGAAAAGACTTTTCACAAAATATGTCTGACAACATGTAAAGCATCTTGCAGATTTCATCTTCACCTTGATCACCTTGATCGATCGGTCCTTCAGCCTTCGTATAGATTGCGCCGATCACAACACGTCTTCCATTTTTCTCGTATCCTGGCCTTCCTTCTCCATGTGCAGCCATGTCTTTTCACAATAGAATCTTCCCATCTCTTTGGAGGTCGGTGGAGTGGTTGTTTCAGTTCCCATGGGTACCACTCGGTGACAGCTGCAGTCCATTGATTGTCAGTAGAGCCTTGCTATATGCCCGGCCCATCGCATTTTACTATGCAAGCTCTCAACAACGACATCCTGCACTCCACTCTGCTGTCTGATCACTTCATTGGGGACTCGGTCGCGGATTGAAATTCCCAGAATTCTTCTTTCCATTGCCCTCTCCATGACAGATAGTTGCTGCTCCTCTGTCTTCATCAGCACCCATGTTTTGCTGCTGTACAACATTGCTGGCAGTACTGTTGAGTTGAAGAGGCTAGCACATGTTGCCTTGTTGATTTTTCCTTGGAGGACATTCGAGATAGATATTGAATGTTCACCAACCTGCTTTCTTTCTTTGCGAGAGTTCACCTTCCTGATCATGGTGCATGTTAATTTCTTGGCCCAAATAGACATATTACTCAACTTCTTCTATTGGTTCTCCCTTGATTGTTATTTGGGCTTTTGGCAAGGTATCAGATGGCATACATTTCTTTTTGCAGCAGTTAATTTTCAGTCCAACTTGGCTGGTTTTTGTGTTGAGTTCTCACAGCATTTTCTGTAGTTAGATAGTATTTTCGGCGATCAACACAATATCATCCACAAATATGAGATGGTTTAACTGCTTTCCATTGATGTTGATTCCACCCTTCCAATTCATCCATTTCATTACCATTTTGAGGCAGGCTGTGATGAGTTTCAGTGAAACTGTGTCTCCTTGTTTCACACCTTTCTTAACTGGGATACGAAGGGGAGTATCAAATAAAGTTTTACAGGCCCTAAAATTAAACTCCATCTCATTTCAGTAGGTGCTTCAGAGGCCTCATATAAAAGGTGATGAATATCATGATGGGCTTGGTGACTTCCCAAATGGAGATGCAGAGTTTGCTGGGTGTTCAGAAATTGCAGGATTTGACACCACCTATGTCTCACACTGTGATATGGATTATGGCAGTAACAGAGCATCATACAGAAAGCAGGCCAAAATCAACAGTCAAGTAATTTTTGCAAGAGAAAAAGCACACACAAAACCATCTGTCTTCCATGTACAATAAAAGCCTTTTCAGAAAGAGTGAAGGTAAAACAATAAGTAGGCCTGGTTTCTACCCGTTAGACACAGTGAACTTGGTTTACAAAGATGTGCAGCCCAACAGTTTGTATTCAGCAAATTTACTGACTGAGCAACAACAGAAGACAATGCTGTTATCATTGGCGAGACTCAGGAGACTGGTGTCTTCATAGAAGGTGTGCTCTTTTTCTCCCAATAATCTGTATATAGTTCACAATTTTTGAATCTACAGAAATTCACATAGAAATGAGGCTCAGACATCTTTTCTAGTCATATAATGATTGATGAAACACAAGGGAAAAATAAATTGAATTACGTTAAGTCTCCTAGGGAAACATAATTAAGTTGTTAAGCATTGCCTTGAAATCTTCAAATCCTTATATCACTCAGACTGGATCTTCTATTATGTGATCAATAATAATATTAATTAAAGACAATTATCTGGAAGGGATAGCATGAAGTTTCGGGTTCCATTAAATTTTATATTTTAAATTACCATCAGCTAAGCATTTTTGGGGACAATTTCAGTGAAGAAGATTATTTCTGACAAAGCATAAAGTTTTCTAAATTGTTGTGCTTTTTTTTTTATTCTGAAAATTTCACTCCCTTGCCTGCTTTTTTATTTTTAAACTAACTGCATTAAATCCTGGACAATGCTCATTTTAATCTCTATTTAACTGGAGTCCTAGATATTAAAATATGTATAAATGACAATTTTAATATATGAGACCTCCTCTGCATACCTGGCATATGGAATCTGTTTCAGGTTCTTAAAGAGAGGATCAGTTAAAACTGGTTCACTTTCTAGATACGATATTGAAAGGCAGTGACCAGTACCCAAAAATGTTGGGTCATCAGAGGAGGAGGAAAAGTAAGGTTACATCAATGCTAAAAACAGAATTCAGTCTCAGTCCTCAAAAGGAAATTTTGTCTTCAATGGGATTTGTGCTAAACTAGGTTAAGGTGACATTTGGCCATTGGGCAAAATCAATCAAGGCTTATCAATGTTGCAAGAAAAGATGCAGAATTACTAATACATGTTGTATGCTTCTCTTTCATAGAAAGAAAACTATTTTATTATCTGCTGATACATAGTAAATGTTAGAAAAATTCAGTATGCTGCAAGACTTCTTGCTATATGTCATAATGAGGTTATTTGCCTTTGTTTACTAAGGACTGTGCAGGAATAGAGAGAAAGAGGGATCCATCAAAACTTGGATAGAGAAATTAATTAAAAGGAACCAGCAATGCTAAACTAGTCTAGAACGGAATATCAAGTACCATCCCTAAGGACTGATGGTGAATTTTTTCAGATGGCACTCATTCTGACACTGGAGATTTTCATAGGGAATCTTTTACTGGGCTAATATCTTCTATTTTCAAAGAGTGCTTATCCCAGTTTCATATGTATGGAAGGGATATGGTCTTCTCAGATATGGCAGTATACACTAGAATGAATACAAAAACCTTCTAAAGAAAGTAAGTTCTGAATTTGGACCACTAAATGCTATTATGGAAGCCGTAAAATAGTGCCACAATGATTCAAGAGAGAAAATGACTTGGCATTCCTAAAATTACAACAATTAGGCAATTTAGCTAACTAATAGAATCCAAGAAGATGTAAATAAGTTTTCTTTTTAAACAAAGGCATTGAGAAGGCAAATTTCAGACCAAATGAAAGAAGGCAAATAATTTCTCCCCAAAGGCAGAGGAAAGATTTCTCAAATGAGCTTTATCCTAAAAAAGATTGGAGTGAAATATATGAAGCAAGATGACATAATGTGCTGTTGCTTAAATGCAGCCGCCAATAGTATCCTATTCTGCAAACTAGGCTGTGGGTAATTGAATGTAAGACGAAGCAAAAATATAGAAAAGGCCAAGTTGAAGCTGAAGAATAAAAATGCAGTGTGTGTAACAGTATTGAGAAGAGTACAGCTCTGTAGAACTGATTAATAAGAAGAGCAGTGAACGGTACAGAGTGGATTTGCAGAGATTAGAACATTGCAAGCTTTGTCCAAAAGATTGTATAAACTTCTTATTGGGCTTGAATTTAAATAGGGCAAAATTTATCTACCACTATTAAAGATTCCTATGACCTTTAAATATATTCCAGTGACACACCTTTTCTTTACCACAAAAGGTCATTTTAAAATAAAAAAAAATATTTATGTTCCATTGTGCTAATTTCCTGTGTGTGTATGTGTGCATGTGTCTTCTAATACATTTGTTCGTATTACAGCATGAAATTGACAGAACCATAAAAAACATCAGCAGTTTCATCCATGACAACCAAACTCAAGGAAAACATATATCTTGATAAAGCCTTCAGGTCAGGTTCCTAGGTGAACAGGACCAAAAGTTAGAAATATGAGATTGCACTGTGTGTGTTAAGAACTTGACTATTTGTGTTTCAAAGCTCTAATAAACTCTACACTGGAGCATATTCTGCTGCAAATAGCAATGTCACCTCAGTGAAGTTTAAGACAGCAGCAACAATTTTTTATGAAGAGATTAAATGTAAAAATGCTCTGGGAAGTAAAATTGAAGATAACATTTACCATGCAAAGAACTGCAGGCAGCCATTGGGAAACAGTGGAGGTGGTTGCATTCCCAAGAACACCCGCTAACATTCAGTAAGAGTGGTACTAGCTTCACAAGGTAATGATGGAGACCCCATGACAGAGAGAATTAAATGCATAATGGTTAAAAGCCAGGGGGGGAAAGGACACTAGAATGCAGACTTAATTTACTAGTTATGGTGCTGCATTTAGTGTGTCTTTGAGCAAGGAACCCTATTGCCACAAAAGTTTGCCTTGGGATTTAGACTGCAGAAAGTTTATAAAACTTGATCATGTCAGGCAGGGAGTTTCTCTTACTAGTGGCAAGCCATATAGTAGCCTCAGGTGGGGAATACAGATTTCTGATCTTCACCAAGTTAGGCATATCATCACTGATTCAAAACTAGAAACTAGAGTAGTAGAGAAAAAGCTACAAGGACATCTGCAGCTGTTCCAATGCATTACACTCACTGGGTGTTCCTAAAGAGCAAAATAAATGATGGTCAGTAGTTAAGAAAAATGAAAATATTAAAAATTGTAAATACATCACAATCAAAGAACCCCCCTTTTGCAAACAACAGCAACAGTAGTTTCCAGTCCTTAATATATTACAGTTTGTGGGGGTCAGAAGGATTTCCTAGGTTTAGTCATTACATGACCAGCCAGAAAGTTAATGGAGCTGATCTAGTTTGTTGTGGCTATATGGTAAATCAAATACATACCTCTAGGGAACCTTGTCTGGTGCTCCTTTATGTGTTTTTGAATTCCTTTTTGAATTTCCTTCTAGAGTTAGAGGGAATTTCAGGATTCAGGAAAAAACCCTCTTTTTTTAACAAGTAAAAATAAGACAAAAGAAGAAAAGACTAATTTCAAGTTTAGGTTTTCCATCCTCAGCATGCCTTCACCAATGGCTCTTCTTATATACAAAGTTGACTGAAGGGAGGGGTGGGATTGAATAACAAATTGATGTGATACAATCACATCATTTACAATCACATAATGGACTATATCCCAATTTTCAAAAGGCATAAAGTATCCTCATTAATACGATAAGTGCAGCAGTCAAATCAGGACTGTGATTTTATCAGGGTTTTTGACTGTACATGAATTAGAATATAAAATGCATACAGAATTTTTAATAGGAAGGCTTTAACATTCTGTGAATGTATTTCTTACTGTCATTTGCATCACATTAAAGTGAAATTCCACATAAAAGGATAAAGAGAATACTGTATGTCCTAAATTATAGTTTTTTCATAGTTGTCATGTCCACATATGGGAAATCTGATTCATAAGATTTAACAGTATCTTAAATCTGAAAAGGCTAAGATACTTCCCTGTTTGTGGGGTTAGTTTGGCTGTCAAGTACAGTGATAGCAAAGTAAGGTCAGATGGTCAGGACGAAGCCAATAGAGATCTTTTGTGGATGTGACTGCATTCATTGTCCGTTCTACAACACATTATTAAACACTGAGCCTGAATTCCTCATTCTATAGTAGAGTATTAAAAATTGTTACCACATTCAGAAAGATTATATTATTTGGTTTTAGCTAATAGCTATCATGTTTTCTTCTTGCTTTTAGAACATTACAATACACTTTATCAATAAGTATTTATCTTTAAAAGAGAAAGAACATATATTTTGTAGCTGCCCAAACTCACTGTGTGTATATAGGTGAATTTTTTTTCAAGAATAAATGTATACTCTTTTCATAGAATCATAGAATCATAGAATCTCAGGGTTGGAAGGGACCTCAGGAGGTCATCTAGTCCAACCCCCTGCTCAAAGCAGGACCAAACCCCTTTTATATATGTCTATAGTATACATTAAAAGCTAACCCACAAACATTAGTGAGACCAGCTCTAACCTAATTTCAGAGGCATGTGTAATCCAGGAAGGTTCGGGTTTGATTATAAGACCAGAAGAGAAAGAAAGAAACTTGGCATATTCTCATCAGTCCTCTAGGTATAGTCTAAGTGGGGTTTCAAACCAGCATTCAGTTGTTGGATTGAATTCCAGTGAACCTTGCATAGTTTCAGTTAAGGCAATGTTTTTCTCCAAGAAGAAAAACACTGCCTTAACAAAGAAGATGGAAAGGATATAATAGACCAACATATTACCAGTACTACTACTGCCTTGGGTTTAGTGGAATATTTGAAGCATATATAGACTGGTTCCTTAAAGAGGTGAAGAAAGGAAACTGCTTTGGAAACTCATTAGTTATAATTATTTATTTGTACTGCAGTAGTATTCAAAGGCCTCAAATAGAGTATAAACCGCATTTTGTTAGGTGCTGAAAAAACACATAGGAAGCCACAGTCCTATGTCCCTGAAGATCTTAGCTAGAAGCCTCCATTCAAGTCATGAGTTCTATCTCGGATGCTGCATGAATACAGCTGACTGACAATTATGGTATCGAGATGTTTTTATTATAATCTATTATTTATATCACAGCAGAGGTGGCCATATCACCTTGCAGACACCGTAAAATGACAAGGTACCTGCCCCCAGGAGCTTGCAATCTAAACTGGAGAGATAACGCAATTAGTAATAACATCAAACCACAGTGAGAAGTATGCCAAGAATAGGGCAGAAAAGGGATGAGAAAGCAACAGGAAATGACAAAGCAACAAGAGCAACAGGGAAAATGATCTTTAGAGACAATTTTATTGACAAAAAATAGTCTGGCAGTGACAAAGTTTTCAGATTTCCTCCTAGAAACCAGACACTAAAGCAGGGGAAGAATTTATCTGTGAAAAAGGCAGCAAAAGTGATGATTTGGGCTCCTAAAATGGCACCATCACCTGTTCATAGTCCAGTTAAACTCTGATATCCCTTGGCTTCTCACCGAGGAACAGAGGCATTGTCAAGTTATATGTAGTAACTCCAGTGTTGATGGGGGTGAAGACTCACAGCCTAAATCATACCTCCAAATTTATGGCTGCTTTTTTTTCCCTTCCACCACGCACATTCTCCCCATTACCCAGCTATCATCCACCCTTGCCATCACTGCCCAGGAAAGTCTCCCTGTTGACCAAAACATAGGAAAAATAATTAAGTCTTTTGGGATGGTCAGTTAGATACTGTTGTTTCTCACATTTCTCTGATTTTCAGACAAGATGAGGCCAATAAGCTATTTCTGGATTTGGTCAAATCCCCACTACTACCTTTCTGCTATTTGGATGGAAGATTTTCCTTGACTTTCTCCAGAACATTCTAGTTTTTGAAAGAAATTCCAAACAACCATTGGATCTTAAGCACTTCATTCTTCAACTTGCTTATGGTATTTCCATTGCTGGCTGCCGACATTTCTACTTCAGCTCTTTCCCAGGTCATTCACAAGTGAGATATTATTACAGAGCTTGGCAAAACATTCACCATGATCTTTTCTCCTTATTTAGCTCTTCCAGATGTGCCAGCAGGAATTACCCCTATTTTCTCAGAAAGTGGGCCCAACACTGTCTGAGGACAAAACGGCTGTGCTTAGTCAGAACAATGGTCCATCTAGCCCAGTATCCTGTCTTCTGACAGTGGCTGGTGCCATATGCTTCAAATGGAATGAACAGAGTAGGGCAATTATCGAGCGATAGATCCCTTGTCGTCCAGTCCCAGGTTCTGGCAAAATCTCCCCAACTGGCATAAGGAGTGGGCATGGTACTTTGTGATTCAGCAAGGCTCTCGCTAGTGGAATGGCTCCTAGGGTGATTTTACTGTCAGTGTAAGTTAGAGCAGTCTTGAGGTTGCTCTGGTTTATGCAGAAGTTCCAGTATGAGTACTATTAGGATTGGGGAAGTGCAAAGGTGACTTTAAGCCATTACTGTCCCCTCTGCCCTAAGGTTGTGCACAGAGCATCAGTTGGCCGGACCAGATGGTCTGAAACATTGCTCTCCTTTTCTGTCCATCCTAGTGGTGCTTTCATTTTTTAAAATTTCATTTAAATTCCTTTTCTTTTTTAACAAAAATGTAAATGGTTTCTTGTGTTCTGGGCACATCATCTCTCTGGGAACCACCAGATTTTACAGAATCAGAAAAGAGAACGTAACAAATTCTGGCATTGCTATATTCAAACTTAAGAAACAATCTCTCCACCCTAATGCAGGAATGTCACTCATTGAGAAAATTGTTGATCAATTCCTATAGTGCTGCACATATGGTTAAAAGACCAAGAATTTTTATATAGTTAATAAGAAATAAAGAACTTGTAGAAAGTGATACCACCTGAGGCTGTCTTTTTGCAGAGCAGACAATCCGCTGCTCACTTGCAGAAAAGTGTACACAATTTGAAGGCAATAAAGAGTTGGAGTTAGAAAAGAGAGAATTGTAGTTCTGGCTGAATCATTCAGCAATATGTAAAGAAGCAAGATTATTTTTTACGGATTCTGGTGCATAACTTTCTCCTTCGGTGAAAAACAAATATTTGTGTGCTGGCTATATGTATCTAGCTATATGAATCCAGGACACTGCAAATCCATATATCAAGCACTCATTTCAATTTCCTTATTTATTATGTCTTAGGAATGGTTTCCATTAGAGCCAGCCCAAAGCATAATTAGAAAATATTCCCCTAGACAACAGGGAATCAGAAAATATACTCTAAGGAATGATACCACGTCAATACACAGGAAGCAAATCCTGCTTTCTGTTAGTTTCTTCCCCCACACAAACAGCCAGGCAGAATACCTATACAGAAGCATGCCAGGTGAGAACACCTCCAAAGAGCGCACAGGGAGGTATGTTTGCCAGATGGATACCTTCACAGAAACAGCAATGCAGGATGCCTCCATACAATGAACTGGGTGATGCACCTGGCTAGCAGCAAGGGCATATCCAGCATCCCGACTGGTTAGCACTTATGCTACCACCAGCAACAAGCGCTAGCCAGCAATGGTTAAGAAATGCACACTGTTCCTGCTGAGAGGAGCAGTAACATGCTGCCTGACACATGTTATGCCTGCTCACAGTGAGACTTCCTGTCCTGTGCCAGCTGTATGTGTCAAGTTCAGATCATGCAACTGCCTCCTCATTGCTGCTCCCAGAGAGGGGAGGATTTTACAACATTGTATAATACACATGCCTAAATTTACTCTTAACTGACTGACTCAATATGTGACTCAATATGTGCATACCAGAATTCTTATCCCCTGGACAGACTCAGTGCTAGAATGTTCTCATAAACAAAGACCCATAGGATGTACAACCCCCTTCCCTCCTCTGCCTCTTTCTCTACCTTTTCTGTAACTATGTTAAAAACACAACTTATTTTCCCTGCTCTCCTTTTCAAACATCTCCCTCCTTTCTTGGGTGCAGTATTAAATAATAATAAATACAAGAAAATACAAGAAAGAAAGAAAGAAAGAAAGAAAGAAAGAAAGAAAGAAAGAAAGAAAGAAAGAAAGAAAGAAAGAAAGAAAGAAAGAAAGAAAGAAAGCTTGGTGCAATGCAACTCAGGGAGGTTATTTCCCTAGGGTACCAAATAGGTGGGTTATCTGGCTATTCAAAACTACTAGAGTAACTTTTTAAAAGGTGGGTGAATGAGGTATTTTTGTGCTGGCTTTTTTTATTAATTATTATTATTATTTCCTATCAATCTAGGGGGAGGTTTTCGATCTAATTTCCATTGAAAGTCAATGAGATGTGGGTGCCCAACCACCATTTGTGCCTTTGAAAATCTTATCCTTAATTATCGCATGTTGTACTTTAGAGTATTTTAATAGATTGTAGCTATGCCATCTCTAGCTTTGATCTTCTCAGATTTAATAAATTAAGCAGGGTCAGTCCTGGTCACTTAATGGATTGAGAGGTCTCCAAGTAAAACCCAGAATACTGCAGGATGTGACATTAATTGGAGATTCTTTAGGTGGCACTTCCCTCCAAATCGGAAATGTTTCTGTGCTCTAATACAGAGTTAAATGGCATGATTCAGTTAGAACTACCATCTTTCAGGTGAGATGTGAGATAGAAGTGCTGTCAAAGATCCCACAGCATTTTTTTAGAGGGTTGGTGCGCCGTGCCAGTTCTAACATTGGGTAAGAAAAATTTGGTCTACCTAAATTTCCTCTGCAGTGTCATTTGGATATGGCGTTCATTCACATTTCCTGCTCTAAATTATTCTGTAATGTTGCGGTGCTCTGGTAAAAAACACCTGTGTTCCTCACAGAAGCTGCTGCATTTCAGCAGTGAGTATATTGATTCCTCTATATAAAATGTAGGCAGGAGAGAGACAATTTTCAAACTTGGGCTCCTGAGTTCGGTGTCCAAATGGGCATTGAGGCAATTACATTCTAATGTGCCTGGCAAATTGCAGAATTTGGGCATCTCAATTAGGAACCCAAGTTTGAAAATGGGGCTTGTACGTCTGAAAAGTACTTCACAATCTTTTGGGGGTGAAAGATGTTACATAAATGTGAGATATTTTCTCAGGCAATACTAAAAGACAGAGATGAAACCTTTTCTGTAATTATAATTTAACTTTGCAATGTGCCTTCTTATTCTACTATAGAAGTGCTTGGCTCTAATGAGGTGTTAAAAATCAACTAAATATGAGAAAAATGAAGGAATTGCATATGAATGCATAACAATAATTTATAAAGCCTAAGAATGTACAATATGTTGATTAGTTTGTCCACTTACATCAGAAATTCAGTGTGCATATACAACAAATCCAGTCAGTTGTTTGCATGTTAAAGATATGTAAGTCTTTTCTTTACTTGAAGTTTCTGATTAGGACTTTAGGTATTATTTCTGATGTTTTTTTAGATTGACATCTGTGGGTATCCTTTGATAATGAATACCCCAAGAGAGCACAGAGACAAGACTAGGGCTCAGAAGCTAGGAACATTTCAATCAAAGATGGTTTGTTAATATTAAAGTAAGAAAAAAAAGCCATTTGCTTCTTTTGCAGTGACTGCGGTGCTGACCCTCTCTTGGTCCTGCTAGGCCTGTCTGAGCAACAGCAGAGTTCAGTGGTAATTAAAGCAACAGTGTTGTGAAAAAAGTGTGAATTACTTTTACAAGAAGACTTGGATGTTGCTACCGACTGACAAAGCACAGCAGGAGAACTCTGCTGGATATTAAAGAGCTATGGTAGTCACTGTATTGTAAGGTGGCTTTTCAGCACAATGCAAAATTGTGACTTTTCACAAGTTTATATCTCAGGAACCATTTGAGTTATTGGCTTAAAATTTGGTATATCTTATAAGGCACAGGCCAGACAACCTAATGGGTCATATTTGGTAAAACTGGGTCCTGTTTAAATTATGTCGGCCCAAAATTCTTTTTTTTTCTTTTCAATTATGACTTCATTATGTAATTATTGCAATATTACAACCCAGACAGTTGTTCAAAACAATTATAGAAAAAGCTGCGTGTTCAGCCCTCTCTCAGCAAGTTACTGCAGTGTCAAATAGATGGAATTTCCATTTCTGACATTTTTAAAGGAGGAAAGAGCATACACTATCACATCATGGGTATTGCACAAAGAATGTATATTACATATGCAACAACACTGATGACTCTCTACTGAACAGTTTAAATGTCTCTAGAAACAGTAGGGTACCAGTCAGTTACAACAAAGGGCCAATTCTGATAATAGATATGCAGTAGTTAGTGCCATAAATTTTGCAATATAAACTATATCAAATATATGCTATCATGATTTATCTATTTTGGGTATGTTAAAAGCTGAGACCATGGGTCAGATCCTGAGATCCGTTACACACAAATGTAAATCCAGGAATGACTCATCCATGGATTTAACTACAGTTTCCTAAATTTACTTTGGAATAACTGAGGTTAGAATTTGGCCCTATATCCATATCCAGTACAGTACATTACAGTGAGTTCTTGATAGTATGATATTACTGTACTGTTAGTTCTTAGTACAGTATGATTTGATTCAATAGTCAGTGTAGTAGTTTCGGAGTTACTTTGCAGTATAGTATAACACAGTAATACAGCCAACACAGTATAAGTAATGCTGTGCAAAATGTTCACAAAATGAAACCCAAACTCTCATGCAACGACTCTGGTTTTGAGTTTTGTTAAAAACTTGAAACACAGATCAGGTCCCTCAAAAAAAGTTTCACTAAGGGCTTTTTTTTTGGCAAAATCTGGGGCCACTTTTGAGCAATGGACAGAAATTACATAAACCTTTTTATTTCCACACGGTTTCAAGGTGAAGCCAGAGGAACCTCAACCTTTTTGATCCACACAGATGAAAATAAAAGAAAATAGTTTCAAACTATTAAGAATTATACAGAGTGAGGAAGGTTCATAAGCCTCAGAAAAGGTTCAAAAAAGCTCCCAAAAAGGTTCATCCAGCTCTCCCTTTCTTTCAAAAGGAACCCCCCTCCCATATCAGGTGACATCCTCTGAGTTGGGGACCTAGTTGCCTGAAATACCCTTCTCCTCCCAGTAACTTTGGATGATGGCTTGTTTGTGCTTCCTGAAGGGGAAACTGTCTGACCCACTCCTTCATCAGGGTCTTTAGGGAAAGAGAAGTAGGGTAATTATTTTCAACACCTTGTCAAGAGTGAATGGGTAAATCAACACTTTTACACTCTATTTGATAATAGCAACAGGGTAGTAAATGATATTACTGGTCCCTTTGTTACCCACAGTGGGACCAAGAGCTGTGTTTATGGGTTTTAGGATGAAATTTAAGTCATTTTATAATATATATGTACACGATAGAATGATATATCTCCTAATGTATGCAGTATAGTTGTAGCAGTGTAGGTCCCAGGATATTAGAGAGACAAAGTGGGTGAGACCATATCTTTTATTGGACCAACTTCTGTTGGTGAGAGAGAGTATCTCTCCCAGACCTGAAGAAGAGCTGTGTGTGGCTTGAAAGCTTGTCTCTCTCACCAACAGAAGTTGCTCCAATAAAAGACATTACCTCACCTACCTTGTCTCTCTAATATCTACTAGTGTTTTGTGCAACCTGCACCCAAACCACAGATTTTAATACCCACATAGTTGGATTTTCCCATTATTAGAGAGACAGAAGCAGGTGTAGTTAGTCAAAAAAATATATAGATATTTGTGAGTGCTATATAGAAGCAATAAACATAAATTAATAAGCACAATTTGGGGTGTTTCCTTAAAAGAACAGGGGCAATTTACTGCATTTTAATTTTTTAAAGATATTTGAAAACAAACAAACTTTCTTTTTGAAATATTAATCTACATGGAGCTTTTCTGGAATTCTAGATAGGTGAAATGTATTCTCAGGCAGAGGGTGTCCACAAGACCCTAGGAGCTGCTTAAATCTTCAACATGGGGTTTAAGTAGTGCCTAAGACTTTGTGGGGCACATTTAATCCAAAACTCAAGCATGAGTACTGTAATCATGAAATCAGAGCAAGTTATCCTCCATTCTAACAGGCACAGGAATATGGAGGATCTTCACAACCAGGTCTATCCATCCTAAACAATAACATTATACTGTATGCATTTTCTATAACACGACACAAAACACTTCATGAAATATTTTTTTTAAAACCTCATTCCAGTATGTTTCCTCGTATTTTGTTTTCCTCCTTCTTTGCTCAATGATGGCTTGACCCTGCTAGTTGCTGAACACTGGCAATTATCCAGAAAACACTTAAACACAGGATTAACTTGGGGCTTGTCTACACACAATTTTCACTGAATTGATAGAAAAACTGATGTAGTTAAATCAGTGCAACCCCTTTCTTTGGATAAAAGAGTCGCCAGTTTCAAACACCAAGCATATCCCAGGCATAAGAACCTGAGCAAAGCAAACCTGCCCCTTTACTGCAGATTCACAAGATCCATACAGAGTGAATCTGGTATTTACACAAAAATACATTGTTTTACTTCTTTTTCCTATGATGAGATGTTCTGCTTTCAAGGTTATAGACCTGATTCATCATTCCTTACTGATGCTTGTAATAAAGATGTGACATGCAGGAGGGATACTAAGAGACTGATCTTTATTTCTTAGCCCCATCACATGACGGGGGTCAGGGTTACAATAGGTTAATATCCTTGTCATGTGGAAGGAATCACTATCTACTTACTCCAGCAGCTAATTATAATCATAAGGGAAGTTGCAGGTTTGGCCTATACAGCCGAGGTTCCATTAACTTGAATGGGACTGCTCCTCTGAGTAAGCACTACACACCATTGGTAGGAGTTACAGAAATAGCCATTAAATATTAAAGCCCAAGATCCTCTATAGAACAGACAGTAGTGAGAAATGAACCATCCACATATCAAATTAATCATAAAGCTAACATGCTTCTTGGCCACATTTTGTATCCCTTTATCTACATGCAAATGAAAGAGATACAGATTCATGTGACACATCAGCCTGAAACTTCAACTATTGTCAAATGGCATCAAATACAGTACAATTCAATCACAGTTCCATCCTAGACACACTGAAATGAAATCAGTAATTTACAGCATCATTCCAGTCACACTCCTCAGCAACTAGTGATCACTTAGCAGTACTGCTGGCCTGGACCATTATTGTTTGTTTGCTTTTTGATCATTTTTACAGTTAATCTGACCTTCTCTAATCAAATGGCTTCTTGGATATTCACAAAGTTCAACCTTATGATGAGCCAGAGGCCAGGTCACTAATTCAATTACTATCCACATGGCTCATACCCTTTATGTAACAGCTAATGTTCTCGCAGTCCCTGATTGTTTCCTTCGGTGGTAAGAACAGTAGGTATACAGCGTGACCTCTTACAAAAAAGCAGCAATACACCTTTGACTGCTATATATGGCGGACATATGGATTCAGAGTATGTTACTAGGCAGTACATATGTCAGCTTGAAGAGCTTTCTGTTCCAGTAGCAATTTATATTTCTCCCCATGTGGGAAGCAGATTTTTTATTATTACTTTATTTTATTTTATTGTTTAAAGGTTTATTATGGAGCTTCCCCTTTGCATTTGAGCAAGGTAATTTTCTGATGCTAAATAGGGTGACCAGACAGGGGGTGGGGGTAACAGGAGCCTATATAAGAAAAAGACCCCAAAATCGGGACTGTCCCTATAAAATCGGGACATCTGGTCACTCTATGCCCCATCACTCAAAGTGCTAGAGTGAGAGGTTAATAGTGAACTCAAACAATGCCACACTAGCATTCAAACACTCTCTATTACATACTATTGAAATTTGTTTCTGAGCAAGCAGAAGACGACCCAGGCTTTAGCAAAATGCAAAGTTTGCTTTCTGATAAGTAGCTGGAAATTGACACTTCTAACATTTAAATGGACTGGAAAAGTGAGCCAGGAAAAGATTTCCGAGACACATTAAACCATCCTATAATTCTTTTGAATGGCAGAGCTACACTACAGGACAGGAGTGTCTTATAGATTAAAAAACAACTTTTTGACCATCTTTATGGTTTACATAATCCTAATATACACTTTAAACATAGATTTGAACAGAATTTGGGGATTGTGTATGACATTCTATCACTTGCTAGTACAAATGTTAATGAGTATGTAAATAACACACTCATTTACTGCTGACACTGTGCCACCTCTTTTTATGCAAAGTTGTCAAGGTCTGAGATACTACAAAAACCTGCCACTAAACATTTGTAGTAAACTGAGCTTTCAACAAACTAACTTAAGTGAAAAGGTGGGAAAGGTGATAATAGCATTTTTAGCCACTTCACCTAGTGTCTTCCCTGAGAGTGCAAATGCTGAGGACCACATGCTTGTGAAATAAAATTCGTATTATGTTAGTCTGACTTTTCAGCAAAAAAATAAAACAGAAGAAAATAAATCAGCTGCAAAAGTGAAAACAGTTAAGTGGAGGTCCTAAGTCCAACACTGGCTAATTAACTGTCTCCATATGCTTTTCTCTCTCAATATTAGGGTACGTCTATACTTACCTCTCGCGTCGGAGGCGCGGGATCGATGTTCTGGGTTCGATTTATAGCGTCTTGTCTAGATGCGATAAATCGAACCAGGGAGTGCTCCGTCATCGACGCTGGTAATCCAGCTCGACGAGCGGAGTAGGCGGAGTCGACGGGGGAGCCTGCGCGCCGCGTGTGGACCACAGGTAAGTTCGAACTAAGGTACTTCGACTTCAGCTATGTTATTAACGTAGCTGAAGTTGCGTATCTTAGTTCGACAGGGGGGGTTAGTGTAGACCAGCCCTTGGATAACATCAAGTGCATCCCTTGTTCCTATTGGAATTAATGGCAAACTTCTCATTGACTTCAATGGGAGCAGGATCGGGCCATAATAACACATTTGGTACAAATAAAGTAGCTCATTCTCACCAGCCTGTTCACAAGATCTTACATTACACAAAGTACAATTGCTATAAATGTTCCTGTAGAGTCTGATAAAACACAGGCACAGGCACTAAAGTAAATCAATCCCATTCTAATTTTCCAGTACTATAGTTGCAAGACAGATGTAGTTACAGCAAGTTGTAGCTAGTTTAGAGAGTAGTAAAATATCGTTCCTTTGACGGTTATAAATTCAGCTTTTGGATTCTCACGTATATTTAACTTAGCATTTTTCAACTTATCACACCAAGATATTATTGAACAAATTAGATGTTGTATGTTAACATCTATAATAAGGATCTAAGCCATTGTTGCCAACCTGGGTTTAGTAGGGCTATGGGGGCGTGGAGCTTTAAAATCTTGCTAATGGGTTTCTTTGAACCTCAATTTGTCTCTTGCTCCCTGCAAGCCACAAAGACTATCTAGTACTATTCAGTCACAGGTTAGTCAACAGGAGGCAGACTTCAGTTTGGAAACACTGAAACACAGCCTAATGTCCTGGCAAGTCAAAGCAGCATTATGAATGCAACGGGAGGTGAGAAGCAAGTTGACCTACAGTGATGAGAGAGTGGAATAATTTTCTTCAGTACCATTGCTGCTGGCCTCATCACCTGACTGTTTCAGCCAATCACCTCATGTAGCTGTCTCAGCCATTTGATAAGATAACAAACATAACAAATAAATACAAGAGGGTTGGAGGAGTTGGGGAGGAAACCAAGGAAAAAGTAGGCAGAGCAGGAGTCACTTCTACTCCTTGCCCTAGGTGCTGTAAATCCTGGCTGTGACCTATAATACTTTTCAGCTTCCCGTGTCTCAGCTGAATACAGTATTGAACAGAAAGTTGCAATACTCAAATATGACAATTGTAAAAGCAGAATAAAAATTAAATTATACTATATTAAGTGAAGCTGTAATCAAAGATAAAGGCATCCTAAGAGGTATAGCAAGCATAAATATAAATCCATGTCTTAAGGATCCTCACTGTTACCAGTGTGTGTAGTTAAGCTTCCTCTGCAGTTAAATATATGAAAAAAATATAAAATATAAAAATTCTTATGTCTGTCCAACATAAGAAAACCTCAACCTGGCTGGTAAAAGTAGAGTTTAGTCATAGTCCCACTACTCTCAAATGTTTAATGTCGCCACATTTGCATCCTTTCTCTCTAAGGCAGGAGTTTAACAAGGAGGAAGAAACGGGATCAAAGGATCCTCATCATGGATCTCATTGATTCTCCTAGCAGGTTAGAATGGTTTATTGAGATTCCTAATAGATTTGAAGGAAATAAGGATACTATATAGCACAGGAGTGGCCAACCTGAGACTGAAAAGGAGCCAGAATTCACCAATGTACATTGCCAAAGAGCCACAGTACTACATCAACAGCCTCTCATCATCTCCCCGCCTCCCCCCCCCACTCCCACTGCCTCCTGCCCATCAGCAGCCCCGCCGATCAGCACCTCCCCCTCCCTCCCCGCACCGCCCGATCAGTTAGGAAGATGGAAACATCAAATCTAGTGGGGCTTGAAAAGAAAATATCGGTTGATTCCATACATTGTCTTGCCTTCAGCATTTTTAAAATATGGCCTGATCTCTTTCAAATAGAAAGTGTCTCCTGCCTGCTTTCAAATGTCACCTGCAACTGCGGCAGCATGCCTTTTAGCTACTCAATTTTTGACACAATGGGAGCTGTGACTGCTTAGTTCCTGTGAATATCAGGTGCCTAAATATGGATTTAGGTACCTAATGATAGAAACCCAGGTTTGAAAACATGGGTTTTTGGTACATAATCAACTGCATACATAATGTACATGAAACTAGCTTAAAATAATTTGTTTTTATCACAGATCAGTCAGGAGGAATATAAAATAAGATTTAAAAAGTTAAATGGAAGGTTTATATAATCACCTATCAAAGTGTTTTATATACATACACAAAATATGTGACTGTAAAGGCTGATAGAAGTAAAAAAAGAAGTACTAAATACAACCTAATAGGATTCTAAAATGGAGATAGTGCATCTCTCTCTTTTGTTACTTGAAAGGGAGGGCTTTATACTAAGACTGAGAGCAACTGTCATTCTCAAAACTTCTCTTCTCCTCTCTATGGGGCAAGCAAGCATTGCCATACTACAGGCTGGGGACTTTCCTTTCCTCCTAAGAACCATGGAAACTATCTATGTACAGCCTGGCTGTTCAAGATCTGTGTTTGGGAAGGCTCTGGGACCAAGCCCATTAAAAGACAATCCTTTCAGAGGTGATTTTGGAACTCACTATGTTTTGGGCTGCAGAAGGTTTTTGTTAAGTGTCTAATTTTTAGGGACATGACTGAGCAATAAATCCATTAAGTACTATACCTTACAATGCCTTTCAGAACCATCCCCACCAATATCGACTTGTATACGCTAGCACACAATGGAAACCGGATGTATTTATAGTTGAATTGCACCTTTAGAGTGGTTCTTTTGTCCTGTCTGCAAGATTAATATAGTTTGCTCAAACTGAAAGTTTTTTTAGCCTTCTTCATGCAGACAGGGGTGGCTGGGAATATCTGGAACAAGATCTTCCATATACTAGTGTATACTAGTGTAAGTGGTAAGTAAAATGAGGCAAAAATGATGACATTCTTCAAGAAACAGCTTTAGGTCCTTGAAAATGATTATTTCAGTTTGCCTGCAACTGTAAAAATGAGTTTCAGGTAATAGCTTTTCTTTTATACAGTAAATGATGAATGAGCATTTAAACATCAACTCATTCACCAACGAAGATATGAAGAACATAAAAACTCATTGTGCTAACAGGGAGTTTGTGGACTAAAGTTACCTGATTTTTCAACCCGGTGATTATACCATAAAGATGTTCATTTGTCTTTATTTCTACTCTAGAGTTGCAAAATATATATATATTTCCAACAAAGACAATCAAGGCTTTAGCTCCTGCCATTTATATTTCTCCTTTAAATCTTAATGGTCTTTTAACACTGTGAAGACCATAAGTGTGGAAAATGTTCTGAGGTTCTACCAAATTCCATTAAGCTACCTGGAAAGAGCATATATATGGAATATATTTAAATATAAAGGGAAAGAAGCATTCCCCTCTCTAATATTCCCCTTCCTCAAAACAGCATAAATAATCTGCAACCAACTCTTATGGTAACTCAATGTCCTCCACTCCCACTGGCTACATATAGGAACTCATAGAGTCAGATCCTACTTAGACCATGGTCTTGTCTGAAACAATGAAGACTAAAGTGCTTATGTTAAGTCCATGATTTTCAAATGAAAGAAAATTCCTAGCCCAAAATTAATGTTTTACTTCTGTGCTTCTTGACATAACGTTTTTCCATCTTCCTAGAAAATACTTTTTTTCAAAACTTTCTGATGGATGCATGAGAAAACTCTGGCAGTGCTAAATATAAATCCACCTCACAATAATAATTATTTCATAGACCATCTGATCTATAACTGTTCTAAGAGACAATCTATGTTCATGGTGAGCCAGGTCTATTATGCCTTGTCATAGGTTTATTTGAAATGTCTCCTGCATTATAAAGTTAAACTATAGCTACCAAGCCATTAGGCTTCTAGCATGTTCTTTGTGAGGAATCTTACATCAATTATTTGAAATCAAGAGGAAAATTCTTCAGTGCCACAGCATCAGCCTCCCTTTTTGCTTGCTTGGTGGAAATCTAATTTAAGACTTGCTTCTAAGGAGCTTTCTTCTTGGCTATGTCACTTAAGGACTACAGATGTGCTTATCCAATAATGCCCAATTCTGTAAAACAGAGTAAAAATCTCAGTCAATGTTTAGAACGTGTATCTACAAGCAAAAGCATTTCTTCTTTGTTTTGCCCATTATGCTCTTTATTTAATTCTCTGCAGGAGAATATTTCCCTCCTTCTGAGATCTTTGGGAGAGAGAAAGTATCTTAATATAAGTTTGGGAAGTGTTCTGCATTTCATGGATACTGTTGTAGTATTAATAATAAAAGTCATTAACCTACACAGGCAAAACAATTGAAACAATTTAATAAAAATGCTCATGGACAAGTTCACTTTGGAAAAGTTCAGTGGAGGAAGTCAACGGAGAAGTTAGCCACAAAGATATTTGACCCAGTGATTTGATTTTTCCCCTCTTTATTGACTAAGAGGTAAAGAATATTAAGCTCATGAATTTGGAAAGATTTGCTTTCCAGCATTTAAGCCTTTGGAAAACAGTTTGCTACAACTCTGTGGGAAAGCCATAAATGGTGTCCAATGATCTTAATGCTGAAAGAAAAAGAGACCAAGACTGCTGGAGAGCACTTATATTAACTAGAATCTTCAGCTACTGAGATAACAGCAGTCAGAGAATAATTCCTTAATCAGGGTAAAAATCCATAAGTAGGATATAGTTAGCATAGAAGGAGACAAAAACAGGGTTCAGCGTGTCTTGTAATCTTAAGTGTGAAGTCCTCTCTGTGTCTACAGTGGAATACACTATACATGTAAATTTATATACATTACAGACAGAGCTGGAAGTGATGCCTCTACTGAAAGTTGCTGAACACTTTTCATTATGAGACACTGTTTTCAATTGCTTATAATCACTTTGGCTAAAATGTCTCATTCTGGGTGATTTTCTTAGTGTGAATAGTTTTGCAAACTTCCAGCAAAAATGGTTCAGCTGTTTCTGAGAATGAGGTTAGGGGAAAAAATAGCTTTCACAATGAAAAAACCCCTCCTCCAACTGTTTCATGGAGAAGGCCTTGTGCTTCCATGCTTAGAATTTGGCAGGGAGGTCAATATGAAGTCGGATCTGTAAATGTTGCTGTCCCTGTGAAAATCCATCCAAATTTGGATGAATTGCAAGTCTATGAAAATTGCCGTTTGCTTGTACTCGGTAGAAGTTTATTAGAGTTTGGCAGCCAAATTCTCTGAAGATTGTCTGCAATGAGGAAGTTACAGCCCAGGGGCAGAGCAAGACTTTCCCTGCAATTCCATACTGCAAGGGCTCACCCTGGTCCCAGTCACCAGAACTGACAGCAGGGAGCCTTTCCCTCCCAAAGTCTCCATGCTCTCCCTGCTGGTGGCCAAGCAGTGCAGAGAAGGAGGAACCAGCCTGAAACACATGAAAAGGTGAGACACACAGTGCAAGGACAATAGGAATCTAGAAAGGGAATAGGGGCATGGGAGACAGGGACAGAAGAGCACAAGCTGGCAGGGTGCACATGGTAACGAATAGAGGCAGAGAGGTCTGTAACCTCTAAAGTACCTTCTTCTCCAGAACCTGAAATAGAATGAGGGATTCCTGAGTCCCAACATTACTGTCTGGGAAATACCTTTGAAATTACTAGCAAAGCACATGACTAATTCCCCTCTAGTAGTTAGTTCACATGACAGCAGCCTACTATGGCTGCCAGTTACTCCATTATTAGCTCAAATTGCAGAGAGCTATGCTTTGGATCTAAATATTCAAACCCTGCTGATGATCCATGTGGGGATGAATATAATTACACAAAAGTTAAGAAGTACCTAGGACAATTACCTGGGTAACCTTAATTCAGCCCCCTTGTGGGTTTGCAGCATGATACAGTTTTTAATTACATGATCACATACTATTTCTTCCATAGGACCCAGTCTCACACGATGCACAGTGCACATGATGGAATGTGCTCTCAGAGGGAATTGGGACTGAGTAGTGAATGAGGCTGCTGGCTGTAGGACCCAACCTCTTTTGTTGTAGAAGCTGGCAGGTGTGTAGTGAATGAAGTAGGGGATTGCATGATATTAATTAAATAAGGCACGTGTTGTCACTGAATGACAATAAAAAGTAGTATTGAATAGCTACTTATTCAGTGAGCACCCATCATCCTGTGCATTGAATCAGACAGGGGTTATATAGAAAAATAGCACGTGATCATGTAATTAAAGACTGTATCATAATATATATGCACAAGGGGGGCAAATTAAGACTGGCATTTCTTAACTTTTGAGTTCTTGACTTCATAACCTTAACATTATTTTAACTTTTAAAAAATGCAATATGTTACTTACATTAGGAAATGAACAACTACCAACACTCCAGTTTTCTAGCACGCCAGTTACTACCACTGTAAAGGATAAACTCCAAGGACTGATATGCATAAATCAGTGTATGGATCACAGTAATCTCTCCTCCTAAACCTTCTGTCTTGGTTGTCAAAACATCTGTTTTTTCTTGGTTTGCATGCACTTTCTCATAGGAATCTTCTCAAAACTCGAAGGCTTTCAACATCCATCCAAGAAGAACAAAGATTTAAGGGTATGCCTACATTAAATCCACTGGTGTGGATGGCAGCTAGTGTAGACGTACCCATGCTAGCTGCATTCTAACTAGTTCACTAAAAATAGAAGTGAGGATGCGGGCTTCAGCACAGGATGCACAAGCTCACCAGACCCCGCTGGGTACATACTTGCTTGTGCAGCCTGCGCTGAAGCCTGCACTACGACATCCTACTGTGACAGGTGGATCACAGAAACCCCCCTGGGGCTGCCAACTGATGTGCCAAGACTACTTCTGCCCCTGCCTTCCCTGCCAGCTTGGGACTTCAGTGCCCTGCCTGGTTGTGCCAGACACGCTTGCTGGCCACAAACACAGACCCAGGTCTGAACCATGTCCCACAAACTGCAAGCTTAACTGAAAGCATCTTAAGAAGTGTTCCTGTCTTTAACACTCAGATGCCCAACTCCCGATGGGTTCCAAACCCCAAATAAATCCGTTTTACCCTGTATAAAGCTTATACAGGGTAAACTCATAAATTGTTCGCCCTCTATAACACTGATAGAGAGATATGCACAGCTGTTCTCCCCCCCCCCCAGGTATTAATACATACTCTGGGTTAATTAATACGTAAAAAGTAATTTAATTAAATACAGAAAGTAGGATTTAAGTGGTCACAAGTAGTAACAGACAGAACAAAATGAATCACTAAGCAAAATAAAATAGAACATGCAAGTCTATGCCTAATACAGTAAGAAAACTGAATACACATAAAACCTCACCCTCAGAGGTGGTCCAGTAAGCTTCCTTTTACAGACTAGTCTCCTTCTGGTCTGGGTCCAGCAATCACTCACACCCCCTGTAGGTACTGTCCTTTGTTCGAGTTTCTTTCAGGTATTCTTGGGGGTGGAGAGGCTATCTCTTGAGCCAGCTGAAGACGAAATGGAGGGGACTCCCAGGGATTTAAATAGACTTTCTCTTGTGGGTGGAGACCCCCTCCTCTCTCCTATGCAAAGTTCAGCTCCAAGTTGGAGTTTTGGAATCACATGGGCAAGTCAAATGTCTATGCATGACTCAGAACTTACAGGAAGCAGCCATTTCACATGCTGCCTTGAACGTCCTCAAGTAGACTTCTAATGTGGATTGGAGCCTTCCAAGATCCATTGTCCGTTAAGTGCTTCTTGACTGGGCACTTAAACTTGCACATTCCTTTCTCAAGAAGCTGACCAAATGCTTTACTATGGCTACTTAGAAATCAAGCAAGTACACAGCCAATATTCATAACTTCGAACACAAAAAAGATACATGCATACAGCTAGGAGGAATAGATTCAGTAGATCATAACCTTTACAGAGATATATTACATGGCATATGTAGTATAAAACATATTCCATTTATGTCATATATACATTTATAAGCATATTTCCATAAAACCTTATGGGGTGCAATGTCACACCTACCTTCTGTTTTTAGCAAGCTATAATACAGCTAGCATGGGTACCTCTACACAAACTGCTATTCACACCCTCAACTGCAGTGTAGATACACCCTAATAGTCCTTAGGACTCTCCTTGCTCATTGCCTGTGGAGTGTATCTTCTATTTGTAATGTTGGTGTTGTCTAAGCCCCTTAGTTGCTTTCTCAAATTCAGATCACTAGAAATATACAGAAGTTTTTTAAAATAAACATAATGCAGTTAACTATATAAACTTATATATTCCTCACAAAGCTATTTTAATTTTTGGAACAAAATCCATATATTTCAAGCTCTCTGTCAGAAATAGCTTACTACATGCACCATCTATCTGGCCAGAGGCTATCAGAAAGAGTCTGACTTCATCAGACAATTTAACTAATGAAGAATGCTGTATACAGTGTTTATGCTATGGCCTGATTTCAAAGGTGCTGAGCACTTGCAGCTCCCAATTACTTCTGAAAATCAGACCTATGTTAGATAGCATATACCAAGAACACATGTGCATCTAAGCCACTTGTTGCTACATTCCTTCCACAGTACAATGGTGACATTCAGTCTTACATTATTGTTGTGCCTTTCTTTTTGTCTATCCCTGGGTCTGTCTTTGTTATTTCTATTGCATCTAAACAAGACTGTAAGTGAAACTTCCTAAGGGATTTTCTGAACTGATGATGGATGTGGGTTCCAAGAAAGCTTCAGGTGAGAGAAAATAATCCCCTTCATACAAAAAGGGCCACATCACAATCCTCTGTCAAAAATAAACAGTCCTTTTGTAAGTTTAAGGTACTTGGAAGACTCTGAGTTCCTACTTGCTGTCATGAGGGCATGGTTTATCTGCTGAGTAGGTAGCATGAGTGGCTATACAAACCTGTAGATATTCTGAAATCCATGGGGACATACTTCAGATGTTGGGGAGCCTATGGAGGGCATTCCCTACATTACTATTGCTCAAGGTCCCCAAATTCTCCCGTGAATTGACCATGCTTCCTAACCCACACCAGGTCTACCATCTGCCTTCTCCAAAGGGGTTTTGCAATGTGATGATGAAATAACATGAAGGTTAATGCTGAAAGGAACAGCATTAATTCTCATGGCTATTCCTCCATGGATATGTTGCAGACAAGACTGTGTAGAGTAGCCATCCTTTGAGTTTTAACAGTTGAAGAGACAAAGTATGCTCATTTAGTCATGATGCCAATGTCCCCTCTAATCAACAATGCTCCACCAAATCCACAGAGGCCCAGCCACATGATGATGACATGGAAAGGTTTCCACTTAGGTGAAAGAAGGGCAAATGATCATGCATTGGTTAAACGTTTCTACCTCTGAAAGATATTAAACTGTTTTACTGGAGTTTTCCATACTTTTCTCCACCCATGCTGCCTAAAAATGGATGGCTTTATATGATCCATAATCTCATAAACAGGCACCTCAAAATCACCGTAAAATGAAATACATTATTCAGTGTTTGACGTGCATTTGTCCTAATCTATCAAAATCAAGTAGTTATGAAGGAGCACTTTCTAAATAAAGAAATTTGAAAATGTCAAAGGAAATGCAAATAAAACTACTCCTATTACCATTTGAAAAACGGGGATTAAAATAGTGTCTTACATACTTTTTGTGTGGGGGAGTTTTGTAGACACAATTACTAATTTGATGTACTTACATGACTTCATTCTTTTCTCTGTAAATACATTGTATCATCATGAAATCAAATCCAATTTTTAACAATAAAAGAAGATCATCAAAAGTTTCCTCTTTAATAAGTGTCTTGCCATGCAAATTTGCAATCTACAAGTGATCTGGTCAAATCTTTTAACTGATTTTGATTTGTGTAGTTTGTTTTAATGCTACATAAACATTAAATAATGCAACGACTAAATGAAACCTACAATGCAAATGCAAAACTAATGCAAAGTTGTTTAGGCATGTTTTCCTGTCCACCCACAAATAATCAGATAATTATATGTAACAGTCATCATTTCTTCAAACAAATTATGCTCTGATGAAGCATGAAAGAGGTTTCCTGGCACAGTTTTGAGTTCAACTAATCTCATCTTTATTTTACAATAGGTGACTGTATGTGTAACCTGTTTAATGGCATTGTGGTATGACTGTACCCTATTGTGAAGATACTTTTCAGTAAGTCCCTCTTGATCATGTTATTTTTCCAAATAAATATGGGTATCTTTTATCCTGAAAAATCTCAAGCTCACTAAACTTGGCTAATATTCATAGATCATCTTCTCAATGTGCTGTTTAAGAAGAAAGCAGAGTGTTTACAGAAAGAATGGAGACAGTTTGCAATGAGTTTTCAGCTGAGGTTTTTGAACATGGGACTTTTAAAAAATTATTCTGCTTGGATCAATTGATGTAATCAAGCCATTTAAATGGTTGTGTCATATCCATTATTAATATGAGCATGTTTCTATAAAAAGGAATTAAAAGTTTAATCACAGAATATCATGCTACAGTCACTGGGTGGAAACTTGGGGTGAAATCCTGGATCTATTGAAGTCAATGGCAAAACTCCTTTTGACTTCAATGGGGCCAGATTTTCATCCTTGGCATTCAGTGATGTTGAACTGTGATTGCTTTGACCACCTTAAAAGTATATTGAAAAAAGCAAATACTTCAGTTTCTTCTTGCTTCTATGTGTCTCAGTGGCACAGCACAAATAGTCATGCTTATACAAGCCTGGCTAATACTTAATACATACCAAAAAAAGAAATGTTTCTGATACTGAACTAAGTCAGTGTTTCCCTCTTAATGACACATAATTTCACATGCCAAGCTACAGTAGGTTTGGGCATGCAAAAGGAATTAGTCATATTTATATCTGTCATTTAAAAAAAAAAGTACATACCCATTTCCATCAATCATCAGAGATGAGTCAGGGCTGCAAAATTTGGCTCTAAACATCTCTAAACATATGTGTGTTCGGATCTAGACTTTTGCCTGGCACATTACAAGCATAAAGGCCAGCCATGACCTTTGGATTCAAATTTCCTAAGAATTCAGGAGAGGAAGCAAGTGTTTGGATTTGGGGACCCAATACTGCCTAGAAACTTTACAGGTTGAATGCTTGTTGATAGGTCACAAATTATAAAATTACACAGAACTGTCATAATCAACAAACACACAATGTATACATTCTAAAAGGAGAATGGTGAAAAACAGAATTCAGATACAGAGTATCTGTGTATAGTTGTCTTGTGTGGAATTAACTTCTCTTACACTAAAGCAGCAGTTCCCCAACTGTGACCTTCAGGAGTCCACAGAGCACCCCCGATGGTAAACAGAGTTAAATTATTTGAGAGACATGCGGGGGTCCATAGACGAATATTTTTCTTCCTAAGTGGCCCGCAAAATAAAAGAACTAGAGACACACTGCAGCTGGAGAATACCTACAAGAATGGTAGACTGAAAGCAAATAGTCCGATAAAGGTATTAATGCCATTCTATCGGTATTGTATACATCTCCCTTACCCAAAGAAGAAAATAGGGAGCATATTTATATGCAGCACCACTTTGATCTATCTCTCTCTGTGTGATAAAGTGACAATATTTTGGTTCCAAACTTTAACCATCAAAATTAAATCCACATTCAAATTCCTGTGGTGATATAATAAAGTTGGACAATATATATGTAGCAGGACTGCCCCGAAAGTCTGACAGACATGCACTGAAGAGTCATATCTCAATTCACTTACAATGAAAGAGGGAGAGGAAAGAGAGAAGAGGAGAGAAAAAGAGAAAAGAGAAGCAGTAGCAGCTACAGACTGAAGAAGAGCGATATAAGATATGTCAAGAAAGATGTGAAAATCAGCACTCTCTGCTTTTGTGTTACAAAAATATCCACCTCTAATAAAAACACATCTCCCACGTTTCAGTCTGTTTTCTCAGACTGCTAAATGTTATTTCTCCCATAGTTCTCTTCTATTCCAGGCCATCTTTTTCACTACTGTACTTATTTTTTCCCTTTCTTTAGTTCCTTCTCTCTCATTTCTCCTTCTTTCTCTTGCTGTCCCCTATCTCTGATGTTCTTTTGCCAGATGCTACCAGCAATATCAGCAAAATGGAAGGAGGGTAAACATCAAATAGCCATTCACACTCCTCGTAATGCACAGATGCCATTTAACAAGGCCTGAATTTTGGTTTGCCAACACTAAGGGCTTGTCTCCACTACCCGCCGGATCGGCGGGTAGCAATCGATCTATCGGGGATCGATTTATCATGTCTCGTTTAGATGCGATTAATCGATCCCTGAACGCGCTCCCCGTCGACTCCGGAAATCCACCTCCGTGAAAGGCAGAAGCGGAGTCGACGTGGGAGTGGCAGCGATCGACTCGCCGCCGTCCTCACGGCCAGGTAAGTCAATCTACGATACGCCGACTTCAGCTACGCTATTCACGTAGCTGAAGTTGCGTATCGTAGATCGACCCCCCCCCTCTAGTGTAGCCCAGGGCTAAATGACAATTTAAGTAAATGCTTCCAGTTGTCTTTTTTCACAAAGAAAATACCAGCTTCTAGAAACTAGAGGTGATAGAGATAATTTTGGTCCATGGACTGACAAATTACATGCCACACTGTGATAGCTGGGAAAGATGTGCATCACCATTGTGTACATCTGTATACCACTCGGCCAAATTCAACCCACATGAGTGGGTCCCATTAACTTCTATTTAACCGTATGCCACTGAAGTTAATGAAAGCCACATGTGTGCATCCCCTCGTAGATGATCACTAAAGATGCATAATCTGTGCACTGGAAGGGGATGTATTTACTACAGTCAGGTCAGGTCACACCAGTGCACAATGCCGCTAGATACCCTAACCCTGTGCTAGAACAAATACTAAATGTTCTTGTTGCTGGGGGTGGAGAGAAGGGCTGCAGAGTGGCTTCTTTGTGGGTTATTTGGAGCGCGAGGGTATTAGAAGCAGAAAACTTTTATCCCACATTCCCTTGTGGCCAAACTGGGAATAGGCCCTTGATACTTTAAATCCCACTAGACCAATTTCTCCCTTACTTTGAGATGATTTCATTATTTGTGTGTTCTGCCTCAGAAAAGCTATACATGTGTTCAAGCAAGAGCCTCTGCACACGAGGAAGCCAGAATTTCGCCGTTTGCACAGTATTTTTTAAAGGAAATGAGCACATATTTTAATAGTTCATTCTTTTAAGGGACTGTTGCCCATTCCTTAAGTTGATTCTAGTCACATCTGTAAACTCTCCCTTATTATAGTTGTTTAACTTTGGTGCTAATTTTTAAAATAAAAAAAATAAAATCACATAATAAAAGCAACTCACATATAATACAAATTTTTAAATTAAAAATAAAATCTTCAAATCATTCCTAAATAAAATAGTAACCTTTGCCTGATAGAGTCTAGAAGTTTTGCTGCTATCTCTAGTTACAATGGCATGCATCACACATTAATTGCTTATTTAAGGAAATGCTTTTTACTCTTTAAAGATATTTGTAGATGGAGCCAAATTTCTATAACAGCTGGGTAAAAATCTATAGTTTCCAGAACTAAAGGAAAATTAGTGAAGCCTAATAAAATTCATGCTATTGCAGCTGTATACCTAAAGAACAACTATTTTAGCTCATTCACCTTACAACAGCATATATAATATGTTACTCTTTGAAATGCACCAGCTGTTAGAAAGAATACATTGACTTTTACAATAGTGACTTTTTTACAAGTGTGACTTTTACAATTAAAGGCAAAGTATGGTTTCTGTATTTTCTGTCTATTGCCTCTATCAAAACTTTATTTCTCTACGAGGTCCAAAAAGTAATTGCTGCTTGTGTATACATTTGTCCCTGTGAGATATTCCCTTCTGTTCCTGAGAGTCCTTATTCAAATACAAGCTCATTAACGCATTTGAGCAGTTAACACATTTACTGTTTCCTGCTGCTATTTATACACATAATAGGCCAAAATCTGCTCTTAGTTATGCTGGTATCAACCTGTAAAACTCCACTGACACCCGGGTAACTAAGACCAGAATTTGGTCCTTGTGTGTAGTATTTATTTAGCTGCTCCATTAATTTTCCCATATTCATTTAGATATAAGGATTTTCTTTCCTCTAGATTATCATTACTAAATCCCTAGTCCATGCACTGGTCATCTATTGCTTTCTTTCCTGCAACCTTCAGCCACCTGGTCTCCCCAATTCCCATATCACTTCCCGCAAGACCATGGTACATGCTGCAGCTAAAATCACCTTCCTTTCCAGCTACTTCAACTGTGTGGCATGCCTCCTAGAATCCCTGTGTTAAACCATTCTTAAACCATTTCATACCTCACCTTTAAGGTCTTGTCCAGCTCTGCTCAGTCTACAGTTTGTCACTCATACCCTATTACTCCCCCGTGCCATATGCTATACTCTGCCATCTCCACATGCCTTGAAGGATTCCAGCTTCCATGTATCATAAACAGTTCTGTGCCTTTTCCTTTGCTACTCTTTATGCCTAGAACATTGTCCCTGATCCAGTGTGCCATTCATTCCCTTTTCCTTCAAATCCTTTTTCCTCAAGACTCCTTTGTGTTAGTCTTTCACCGCTGATCTCCACACCTATTTTTTTAAACTGGACATTGTGCCTTCTAACTAACACTGTAGCTTATAAAGAAGAGGAAACAAATCTAAAAAAATAAAATATAAATAACATAAATTAATGAGATTGGTTCACAACAAAGGTTTAACTAATATTTTAAATAATTTTTACCGTGAAATATTTTCATTGGGAACAGATTGATGACTATTCATTTTTGCACAGCTTAGAGACAATTGTGCAAATGTATGTGGCATGTGGGTGAATTTCATACTCTTCTAATGGAACTCTATGCATTGTACTTTTACCCTTCTCCATCCTATAGCACTTTCCCTTTGTCAGTTAGCCATTCCTATGTTATACCTAGATCTTGTCAGGAATTCTCCATCAGAAGGAATTTCCAATGGCAAAGGCAGTTTCTGCAAACTTTTGCTAACATTTTTGTTTATTTTCCTTTATAAAAACTGAAACAAAAGATTTCATTTTGGGTCGGCTATACCTAAATCAAAATATTTCAGATTGTCAAACTCACCTGTAACGTTTTCAGGCCAGACAACATCATCCATGATGCAACACAGAGCAGCACGGTGTACCCTGGGAGTCTCATGGTTGCAAGTTCATCTTGGGAGATACAGTCCAGTCAGAGAGCCTGGCCCAATGGAGACAATGAGAGAATCAGGCTCTCCAACCACCACAGCTCCGATAAGGCATTACACCACAACAGGAAAATGCAGTTTAACATTGAACTGACTTGAAACAAAGAATTCTGGGTTAGTTCAATGAATTGAACTGAAATGTTTGAGCACTTCCAAACAGACACTTTTCTGGGTGTTAATTCTGCAAAAAAAATTGATATTTCAACTTTTTGTCCCAAAGTGAGATAAAAAATGTTGCAATATTGGAATTTCCCATGAGATATTAAATTCTACTTTCCACTCAGCTCCAGTTATACTTAGCTCATCCTTCAAATACTAACATACACGTAAATATACTTGTGTGACTGAATATACCAGTTGACATACTTTCTACAGCTCAATGCCCATGAAAACACACCTGTGAATATAGCATCCATATGTGTGTTTGCAGGACTCGGTCCTCAGTCTCTGGGCTCTACAGTCCACTTCACTTATACTATATGTCCTTGTAGAGCATTATGCATACCTATGGAACTGTAAAAATAAGTGACAACCAACAATGATAATGGAAACTGACACACATTTTTCCATTGGAAATGTACAACTAAAGAAACTCAGACAATTGCACAAAAATGCAGATCCATCCATTTTTGCCACAAAAAATGTCATACAATCCTAAAAATTGCTGGGTTCTTCCCAATCCTCTTGTTACTACTATATCTTTTAAAAATCCAGTTTTCAACTATCATTTCTATCTGCCTCAGAGCCTCTTGGCCTGATTGTCTCCTTGCTTACACCAGAGTAAATCAGGACTAACTCCAATGAAGTCAATGACCAACATAAAATCAGTTAAAATAGTTTTGCACAATCTTGACATGAGTCCTTTGACCTTTTTAGTGTGTGTCTGGTACTGCAGTCTGGTATGCATTTATGTCAAAAAATGTTGTAAAAGCAATAGCTCAGTTATACAGATTGGTATTTATCCTAGTTCATTTTGGGATTCTTGTCAAAACCCTCAAATGGGTCAACTACTAGCATATTATTCTGTCACCTAAAAAAGTCTGACGAAAAATGTGTGTGTACATAAATTTGTATGTTGCCCCCGGTGAGTATAGAAGTGTAGAGGTACAGTAAACTATGTTTCTTTATGCTAGTTCTCCTGTGCAGTAGCCACAACAGAACCTTTGTTATGTTATCCCATGACCCATATAAGGGCTTTTTCCTGTTTGGTGGCAGCTTTTCCACCTATTGTAAAGAGTTCTTCTTAAATACCAAAAGAAAATTAAGAGTGATTTCTGGCATTGGTCAGGACCTTGAATGTAAGAAACAATATTGGTATAATTCAGGCATCCACTACTGTTATTACACTATGAAGATATATGTTAAATTAAATTGTCATGAACGTGCTAGTGTGTTTGTACAGAACGAGTCTCTTCTGGATGGAAACAGAACTGTTGAACTATGTGGCATACACATCACAAGGATAACAGTTAACTATTAAGTAGTAAGGGTCTGTGCTGACTCACATCAGACCATCACTTTGTATCCCTGCAGATTCCCCCACCTGTCAGCAGGCTAGCACATATTTTCTGGTATGCCCTATTTGCTGGCAATATTCATCATATTGAGATTCCTATATAGGCCAATTGATCCTGTCCCCTGTTCACTCTTCCTAGAGTCCCTCAGGAGCACTAGATGCTGCTCTCTCCATCTTGATACTTCTACAAGGCCCACCAGTGGAGATATTACTTTCATTATTTTGGGAAATACCTTTGGGGAAAGAGAGTACTGCCATTCCCCCAAAGAAAAGCAGTGGGAGCAGGAAACACTCCTGTCCAGTTACTGCCAATGTCTATCTAAATGGCTCCCTGCAGCCTGAGACCCACCCTACTGCACAGAAATCCATGTGAGCAAATTAGGGAGACTGGAGTTTCCTTAGCTATAGCACTTGGCTCCAAACCCTGTGGTTTCCATAGGTATGCCACAAGGGAATCTGGGACAACTGAGGCCCTATAAAACTACTTATTTTGAAAGAGCAGTTCAATAGGATTGGTTCAAAATAAGCTGTTTTCTTGGAATGAGACCAATGGGACTGACAGGTGCCTCATCTCAAAGATTAAAGATGGGACATGGCCACCTACCTCTCTCTCAAGATCCTGGTAGACAGGGGAGGGACTCTCTGTTCAAAGACTTGGAGTTAAGTGGGAGGAGGTTTGCAGGTCAGTGAACAGCCCCACAGGGAATCCCGTGGACTGCTGGGAAAGAGTGCTTGGTCCAAAGAAACAGGGTCCTGTAAGCATCTGGCAAGATTCTGAATATTAGATATTTCAGGTATGGGGGATGCCAAAATCAAATAGCAGCCCATTCATGCATCCCTACTACGTATCACTTTAAAAATGTAAGTGAGCATATAATTTGATGCACAGAGAAGTATCTGAATATTGTGCTTCATTCTCCATTCTGAACCACTGAATGTGTGCTTAAAGTACACACTGCAATCAACATATAATACATTTGCATAGCATCGAATGCTTATAAATAAGATGCATATAGTATGTATATACAATAGATCCCTACTGTACAGGTGGTTAAGAGAAGCTGGTAAAGTACCCACTACTTGAATTCATCTAATCATTTGCTTTACAAAATGTTTTCTGCAAAAGGCTGTGAATTTTTGGCCAATGGAAAGTTTTGCATTAATACCCCATATTTTCCTGACATTTTCCTGTTTTTTTTTTAATCTCCTTCATTTGACAAATTCTGCAGTTTTTGGCCAATTCAAAAATGGAAAAAAAACATAGAAGTCCATAACTCAAAGCAGAAAAAAAGAGTGCGACAAAAAGACTCAAAGCAGAATCCCTCAGAACCTCTTTTGTAGATGCATGCAGAGTTAGAGGTACTCAAAGCAAAACAATGACTCCATAGATGTGGTAGAATAGCTCTTTGGAGCAAGAACCACATTTTTATGTATGTGTTTAGAATGCCTAGCACAATGCCAATCTAGATTGGTACCTTAGGGAATAACAACGATGATAATAAAACTGAACAGTAACTTCACCACTAACACAATGAAAACAATATGTTATAACAATATTTACACAGCAATCTCTGTTGTCAACTAATTGCATATATGAAGCAGAAGGAAAAGAATACAAAATAATCCAGGCTTCTGCCACCTGAACTATTGTAGAAATTCCATTTCTTCCCCTAAAGAGCTTATATTTTCTATGCAGGTTAGGCACTAGAAGGTGACAGTTACAAAACAATGAACTATACTGCAGATCTATTTCCCACCAGTAGAGGGAGGTAGCACACATACCCACCAGCACATACCATTATCTAAATAGGATAATTAAATGCTAACTTGCATTATCATGTTGTCTTCAAG